>CM067168.1:34332321-34383688 GCA_034093135.1 Erigeron breviscapus
GGAAAGCAGACCCACTCTTGATCAAACTACTGTGGCAAGTACAATTTCTGATGAATGTACAAGAAAGTTCAGATCAGATATGCTTAAAGAAATTACTGAAGAAATTTCTGGATCTGTCCTTCGTTCAATTCAAGATGTTATGTTGCCAGAAATTGTGAAGATGATAGAGGTTGAGCTGCCAAAGGACTTGCCAAAAGAAGCTGGTTACAAGGGTCAGTTCACTGGAAAGCAGACCCACTCTTGATCAAACTACTGTGGCAAGTACAATTTCTGATGAATGTACAAGAAAGTTCAGATCAGATATGCTTAAAGAAATTACTGAAGAAATTTCTGGATCTGTCCTTCGTTCAATTCAAGATGTTATGTTGCCAGAAATTGTGAAGATGATAGAGGTTGAGCTGCCAAAGGACTTGCCAAAAGAAGCTGGTTACAAGGGTCAGTTCACTGGAAAGCAGACCCACTCTTGATCAAACTACTGTGGCAAGTACAATTTCTGATGAATGTACAAGAAAGTTCAGATCAGATATGCTTAAAGAAATTACTGAAGAAATTTCTGGATCTGTCCTTCGTTCAATTCAAGATGTTATGTTGCCAGAAATTGTGAAGATGATAGAGGTTGAGCTGCCAAAGGACTTGCCAAAAGAAGCTGGTTACAAGGGTCAGTTCACTGGAAAGCAGACCCACTCTTGATCAAACTACTGTGGCAAGTACAATTTCTGATGAATGTACAAGAAAGTTCAGATCAGATATGCTTAAAGAAATTACTGAAGAAATTTCTGGATCTGTCCTTCGTTCAATTCAAGATGTTATGTTGCCAGAAATTGTGAAGATGATAGAGGTTGAGCTGCCAAAGGACTTGCCAAAAGAAGCTGGTTACAAGGGTCAGTTCACTGGAAAGCAGACCCACTCTTGATCAAACTACTGTGGCAAGTACAATTTCTGATGAATGTACAAGAAAGTTCAGATCAGATATGCTTAAAGAAATTACTGAAGAAATTTCTGGATCTGTCCTTCGTTCAATTCAAGATGTTATGTTGCCAGAAATTGTGAAGATGATAGAGGTTGAGCTGCCAAAGGACTTGCCAAAAGAAGTCGAAAATGTTAAAAAGGAAGTACTGGCACTCAAGAAGATTGTGACTGATGCAAATCCAGTGACTGAAAGAACCTTTGGTTCACTGGACAGACATATGGTAGAAGAATTATGGAATGATTTCAAGTCCAGGACTGGAGATCCTTCCAAGGGGGAAAGGTTGTCTGTTGATCAAACTGAAAGAGCATATGGCACTGAAGCCGGGCTCCAAACTGAAGAAGCTACTGGTACTGAAGCCAGTGAGCCCCAATTTGAGTCCTTCCCAGATATTCCATCAACTCTGAAAGCAGTTAAAGGAAAAGAAAAAGTGGTATCTGGTGAAGAAGAAGAGCAGACTGAAGATGTTGATGATGACACCTCGAAGAAACTGCAACAACAATGCATCATGATTGAAATTTTCAAGACAAACCAAAGAGATGAACTGCTGGCCCATCATAGGGATATGGCTAATCATGGGACTCTGGACTCTTACAATGCTGGAAGGTTAGGCATTAACATTGAAGTGTTCAAGAAGATGAAGGATGATCCCAGAGTTCATCAATGTCTAGATGCATTGGATGATGTTCATATACGCTCGTTCTACGCTGAAGAAGAACAGGTATATGATTCATTAATTTATGGTGTTACTATTCCAGAGTTGATAAGGCAGAGAAGGGAGGAACTGGTGAGCCTCCAGAGAAAGATAAGGAAAAACGCTGGTGCTCTAGAGGTAGAGTACAGAAAGAGATTGACTGGTCTGCCAAAGCTTACTGCCAAACAACTCAAGGCAATAAAGGATGCTGATGTGAGCACCTTCATTCCCCTGGATACCTCTCTGAGAATCAATCGCCAACAACTCCAGTCCACTGAAGGACAACAGAGTGGTGTATCCAAGGAAACTGAATATATGGTCCAGATGGCAAAGCAGAAGGCATCTTATGATCAAATGATGAATTTCAGGGCAAATGCTAGAAAGATTGTTGATGCTGAAATCAAGTTGGCTGAAAATCATCAAGGAATGACCAGATTTCATGTAAAGTTGACCAGGGAGGGTAACTTTAAAGATGAAAGGAAAGATACAACAGTCCAAGCTTTTGGATGGACTGAACTAAAGGAGATAGGATTGACTTTTAAAGGTAAAACTGATTTATCTCCAGATGTCAAGGCCTTTATGAAAAGAATTGAGAAGGTCTGGAGAAGAATACAACAAATGGAAGCTGTGTTGGGTTTGAGACCACCAGTGTCTGTTCCATCATCTCCATCACCAAAGAGGAAGGCTACTGAAGATGCACCAGGGCATTCATCAAGAAGAAGGGCCTGAATCTTTTATCATGTACTTATTGTATTTAATAGTTTGATGAAAGTTGTAATTATTTTCCAGTTGATGAAAGTAAATTTTAGTTGCAATTTTCAAATTCATATAAGTAAATGATCAGATTTAGTCTAAGTTAGAACTCAAAGAATGAAACTGAAAACACTCATGATCTATAAAGTGTTGTTCAGTAACTTAGATTTTTTAGACTTAAATCGACTAAGTGTTTTCCAGGCATACAAATATGTATATCTATAAACCTGAAAAACACTTGCATTATTTCTAAACAAATAGGGGGAATTTGTTAGGTCCAGTTTTCCTGGACTCGCTCCAGACTCGACTACTGGAGCTTACTGAAGATCTGTCCAGAAACTGACCTACTCCAGACTTGGAATCTGGAGTCCCTCTGAAGATTTGTCCAGAAATAATTGAAGACCAGTGAGCAAATACTTGTATAGGAAATCTGGAGTATTCTCCAGATTAGCTCACTGGACTTCACCCCAGTCCAGATCAACTCTACTGAAGACGTTCTCACTGAAGTCAAAGACTAAAGTCAGAATAAAGAAGACTTACAAATGGCGGAGTCCACTGGAAGTCTTTCCAGATCTGTACACTGTAGGATTGTCAGTGTTCTAGACCTTACAAGTCTGAACACTGATATCGAGGATTTGACTTTAAGCCTTTACACACTTTCCAAAGAACAACCCACTTGTTCTTTACCAAAGTATACGTGTGTTAAGGTGGTTGGATAAAAGGATACACTTGCACTTGATGTGACTTTATCCTTATTTCTTATCCAATACATTTAATGTTCTTGTCGGATCATTAAATGTATGCAACCATATTTGTACGGCACAAAATTCACTGGTGAATTTTATTGCCTATAAATACAAAGTCATTTCTTTGAGAAAATCACTTTTTAGCAAATTGGTGAACTTGCTTAAATACTCTCGATCTAAACAGTTATACTTCACAACTCTAAGTATATCGATCAAAGGAGTTAATTTAGCAAGTATAGATCACTTGTAATTCAAAGATTGTTTAGATACTTACATACGTGTAATATCTAGGTTCCGCAACGATCTTGTATTTTGTTTATACATCTATAAAGAAAATACACTTGAAAACTACATTTGTGTTCCACCATTTATTTACTTGTTTAAATATTGCTTAAGTCATTTATTACTTTGTTTATATTCTTGCATATTTATATTGAAGTAATACTAGTCCGATTCTAGTTCATACTTGTCTTGTATTTTACACTCGTAGGGTTAAACCATCGTGTGAGGGACTTTACATAGTGTATCTTACCTCAAAGAAGTGTACGACAAATGATAACTATGTTACCGTGCAAAGCAAGTATTCCTGACCTCCTATAATCATTAAGCGATCATTAGACAAGCTAATACCCACATCATTAAGGTCATAACTCAGACCTAAACACCTATAAACATGACCCATGACATTGCTTTATGCATTGGAGGTTTGAGTAATACGATAGGACTCATAGAATCCGACGGAACTCGACCTTCACTCACTAATTCTACCTTTCAGGAAACTTGACATCAAAATCATCTTTTAAAAGCTTTACCATTAGAAACTAGACTCTCTCACGATTCCAGGGATAGTTTATTTGTCAAAAACGGAGTTACGGTTCAAAAGTTATGGCCGTTTCAAAATTCAGTCTCTGTTGCGCCGCAATGACTTCATTTCGCCGCAACCTATCTGTCTGTAATCCAGTTGCGCCGCAACTGGCCCCGATTCAGCACAACAATGATCGTTAAACCTCCAAAACTTAACCAAACATACCCCAAACGACCCCAAACCATATGAACGACTTTTGTACCTCAAAATCCATCATATTAAGACCATAATGATGCAATAAAATCTTTGATTAATCCATACATGATTTGCATCATAAAAGCAATTGTTTTAGATTACCAAATCGATCAAAACACATGTTTTTGACATCAAACAACCCTTCAATGACTTATATCTGATATTGAATGAATCAAAGGATTGGAATGACATGAAATCAAAGTAATAGTACCTCAAATACCTGGAGATTACAAAAGGGATGCGAAAACTTGATCAAAACACTCTCAAATCAACCAAATAATGATGAAATCGATCAAAAGAATGCTATGGGGCTAAAGGGGACGGCTAGGGCTTCAAGAACAAGTATAATCTCTGTGTTTTTGAGTCTAATGATAGGTTAATAACCCCTTAACCCGTTTTTTAGATTAGCCCTATGTCAAAACTGGTCCCTAAGCTTCCAAACGACTCATATTAAGCTCAAAACACCTATAGGGAATACTTACAACTCATTAAACACTTCAAGCACCTCTAAAGGCATATAAATACACCTTAAACACATTAATACATCAATCATTAAGGCATTCAAGCCTCACACGTTTAGCACATTAAACACATCTAAGCATTAAATCTCCTAGAGACTTAACAGACACGTAGTGTTGACTTAACGATTCAAGTCAACCGTTAATTAAAAAGTTCGGGATGTTACAGTAATAATCAAATAATCACCTCAAAATGTAATCTCAAACACCCTCTGAATATATGCCTAATGCGAAATTGTGAAGAAGATGAACCGACGTACCAATTAATCAACTAGTACCGCAGCCGCTTATACTCAGTCCCCCACATGTGATGTGGGCTTGCATGTTATGGCCCCAGTACAATCTTGGGATAAGTATCCTGGAATGTAAGAAATTTTGGACGAATGTCTATAGTAGGAAATAACTAAAGTCGTGTGTATTGTATGTAAATAACTCGAAATTATGTTTATTGTATGTAAGAAAATGTATCCAACCAATTAAAATCTAACAAGTGGCACCTATATATGGTTGCCACGTATGTTTTCTTACATACAATAAACATAATTTCGAGTTGTTTACATACAATACACACGACTTTAGTTATTTCCTACTATAAACATTCGTCCAAAGTTTGTTACATTTCAGGATACTTATCCCTACAATCTTTAGCCCTAACATGTTATAGTTGGCTGATTACATGTGTTCGTTCATGGATGTAATTGTTTGGCGCCTTTCAGTAATTCGAGAAAGCCCAATTAATTAATACATTTTGCTGTTAAACAAAAAGATAGATAGATAAACAATGTAACTATTATTTAAATAAAGAATAATAATATATATGTCTAAAATATAGGCCTGAAAATATATCTAAAACATTCAATGGATACACATAGATGTCACTCATTCTCTTTCTTAATATCCACCTTTAATCATAAGAAAACCATTGAAGTGTTATCTTATTTTTGTATTGTTTAATGAATTTATTTTTAAATATAATTGAATCTAGCTACTAAAATAATAATCAGTCTAAATCCCTTTACAAAATGTGATATTGATTCATAATAAGCAAAACGCTGAAATGGCAAATAGAGAATATAGACGCATGGTGTAATTGTCGTCCTATCATCTAGATAGGATGCCAGAACTTAATTGTTTGATGATTTATAAAATTTGAACCAGGGGTGACAGCCTTTTACCGAGAAAAAGAGAAGATAGACACATAATCACTTATATATCATCTCTTAGTTATATAGAGAGATATGTCAATACTAGATTTTTAGGTATATCAAATATGGTAAAAGTTAAATTAGGGACTCCTTATTTTAGGGACCATTAGGGACACTTCTCAATCATTCATTTTTCACCATCTCTGACCACCACCACCACCACCACCACCACCACCACCACCACCATCATCTCCGACCACCACCATGATCCTCCGGCGACGGCGACCACCGCCACCACGACTTACACATGTGTAAGTACAACTTACACATGTGTAAGTTATACAACCACCATCACCACCATCATCTCCGACCACCACCATGATCCTCCGGCGACGGCGATCACCGCCACCACGACTTACACATGTGTAAGTTACATGTCCCTAATGGTCCCTAATTTAAGGAGTCCCTAATCTAACCCACCCCTATCAAACATTTTTCTTAAATAAATACATAGTAAGCGTTTCTATCATAAATTATAGGTTTTATAAGTATCCATTGACAAGCTTTCTGTAAAGCTCATGGTTCATATTGATTTTCGTGACGTCGATGGGTTTTGAAGACAAAGTTTAGTTATATTTGTCGACTGTCACAATTTTATTAGACTAAAGAAATATCTGATTATATATATTTTGATACGGTCGCGTGTAATAGAGTTAATTACAAAAATAGCATATAAGTTCGACTCATGAAAATAGAAACACATTACACACTTACTCATAGAGTCTATTAAACACAACCTATGTAAGCAAAAGTAGATCCAACATAGACACATAATATAACCCCGTTAAACAAAAGTAGTACGAGTACCACATAGACAAATATTAATAGAACAATAGCCCAATTCTTAACTATCTTTGAGTGGATCCAACAAGCCCACATTTGAATGTACTAAACCACTGAATCATTTACTTGCTTGCATTTTTCAAGTTATTTTGGAAAATATAAATTAGAAAATTTGTCGACAAAACCTATCAATAGAGCAAATTGCAATCAATCTTTTTAAGTGCCTTGATTTGTAACTAACCCAAGAGGCAGTAGCTAAATTTCCATTATAAGAATAACTTAGCAGCAAGGGTTTAAGAAATATTTATCTTTGTTTTTAAAAATTATACTTAATGATATATGTGAACAAATTCGTTCACATATGTTATTATTAATATTAACCCTTTATATATATAGTAACCAACACCTCGCTCACATCGGGTAGCCCGGCGTGATAAAGTGTTCATGATATTAGATCCCCTTACCCCGGGTTGGGGATGCTCTTGGAAAGAAAAGATGAATAACATTGTTTCAACTAACAGGGCTTCATTTGCTTAATTGTAAACCGGAAGGTATTTTTTAATATTCCAAAATCGAGTAAGATGATAGCATACAATGGTTCTAGCTACATACCTGAGTAATTCTTTTACAAGAATCTTTTTTCGACAAAAACACAGTATTTCTGTTTTCTGTTTTTGAGACATGAAATAGTTATTGGATGGCAAATCAAAGTTTCAAAGACATAAATGAGCCATTTAAAAATTGATAGTGTGAATATATTTATTTCCTGCAAGCTAACAAGATATTCAAGATTTTGGTTCCCCACATGACGGTTGCCTGATACTTATTCAAAATTATTTTCTATTTTGGTGATTACGTACAAGTTGTAACATCGTTACACAAGATATCCAATGCTATAACGCATTAACGCCTACATTTTTGAAGTTAGCTTGAATAAATATAGTGCTGAAACAGCCATGTCCCATGACATTTTGCAACTTTTGGCAAAACTAATAAGATGCAGTAAACATAATGCAACTTAGCATTATGCCCTGTTATATGGGCATAGTTTTAGTTTCGAAAATGATACATATGCCTAATACTAATAATTAAGCATAAACATGCCTATGAAAAAGATCAAAACATATGGCAAGATTGAAATGAGCTTAATGGGAGATAGTGAAAATTATGTTTCAAAACTCAAAAGGTAATTACATTAGGCATTTTTAGGCTTCCTTATATTTGGTCAATTAGACCACCTAGTCATTAAGGGGGATTTAGCCCACCCATTAAGAAGTATTTTTAATAGCAAATCCAACTACTACTAAATTACCACACGCCAAATATTGAACCTTGGTTTCTATCCATGAAATATAAAAGCCTCTATCAACATTGGCCACTCTGTAAGAAGTTGATCATTGATTAAGGAAAGAATCTAACAATAATCCATTAATCTTATGCTGATTTAGCCCCTAAAATACCTTTTAACATCACAGTGTCATTAGTAACAAGATCATGCAACTTTCTATAGTAAGTGGATGCATTGTGTAATACTAAAAATTCAACTTTCTATAGGCATCAATCATTCCATCATCACACTTGGACTTGTATAATACTAAAAATCAACACTTGCAACTTTTATAACACTTGTTATATGCCGTTTAACCATACCTTTATCTTGTAAACCAATCACAATACGTGCATTTATTGTTGGGTTCCTGATGCGATCTTATGAATCTTCCTGCAGACCAAAAATTGATCACATAGAAAAAGAACTTTAAAATAAGAATCATATCAAGTTTTGGGCATAATTGATAGGTTGCGTTGGATATTGTTGCGATTAGTTTAGTCATAAAAAATCAAAGATATCTAAACTAATTAATCCAAAGCTTGCTCCTTTCTTTTCTTAGAGGTTTATTCATTTGAATTGAACCAAAAAGAAGAAAACAAAAATATCACGCGCAGAAAGCCAAGAATAAATCTTTGATGCTGTGATATATATTTGGTCATATTTTACATATAGTCCACATAGGAAGCATCTTATGTTGTAATCATCCGTAGAATGATTACTAAAAGCGGGAGAAAAAGCTTTGTTCTATACTATGATTGATAGCTACCAATAAGTTCTCCTAATTGTAAATACTACGGAGTACTAATTAATAACCCCTACACAGTTTCAATAATGCATGCAGCTGCAGGCTGTAAAGATTTTCCATCCTGCAAATGCTCATAAACTTGAAGAACAAGCAAAAGTTGAAGCAACAACTTATTATTATTGCTATCGTAAAACAATAATTTTGGCTTGCGTCTTTATGGAATAACTTTAATTCTCTTCATATTTTTTAAACCTGGCATCTAATTAAGTCGAATTTGTTTTAATTCTTCATGTACTATAGTTGCAGATCAATTGATCTTATGTGATTTTACATATTGTATGCACAAAACACAGAAAAAGTAGTATCATTTGTCTTCGCATATAACATGAAAATTTATTAATTACTACTTTTAAGCGTATGATTTGAAAATATTACTCTGTAACGTGTCTTGTAAATAGTAGTAGTAATCTTCTAGTTGAAGCAATGATGATGATAGTAGACCAAGCTAGCTTTGGTGATTTCACAAATCATGACTACAAGTGTGATCATCATTAGCAAATTAGTGACCACTTGATTGCATACATGTAATTACCTATCAGATTGGTATGGTCTTGTTCTCACTCATTGGCTTTGATGATTGATTTATTAAGATGTATGTGACTCTTAATAATGGTTCATACATATGGTTTTCTATTCTTTAATATTATTACGATAAATAATGACATTGTTGTTTTTATTATTGGGTTTCGTACATAGTTACATGCTATCTTATTCATTCAGTATACCAGATTAAACGATTAACGACCCAATATTGAATAATGTTTATGTCTCATAATCTCATCTATACTTTATCATGACTTACAATTTTTATCATGGTTAACTTTTATTCATAATCACCAACATACAACACAAATACAACAAACATACTTGCATCAGTTAAAATTTTACCAAGAATTCAATATAATCTTATTGAACCGTGAAAACTCAGACTGACTTTATCATAACTTACATAATCACTATTTAAGCGTGAAAGAAAAATCACTTGGTTTCATGTAAACGACAAATAATAATTCAACGACTTTGACCATAATTAATACGAGTAGTACATTTGCATGAACCAAGATATATCTCACAATGATCCTTGGACAAAATTACCCTGTAGAAGAATTCCTTATGTTTCCTCTTTATCATGATCGTATCTTCGATTAAAGCTCGGTAAAAGGTACAAAACAATCTTTATATATATTGACGAATATATTAGGTCCAAATAATCATTCAAAGTTGAATCAAAATTGTTGAAAAAAGGAAAGGGTGTTAGATCTTATGAAAATTAATTAAAATAAAAAAACAACATGTATTTAGGTTATCTAGTCCAAGGAATTGATCCTTTTTAACATGACCATTTTTATGCACTACAACAGAACATTCACTTTGCAATCAATCAAGACTTGTCCTACAAGCTATATACTATCACCCTTTTGTAGATACACTCGGAAATTGATGTTAGATGCACACGAAAAAAAAAGGATCATAATCAGTCGACATCACAACTTTACACGTACAATATGCACATAACGAAGTGGGCATCCATCTTAATATGCCCTAAAAAAGAAAAAGGTTTATAAAACGAAAAAACTAAAGACAAAATTGAATATGTACCAGTGCACGTCGTAAGTCAGTACGGTTCGTTAAATATATTTTTTTTTCAAGAACTTGGCATATGATAAAGCAAAAGGAATTCGAATATATGTTAGAAGGGCAAGTTGTGATCGATGTTACTTGTGTTAGATGTTTGGATAATAAAATCCCAAATATTTTTTGTATCAATGGGAGAAAAGGAAAGGCACTTTACATTGGGGCCAAATTAAAGGGCATTGTACATATGTATGTATTCTTGTGTTTGTGTATGTGGTTAGGATCCCCCATCTCCATCCCCTAAAACTAGGTGAGCCACATATGATATATATGCATTTTTGGGGGGTGTTCTTTATGTTCTTATGCTTCAATCATTCAAGGCTTTGCTTTATATTTCAATGGTGAAAGAGAGAATCTATCTTGACCCTTGATTTGTCCATATGGGATCATTGTTATCTACGTCATGAAACCATAGCTAATTATATGGTCGAATATATAGTTCAGTTGCCTATTATTATCTGGACTTTCTGCCTTGAGTCGGAACTTTAACCAAAGAATATCACGAGATGTAACTAATAATACTAAAATAGTCATTGTACTTTAATCTTGTAATGATGCAAAGCCATATGTAGACGTTAGACGTATGACCATGGCTGGAGCTACATACAATACAGTCTTCTTTTTACAATTGTATGGAGCATATGTAAAAAGTTTCCATATACGTTAGACGTTAGATGTATGAATAAACCTAAGAATATATGGGCAAATTGCTGACCAAACTTTTTACATGATTATACTGTAATTTGTATCAACCCTAAATATATACTCTCTCCGTCCTACTAAACGTGTCTTATTTTGAATGTTTAAATCTTCTTCATAAACTTTGACCTTAAATATTTTGATTTGTGTTATATAATAATTGATGGAAATTATACCAATAAAATATACATTTAAAACTCAATCAATTCATATAATTTTCATCAAATATTATATAACACAAATCAAAATATTTAAGGTCAAAGTTTATAATGGAAGACTTTGAAAATTCAAAATATGACACATTTAGTGGGTATTGACAATATTCATCCCTTTTACTCAATGTTTTAAACATCTCTATTCGAAATACCTACAATACCCTTAATGAAATTAATATACAACACATACTGTACGTTAACTCTTAAAATAACTACTCTGCCCTTTATTACATAAGTACTAATTTACAATACTCGTTGACGCCACCATCACCAATCGCATTCGTCACCACCGCCACCACTACCACACGTCGATGTCGCCGCGTACTCCCCTAGTTATATACGAGTAGTGATTTATATGAACCCTAAATATATTAAGAGTTGATAATTTTAAAAATGAACTCACTTAATAGTAATTCTAGTTCCGTCTTTGCGTTTAGATGTAAACAAAAATAACACATTCGATCTTAACCAAGACGGATAGAGTTGTCGGCCGTGACACATGGTTAGTTGTTTTGGGGTAAATGAACATGAATTTTCCCTCTTGTTACTTCGGTTTTCGTTCAAACACATCACAAATAGATCCGATTATACATATTGTCACAACATCAGAGACAATATTGAAATTAAAAGGACATATTTGCCATAAACACCATAGAACATTCAGGAGCGTACATTCATAAGTGCTAGCAAAATGTACGTCATTAAAAATAAAGCTACCCCAAACTAACCCATTACTACCAACTAATATAATAATAATAGTTATTTTCTTGAAAAATTATTAGCTCCCCATCATGCCCTTGCAAAAGCCATGCACACCAATGGATTCTTCATCTCCAAAGACAACTTCAAACACTCAGACAAATCAACCGGGCCAGCTGCAACCCATTTGAAATTTTGCAAAAGTTGGGCCAACCACAAATGAACCGTAGCTAAACCCATTGCCTTACCCGGGCACACCCTCCTTCCAGCACCAAAAGGAGCCAACCTCAAGTCCGAACCCATTATCGCAACATCCTCCTTCAAAAACCTTTCAGGGTTGAAGACCTCAGGCTCAGACCAAACACGCTCATCATGTGTTATAGACCACATGTTCACCATAGCAGTGGTTCCGGCTGGAACCACATGTGGGCCCACTTGAGTGTCATGGATCGCAAGACGAGCCCAAGACAAGAGTGGGCCCGGTGGGTGAACACGTAAAGTTTCTTTCACAATTGATAGTAGGTAAGGAAGGTTATCAAGGTCCGAATCATTAACAGCCCGGTCTCGACCAACGACACGGTCGATTTCGGCTTGTGCCTTGGCTTGAATGTCCGGGTGTAACACCATTCTTGCAAGAATCCACTCCAACAAGATTGCAACAGTGTCCGTACCCCTAAATATCATTTCCTACAACATAACAAAAAAAACATTTAGTTAATTAATTATAGTAAACTTAAAAAACAAAATAAATCAGACAAAAGTTAATACAAAAGAGAAACATAGATATTATTCTTCATTCTTGATTCCCATATTCAAGAATAAATAAATAAAATACCCACTAAAAGTTTTAACAATATTTTTTCAAAAAAAAAATAATATAAAAAACATTTTAATAAAAAAAAAAAACACGTAAAATTAACATACCCAAAGAACAGCAATCATGTCAGCATCAGTAAACTTGTTTTCGGATTCCAAATCAAGCAAAACATCAACAAAATCACCATCAGAAACCGCCGTAGCTCCACCACCAACAGATCTTTTATCACGATGTTGTTTGATAATATCGGCAACAAAAACATTAACCTTTGACACTAAATCACGACACCTCTTCCTAACTCCTTGCAAATCAAACCAACTAACAACTGGAAAGTGGTCACTCCAATTAAATATTCCAAGAAGTTCATATCCTTCACTAACAAGCTTCTCAAGCTCAAGTCCTTCATCATGACTAAAATTATCATAAGACTTTCCAAACACAGACATCATGACATTGTTTAAAGAAGCAAAATGAAGCATTTTTTTAACTTCCACAACACCATTTTGTTCCATGGAGGAACAAATTTGGGCCACCATTTTAAGCCCAATGTTTTGTCTAAAAACACCAAATCCAGACACTCTTTTTGGGCTAAATAAATGTGTAGCTGAGATTCTTCTAAGGTTACGCCAATAATCACCATAAGGTGCAAAACCCATAGCCCGGTGAAACAAAAGTTCATAAGCTGACTCTTTAACAGGGCGGTCAGCAAAGGCAGAACTGTTTAATATTTCTTTAGCGGTTTCGGGATTACTCGAGATAACGAAACGAGTTAAACCAACAGAGAAAGCCATAAGTGGTTTTGCATTACAAGTAACAGCAAGTTTTGCTAAGGTTCTATGTGTTAAAGAGGAAGTGAAAGCGAAAACAAGCCCAAGAACCGGGATCCCTGATGGGCCAGGGATCGCGGTTTTTGGGCGGGGCTTTGAAATAGCCCATGCTAACCCGCCTGGAGCTAGCACAAATGCAAAGATGGACACAAAAAGAATGAGACAAAAAAAGATATTGAAGCTAAGAACAGAAGAGGAATGATCAGTGAGGCTTGGAATGCATATTGTAGTAGGAGAAGACATTTTCAATAAGATTAAAGATTGTTTTGTAAAGAATGTAGTAGTGTGTGATTGTGTGAAATGTGCATACTACGGAAGTGCTGGGATGAGGCTTTATATAGGAGTGAAAACTCCATGACCTTAAAAAGTTTATTTATTTACAATTATAAATATAAATGCGCTTTAATTTTTAAATGTTTTTATTTACAATTAACAAATTTTTGTATTAACTAATCTTTGATGTATATAAAACTAGCATCATTATTGAATGCATTTTGAGTTTTTCTTGTAATATATGGGTTTACTTATTGGGAGTGACATGTTTTTTAAAAGAATAGTCACTATGTAATAACGCATGTCCTGTTAAAGTAATATAATCTACTCTAAATGATACTCACCATTGTAACGTATGTTTGTAACGTATGTTTCGAAAAAATTAAATCTTTGATAGTCTTAAAGTATGTTTAATATTTTTATTTATCATAATTCATGGAGTAATGAACATTTAATTTTGTGTTTATTAGCAAATACTAAAAGACTTAAATAAGTTCCAATCAAAGTTACTGCTACAAGTCATACTTAATTGATTAAGGTTAAACTAAATTTTAAAACAACTATTTTAGTTAAAAAATAATTGCAATTGTAATGACCTACAGCCCTACAGGTGTGGACATAGGATCATTCGGTCTCGATACTACCGATACCGGTTTCAAAAATCGTTAAAAACATGGTACTGATCATGTTCTCATATGAATCGGAACGGTTACAATACCACTTTATCCAGTGTTTTTGCTATTTTCGTGATACCGTATCAATATCGATACCGGAAACCACCAAAAGTCAACAGCGGTCCCGCTCTCACTTGAGATCGATATTGGACCCAAGATGATACTGAGACAGTGATCAAAATTTTAAAAAATTTGCTCGTCCGTAGTAGTTACCTATACCAGCCCTTAATTTTAAAGACAAGGAGAAGTATATTTGATCACTGATGGCACAATGAAATGTACTCTTCCGTCCCATTAGAAATGTACTACTTTGAATGTTCAAAGTCTATATTTTTAAACTTTGACTTTAAATATATTTTGTTGTGTTATATAAAACTTGATAAAAATTATACCATTAAAAAACACGTCTAAAACACAATAGATTCATATAACTTTCATCAAATATTATCTAACACAAATAAAATTATTTAAGGTCAAACTTACAAATGTTAGACTTTGAAATTTCAAAACATGACACTTATAGTGGGACGGAGGAAGTAATATACTCCGTTCTCCGTTCATGGGGATAAGTGCCTTTTTTCTTGTTTTGGGCAATATACCTTTTTAACTATAATTAACTATATACATTTAAAGGAATTTCACAAATAAAGTCCTCCATTGAAGCAGGTTTGAGTCATGCAGAAGGGGCAGAGTTTTACCCCAATTAAATGTCGTGCCTTCGAGCGGTTTAGTTGGGGGTTTCTCCTCCTACTAGGTATTGAGGGTGAGGGGGCTCTCTAGCGTGGACCCGGTTAAGACAACGTAAGCTAGATCCCCTGTTGCGAGCAAATGATCCACACCTTTAAAAAAAAAAAAAAAAAACCTATATAAATTAAAATTCCAGAAATCAAAAAGGATTACTAACATACATGTTTTTTACACAATGCAATAATTGAGATAAATAGTACTCCGTAATTAGTAAATATTAATCAATCACATTATAGATTTTGTCAAACGAACCTAATTGAAATCTTACAAGTTTTCAAATGATTTGAACATTATAGCAACGACATCTAAACATATCTTAATCTTAATCTTAATCTTAATATATACTATAAGACAGTTGAACTAATGACTTATTAACCAATCAAATCGCTCAATTTTATCAAATTGACTTCTGCTTATGTCATCATTTAATTTAATTATAAATTAAAAATCCTAATAATCATTATCCAAATATATTATTATATTAGTATTTGTAGAAAAAGTCTCATTAATTTACATTTTTTTGTTTTCCATCAATAATTTACACTTTTTACCCTAAATACTTAATTTATATTTATTTTTAGCCATCAACTTGAGAAGATAGTTTTAAAAATTTTAATCATTTAATTAATTAAAAAAAAAATCAACATATGAAATATTGTTTAGAAAAATTTGTTTCAAAAGATGAAATACAACATATGTGTTAAATATTCTAGAAGTATATTCTTTTAAATTGTTTTTACTTACATTTTTTACATTTAAATTTATATATTTAATAATTTATCTTATCTTTAAAATGATATAAACAATTCGCGTAATCACATCTCTCGATTTTCTCAAATTTTCAATTTTGACTTTTCTTGACTTTTTATTATATAAATAAATATAGATTTACACATATAAATATAGACTTTTATAAATTATAAATATTAATATTTTTCTTCTTTTTCGTTTTTTGTTTCATTCTATTTTCCAGTTAATTATTATTTATCTATGGTATTAAATATTATATAAAATCTATAAGAAACACATGTAACATTATCTTATTCTGATTGAATTATTTTCATCATTTTTTATTACAGAATAATAACTAAATTTTAAACCATAATAAACTAACATTTAATGTTGATAACTTCGTAATCCCGTAGATACCTATCCCAAACACAATAACAGATAACGATATACAACATCCTTATCCTAAACACAATACGAATCACAGAACATTAGACGATCACAGAAGAAAACACGATTTACAACAGAGGGTTACTTGAATAATAAATCCAAATTAATATGAACTTCATTCAAGATTCATTCTATCTCTCAATAAAAAAGGTACAAAATCTTCTCCCTTTTTATACATTAGTTTTGCGTATTAATGTTTAAAGTTACAATTGTCACTCAAATCAAGAGTCCTAATTGTTGTCAAAGAATATGAAAACAATTCTAATTGTTTTCTAATTATCATAGGAGAGGTGATTGAAAATAAACGTATTCGTGTTATGGGCCCACATCATGATCAAAGACATATACTTGAATGTCAGGTACACGATCACAAGTATGTTTATATTTTAATTCTTAATTATCTTTCATAATAATATTACATTATGAATACAACTGGTTTCAAAAGAATCTATAGTAGAAAAATTATTGTAGCATGTGCCTTGTGGAATGACTACTGCAAACAATTCCATCAATATGTCTCAACTAATAATGACAGTGACGAACCTGTGATTATTATACTGCAACTTGCAAAGTATAACATTTGAAACCGTATATCCTCAATATAAGCTTTTATGACTTAAATGTATGAAGATCTAATATTGATAATATCGTAAGCCCCGTGTCCAGTGTTGGACACGGGTCTAAAATCTAGTTTATCAATTATTTGATAGTTTTTTCTTTAATAATAAACAACTGCATTTGTTACGTGCTCGTTGTTATTTGAGATAAGATGTGCAATTAAGGTTTAATAAGTGGATGGAACGGTGATATTATGCACATTTACTTGTTGGAAAATGATTAATCAAAGATACACTAACCATCAATAAGGGGATTAATATTTGGAAGAAATTAAGATCTTGAAGTTTTGAGATTAAATTTTGACGCGAACAAAATACTCAGTAACGAAGACATGAGTTTCTCATAATGGGTATATTATGTATATTAGAGTTGGGTATACGAAAAGATATGGTAAGTCAAAAAAACAAAGATCAGATAAAAACGAAGGTATTTGAATTTGTAAACTATATCCTTGTTAAGAATGTTATTGTATACAAATACTGACATAATATCCGTGCAAGTGGTGGTATAAAAGAAACAATTTATGATGGACGGGTGGTTGGTGAATGTAATTTAATATTGAGAAAGGTAATACAATTTATTAACATTATAATTTCATTAAGGTTAACTATAAATAATTTAATAGTTTATATGTAATTAAATTACATAAAATCCTTTTCTTTTTATAAATACTTTTTTGCTTTCTTATAATTGAAATCAAATATATTATAATACAGATTTAATTTTTATTATAATACAGATTTAGTTGATAGTTAAAGGAGTTAATTATAAAAATTAAGAATTTTTAGCTATCATATTCGTGGAACTCAATCTCTTAGAAAGTCTTCTCTTTATTTTTAGTAACGAAACAGGAAGTTGTTTCGAAAAAGACTTTAGAATCGAATACGCTAATATATAAGAAGACTATCTATATTAATAGTAAAATAACTTTCTAGCATGGGTCTTGTTAAAAATTTTCAATTGAATACGCTAATATATCTTTCTTCAAGTTTTTCTAGCACGGGTCTAGTTAAAAGTTTTCAATCGAATACGCTAATATATCTTTCTTCAAGTTTTTCTAGCACGGGTCTCGTTAAAAGTTTTCAATTGACCAATAAGAATTTTAGTTTTACTTAAATTTAACTTTCTATCTAAACAGTTTATACAATTTATTAAACTTAGTTTAAGATCAACTTACTTAAACTTGGACTAGTCTATCTTGAATTTATATTCAACTTATTCGAATTAAATTATGGAATACCTGCACCATACAATGATGTGGTGGTAGCGGCAGTGACTGATGATGGTGGTGGCAGTGAATAGGGCTGTAAACGAACCAAACAAACACTAACGGGACGTTGTTCATGTTCGTTCATTTAACTTAACGAACGGTTCACGAACAGATAACGAATATAATGTTGTGTTCACGAACGGACGAAAATAATGGCTTGTTCATGTTAAGGGAGGTGGTGTACGTAAAAATATTTTAGAAGATACTAGATGAAAATATTTCAACACTTCATAGATAATAAATATAAAACTTAGGAATATGCATTATAATTGCTAAATTAATGTTATAAAATGTAAATACTTAGTCTTGCTAATGATCGTCATATCAGCTGTTATTAACGTGCATAACATAGTCATATTTTTACCATAAAGTTAAAGACGAGTTTCTGATATAAAAGATAAAATTATTTTATACACGTTAGCTAACTTGTGAGAATACCTGAACATAAAAAATTAATGATTTATAAATATCCAAATGAGTGATAACAATTAAATATTGGCCTAAGTCAACTATTTATTTTTTGATAATTAACTTAGCATATAACCAAAGTGTATGAATGTAACCGGTGTGAGAGGAAGTAGATGCCATAGTAACCTTTAGCTATAAAATTATTTAGGTCGATCGAAATTTAGATAGATAGATATTTAGGTGATATATATATAATAAAAATAAAGATAATAGAGATATGGTATGATAAGTATTCATTAACTAATTTATTATGACATAAAAATTGAATAAGTGGCGTAAAAACAAAAATAAAGATAGTTAGTAGAGATGTAATATGATAAGGATTAGTTTGATTTTTAATTAACTAAATAAATTAAGAAAGTGGCGTGACATATTAATAAAATTTGGAGGGAAAAATCAGAGGGTTATGTGGTGCCAAGTGTATTTTCAAGCTCCTGTTTTAGTTAGTATTTAGATTTAGATTTTATTAGTGGTCTATATACACCAATTAGCCCAATAAATCCTTTATACAAACCGACTTTAGACGTTTACCTTTGTACAGATTTACAAACCTAGTCCTTCTACCATTTTAGCATGACATAAAAGACTCATATATAAATCAATTAATTTTATAAGTATTTTCAGCCAAGATATATAAATTCATCATAATGACTAACATTCAAAGACTCTAATGTATAGCTAAAACATGATAGTTAATTTAAACATTATTTTAGTTAATCATGTACAAATAAAGAATTTTAGGATGTTAAACAAGGGTTTGGAGAGAAAGCTGGAGAAATTGATGAAGCAGGGTGCTAAGAAGGAAAATGGTCTTCTTGCAAGCAATGCACAAGCCAATCCAAAACCGAACCCTTAAGGAGGCCCGAGTACGAGTCAAAAGTACCAACCACCAATGGGGCGAAATGAGAATGTGAACGTCGTGTTCACTGAAGGTAATGACTCTACTGAGCTTTTTAATGATTTTTGTGAAGTGTCCAATCAGGTACAGGTCATACGGGAGCCAAACGGTGAAGAAACGGACAAAAACGCAGAATTGGAATCTGTCCAGACACCGGATGACGGGACACAGCTACCGCAAGCATCAGAAGATCCAGGATTTTTCTTATTCCTTGCACTATTAATAATGAGTACTTTTCATGTGCATTAGCTGAAATATGGTCAAGTATTAATGTTATGCCTACTGTGATTTTTGAGAAACTTACCCATTGTTTGCTAAAACCCGTTAACATGAGCATTCTGTTAGCCGATCAGACTTATCGACAACCCAATGGGATTGTCGAACGAGTCCATGTCAGGGTTAAGGAATTAGAATTTTGGACTGAGTTTGTTGTGCTTGATTCGGTAAGTGAAGTAGTGACACCCCTAATTTTAGGCCGACCATTTCTGCATGCTGCGGATGCTATCATCCATGTTCTTAAACGTGAAATTTCTTTGTCAAATGGTCAAAATAGGATTAGAGTGTCTGAATTAGAAGAAGATAGTGACTTAATTAAAGGAGAATGTCTTAGATGGAAGTAATAGATGCTGACCAATACCCTAATGAACAATCAGACATGTCACTAGGAGAGGAAACCATAGAAACCCAACCTAAAAGGAAAATCTGTTATGAAAGTTTCATGGAATTAAAAGAATTAAAGGAGAAAGTAGAAGAACAGCTAAGAAATGGTAGAGAAGTAGCAAATAGGGTTAGGAGAATCCTAGGAAACATTAAGTGGGAAGAGCGTGTAGCTGACCTAGAAAGAGATAAGATGAATGAGATAATAGCTAGAGAACCAAATGGTAAGTTTTACGGTGACCCTAGCATTTTTCAAATTCCTTGCTACATTAGCTCTAACTGTTTTGAGGATACCTACATAGACCTTAGAGCCACATCTAATATCTTGCCCATAGGTATTTACAGTCATAATTTGAAGAAAAATAGAAATGAGGTAAAATGGGAGGATTTAGAGATTAGGTTAGTAGTAGGAGCCAAGGTTTTAACTAAAGGCTTCATAAGAAATCTAGTCGCTAGGATAGAGGGATTGAACATCCCCACTGATTTCTTTATAGTTGAAGAGGATTCAATTACTAGAGATCACGTGATTTTAGGTCAACCATTCTTGCTTTCGGTAGGTTCATCAGTTAATGGGGTTCAATCAAGTAGTTTTAACTAAGGAAGACATTAGTAAGACAAACCCCTTCGGGACTAGATGCAAAGCTAGGAGTTTTGCATGGGAGGTTAAGAAAAGGAGAGTCGAATCGCACTTAAAAGACACATCAGACATCTATATTCGATACAACCCAACGGGAACCGGCCCCCGGCCGACCCCGTATTCTTCCTCAACTTAGTTCCTAGGCCGAGTCCGGCTGAAGACTCGTTAAACTTAGCGCTTCTTGGGAGGCAACCCAGGCCGTATTTTTATTTTCATTTTCATTTTTTATCTTTTTAGGAATATGTGACTAATTATAAGTAAGTGAATTGTTTGAATATAATCATTTCTGACATGTTTTGTATGAGATATATCTTTAGAATCACAGATGCGAGCTTTCAAAGGATCAAGGAAACAAGTAACTTATTGTAATCGTATATTCATTTTTATTTTTATGTTTTAGCTTGTTATTTCCATTTTTATATTTTGATTGAAGTGTGCAGGAGTATTTCGTTTTGAAGTATGAAGGATAAGATACGCACTTGGTCAAAAACTAAGTGTGGGGGAATGCCGGCATAGAGCCGTGAATGAAAATCAGACGTCGAAGCAAGTACAAGAGTCACCAGCGCCGCTACTGGACATCCAGCGCCGCTGGGAATGCATCTCGGCATCCCAGCGCCGCTCCCTGAAGACCGCCGCCGCTGGACCTGCACCTGTGAAGTCCAGCACCGCTCCCACAACACCAGCGCCGCTCAGAGCTCCAGCCAGCACACCACATCGCGAAAAATCCAAAAAAATCAGAAAAACCCAAAAATCAAAAAAAAAATAACCAGAAAATATCAAAAAGAGAAGAAAATGGAGAAGCAACAATTGATCACCATCAAATGGAGCGACCTCAAATGATGTAGATCTTCAAATCATGCAATATTCGCTCCACACATGCCATCTTCAACAAATCATGCAATTTAAGCCCGAGAAGTTTCGTAAATCCTTTATTTTTCGTGTTTTTCCTATTACCCTTTCTGTTATGTCATGTTTAGTACAACGGGGACGTTGTACAATTTAAGTGTGGGGGGATGGAATAGGAAAAACCCGTGGTTTAATTGTTTGATTAATCATAAGTTTTCTACTACTTAATTCATGCAAATTTAAAATTTTTCTTGTGTCTGAAAAACATTTTGAGAAATAAGCTTTGCAAGTAGACAAAAGATGACGATAACTAAGCAACATTAGCTTTGGTAGATGAACGGTTAGTTAGGACTTTTAGTTTGACTATAGATTTGTGGCTGTTTATTTTTCCAAATGGATTAGAGCTTAGACTGAAACTGAATGCGATTATGTTTGCCATAGCACATTTAACCAGACTTTAATATGCCTAGCAATTAGAACTGTCTAGTTATTAGTATAGGTGTATTAATTGGACTTAAATGATATAAGTGCTTGTGTAGGAACTAGTTTAGACGTATGGTTCGCCTTAATTCTTACACTACTGAGTGTGAACTAGTTGCATGCGGAGTAAGTGTATGAGTCATCTGGGGTCTCTGATAATGTCTATTCATGAATAATGTAGTAATCTTAAGAAAAGGCAATCAGTAGATTAATTAAAGAGTCCAAAGAACTATTAACGAGTAAAATCTATACACATCAAGTTATGTCACTTTGCGCGTGGGGAACCACCGACCTGTCATCGCTGTCTTGATGTAAGGTATAAACTCTAACCATTAGCTGAGTTATGTCGCTCTGCGAGTGGGAATGAGCGTCCATTTTATGATAAAAACCCCTATCAAAAGGCCTCATTTCTATGTCTTAAATGAGTTAATATTCCGGAACTATCAATACTTAATGGATTCTATGTTTATGCAGGTTCACGGAAGATGCGAGTGAGAGTAAATGGCATCAAGTGACTCAAGATGAAGGCCTATGAAGTTACAAGACACAAGGAGGTGATTCGGGAGCCGAACGAAGCAATACGAGCAGCAGCAGGAGCTGCCAGCGCCGCTGGCCCAAGCCCAGCACCGCTGGGAGCCCATCCAGCGCTGTTGGGCGGCCCAGATCAGCAACCGACCTTTTCGCCTATTTAAGCCGAAGCAGCCCTCAAAACCCTAAGAGAGAGCCGATTCAGCAGCCCTAGCCGCCTATATTCAACCCTAGGTCGACTTTGCATATTCCAAGGAGGTTTTGGAGCTTCTAACACCTTCCGATCTTCATCCTCAACCTAGATCTACTCTTTTACTTTACTTTCAGTTGGTAAACAATGTCTTTCATCTTTTCAGACTTTGTTATTCCTTTAATAATGTCAGGCTAGTAGGCTGAATACTTGTTTGGATCGATGTGATCATGTAGACGTTTATCTATTTTACTTTATTTGTTAGATCTTTGGAGTGTGTTTTACTGTTTATCGTAGATCCATGTTTTACTAGTTCTTCATATTATTATCCGTTCTATATCTGCATGTATTGATTTAATTCTGATGATCGGTCTATAATCATACACTAGGATTAATACATAAGGATGGAAAACACTAGTCGGTCTTTAACTAGATGTAAAAGGTGATTCACTTGTAACCGAGGGATCCAGAACCGTAGTAATTAGGATGAATAGAACATGATGCTTAACAATGTCAGACGCGATCCAATGACTTGGAAACGAGCACTGTAGTCACCGGAGAGAATTACTATCTGGTCATGGCTTAAGAGCCGGGTAACTTAAAGATGAACTAGTAACATAAACTTTAGGTCATTAATGCTTAAACAATGAATCTAACGATAATTTGTTTATAGAGTAGTGTGAGTCTAGGGACAGCACTAGTTACTTAGGCAAAGTGAATCTAACGAGAATCTGAGCCGTGATTAAGTTTCCAACAGTCTAGCAAGTAGGTAGAATGATATTTGGTCGTACCATGAGATCTGAGATGCCAAACAAGTATTTTAATTTAATTACTGTTATTTGTTTTTCAAACTATTTTCAGACTAAGCCTCTCGCTGAATAAGCGGTTGCGGCTTCTATTTACTTTTCAGTATTTTAATTAGTTTAATAGGAAATCGTGACAACCCCACAACCGCTATAATTACACGTATTACTAGATTAGGTAAAGCAACGCGTCCCTGCGAATGATCCTGTTCTTATCACTAAACTATACTACATCTGATCGGGTCCCCTGTCCGTTAAGGTGTGTGTGTTTTTGAGATAATAACTTGTACAACTTTTATAAATTTAAACACTAAAACAAAAACAACCATCAAGTGTTTTGGCGCCGCTGCCGGGGACGCGATGCATTCTTAGTTTAGTAGTGTAATTGGATCCTTTCTTGTGTTTCGGCACGAGAAAGTTACTTTTCAGTACTTAGGTTTAAGTCATTATAGGTTTAGTAGTCAAATTAGGTCAAATTAGGGTTTTGTAGTATTTTCATTTCATTTTTAGTTTAAGTAGTTAAAATTTTCATTTCACTTTTATATTGGTACGTTTAATCTTTTTCTTGAGTTTTACAGGATTATGTAGGTAGTTGATGCGTTTAAGATCGGGAACGATTGTAAAGCGTCTGTCTTCAAGCCTAGGTAGACTCAAACGTAGGAGGAGAAACAACAAACCAATTCCACCACCCGTATTTAACCTAGCAAACCTCTTCAACATAGATACCCCTTTAGGATCATCCGATACCTCATCCGATACACCATCCCAACCGAACTCACCTAGATCCGATATGGATGAATTCGACCGACCGATGATGGAAAGGACGAGAGCCGTAGCACCTACACCGGGATCGGCTATTGTCCCACCAAATCTAGGAGATTCGTTTTCAGTCAAAGGCCACCACCTTAAGTTAATCCAAGACAACCAATATGACGGTCGAGCCAAATCCGACCCCCATAAGCATGTAAGCAAGTTCACAAGTTTGTGCAAAATGTTCAAATATGGAGGAGACGTCACCGATGACGATGTGAAGCTTAGCTTATTTCCGTCGTCTCTCACGGGAGAGGCACGTGCTTGGTTCGATGAGCTCGATGAAGGTACCATCACTACATGGAATCAACTTCGCGAACAGTTCGTCTCGCGATTCTTTCCCCCGAGTTTAGCTAGGAAAATGCTTCGAGATATCAAGGCTTTCAAGCAAGACGAGGGTGAATCACTAGTTGATGCATGGAAAAGGCTTAGGGAAATGATCAGAAACTGTCACGGGAATGGACTTAACAAGGACGAGATCATGGAGATTTTCTTCTATGGTTTAACCAAGAGTTCCCAAAAGGATTTAGACCTAGCCGGCGGTGGTAACTTTTTGTACAAGTCTACCAATGACGCGTACAAAATGATGGAAGATATGGTGCAAGCTAGCTTAGCTCGAGATATGGATGATAAGGATCGAGATAGGAGGACGAGAAGAACCGTGGCTAGCATTGAGAGCAGCTCCGACAATGAGGTAATTCATGAACTTCAAGCTTTATCTAACCGTTTTTCTACTTTTGAAGACAGGTTGGACATTATGGACAAGGACCTCAAGGTGATTGCATACGGGTGCAACAATTGCGGAGGAATGCACTATACCGAGGATTGTGAAGAGGAGGCTACCGAGCAAGTCAATTTTGTCCAGAACCAATACCGAGGAGGCTATCAAAGAGAACTATTCCAAAGAAACCCCGGTAATTCTAACTCTAATTCTAGTTATGCTAGAAATAACTTTGGTTCTTTTCAAAATAGGTGGCAAAGGAGTAATGGTCAACTCGAGCAACCAAAAGTGGAGAATGAAGTCAAGGAGGATCCAATTGTCAAGCTCACCAACATGATGGAGAAGTATATGGACATGAATGACAAGAGGCATGACTCTTTCAGTAACTAGCTAACATTCCTAGACTTCTTCTGTCTCATTATGGGAATGTGGATAGGCCCTGGATCTTTCTGTTCGAAGCTACCCATTGGTAGGCTCTCTATTGAGTAATGCCTGAGTCGCAGCATCCAGGTCTGACCCAAATTGAGCAAAGGCGGCCACTTCGCGATATGAAGAAGGTATTAATTGGTTCTCGTCCTCTTGAATCGATTCGAGTGGGATGATGACTCTATTTCTTCGCCTCGACCTCGTAGTTTTATAATGATTCTTTCACTCCTATCCCCTCATAAGAGGAGGATGCCAAGAGTTTCGCTCAACGGCCTAGATGCAATGTAAAGAAGAAGAAGGTTTGGATGCGGGAATAAAAGACTACTGGTTGAAGGATCGGCAGAAATCTGTATGTGCTGAGAAGTCTTTTTCTTATTTATTAAAAGAAAAATATTATGCTCCGTCTGATTGTCCGCAGTCTTTGCTCATTCCCGTTAGGCTGAAGTCTTTGGCCTTTCCTTCTCCGCGCCCGCTCACGCTTCGCTGACCTATCGCGTGGTAAAGAGAAGAAAGTACGAAAGAATAGTGAAGAGCGGAGTTCGGCGAGAATACTCTTGACAGGTGGGCATGGAAGCTATCTGCTATGCTATTAGAGGATTTATACCGTAAACACACAACTTCCACCCTGTTGGCTGTAGTTTTAGCTGTATACCTTTTTACGTGAGCCTCACCCAAGAGGGAAACTCCATTTTGTGCTCGATGTCTTCTGTCATGAATCATGGCTTTGTTTTATAGAGAGAGATAGTCAGGGGTGATCTATATTGCTTACCACAGCTCTATTCCCGACTTGAAATCTTCGCGGGGACTACTTTACGACGACGGACGACCGCCCGTAGGGGGTTTACTGCACAAGGCCCCTGCAGAGGAAAAGCTTTTTCCCAGCGAATATAAGATGCTCAGCTCCGCACAACATAGGGATTAGGTTTTGGTAATAGAAGAAGAAGATTACGACTTTTTCTAGTCTTTGTGAGGGATTTCCTTCTTCAAGAAAAAATTGAAAAAGACAGAAAAAAAATCCAGCAACTTGAAGAGGAAGAGAGGGGTCTAGCGCGCCCGCCTCTTCCTTCGCTGCTTTTGTACACCAGGGGGATAGAAGTGAGTTGTTTTTATAATAAGTCAAGTCAAGAATCATAATCAAACTGGAGGAGCTTCAAGTGCACGACTCCTTGGACAAATATACAAGGTTCTTGATTGAAAAGATTGCTAACCTTGACCATAAAGTGGATGTCGTGATGAGAGATCAACAATCCGCCATCAAGGGTTTGGAAAGGAAGCTGGAGAAATGGATGAAACAGGTGCTAAGAAGGAAAATGGTCTTCTTGCAAGCAATGCACAAGCTAATCCAAAACAAAACCCTCAAGGAAACCCTAGCACGAGTCAAAAGTACCAACCACCAATCGGATGAAACGAGAATGTGAACGCCGTGTTCACCGAAGGTAATGACTCTACTGAGCTTTCTAATGATTTTTGTGAAGTGTCCAATCAGGTACAGGTCATACGGGAGCAAAACGGAGAAGAGACAAGCGAAAACGCAATTCTGGAATCTGTCCAGGAGCCACCAGCACTGCTGGCTGCACAAGCCAGCGCCGCTGGATGCATCCAGCGCCACTCAGTTCAAGCCAGCGCCGCTCCGGGCCCAGCCCAGCGCGCTGGCAGTCTGTCAGCCTAAATTCGCGCGAAACTTCGTTTTCAGCTGTTTTTCAAGGAGATGTCGAGACCCAATTCGCTTCAAAATGCAAAATCAAGATGGGGACGACACGGAAAGTAGGGATGAAGCTCAAGAAGCCGAGGCACTGGATGACGAGACACAACTACCGCAAGCATCTGAAGATCCAGGAAGTTTCCTTATTCCTTGCACTATTAATAATGAATATTTTTCGAGTGCATTAGCTGATTTAGGGTCGAGTATTAATGTTATGCCTACTGTGATTTATGAGAAACTCACCCTTTGTTTGCTAAAACCCGTTAACATGAGCATTCGGTTAGCTGATCAGACTTACCAACAACCCAAGGGGATTGTCGACCGAGTCTATGTCAGGGTTAAGGAATTAGAATTTTGGACTGAGTTTGTTGTGCTTGATTCGGTAAGTGAAGTAGTGACACCCCTAATTCTAGGCCGACCATTTTTGCATGCTGCGGATGCTATCATCCATGTCCTTAAACGTGAAATATCTTTGTCAAATGGTCAAAATAGAATTAGAGTGTCAGAACTGGATGAAGATGATGGCTTAGTTAAGGGAGAATGCCTTAGAATGGAAGTGTTAGATAGTGACCTGAAACCTAATAAACAATCGAACATGTCACTAGGAGAAGAGACCATAGAAACAGAACCTAAGCGAAAAATCTGTTATGAAAGTTTCATGGAATTAAAGGAATTAAAGGAGAAAATAGAAGAACAATTAAGGAAAGGTAGAGAAGTGGCAACTAGGGTTAAGAGAATCCTAGGAAATATTAAGTGGGAAGAGCGTGTAGCCGACCTAGAAAGAGATAAGATGAATGAGATAATAGCTAGAGAACCAAATGGTAAGTTTTACGGTGACCCTAGCATTTTTCAGATTCCTTGCTACATTAGCTCTAACTGTTTTGAGGATACCTACATAGACCTTAGAGCCACATCTAACATCTTACCCATAGGAATTTACAAGAATAATTTGAGAAAATATAGAAATGGAGTGAAATGGGAAGATTTAGAGATTAGGTTAGTAGGAGGAGCCAAGGTCTTCTAAGCAGCGCCGCTGGATGCATCCAGGCCACTCAGTTCAAGCCAGCGCCGCTGGATGCTCCAGCGCCACTCAGTTCAAGCCAGCGCCGCTGGATGCATCCAGCGCCACTCAGTTCAAGCCAGCGCCGCTGGATGCTCCAGCGCCACTCAGTTCAAGCCAGCGCCGCTGGATGCATCCAGCGCCACTCAGTTCAAGCCAGCGCCGCTGGATGCTCCAGCGCCACTCAGTTCAAGCCAGCGCCGCTGGATGCATCCAGCGCCACTCAGTTCAAGCCAGCGCCGCTGGATGCTCCAGCGCCACTCAGTTCAAGCCAGCGCCGCTGGATGCATCCAGCGCCACTCAGTTCAAGCCAGCGCCGCTGGATGCTCCAGCGCCACTCAGTCAAGCCAGCGCCGCTGGATGCTCCAGCGCCACTCAGTTCAAGCCAGCGCCGCTGGATGCATCCAGCGCCACTCAGTTCAAGCCAGCGCCGCTGGATGCTCCAGCGCCACTCAGTTCAAGCCAGCGCCGCTGGATGCATCCAGCGCCACTCAGTTCAAGCCAGCGCCGCTGGATGCTCCAGCGCCACTCAGTTCAAGCCAGCGCCGCTGGATGCATCCAGCGCCACTCAGTTCAAGCCAGCGCCGCTGGATGCTCCAGCGCCACTCAGTCAAGCCAGCGCCGCTGGATGCTCCAGCGCCACTCAGTTCAAGCCAGCGCCGCTGGATGCATCCAGCGCCACTCAGTTCAAGCCAGCGCCGCTGGATGCTCCAGCGCCACTCAGTCAAGCCAGCGCCGCTGGATGCTCCAGCGCCACTCAGTTCAAGCCAGCGCCGCTGGATGCATCCAGCGCCACTCAGTTCAAGCCAGCGCCGCTGGATGCTCCAGCGCCACTCAGTTCAAGCCAGCGCCGCTGGATGCATCCAGCGCCACTCAGTTCAAGCCAGCGCCGCTGGATGCTCCAGCGCCACTCAGTTCAAGCCAGCGCCGCTGGATGCATCCAGCGCCACTCAGTTCAAGCCAGCGCCGCTGGATGCTCCAGCGCCACTCAGTTCAAGCCAGCGCCGCTGGATGCATCCAGCGCCACTCAGTTCAAGCCAGCGCCGCTGGATGCTCCAGCGCCACTCAGTCAAGCCAGCGCCGCTGGATGCTCCAGCGCCACTCAGTTCAAGCCAGCGCCGCTGGATGCATCCAGCGCCACTCAGTTCAAGCCAGCGCCGCTGGATGCTCCAGCGCCACTCAGTTCAAGCCAGCGCCGCTGGATGCTCCAGCGCCACTCAGCAAGCCAGCGCCGCTGGATGCATCCAGCGCCACTCAGTTCAAGCCAGCGCCGCTCCTGGCCCAGCGCCGCTGGCAGCCCCGTCAGTCCAAATTCGCGCGAAACTTCGTTTTCAGCTGTTTTTCAAGGAGATGTCGAGACCCAATTCGCTTCAAAATGCAAAATCAGAGATGGGGACGACACGGAAAGTAGGGATGAAGCTCAAGAAGCCGAGGCACTGGATGACGAGACACAACTACCGCAAGCATTAGAAGATCCAGGAAGTTTCCTTATTCCTTGCACTATTAATAATGAATATTTTTCATGTGCAATCGTATTTCGTTTTTATTTTAATTTTTATGTTTTAGCTTGTTGGGTCGCGCCTCACCGCAGGCACTGAATGAATGAAATGAGTGGGGATGTATTTTCATTTTTATATTTTGATTGAAGTGTGCAGAAGTATTTTGTCTTGTAGTCTGAAGGAAACCAGGCACTTGGCCAAAAGCTAAGTGTGGGGGAGTTCAAGCATCAAATCGTTGAAGAAAATTAGACGTCGAAACACGTACAGGAGCCAAAAGCGCCGCTAGAAGACCTCCAGCGCCGCTGGGAAAGCCACCTGGGCTTCTTAGCGCCGCTCAGCCTCTTCCAGCGCCGTTGGACCTGCATCAGAGTAGTCCAGCGCCGCTACCAGCTACCCAGCGCCGCTCCAATGTGTCCAGCGCCGCTCACCAGCTAGCCAGCGCCGCTCCCAGCTCCAGTCTGCACACCAGATCGCGAAAAATACAATAAAATCAGAAAAACCCAAAAATCCAAAAAAAAATCGAAAAATTAGAAAATACCAAAAAGAAAAGAAGGTGGAGAAGCATCAATGGATCGCCATCAAATGGAGATGACTCAAGCCCTTGAAGTTCAACATCATTCAAGTCGCTCCGCAAATGCCATCTTCAACAACAATTCATGCAAATTAGACCCGGGAAGTTTCGTTAATCCTTTATTTTTTGTTTTTTCCTATTACCCTTTCTGTTATGATATGTCTAGTACAACGAGGACGTTGTACAATTTATGTGTGGGGCGATGGAATAGGAAAAACCCGTGGTTTAATTGCTTGATAATTCATAAGTTTTCTCTACTACTTATTTCATGAAAATTTCAAATTTTCTTGTGTCGAAAAATCATTTTGAGAATATGAGCTTTGCAAGTAGACAAAAGATGACGATAACTAAGCAATATTAGCTTTGGTAGATGAACGGTTAGTTAGGACTGTTAGTTTAACTATAGATTTGTGGCTGTTCATTCTTCCAACTGGATTAGAGCTTAGACTGAAACTGTATGCGATTATGTTTGCCATAGCACATTTAACCGGACTTTAATATGCCTAGCAATTAGAGCTTTCTAGTCATTAGTATAGGTGTATTAATTGGACTTAATTATACGTGCTTGTGTAGGAACTAGTTTAGACGTATGGTTCACCTTAATTCTTACACTGTTGATTATGAACTAGTTGCATGCGGAGTAAGTGTATGAGTCATCTGGGATCTCTGATAATGTATATTGCATGAATAATGTAGTAATCTTAAGAAAGGCAATCAGTAGATTAATTAAAAAGAGTTCAAAGAACTAATGACGAGTAAAATCTATACGCTTCAAGTTATGTCGCTTTGCGTGTGGGGAACCACCGACCTGTCACCGCTGTCTTGATGTAAGGTATAAACTCTAACCATTAGTTGAGTTATGTCGCTCTGCGAGTGGGGAACCACCGACCTGTCACCGCTGTCTCAACTATTAAAGATGATAATATCGTATAACTGCTTTAGTGTTTAGCTAGCGAGCATGACTGTAGTGTGAGAGTATGCCTAAGTAGTGACTCACAAGTACACAAACGATGAAATGTAAATGCCTTGCTAGTAGCTAGTAGTTCTGATTGCTATACAAACTTTAATTAAGTGCTTAACTAGTCAGCAGAATGAAGTAAGATTGAGTTGTAGGACATGTGGAATTATAGAACGGTTTTAGAGGTATTAACACAAATAAAAAGTTAGCTTTTAGTTTTGATTGACCAATTATCTTGCCTCTAGCTATAGCTTACCGATTTTGTCTAAAGCTTTCTCAAATCATTTTGCATGACTAATCTTTCAAATGTTTAATGAAGTAGAATAACTTGAACACTTAAGTTGTCCGCTCATCATTGTTTTATTTTCTTGGATTATTTACTTGAGGACAAGCAAAGACTTAAGTGTGGGGGTATATGATGAGCGTCCATTTTGTGATAAAAACCCCTATCAAAATGCCTCATTTCTATGTCTTAAATGAGTTAATATTCCGGAACTATCGATACTTAATGGATTCTATGTTTATGCAGGTTCACCGAAGATGCGAGTGATGGTAAATGGCATCAAGTGACTCAAGATGAAGGCCTATGAAGTTACAAGACACAAGGAGGTGATTCGGGAGCCGAACGAAGCAATACGAGCAGCAGCAGGAGCTGCCAGCGCCGCTGGCCCAAGCCCAGCACCGCTGGGAGCCCATCCAGTGCCGCTAGGCGGCCCAGATCAGCAACCAACCTTTTCACCTATTTAAGCCGAAGCAGCCCTCAAAACCCTAAGAGAGAGCCGATTCAGCAGCCCTAGCCGCCCATATTCAACCCTAGGTCGACTTTGCAAATTCCAAGGAGGTTTTGGAGCTTCTAACACCTTCCGATCTTCATCCTCAACCTAGATCTACTCTTTTACTTTACTTTCAGTTGGTAAACAATGTCTTTCATCTTTTCAGACTTTGTTATTCCTTTAATAATGGTAGGCTAATAGGCTGAATACTTGTTTGGATCGATGTGATCATGTAGACGTTTATCTATTTTACTTTATTTGTTAGATCTGGTGGAGTGTGTTTTACAGTTTATCGTAGATCCATTTTTTACTAGTTCTTCATATTATTATCGGTTCTATATCTGTATGTATTGATTTAATTCTGATGATCGGTCTATAATCATACACTATGATTAATACATAAGGATGGAAAACACTAGTCGGTCTTTAACTAGATGTAAAAGGTGATTCACTTGTAACCGAGGAATCCAGAACCGTAGTAATTAGGATGAATAGAACATGATGCTTAACAATGTCAGACGCGATCCAGTGACTTGGAAACGAGCACTGTGGTCACCGGAGAGAATTACTATCTGGCCATGGCTTAAGAGCCGGGTAACTTAAAGATGAACTAGTAACACAAACTTTAGGTCATTAATGCTTAAACATTGAATCTAACGAGAATTTGTTTATAGAGTAGTGTGAGTCTAGGGACAGCACTAGGTACTTAGGCAAAGTGAATCTAATGAGAATCTGAGTCGTGATTAAGTTTTCAACAGACTAGCAAGTAGGTAGAATGATATTTGGTCGTACCATGAGATCTGAGATGCCAAACAAGTATTTTAATTTAATTACTGTTATTTGCTTTTTCAAACTGTTTCAGTATTTTAATTAGTTTAATAGGAAATTGTGACAACCCCACAACCGCTAGAATTACACGTATTACTAGATTAGGTAAAGCAACGCGTCCCTGCGAACGATCATGTTCTTATCACTAAACTATACTACATCTGATCGGGTCCCCTGTCCGTTAAGGTGTGTGTGTTTTTGAGATAATAACTTGTACAACTTTTATAAATTTAAACACTAAAACAAAAACAACCATCAGAACCACCGACCTGTCACCGCTGTCTCAACTATTAAAGATGATAATATCGTATAACTGCTTTAGTGTTTAGCTAGCGAGCATGACTTTAGTGTGAGAGTATGTCTGAGTAGTGAATCACAAGTACGACAAATAATAAGATATAAATGCCTTGCTAGTAGCTAGTAGATCTAATTGCAATACAAACTTTAATTAAGTACTTAACTAGTCAGCAGAAGGAAGTAAGATTGAGCTGTAGGACATGTGGAATTATAGAATGGTTTTAGAGGTATTAACACGAATATAAGGTTAACTTTAAGTTTTGATTGACTAATTATCTTTACCTCTAGCTATAGCTTACTGATTTTGTCTTAAAGCTTTCTCAAATCATTTTGCATGACTAATCTTTCAAATATTTTAAAAAGTAGAATAACTTAAACACTTAAGTTGTCCGCTCATCAATGTTTTATTTTCTTGAACTATTTGCTTGAGGACAAGCAAAGACTTAAGTGTGGGGGTATATGATGAGCGTTCATTTTGTGATAAATTCTCCTATCAAAAGGCCGCATTTCAATGCCTAAAATGAGTTAATATTCCGGAACTATTGGCACTTAATGGATTCGATATATACGCAGGTTCACGGAAGATGCGAGTGAGGGTAAATGGCATCAAGCAACTCAATATGGAGGCCTATGAAGTTACAAGACACAAGGAGGTGATTCGGGAGTCGAACGAAGCAAATCGGAGAGCAGCAGGAGCTGCCAGCGCCGCTGGAGCCCATGCCCAGCGCCGCTGGGCGGTCCAGTTCAGCAACCGACCTACACCTCTATTTAAGCCAAAGCAGCCCTCAAAACCCTAAGAGAGAGCCGATTCAGCCGTCTTAGCCGCCACATACAAACCCTAGGTCGACTTTGCAAATTCCAAGGAGGTTTTGGAGCTTCTAACACCTTCCGATCTTCATCTTCTACCTAGATCTATCTCTTTTATTTACTTTCAGTTGGTAAACAATGTCTTTCATCTTTTCAGACTTTGTTATTCCTTTAATAATGGTAGGCTAATAGGCTGAATACTTGTTTGAATCAATGTGATCATGTAGACGTTTATCTGTTTTACTTTATTTGTTAGATTTGTTGGAGTGTGTTTTACTGTTTATCGTAGATCCATGTTTTACTAGTTCTTCATATTATTATCGGTTCTATATCTGCATGTATTGATTTAATTCTGATGACCGGTCTATAATCATACACTAGGATTAATACATAAGGATGGAAAACACTAGTCGGTCTTTAACTAGTTGTAAAAGGTGATTCACTTATAACTGAGGGATCCAGAACCATAGTAATTAGGATGAATAGAACATGATGCTTAACAATGTCAGACGCGATCCAGTGACATGGAAACGTGCATTGTGGTCACTGGAGGGAATTAATATCTGGTCATGGCTTAAGAGCCGGGTATACTAAAAGATGAATTAGTAACACAAACTTAGGTGATTAATGCTTAAACAATGAATCTAACGAGAATTTTTTTAAAGAGTAGTGTGAGTCTAGGGACAGCACTAGTTACTTATGCAAAGTGAATCTAACGAGAATCTGAGCCGTGATTAAGTTTCCAACAGTCTAGCAAGTAGGTAGAACGATATCTGGTCGTGTCATGAGATCTGAGATGCCAAACAAGTATTTTAATTTTATTACTGTTATTTGTTTTTTCAAATCTTTTTCAGACTAAGCCTCTCGCTGAATAAGCGGTTGCGGCTTCTATTTACTTTTCAGTTTTTAATTAGTTTAATAGGAAATCGTGACAACCCCCAACCGCTAGAATTACACGTATTATTAGATTAGGTAGTGCAACGCGTCCCTGCGAACGATCCTGTACTTATCACTTACTATACTACATCTGATCGGGTCCCCTGCCCGTAATTGTGTGGTTAGTTTGAGATAATTACTTGTACAACATTTTTATAAATTTAAACACTAAAAGAAAAATAACCACCATCAATATGATGTGGCAACTCAAGGACGTCTAAGGGCGTCTTTAGCATTGAGATAGCCTAATAAGAATTGAAGAATTGAGAAAATAAAAGAGACAATTTTATTACTGAGAAAACGATCAATCAAATAAGTTATAATGTGTTTTGTATCTATAAGCCAAAAGTTAGTGTTTAATTCCAAGTCTAATAAGGAAATTGAATCTATATATAGTTAAAAAAACTAACTTAATAAATAAATTAAAAGGACACATGTCGATCAAGAATTACGCCACGTGTCGTTTCAAGAACATCTCAATCCTGTTTTAGTTTATTGGTAGATATTTATAATCTATAACCCCTTATAAAGTATATTGACCTCTCCTATTTTAGGAAATTCAGCACTTTTTTATACCCAAAATACCCTTATTTCTTAATCCTAATTCCCCTATACACCTAATCTATACTTTTATACTATTTAATAAATAAAACAACTCTCTCTTTAAAAGTTATGAATGAATTATCTAAAATACCATTAATGATTAAATTACAATATCAGTCATTTATCCAAAATATCTCCATTAACTTTTACATCAATTACCTTTACATCAATTATCTACACCACTCGACGCCGCCTCCACCACCAACAGTCGCCCCCACCACCACACCGTTGCCGCCACAACCACCGCCGCATTGCGCGGGTACCGTGCTAGTTATTATATATATATGTTGTCTTTTAAAGAAAATTAATGAAAAGTTGAAAACTTATTCTCATCGTGCATCTTATAAAGTTCCTTCAAGATAAGTCCCATAATATTTTAAGTTAGTTACAACGAAATAAATGAAGATTATCCATAAACTTTTTTGAACAGTTAGTCGGTATTCGACATCAGAAAACACTTCACCGTATAATGGTGAAGCCCTGCACGTACTCTAGACTACGAGATTTAGACCATAAGCCGTTACAGGTGATTCAGGGAAAAATCCACAGACTTGTCACTCCTAAGAGTCGAACCCAAGACCTGTGGAAAAAATTAGGGATGCATCTGCCAGTTGAGCTAGCTTGGCAAGATTATCCATATACTAACCATTCATTTTATTACACATTTACACCCAACTAATAAACACCCTTCACGAGAGGAATCATGCCAAATATTTGGTTTGCCAGCAACGAACCCTCTTCAAGGGACCAACAAAATAACCTCCATTTCCCCATGTTCAGTAAGATGGAACACACTGCCCGACGTTGTCAATTTGTCATGCATCCATACTCAATTGACCCCCCAATTCCACACCTCCCACGAAAATTGTATATTAATTGGGCAACCCACTGTATCACAACTAGTATTATTTATACGTATATTTAGTAGCATAGTATATTATACGCCGTATCTACTACCATATGAAAGAATGATTCGCTAACTATTTTATTTATTCTTTTTTGGCAGGGATAGACCAATGAGTTTTGGTTTTTAGTTTTATACTACGAGTATATGTTTGTTGTGATTGTTTATGTTTTTTTCTTTTTTATTTATTGAGAAAGAATAATTTTGATTTTTTTCTTCTAAAACACATGTTTCAAATTTCACTTTAGTTCATAAGTGTAATTCGCAGTAGACTATATTTTATTATAAGAATCTACATTATCGTAGAGTCACATTACCAAGGAAAAAACATTCACTTTGAAGGTTGGAGGGCCCTTAGGCCGGTGCTATCCACTCGGCGTGGAGCTCATCGACGCACTCGTCCATAATTCCAAGTATGGCAGCACGCTCGTCGATGGCCATTTCTTCGACACCCATCGATGGATCGCCGAGTGTGGACGGGTGAGTGGGGTCCGCGAGTCTTCCAAAACAAAAAAAACCTTTTTTTAAAAACATTTGAATCTTAAACGGCTAGTTACCATATTTTTTTTCCACCTTTTATTTATACACATTACTCTTTCAAACAACACACACACATATAAACTCTTTCAAATCCTTTCACATAAACAAAAATCCTTTCAAAGGCCTATAAATACCTCTCAAATGATTCACCTAAAACCCTAATGAAAAACACACACAAACACCTAAAATATCACACTTGGTGGCGTGAAGCTAATAAGTACTTCACACCATTAGGGAACTGCCAACAAGTATAAACCACTCATTATCATTTTCCATAACAAGATTAACCATCATTAATTTAAGTGTAAACTTACCCTTAAACAAGTGGCGCCATCCGCACTAAACCTACTATAATCTTGTAACAAAAATGGCTGAAGAGGGTGACCCACATTCACCTCCGGGTTTCGAAACCTCAAGAACAACACCACCCGCTCCCGCAACTGCCAGGCAGTTAGAGGAGCTTGCACCACTACTAAGAGAATACCTCCATTAGATCGACATGCAAAGTGTACGAACAAGGCTTACGTACTCGGAAGAGACGGGAGAAGCGGAAGAAGATATTGAAGTAGAAACACCCGTCCACAGAGCCTCCGGAAGCAGACCGGGAGCAAGAGTTCATTTTGATGAAGCCCCAAGAAGGAACTATAGCAATCAGAATAAGGAATACCATCGAGGGCCAAACCTTCCGCCCATGGCGGAAGAATATGTTCGTACCACAGGTCAAACATACAACCATAATTATCATGCTTACGGCAACCCACCTCCACAATATCATCATTATTCAAATTCAAACCCCCATCAGTATTTCACGCGGCAACCTACCAAAGGGTCGTGGAACATGATACGCATTTTTCCACCCCACAACCTGGTAGAAGACAATCACAAAATACTCCCCATCAAAATGCAAATTACTATCAATCACACATTCCCAACACTACAAGACACGCTCCGCCACCTCCTGGATGGTTCCCAAATGAGGAAGATATGATAATTCAAACGGAGTTGGGACCTTTTGTGCAATGGATCGAAGACTATCCACTGCCAGAGGGAGGCTTGCCAAAGGGGATAGAAATGTACGATGGAAAGGATGATCCGGACAACCATTTGAAACATTTCAATGGGATGATCCGGATGCAGAGGTGGAACGTTCCGATAGCTTGCCATATGTTTGCTCTTACACTGAAAGACTTGGCACGCACTTGGTTGGATGCGCAACCAATGGGAAGCATTGCAAACTTTGAAGATCTAAAAACAAAGTTTCGTTCACATTTCAGTCAACAACGAAAGTACAAGAAAATTCATTTGGAAGCCCATAATATCAAACGAAGAGAAAATGAAAGCGTCTGCCAGTTCATAACCCGCTACACTGACGAGACAACGCTAATGAAAGGTCTCAGTGAAAATCAAAAAATATCTGGTTTTGTCCATGGGCTACGGTTCCAGCCCCTAGTGGAATTCTTTTCCACAGACTTGCCACAAGAGTATACAGTTTTAATGGACAAGATTTATACATTTCTAGTGGGAAAAGAAACAGCGGGCGGAGTCACAGGTCCAAGCTACGGAAAGGATCTTGATAGAAACAGAAGAAATCGGAACTTTCGGCATGAAAGGTTCCGGACAGCACCATTCAATAGATCACAAGGAGGAGCCTCTGGAAGCCACTCCACCCTCCAACATGCTCCGAAGAATTCTCGTGACATTTTAGCAACGGAGAAGGCTCCGATGAAAGGAGGACTCCGGAACAAAGATATGACCAAATATTGTGAATTTCACAATCACTATGGCCATGAGACAAACGAATGCAAAGTTTTCAAGAGCAAAGTAGAAGAAGCCATGAAGTCAGGAAAATATTCAATGCTACTGAAAGGCATCAAGGAGGCAGGACCAAGGCAAAACAATGGCTAAAACCCAGTGATTGAGGCTCCGGAAGCAAAAGCAGAGCCACTGGAAGACATAATTGCAACAGTTATCTCGGAGCGTACGGTGCCAGAAAGACCTCCAGTCAGAGCCGAAGCCTGGAAGAAAGTAGCCATAAGCTTTCCTCCGGTAGAAGATGAAGAGGCATCGGAAGCACCAATCATAATCGGAGCCATTATAGGGAATCACCTAGTAAAACGAATCCATTTGGATACGGGAAGCGGATGTGAGATTATGTATGAACATTGTTTCTTGAAGCTAAAAGCAGCACTAAGAAAAACAAGGAAAGACAACATAAGTCCTCTGGTAGGCTTTTCAGGATAAAGAACTTGGTCACTTGGAGAGGTCGCATTGAATGTCATTGTAGGAACGGCTCCGTGGACGAGAACAGAGGTATTGACGTTTGTGATAGTAAGGGCGAAATCACCATATAATGTCATACTTGGCCGCTCGGCAATGAGAAAAATGGGTATGGTGCCGTCTCTAGTTCATGCAGTAGTAAAGTTCCCAACTCCAAGGGGGGTCGGTTTCGTAAAAACCGAACCCCGGCCGGAGGTGCAATGCGCGCAAGTAAGAGCTCCGGAGACTGGAGAGTGTTCAAGCAAGAATGAAAACGTTGAAGTAGAGACAGGAAATTTGTTTATCAACAGCAAATATCCGGATCAACACATACTCATCGGCAAACAGCTTCCGACCGAGTACAAAAGAAAATTGAAAGATGTTTTAGATAGAAACAAGGATGTGTTTGCTTGGACACCTGCGGATGTTATAACACGATTTCTATCACTGAATTCAATTCATCAATGGCGGTTTGGATAGTGTGTGTTCTTGGTGTTTGTGTGTGTTTTGAGAGAGAATCAAAGGTAACTGTGTGTGAATTAACAGGTATAAAAGTTATGTGTAATTGTTATGTAATTGTTGTTATTGTTGTTATTGTTGTTATGATCTCTAAGGTATGAGAGGGCTATTTATAGTCTAATTCTACAATTATGCTAATTGTCACAATTAGCCCTCAACCTTAGTAATCATTTATCTATGAATTAACAACAAGAAATTTCTCTAATCTAGATTACAATTTATCACTATTTTTGGATTTCTAACATTCTCCCCCTTAGTGATATATTGTAATGAAGTACGTGTTATATTGTCTTGTAAGAATGAATTTGATGAGCCCGGTGGTGAAGACAATTGGGGTGTTGAAACAAGTCTTCAAAGCTTTCTCTTTTGTCTTTGGAGAACTTGATTCAGTCTTGATCTTGGTCTTGAACTTCTTGAAGTTAAATCATGTGAGGATTCTCAATATTCTTTTAGAACAGAGAATAATGAATGCGTGTGAGTCTTGAATGAAGAGAATAATGAAGTCGAACAAATGTGTGTGACTTGAATCTTCGAGAATTGTTGAATCATGAATCAGAGTTGTCTTTTGAAATGCGGAAGGTATAAATCTTGGTTTCGAATGTTTCAATCTTAGATTCTTGAGTGAAATTCAACTTTTCAATTCTTCAGTTTTAATTCTTGAATGAATTTCATCTTCTTGGAATGAAGTTTCATGAATATGAACTCTCCCCCTTGATGTATGCATTGGAGTTTCTTGAACAAAATGTTGTTGTATGACTTGAAGATCTTTGAATGAAGTGTGTTTGATGAAGACTCTGTTAAAGCTTTTACTTCTTTGACTTGAATCTTCTAACCAATCTCTGATCCTTTTTGAAGCTTTGATCTTTGTCATATCAATTAGAACACTTTGGAGAGTAAGCAATTGAATGAGATTTGGATGAAATTCTTACGAAGTAATCATGCTCCCCCTCAATCCATGATTATAAACATTTTGGAGCATCTTTGAACTTTTGAAGCATCTTGAGTGAAAATCATTTCATCTTCGGTTTCATTCTTATCTTTGACGTCAATTCAGATTCCCCCTTTTTAAAATCAAAATTTCAATCACCTAAAGTCTAGTGAAAATCTGAAACTATTGTCACATCATGAATAATTTTCTCCCCCTATACACAAACTTTGATAAGCCTAGAACTTTGATAAGCCTAAACCCAATTAAAACAACCAAACACAAACTTTTCTCCTTGTTTCCTTATCAATTAGTGAATCAATCATAATATTTTCTCCCCCTCATAATGACATCATTGGGAACCAATGTCATTATGTACACATTTGATTGATTAAAAATCAAAAGAAACCATAAAGAAATTGCAACCAACAAAACATCAACCCAAACCATTAGCCCAACCCAAGAAATCCTAGGGGTGACTAAAATGTAAGATCGAAGTTGTTGGTACAAACGTTATATCATGGTGTTGGTGTTTTCTGTGTTTGTGTGATGAGAAATGAAACCGGATAAGAATGATCCGTTAGCATGTTCAAAAATCGAAAAGATTAATGAAATGACCGATTGAAATGTATAACATTTTTCGGATTTCCTATGTATCATTGAGATATGCACAAAACAATTCTCTAACATAGTTCAGTCTGCGGCTTTGCAACCACGAGATTGCTTCAAAGAATATAAATCATGGTTAACACTACCGAAGCATTTGATAACCACAATTTTATCCTTAAAGACTTTTTAGGGAAAAACCGAGGTCACTTAGACTTCTTGTTAACTCAATAATCACATAAATGTAATCATGAGACCTACGTTAAACGTTGGAAAAGATGTTAGCATTGGCAGGATTTCCATTCGATCATCGTGGAATATCAATTGAGATATCACTACGAATGTTCCCACTATATCACAAAGATAAGCAATTATATCACAAAGATATGACTCGAATGTGTTCTAATACAAATGAATGATGATCAAATTAATGACCAAACAAGATAGCTCTAGACACATCGTGATCAAAATGAAGTCGGGGACTGGAGCAGAATGTCGCCCTTTTTCAATATCAACATCTTCCAAATGAAGAGTCAATAGAAATGTGAAAATCTCCGTGAGAAATGAAACAAGTATTTGTTAAGAAACACTTGAGTGGTTAGGAAAAGATGTGCATTGCTTCACTGGGTCCATGAAGACTTCTTCAATATCGAGAAATCAACAAATGAAATCCGATAGAAACGTGTTTACCCGGCTTTTTGAGAATTTTGGGAGGACTTTTGTTTCTTTTAGCCCTTTCTCACATCATATCACCTTACCCTCTCACTTTTCAACTTTACTCCCTCCATCCTATTTGCACGAAAACAACATCACTCAAAATACCCTCACTATCTAATGAAAGAAGTGAATACTCCGGGGTTAGAATTCATCGGCGATGATGAAATTCATGGAGTAAATTTTGAGAATTACTTATCACTCATGTGCAAACTAATCACCGAACTCCATTTGATTGAAAATCATTGGAAAAAACATCAAATGTGTGCATGAAAAAACATTTGAAACACATTTGAAGTTTTGAAGGCTGTTGAAATCACAAACTCCTCCTTAATCTATGCAAGAATAGATCAAAAATTTTCATAGAAAGGTGGAGCAAAAATTGGTTTTGTGAGATCAAAAGTAGTAAAATCTTTGTTGTGATATTTTCGGAAAAAAAACTTTGAGAGCTTCAACAACAATGTTGAGAGTAAGACAGCTAGGGAGTAATCAAAGGCGTTCAATCCTTCGCATCTTACAACAACAAGTTGGAGGCAATTAAAACGTTTAAGCAAATGGAAATCCAATCAATTGTTCAAGATGAGACAACAAGGGAGTACACAAAGGCGTTCGATCCTTTGCTTCTCATATCAACAATTGAAAGTTTGAAAAAAAATTTATTCGTAGGAAAGAAAAATTTGATTGCTATTACACATACATACTCATATAAGACCACTTGGAAGTACACAAAGGCGTTCGATTCCATGTTATCTTATATCAATTTATATGTATAATAACAAAAGCTTAGAATGTAAAAACACTCTACAAATAAATATATCTTTTAAGAACGGGTTGCATACATAGTATATGCAAGCCACTGAAAATAAAAATCTTTTTGTTTATTTTTGAAAATATGCAATTTTGTATTTTGGTTTTCTGGAATGTGTCAAGAATTCCTTCAAAAGAGTTAAGGTTTAAGATTTAACATACCTAGCTTGGAGATAAGAAAGTTAAACCTCTTTCATCCAGTGGTTTTGTGAACAAATCTGCAAGTTGAATGTCAGTACCCACAAAATAGAGCTCGATGTCACCTTTCTCAATATGATCTTTGAGAAAATGATATCTAACATCAATATGCTTTGAGCGAGAGTGGTTTACTGAGTTGACTGCAATGGCAATGGCACTCTGAGAATCACAATATATAGGGATATGATCATATTTCAGACCATAATCAGTTAGTTGTGTCTTCATCCATAAAACTTGAGCACAACAACTAGCCGCAGCCACATATTCTGCTTCAGCCGTTGATAGAGACACACAATTCTGTTTCTTGGAAGACCAACTCACAATTTTATCGCCTAAAAATTGTAGAGTACCGGAAGTGCTCTTGCGATCAAGTTTACAACCTGCATGATCTGCATCTGAATATGCAGTTAGATTGAATCCAGTATCCCTTGGATACCAGAGACCTAAATCGGGTGTCCCCTTCAGATAACGAAAGATTTGTTTCACAGCTTGATAATGTAAATCAGTTGGAGCAGCTTGATATCTAGCACACATACATGTTGCAAACATTAGATCTGGGCGAGATGCTGTTAGGTACAACAACGAACCAATCATACTTCGATATCTCTTTTGGTCAAATGATTTCCCATTTGTGTCAGCATTTATGTTTGTTCGAGCAGCCATTGGGGTAGATATTGAAGAACATGAAGTCATATCAAACTTTTTCAACATGTCATTTATGTATTTACCTTGTGATATAAAAATACCAGTTGGTAACTGTTTGATTTGAAGACCCAAAAAGTAATTCATTTCCCCAATCATACTCATTTCAAAATGATTAACCATAAGAGATGAAAAGTTTCGGCAAAATGTTTGACTGGTCGACCCAAAGATAATGTCATCAACATATATTTGAACAAGTAGAACGTGCTTACCTTGTTTGCGAATGAACAAGGTAGGGTCAATTGTGTCTTTGGTAAAGCCACCTCTTAGTAAGAAAGTAGTTAAAGAATCATACCATGCTCGGGGTGCTTGCTTAAGACCGTAGAGAGCCTTGTCTAACCTGTAGACATGGTTTGGCCTTTGAGGATCAACAAAACCTTCTGGTTGATCAACGTAAACTTCTTCTTTGAGGTCACCATTCAAGAAAGCAGTCTTCACATCCATTTGAAACACAGTAAAGTTTCTGAATGCGGCATAAGCTAAGAATATCCGAATGGCCTCCATTCTTGCTACTGGAGCAAAAGTTTCGTCGAAGTCAACACCTGGTTGTTGGCAATAACCCTTTGCAACAAGTCGAGCTTTATTCCTTACTACCACTCCATTCTCATCCTTTTTGTTTTTGAATATCCACTTTGTTCCTATTGGATCATCTTTTCTAGGATTTGGAACTAATCTCCATACCTTCAGTCTTTCAAATTGCGCGAGTTCATCTTGCATTGCCTTAACCCACTCTGGATTACGAAGAGCTTCAGATACGGTTTTGGGTTCGATGTTGCTAAGAGAAAGTGCAACAAGACACTCATTTACTGAGGTACGAGTAGTTACTCCTGCTTGTGGATCTCCAATTATTTGATCAGTAGGATGGTCTTTCTGCATACGTGTCCACTTGTGAGCATGAGGAAGAGGATCTTGTTGTTGAAGATCAACTTCACCATCATTAAAACTTGAGTTTTGTTGAGAGATGGAGTCATAACTTGGTATAACTCTTTCCTCATAAGCTGGATGATCAAAATCAAGTGGTACATACACATTTGGAGTGTTTAATGGATTTGTTGTCTGAGTTAATCGAGAAGGTTGTTCTTGAACATTCACTTGAGAAGCATTATCAGGAGAGGATGGTGGAGAAGTATTAGTAGAAGAGAATTCTTGCTCTGAAGAACTTGATGAAGATTCATGAATGTTGTCAGGAACTGGATCGTTGTTATGAAGAGGTTCATTGTTTTGAATTGGTTCAACGATGACCTGAGGTTCTTGATCATGAATCGGTTTTGAATTATAGAATTCTTCAAAAAGAATATCTAATTCATCACTTGTTGGGGTTGGAAACTTCTTGAATTTTGAAGCTAAGGTAGAATTCCTTGTAGAAGTACTTGAAGTTCTTGGATCATTACTTGTTGGCAGCAAACCTCCTTGCTCAAAAATCATGCCTGACATCTCATCAAACCAAACATTCATTGTTTCTTGAATTGTGTTGGTTCGATGGTTATAGATTCGATAGGCAATTGATGTTTTGGAATAACCAACAAAATATCCTTCATCACCTTTCTTCTCGAACTTTCCAAGATTCTCCGATCATTCAAAGTATAACAAACACACCCAAATATATGAAAGTAGTTGATGTTGGGTTTGCGTTTGTTAATAACCTCATAAGGAGTCTTTTCGAACCGCTGATTGATAATGGACTGATTCTGAGTGTGACATGCAGTGTCAACAGCTTCAGCCCACATATTGGATGGCAATTTGGAATAAGCAAGCATTGTCCTTGCTGCTTCCACCAGCGATCGATTTCTCCTTTCAACAACACCGTTTTGTTGTGGGGTGCGAACTGCTGAGAATTGATGAGTAATACCTTTGGATTTGCAGAATTCATCAAAAACAGCATTCTTGAACTCAGTTCCGTTATCCGAACGGATGTAACGAACTGGAAGTTGAAGATTTACTTGAGTATTAGTGATGAAATCTATCAACATCTGAGTTGTTTCATCCTTGGATGCAAGGAACTTGACCCAAGTATATCTTGAATAATCATCAACAATAACCAAGATGTATTTCTTCCCATTTCGGCTTTGTACTTTCATCGGCCCACAAAGATCCATGTGAAGCAAATGAAGAGGTGCTAAAGAATTTGGAGATTTCTTCGGTTTATGAGAAGCTCTCTTAATCTTCCCAACAGCACAAGAAGGACAAACATGTTCACTTTCATACTTATAGTCAGGTAAGCCTTTAACAAGATGCTTGTTGACCAAAATATTGATGGTTTGAAAATTCAGATGCGACAGCCTTCTATGCCATAACCAAGAATTCTTTGAAGCAGCCTTTGAAATGAGACAAATATTATCGGTTGGTTGGTTATCATCGAGATTGACGGTAAAGAGATTATCATCACGGTCACCACAAAGAATATCAACTCCATCTAGAGTTTGGACTTTGCAAAGAGATTTTCGAAACAGAACTTGAAGATTGTTATCACAGAATTGTCCAACACTGAACAAGTTGTGACTTAATCTTCAACATAGTGAACTTTCTTGATGATAATTCCATTTCTTTCAATGTCTCCATAACCTAATATAGGAGCGAAATTGTTGTTTCCAAAGCGAACTGTTCCCATGAATCTTTCAACAAAATTCTTGAGCAAAGATTTATTTCCAATCATGTGCTTCGAACACCCGGAATCGAGTATCCAAACACAGATGGTTATTTCCTGCAATCAAAGAAATTTAACCGTTTTTAGGTACCCACTTGAAGACGGGTCCTTTATGGTTAGTTAAAATAGGCAGGGTATATAACTTAGGAATCGCATTCAAACATGTTTTTGAATCAACATAAGCATTGACAAGCACATTATCAACAAACACATTTGAATAAAAAGTACGAACATTCACATGAGAATTAAAAGTAACATGTCTACAAGCATTAACATCAGTAGATACACAAGTACGAGAATTAATATTGTTTACAAGCTCACAAGGTCTTGCCTTAGTATTTTCAACATTATTTGTCAAAGAAAAATTGTTTTGATTAACATGAACACCCTTCCTCCTATTAACATTCTTTCTCCTCTTTCTTTTCTTCTTTTTCTCAACATCCTTTTGATTACTAGTGAACTTAGGTACTAAAGTATTAGCAACCCATCTAGCACCACTAGTTATGCTCTTTCCACCTGTTGAATTGAATTTAAGAAGATTAGAACTAGAAGTTTTAAACACTTTCATCTTTTTGGAATCTTTTGGAGGTGAGGAAACTTCTTGCTTCTTTGGTTTATCATGAGAAAACCATCCATATCTATCCTTATATCTAGTTGTACCATTTGATGCATCCTTAGTTAGCGAAACTGTGCTAGACTTAGACACCTTAGGTATAGAACTAGATTGAGAGCTAGATTGAGAAGCAGTAGAGTAGTCTTTCGGAAGTTTCACTTTGGTGTACTTTGTCTTGTGTGGGGTCTCAGCTTGTTCCTCTTTGACATGTTTCACTGGGGTAGCAACAAAGGTTTCTAACTTAATGGTCTTTGGTTCAGTCTTCACGAGTTTGGTCTTAACTCGTTTCTTTGAGTAATATGAAGTTGGAGCTTTGGACAATGGTTTTTGAGATTCCACTTTTGTTTTCACTTTGATTTTGGTAGATTCAATCTTTTTCTCAGTTTCTGAATCAAAAACATATTCTCCCTCCATGAATTTATCAAAATCATCTTTCGTGAAATCTTTTGAAAAAGAAAATTTCAATGGAGATTGATTAATTTCAGATTTAGTTGAAAATTTTGAAAAATCAGGAATCTTGGTGTCCAACTTCACATTATGGTTAGTCTCGGAAATTAGGTCAACTTGAACTGACACATCTTTGGTTTCACGAAAAAATTGAGTAGAGGTATCAACACCTATACTAGCACTAGGCTTAGGGTGAACAACTAACTCATCAACATTGTTGCATGTGAAAAAACTATAGAAGTACCATATCAAAACTAAACTATGTGCAAGTTCTTCATTAGAAAAATCAGATTGCACATAATCCTCAGCTATAAAAGTAGCAGTATTTTGACAAGTACATCCAAGAGAATCAGTCAAGGTCTGAGTAGAGGTATTGGTAGATGAATCACAAGTAGTTTGTGTAGAATTGTCTACTAAAGGACTTTGGTCAGTTTGAGTAGAAGCAATCTCACAAACTTTCTTAGTATCAACAACAATACATTTATCCTCTGAATTCGGACTTTGAGACTTGAGATGATCAATAACTTTTTGTTGAGATTCCACCTTTTGTTGTAAACCTTCTATTTGTTTTTCCAAAAATGTGGTTGGAAAATACATTTTAGTTGGTTTAGGTGGAGTACAGACAGATTATTGGTTTTGAAAATTTGATTCAATTTCTCCCAATTTGAAAATTGAAGACTCTTTTGTTTTGTATGAATCATTTATTGCATCATAATTAACTAAAAATTCTTGTTTTGGTATTCTCTCAACTTCATCAGTCTCAAATTCGTCATCCAATGGACGAATAAATTGTTGTATCATACCATGTCGTAGGAATTTTTCATCATACAAGGGTTCAATTTCCTCTTTGGCTTTTTGCAATGGTGTGATATTCTCAAATCCCAACCCTAGAAGAAATTCTGTTTTGTCAATTTTTGACTTGTTGAAATAGGCAGTGAAATTCAAGAGAGGATTTTGTTCAACTTTATATAACTTTCTTGATAGAAAAGTATATTCTTTTTAAATTCCTCAACTTGTTTTTCAAGATTCTCAATCTCAATGCCTTTTAGAAAACAATTATGATTTAAATCAGAAATCTTCCTTTCGAATTCAACATTGTTTGGTTTAGCTTCTTGGAGTTTTTTATTAAGAATATCAACATCCATTTGTCTTGCATTTGCCCGAAGCCATTCATTGGTCTTTTGAATTTCAAGATCTTGATTGGCCTTTTCAAGATCATGAATGGTCTTTTCAAGATTTTGACATTTTTGTAATAACTTAGAATCAGGAGAGACATTCAACTCACATTCTTTAACCAACATCTTATCTTTGTAAGCTTGAAAAATCTTGTTTAATAGCTTCATGTTCAAAAAGTAATTTTGAATGTTCTTCAATAAGTTTTGAAAATTCACTTTTAGAAAATGAAATGCTATTTTTCAACTTTTTGTTTTTGTTGGCTAAAAAATTGATATGAGTTGTTAAATCTGATAAAGCTAATCTACATGACTCTTTGTCCTTAATCAAAGAAAAAGTAGAGTCAAGATTTACCTCATCATCTGGGTATTCATCATCAGTGCTTTCTTCTTTAAAGTCTTTGTTCTTGGCCAACCTTGCCATATAGCAAACATTAGCAGAGAGATCTTGATCTTCATCATCTGTGAGTAACAGCCATTTGTCATCTTCAGCTAGCAATGCATGTCCTGCTTCGACTTGTTTGGCTAACAGCATCTTCTGCTTGTAATACTCATAGTTACGCTTTCGAGGTTGTTTGCAATCAACAGCAAAATGTCCAGGAATACCACAATTGTAGCACTTTTTGTCTGATGCCTTACTTTCAACAACTTGTTTCTCATAAATTTCCTTCTTTTCACCATACCTTGATCCATTAGCTTCACCTTGCTCATTACTCCTTGGATGATAATGTTCCTTCTTGGGAAATGCACTTGTAGAAGAAGTGCGGAGATTGTTGTTTGTTGGCCTCGCTTTGTAAAATTTCCTCTTGAAATGCTTGTTACCGCGGCAAGAGCTTGATATAGTTCATCTGAAACACCATCTCTTGTAGCCATCAGATCATCTCCCTCCTCATCAGACGAAGAAACAACTACCATTTGCCTGTTAAGAGCTTCAGAAATCTTCTTCTCAACTATCAATGCCAAAGGATCAGAAGATACAACTTCTGGCATTTTGTTTGATGAAGCTTTGTTTAGGACTTGGTTTTCATTGAGTTTGAAAGATTCATAAAGAGTATGAATGGTGAACTTGGTTAGATTTTGATGTTGCTTGATCTGTGTTCCAAAATCTTCCCATTCTGGACCAAGAGCTTTGATGAATTTGATGTTTAGCTCAATCTCTGTTTTCTTGACATTGTTCTTCCTCAATTTATGACATTGCAGAATCTGTAGTAGACAGCTTCAAGAGTTTCATTAGGCAATTTCACGAAGTTGTCAAACTCAGTCAAAACATTGGTCAATCTTATCGTCGAAGTCACGTCAGCTCCTTCCATCTGTCTAGCCACCTCATCCCATATCTCCTTGGCTGTACCATAAGAATCAACAGAGCCATAGATTTCATCCGGTAGAGCTTTGTATAAGCATGACCTAGCTCTGTTATCTGCAGCTGTTCGATCTTTTTGTTCAGCATTCAAAAGATCAGGAGTTAGAATTATTGCATCAGTAGTGGGATGGCGATGAACGGCAAGTCCATTAATGATGGAATCTTTCATCATATGACCATTTGTTTGACTTTCCACATAGTCCATAAATCTTTTCTTCCATAGTCCATAGGAACCACGGTAGAGAACTGGAGGTCTTGTATCTGAACCCAATGCCAATGCTTCACGAGAAGTCATTTGAAATTGATTTGATTTGAAAAATTGAATTGTATTAAGAACAGAAAATGAAACGATCTTGAGAATAATAGGAAATGAAACGATCTTGAGAATAACAGGAAATGAAACGATCTTGAGAAGATCGTCCTTGGTAAGATCGTCTTGGGTGAGATCGTCTTGAGTGAGATCGTCTTAGGATTTTGATGAAATTTGGTTAAGTCTTGAAATTGAAACGATCTTGAATTGAAACGGTCTTGAAAATGAAACGGTCTTGAAATGAAAATGTTCTTGAAATGAAATGATCTTGAAGTGAAACGGTCTTGAAAATGAAACGGTCTTGAAATGAAAATGTTCTTGAAATGAAGTGATCTTGAAATGAAACGGTCTTGAATTAAAGTGATTTTGGATTGAAATGATTCAAGGAACTGGGACGATCTTGGTTGAAGATCGTCTTAAGTTTCAAAGAAATGAAATGATCTTGGTGAAGATCGTCTTAGGTTTCTAGGAAATGAGACGATCTTGGTTGAAGATCGTCTTGTTTTCTTTCTCAACACTTATAAGTATTTGAATTGACCAAACCAATCCTTTCGGATTAATTAGCCAGAAAACAAACACTTCACCACACACACTTGTCTAGAACGATCTTGTGAAGATCGTCTAACAGCCCAATTGCA
>CM067168.1:34384688-34439753 GCA_034093135.1 Erigeron breviscapus
TCCTTCAATCTGTCTAGCCACCTCATCCCAAATCTCCTTGGCCGTATCATAAGAATCAACAGAGCCATAGATTTCATCCGGTAGAGCTTTGTATAAGCATGACCTATCTCTGTTATCTGCAGCTGTTCGATCTTTTTGTTCAGCATTCAAAAGATCAGGAGTTAGAATTATTGCATCAGTAGTGGGATGGCGATGAACGGCAAGTCCATTAATGACGTAATCTTTCATCATATGACCATTTGTTTGACTTTCCACATAGTCCATAAATCTTTTCTTCCATAGTCCATAGGAACCACGGTAGAGAACTGGAGGTCTTGTATCTGAACCCAATGCCAATGCTTCACGAGAAGTCATTTTGAAATTGATTTGATTTGAAAAATTGAATTGTATTAAGAACAAAAAATGAAACGATCTTGAGAATAATAGGAAATGAAACGATCTTGAGAATAACAGGAAATGAAACGATCTTGAGAAGATCGTCCTTGGTAAGATCGTCTTGGGTGAGATCGTCTTGAGTGAGATCGTCTTAGGATTTTGATGAAATTTGGTTAAGTCTTGAAATTGAAACGATCTTGAATTGAAACGGTCTTGAAAATGAAACGGTCTTGAAATGAAAATGTTCTTGAAATGAAATGATCTTGAAGTGAAACGGTCTTGAAAATGAAACGGTCTTGAAATGAAAATGTTCTTGAAATGAAGTGATCTTGAAATGAAACGGTCTTGAAAATGAAACTGTTCTTGAAATGAAATGATCTTGATGAAGATTCAAGGAACTGGGACGATCTTGGTTGAAGATCGTCTTAAGTTTCAAAGAAATGAAATGATCTTGATGAAGATCATCTTAGGTTTCTAGGAAATGAGACGATCTTGGTTGAAGATCGTCTTATTTTCTTTCTCAAAACTTATAAGTATTTGAATTGACCAAACCAATCCTTTCGGATTAATTAGCCAGAAAGCAAACACTTCACCACACACACTTGTCTAGAACGATCTTGTGAAGATCGTCTAACAAGCCACAATGCACAAGAATGAAAAACGAGCTTTGAACGACTAAGACGATCTTAGGAAGATCGTCCTAGTGAAGATCGTTTTGTAGTCATCTTCTTCATTTTATCAGTTTTCCAGAAAAACTCCATTAACAACAAAAAAACTTCAATATCTTTTGAATTACTGGGAGTTAGATCACGAAATCACTTGCAAACTGATTGAATTCATGTCCACAACAAGTTTATGAACAAAATTCAACACAAAACACAACAGATTCAAATCCCTCAAATTTCGCGCCAAAAACTCAAAATTCAATCTCGAGATATAGATTGAATTGGAACTTGAAACTTGACAGGATTATGTTATCAATAACCACGAATCTATTGGTGAACAAATAACTGTGATTTTATGTGATTTGAAGTGTGAATTTTGATGAACCAGTAGGTAAAAAAATACGAACAGAATTGTAAATAATTTTGATTTTGTTGAATTTGTGATTGAATTCAGTTATGGATCGTCATCAGATTGATGTTTTTCTCTGATACCACTTGTTATAACACGATTTCTATCACTGAATTCAATTCATCAATGGCGGTTTGGATAGTGTGTGTTCTTGGTGTTTGTGTGTGTTTTGAGAGAGAATCAAAGGTAACTGTGTGTGAATTAACAGGTATAAAAGTTATGTGTAATTGTTATGTAATTGTTGTTATTGTTGTTATTGTTGTTATAATCTCTAAGGTATGAGAGGGCTATTTATAGTCTAATTCTACAATTATGCTAATTGTCATAATTAGCCCCTCAACCTTAGTAATCATTTATCTATGAATTAACAACAAGAAATTCCTCTAATCTAGATTACAATTTATCACTATTTTTGGATTTCTAACAGCGGACATGACGGGCGTCCCCAGAGAGTTGAAGATAAATGGTGAAACTTTTGACACACAACACCGCCTGAACACAAGACCCCATATGAAGCCTATCAAGCAAAAGCGTCGGAGCCTAGCTCGAGACAGGAGCAAGGCTGCGAAGGAGCAAGTGGAAGATTTAGTAAAAGTTGGCATCCTCAGAGAATTTAAATACCAAAGCTGGGTAGCCAACCCGGTGATGGTAAAAAAGCATGACGGAGGATGGAGAATGTGCGTCGAGTTCACTGATATCAACAAGGCGTATCCTAAAGACTGTTATCCCCTTCCGGAGATTGTTTGGAAAGTCGAATCACTCGTAGGCTTCCGGTTAAAATGCTTTCTAGACGCTTACAAAGGCTACCACCAGATACAGATGCACCCGGATGATGAGGACAAAACAGCCTTTTATACATCCGGAGGAATTTATTGTTACAAAAAGATGCCCTTTGTTTTAAAAAATGCTGGAGCAACATATCAAAGACTGGTGGATAAGGCCTTTGGGAGACAGATCGGAAGAAATTTGGAGGCTTATGTAGACGACATGGTCATTAAAAGTAGAAGTGAAGAAGACATGCTCCTAGACATTGAAGAAACTTTCAAGACCCTCCGGGCTATCAATATGAAACTGAACCCAAAAAAGTGTTCTTTTGGGGTGGAGGAAGGCCAATTTTTGGGGCACATCATTCCAAAGGAAGAATTTAAAGCAGACCCAGAAAAGGTCAAAGACATACAAAGTATGAAGCCGCCGTAGGCTCTCAAAGAGGTCCAAAGTCTCAATGGCAAGCTTGCAGCCCTTCATCGTTTTTTATCCAATTCAGCAGATAGATCCCTGTCTTTCTTCAACACGTTGAAGGATTGCCTCAAAAAACAACATTTTAAATGGACAGAAGAAGCTCAAAAAGCCTTCACGGAGCTAAAAAACTATTTATGCCAACTGCCCACAATGACGGCTCCGACACCAGGCGAAACCCTCCAGATGTACCTAGCAGCATCCGGTGAAACCATAAGTGCAGTATTGATAGCAAGCAAAAAAGGAGTCCAACAGCCGATATACTATGTCAGCAGAGTTTTGCAGGCTCCGGAAACAAGGTACCCAGAAATCGAAAAGCTAACTCTTGCTTTAATCCATGCAGCTAGGAGACTCCGGCGATACTTTCAGGCGCACCCTATCCAAGTATTGACAGACAAGCCAATCAAGCAAGTCTTAACCAGGCCGGAGGTCTCAGGAAGATTTGCAAAATGGGCAATCGAACTTGGAGAGCACGAAATTGAATTCAAGCCTAGGAGTTCAATCAAAGGCCAGATATTAGCAGATTTCCTTGCAGAAGTCCCACTACCAGAATCCAAGAGTAAAAGGAAAGCAATAAGTAGTGAAGAGTCTGCGGAGACGGAGGCAGAAGTGGTTCCGGAAACATGGAAGTTATTCACCGACGGAGCCTCTAGTGCAGACGGCTCCAGAGCGGGTCTCATTTTAACAAGTCCGGAAGGTCAAGAATTTACTTATGTTTTACGATTCGACTTCAAGGCATCAAATAATGCCGCAGAATACGAAGCATTACTAGCAGGACTACGGATCGCAAACCAGATGAAAGTAGATCACATCCATGTCTGTGTAGACTCTCAAATAGTGGCTTTCCAAGTAGATGGAACGTATGAAGCGAAGGAGCCAGCAATGAAGAAATACTTAGAAAAAGTCAGAGAGATAAGGCAAAAGTTTAAAAGCTTCCAGATACAAAACGTAAGTCGGAGCCGAAACAAAATAGAAGATGCTCTGAGCAAACTAGCCTCCACCTCTTTCGCTCACCCGACTAAAGAAGTTCTTGTTGAAACATTTCAAAAAAGCCCTATTAAAGAAGAAGTTGTTGTGGCACCCGTGGAAGAAGAAGGACAAACTTGGATGACACCAATCATAGAATACTTGACAAGTGGACTACTGCCCGCAGACAAAGAAGAGGCAAGGAAGATCAAAATTAAAGCTCCGCAGTATACCCTCCGAGATGAGGGCCTCTACAGGAGGTCTTACTTGGGACCATTGTTAAGATGTGTTGGTCCAAGTCAAGCAAAAGCAGTTATCAAAGAAATCCATCACGGATGCTACGGAGCCCACGCCGGACCCAGAACAGTGGTGGCTAAAATCACCAAAATGGGGTACTACTGGTCGTCCATGTGTAATGATACTTTGAAAGAAATCCAAGCTTGTGATTCATGCCAAGTCCATGCAGTAGTGCCAAAGGCTCCCAAAAATGAGCTCATGCCAGTTACAGCAGCATGGCCTTTCTCAAAGTGGGGCATTGACATTGTCGGACCTTTCCCGCAGGCTCCAGGTCGTGTCAAGTTTTTGGTTGTATCTGTCGATTATTTCACAAAGTGGGTGGAAGCCAAGCCCTTGGCAACCATTTCGGGCAAGCAGATGGAGAAATTCGTATGGGAACCAGTAGTGACGGGATTCGGAATCCCACAGATCATAGTCAGCGACAATGGAAAACAATTCAGTCAAGGAATTTTCCCTCAATTTTGCAACAACTTGGAAATACAACAGCGCTTTACATCCGTAGCCCACCCTCAGGCAAACGGACAAGTCGAAGCAATGAACAAGCAAATTGTGCAAGGGATCAAGACAAGGTTGGGAAGATGCCAGAATGGGTGGCTAGATGAGATCCATCAAGTACTATGGGCTTTACGAACAACTCCAATAACAAGCAATGGAGAAACACCATTTAGCCTCGTGTACGGCTCCGAAGCCATGATCCCAGCCGAAGCAAGTGTACCAACTATCCGCAGGTTCAACACAGAAGGTGAAAATGAAGAGCAGCTCCGACAGAATTTAGAGCTACTTGAAGAAAGAAGGGAAGTAGCCTCCATCAGAGAGGCAGCACACAAAAGAAAAATGAAGAAGTATTATGACCAAAGGGTCAAGAAAGAAACCTTTCTGCCTGGAGACTACGTCTTCAGGAGCAATGATGCAAGCAAAGCAGAGAAAGTTGGAAAGCTGGGACCCCAATGGGAAGGTCCGTACCAAGTGATAGAAGCTTGCGGCAATGGATCCTACAAGTTGGCCACGCTTCAAGGAGAAAACCTCCCACGAACTTGGAATGGCTCACAATTGAAAAAATGCTATATGTAAATGTGTAACATCTCAATCTTTTTAATTAACGGTTGACTCGAGTCGTTAAGTCAACATAACGTGTCTGTTAAAGCTTATGGTAGATTTAATGCTTAAATGTAGTTAATGTGTTATACGTGCGAGACTTGAATGTCTTATTAATTGATGTAGTAATGTGTTTAAAGATGTAGTTATGTGCCTTTTGAGGTACTTGAAGGGTTCTTTGAGTTGTATATAGTCCATAGAGGTGTTTTGGGCTAATAATGTGATGTTTGGAAGTCTAGGGACCAATTTTGACCTAGTGGGAAAGTCAAAAACGGGTTTAGAGTCCTAAGGGTGATCATTAGTTCCTCATAACTGATATTATCATTTTTCTCCCAAGCCCTAGACCACCCCTTGACCCCCAGTCGATTTCTAAGCTGAAAATCCTTTGAAACGTGTGATTATAGAGTGTTTGATCGAGTCTTTTGCATCTTCATTGTGATCTACAGGTAGAAAAGGTATAGTAGCATGGATTTAACATCTTTTCAATTTTATGAGTCATTAGAATGTGGATCTAGGTCATTGGAGGGTCAATTGATGTCGAAATAATGCTTGTTTTAATGGTGCAATTTATGTATCGTTTAACCAAAGGTTGTAATGCATCATTATGGTCTAAAAATGAAGGATTTTGATGTATTAAAGTAGTGTTTTTGATCTGGAGTCATTTGGAATTGGTTTGAAGGTTTAATCGATTTTCAAAGTGCAGATTCGGGGCTAGTTGCGGCGCAACTAGTTTCCAAAAACTTAAGTTGCGGCGCAACATGTAGGTTGCGGCGCAATTAAGGACTGAGGTTGCGACGCAACTGTAATGCAGAAAGATAAGTTGCGGCGCAATAAGGTCATTGCGGCGCAACAGTGGCTGAGTTTTTAAATGTTATAACTTTTGAACATCCAATGCGTATGTCGTTGTCGTGGGTCATGTTTGTAGGTGTTTAGGTCTGAGTTATGACCTTAATAACGTGAGTTTTAGCGTGTCTAATGGTCGTTTACTAATTATAGGTAGACGAGACTAGTTGCTTTGCACGGTAACGTAGTTGTCTATTGTCGTGCGCTTCCCCGAGGTAAGATTCACTACTTTGTCACGCTGAGGGTACAACAAAAAACATGATTTCATATAATAACTTCCCAATTGATATCTTGAATTGCTTATGGGTATTCGGGGTTATATGGGAGGTGATACGGGCTATATAAATGACCAATGAGGCCTGATATGCAGTCCCTATGATATGAAATGAAATGATGTGATATGTGATGATTTGTAATGCTATGAGATGTATTGAAATGTGCATATTTGTATGACTTGTTCATCTAGTTCACTAGACTTACTAAGTTTCCATGACACAATGCACGTTTAAGGGCCCAAACGTTAATGTAAATTGATGTGATGTGATATGTGCTAATGCTCGAGCTATTTTACAGATATGAAAGTGTTAAGCTTAACCCGTACATGCCTTTGCCAGGGTTGTGCGTTTGATGTGGTTGCTTGGGTGGCTCCTTGCAACGATGTACAACGTGGAGAGTAATACGGGAGGTCTTACCAACCCCATTTGTCTTGTACATACGGATTACTCCAGAATTGGCTTGCCATTCCTTAACGACAATGATGTACTACCGAATGGTCGTTCATCTAGTCGGGTGTGACTTATGTCTCACTTATGATGATGTGTGGGTTATATGAGATGTAAACGATGATTAGGCACATATAGGGTGGTTCATCCTTACATGAGTATGTTGATGCTATGACATGATTAATGTGACTATATTTAACGACTCAAATGTATTTCCATAATGTTTTAAATGGACAAAAGCTTTATAATTAAGTGATATCTTACTTAGCTAATTCGTTAGCTAACACTTGTTTTCTTGAAATGTGTTGTTCCCTCAGGTTTAGCTAGATCGAGGTAGTTGATGAATAAAGAGCGAGGAATGGGTATTGCAAGAAGTTGACATAGTTTACCCATAGTGGCTGCTCACTTTTAACATTCGCTTATGTTGAGATTTTTATGACTTGTATTGGTTTTGTGATCGGTTGTTTTATGTTGGGCAACCGATGGATTTCCATTTAGACTCATTTTAATGATATGGCAAGTAACACCATTTAATAAAGGAACCAAGCAGATTATGTGGTTTGAACTTTTAAAAGGTTATCTCCGTTTTCTTTTGACGCCGTTAGGCAAAAAATTTTTGAAAATCCTTATTTGAAATGGGGTGTTACAAGTTGGTATCAGAGAAATGGTTTAAGTGAACCAAAGTTCGACCATGACCGTAGGATTTTGGACTTAAACCGATAGAGGATAAGTTAGGCTTAAGTAGGAAGGCTTAGCCGTTGAGATGAAATGCTTTAGGACGGGTTTGGGATTGAGTGAGAGTGTAGGTTGAGTCTTGAATGTGTTTATATGTTGCTGAAATAGATGATATGTAGCTTTAATCTCTTTGTCCTCACTTATACTTTTGCTAACCGTCGTCATTGCATTGTAGACAACATGGTTAACACTCGTACTAACAGTCAACGTGATAGAGCTACCCCAAGTAATGCTCAAACTAATCAGAATGGGGCTGGAAATGGTGTTAATCAAAGGCCTCCTCGAAGGCCATTACCGGGTGAACTGCCCACTAGATCTGAAATTGAACGAGCTAACCCAGTGATTGAGCAGATTCCTAATCAAGCTGAAATGCATGAAGAGTTGAGGGCTATTCGAGCTCTTTTGAGAAGGAATGAAGAGGAGTTGGCTCAAATGAGAGCTGAAAGGGAAGCTGAAAGGGAAGCTAGCTTGCACCGAGATGAGCATACTGATGGAAACTATTCCAACCGCTCAAACCGTGATGAGCCTTCTATTATAAGGTCATTGGTTGCTCCTGAGAATGTAGTTGCTGTTGTGAATGGTGTGGAAGATGTGGTGGAGCCTCGTGTTGTGGTTGCCCCTCGTGCTAATAACTTTAAGTATGAGAGCTTTCAAAAGTGTGGTGCAAGAGCGTTTGACGGTACTCAAGACGCGGTAGGTGCTATGGAGTGGTTAGAAGACATTGAGGTTGTGTTTTCTTCTTGTTATTGCCCTGAGGATATGAAGGTATTGTGTGATTCCCGTATGCTAAAGAAGAATGCTCGTAATTGGTGGAGGGCTGCTATTGTCTCTTTGACCCCCGAGGTGTTAGCTGCTATGCCTTGGGGTATATTTAGGGAGAAGTTTTTGGAAGAATATGTGGGTACTCGTAAGTTGAGGTTGATTGAGAAGGAATTCAGAGCTTTAACCGCTAAGCCCGGTGCCATAACTGAGTATGCTCACTCATTTATGGAAAAGCTTAAGTTTGTTGGTCACTTGGTTCGTAGAGATGTTGATCAGGTTGAGGCTTACTGTGATGGTCTCCCTGCTAGTTATCGTGGCCTTTGTAGACAACATGTTACATTGTCTGCTGCGATTAAGGAGTCTAAGAGGGTGGATGATGATTTTAGGGCTGAAAAAGTGGTTGATAAAGCTGATGATAAGAAGTCGGGTTTCAAGAGAAGGTTTAATGGGTCCTCAAATTCAGAAAAACGGTTTAAAGGAGGTTCTTCCTCCCATAAAGGTAAAGATGATAAGAAGATTGCTCCATGGTGTTCAGCTTGCAAGGCCCCGCACAACGGGCCATGTTCTGAGAAGACAAAGAGATGTGACAAGTGTGGCAAGACGGGCCATGCTACCTCAGTTTGTAAGGATAAGACTCGTTGTTACAGGTGCCAGGAGACGGGCCATTTGATTGCAGATTGTCCCGTGAAAAAGAAAGAAGATGAGAAGAAGAATGATCATCCCAAGGCTAAATCTTGTGCATTTCAGATGACTACCGACCTTGCAAAGGAGAATGATGCGGTAGTAAGCGGTACTTTTCTTGTTAATTCAAAACCTGCTTCTGTTCTTTTTGATTTGGGTGCCAATAGGTATTTTGTGTCTACTTTGTTTGCTCATAATCTCGAAAGAGTTACTACCCCCCTGATTGTTCTATAAAGGTTGAAATTGCTAACGGTACTATTAGTGACATCCGTGTGGGTTATGATGATTGTTCTATCGAGATTGAGGGTCATTCCTTTCCGGTCCAGTTGTTGTGAGGTCCCAAATACGATGGTTAACCCAGAAGTGTATAATACAACAAGTCTAATAATCACTAGAATGGACTAGTATTACTTGTAAATAAATGCAAGAATATAAACAAAGTAATACAAGACTTAAAGCAATAAACAAGTAAAGTGGAACATTATGTATTTTTCAAGGTGTATTTTATTTATGATGTTAAATAAATACAAGGTTGTGCGGAATCAAGATAATACAAATAAGTATGTATCCTAACAACCTATGAATTACAAATGATCTATATTTGTCAAATAACTCTTTTGGATTGAGATACTTAAAGTTGTGAAGTATCCCTGTTTAAGATCGAGAGTATTTAGACAAATTCACTCTAATGCTAAATGTATGCTTTAAAGTAATTTTTACAAAGAAATGACTTTGTATTTATAGGCAACAAAATTCACTAGTGAATTTTGTGCCGTACAAATATGGTTGCATGCATTTAATGAACCGACAAGAACATTAAATGCATTGGTTAAGGTACAAGGATAAAGTCACATCAAATGACTTATTATCCTTTTAACCAACCACCTTTACACACGTATGTACTTTGGTAAAGAACAAGTGGAATGTTCTTTGTAAAGTGTGTAAAGGCAAAAGTCAATTCCTCGATATCAGTGTTCAGACTTGTAAGGTCTAGAACACTGACAATCCTCCAGTGTGCAGATCTGGTAAGACTTCCAGTGGACTCCGCCATTTGTCAGTCTTCTTTATTCTGACTTCAGTCTTTGACTTCAGTGAGAACGTCTTCAGTAGAATAGATCTGGACTGGGGTGAAGTCCAGTGAGCTAATCTGGAGAATACTCCAGATTTCCTATACAAGTATTTGCTCACTGGTCTTCCATTATTTCTGGACAAATCTTCAGAGGGACTCCAAATTCCAAGTCTGGAGTAGGTCCAGTAGAACACGTTTCTGGACAGATCTTCAGTAAGGCTCCAGTAGTCGAGTCCGGAGCGAGTCCAGTAAATCTGGACCTAACAGTTGTTGCCTACTACTCTTGCTGGTTTTGATATAGTGATAGGCATGGACTGGTTGTCTCAAAATGATGCTACTATTATATGTTCTCAAAAGATCGTGCGTTTCTCTACTCCGGATGGTAAGGTCATTTCTGTTTATGGAGATAAGAAGAAAGGGAGCATAAAGATCATTAATTTGATGAAGGCTCTCAATTGCATTCGGCATAATAAGAATCACTTCCTTGCTTATGTTATCGATACACGAAAGGAGAAGTCTTCTATCTCTAATGTTGATGTGGTTTCTGAATTTTCTGATGTTTTTCCGGATGATCTTCCCGGTATTCCTCCTGATCGAGAGGTCACTTTCCAGATTGATCTTGTACCCGGTGCTACTCCTGTTGCAAAAGCACCATATCGTTTAGCTCCTACAGAAATGAAGGAGTTAATGTCTCAGCTTCAAGAGCTACTTGACAAAGGTTTCATACAACCAAGTTCCTCGCCTTGGGGAGCTCCGGTTCTCTTTGTCAAAAAGAAAGATAGCTCTATGCGCATTTGCATAGACTACCGTGAGCTGAATAAGCGAACGGTTAAGAATAAGTATCCTCTCCCGCGCATTGATGATCTCTTTGATCAACTCCATGGTGCTTCATACTTCTCTAAGATTGATTTACGGTCTGGATATCATCAATTAAAGGTCAAAAAGGAAGATGTGGCCAAGACAGCTTTTCGTACACGATATGGGCACTATGAGTTCCTTGTCATGCCATTTGGGTTGACAAATGCTCCAGCCGCTTTTATGGATTTAATGAATCGGGTATGTCGCCCATTCTTAGATCATTTTGTGATTGTATTCATTGACGACATTCTGATTTATTCTAAGTCTGAAGCCGAGCACCGTGAGCACTTAAAAGTTGTTCTTGAGGTTCTTAGGGAGAAGAAGCTCTATGCAAAGTTTTCCAAGTGTGAGTTTTGGCTTCGAGAAGTCCAGTTTCTCGGGCATGTCATCTCTTCTGAAGGTATTAAAGTTGACCCCGCAAAGATTGAAGCTGTAGCTAAATGGGAACAGCCAAAGACACCTACCGAAATCAAGAGTTTCCTTGGTTTAGCAGGCTACTATAGAAGTTTTATTCAGGATTTCTCCCGTATAGCTAAGCCTATGACAGAGTTGACCAAGAAAGGGGTGAAGTTTGTGTGGTCTGAAGCTCAAGAAAAGGCTTTCCAAACCTTAAAGACCAAGTTGTGTGAAGCTCCAATCCTTGCCTTACCCGAAGGTACTGATGATCTTGTTGTTTATAGTGATGCTTCTATTTCAGGTTTGGGTTGTGTTCTTATGCAAAGGGATAGAGTCATTGCATATGCTTCTCGTCAGTTGAAGCCTCATGAGAAGAACTACCTGACCCATGATCTCGAATTGGCAGCTGTAGTGTTTGCTTTGAAGTTATGGAGGCATTACTTATATGGCACTAAGTGCACCTTGTACACCGATCACAAAAGTTTGCAATATGTGTTTTCACAAAAGGAAATGAATGTAAGACAAAGGAGATGGATGGAACTTCTGAAAGATTATGATTGTGAGATTAAGTATCATCCCGGTAAAGCTAATGTGGTGGCGGATGCATTAAGTAGAAAGGTGCATAATTTTTCTTGTAGATTGATGAGTATGGTTGTACAAGCTAAGTTTGGGTTACTTGACCGCATCAAGGAAGCCCAAGTTAAGGCTTTAATGAAAGATAATATCGACAAAGAAAGTATTGGAAAGAAGAAACGCCTTGCGATGGAAACGAACAGCCGTGGATTCAGGACATATAAGGGTCGAATTTGGGTACCATTGTTTGATGGTAACCGAGAATTGATCCTTGAAGAAGCTCATAGGTCAAGATATTCAGTTCACCCCGGTACTACAAAGATGTATGCAGATTTGAAGCCTATCTATTGGTGGCCAAACATTAAGGGAGAAGTGGCACATTTTGTTGAAAGATGCTTGACATGTGCTCGTGTAAAGGCTGATCACAAAAAGCCATATGGAATGTTGCATCAGTTAGAGATTCCGGAATGGAAATGGGATCATATTACCATGGATTTTGTAACCAAGTTGCCTATAACTCCAAAAGGAAATGATATGGTATGGGTTATTGTAGATAGATTGACGAAGAGTGTTCATTTCTTATCAACACGACAAGATGTACCCTTGACCAAGATGGAAAAGATGTACATAGATGAAGTTGTCTCAAAACATGGTGTTCCTTTATCTATTGTGTCAGATCGAGACACGAGATTTGTATCTAGCTTTTGGAAAGGTCTCCAACGAGCATTAGGTACTAGAGTGAACTTGAGCACCGCCTATCATCCTCAAACTGACGGGCAAAGTGAAAGAACAATTCAAACATTGGAGGATATGCTAAGGGCTTGTGTATTGGAGTATGGTGGAGCGTGGGACGATCATTTGAATTTGATTGAGTTTGCTTATAATAATAGCTATCATGAAAGTATTGGAATGCCACCATTTGAAATGCTGTATGGTAGAAGGTGTAGGACTCCAAGTTGTTGGATGGAGCCCGGTGAAAAGCAAATTACGGGCCCTGAAATTATAGAGCTCACAGCTGAAAAAGTTAACATTGCGAAAGAAGCGCTTCGTGTAGCTAGAGAACGACAGAAAACGTATGCTGACAAGAAAAGAAGACCGATTGAATTCGAAGTCGGTGACATGGTGATGCTGAAAGTTTCCCCATGGAAAGGAGTCATTCGCTTTGGAAAGAAAGGAAAGTTAAGTCCAAGATTTATTGGACCATTTAAAGTGCTGAAGCGTATCAAAGATGTGGCGTATCAGTTGGAATTGCCTCCAGAATTGGATGGAATTCACAACACATTTCATGTATCCTATTTGAGGAAATGTTTAGCGGAGGAGTCTAGTGTGATTCCTATTGAAGATGTGAGTATTGATCCAAGTAAAAGAATGATCGAGGAACCGATAGCAATACTTGCAAGGAAGCAAAAGAAGCTACACAGGAAAGTCATTGACCTTGTATTGATCAAGTGGAAGCACAACCATGGTGAAAGTCTTACTTGGGAAACCGAATCCGTGATGAAAGAGAAGTATCCAGAGTTGTTCATTTCGGATGAGATTCCGGGGACGGAATCCTCTTAAGTGGGAGGTAATTGTAACATCTCAATCTTTTTAATTAACGGTTGACTCGAGTCGTTAAGTCAACATAACGTGTTTGTTAAAGCTTATGGTAGATTTAATGCTTAAATGTAGTTAATGTGTTATACGTGCGAGACTTGAATGTCTTATTAATTGATGTAGTAATGTGTTTAAAGATGTCGTTATGTGCCTTTTGAGGTACTTGAATGGTTCTTTGAGTTGTATATAGTCCATAGAGGTGTTTTGGGCTAATAATGTGATGTTTGGAAGTCTAGGGACCAATTTTGACCTAGTGGGAAAGTCAAAAACGGGTTTAGAGTCCTAAGGGTGATCATTAGTTCCTCATAACTGATATTATCTGTTTTCTCCCAAGCCCTAGACCACCCCTTGACCCCCAATCGATTTCTAAGCCGAAAATCCTTCGAAACGTGTGATTACGGAGTGTTTGATCGAGTCTTTTGCATCCTCATTGTGATCTACAGGTACAAAAGGTATAGTAGCATGGATTTAACATCTTTTCAATTTTATGAGTCATTAGAAGGTGGATCTAGGTCATTGGAGGGTCAATTGATGTCGAAATAATGCTTGTTTTAATGATGCAAATTATGTATGGTTTAATCAAAGGTTGTAATGCATCATTTTGGTCTAAAAATGAAGGATTTTGATGTATTAAAGTAGTGTTTTTGATCTGGAGTCGTTTGGAATTGGTTTGAAGGTTTAATCGATTTTCAAAGTACAGATTCGGGGCTAGTTGCGGCGCAACTAATTTCCAGAAACTTAAGTTGCGGCGCAACATGTAGGTTGCGGCGCAATAAGGTATTGCGGCGCAACATGTAGGTTGCGGCGCAATAAGGTATTGCGGCGCAACATGTAGGTTGCGGCGCAATAAGGTATTGCGGCGCAACATGTAGGTTGCGGCGCAATAAGGTATTGCGGCGCAACATGTAGGTTGCGGCGCAATAAGGTATTGCGGCGCAACATGTAGGTTGCGGCGCAATAAGGTATTGCGGCGCAACATGTAGGTTGCGGCGCAATAAGGTATTGCGGCGCAACATGTAGGTTGCGGCGCAATAAGGTATTGCGGCGCAACATGTAGGTTGCGGCGCAATAAGGATTGCGGCGCAACATGTATGTTGCGGCGCAACTGAAGGTCATTGCGGCGCAACATGTAGGTTGCGGCGCAACTAATTTCCAGAAACTTAAGTTGCGGCGCAACATGTAGGTTGCGGCGCAATTAAGGACTGGGGTTGCAGCGCAATTGTAATGCAGAAAGATAAGTTGCGGCGCAATAAGGTCATTGCGGCGCAACAGTGGCTGACTTTTTAAATGTTATAACTTTTGAACATCCAATGCGTATGTCGTTGTCGTGGGTCATGTTTGTAGGTGTTTAGGTCTGAGTTATGACCTTAATAACGTGAGTTTTAGCGTGTCTAATGGTCGTTTACTAATTATAGGTAGACGAGACTAGTTGCTTTGCACGGTAACGTAGTTGTCTATTGTCGTGCGCTTCCTCGAGGTAAGATACACTACTGTCACGCTGAGGGTACAACAAAAAACATGATTTCATATAACAACTTCCCAATTGATATCTTGAATTGCTTATGGGTATTCGGGGTTATATGGGAGGTGATACGGGCTATATAAATGACCAATGAGGCCTGATATGCAGTCCCTATGATATGAAATGAAATGATGTGATATGTGATGATTTGTAATGCTATGAGATGTATTGAAATGTGCATATTTGTATGACTTTTTCATCTAGTTCACTAGACTTACTAAGTTGCCATGACACAATGCACGTTTAAGGGCCCAAACGTTAATGTAAATTGATGTGATGTGATATGTGCTAATGCTCGAGCTATTTTACAGAGATGAAAGTGTTAAGCTTAACCCGTACATGCCTTTGCCAGGGTTGTGCGTTTGATGTGGTTGCTTGGGTGGCTCCTTGCAATGAGGTACAACGTGGAGAGTAATACGGGAGGTCTTACCAACCCCATTTGTCTTGTACATACGGATTACTCCGGAATTGGCTTGCCATTCCTTAACGACAATGATGTACTACCGAATGGTCGTTCATCTAGTCGGGTGTGACTTATGTCTCACTTATGATGATGTGTGGGTTATATGAGAAGTAAACGATGATTAAGCACATATAGGGTGGTTCATCCTTACATGAGTATGTTGATGCTATGACATGATTAATGTGACTATTTTTAACGACTCAAATGTACTTCCATAATGTTTTAAATGGACAAAAGCTTTATAATTAAGTGATATCTTACTTAGCTAATTCGTTAGATAACACTTGCTTTCTTGAAATGTGTTGTTCCCTCAGGTTTAGCTAGATCGAGGTAGTTGATGAATAAAGAGCGAGGAATGGGTAGATTGCAAGAAGTTGACATAGTTTACCCATAATGGCTGCTCACTTTTAACATTCGCTTATGTTGAGATTTTTATGACTTGTATTGGTTTTGTGATCGGTTGTTTTATGTTGGGCAACCGATGGATTTCCATTTAGACTCATTTTAATGATATGGCAAGTAACACCATTTAATAAAGGAACCAAGCAGATTCTGTGGTTTGAACTTTTAAAAGTTTATCTCCGTTTTCTTTTGACGCCGTTAGGCGGAATTTTTTTGGAAATCCTTATTTGAAATGATGGGTGTTACAAAATGTTTCTATCTTGTTAGCAAGGCTACGGCCTCCCATCATGTAAAAAGGCTACGGCCAAAGGAAATTGACTTAATTAAATTGCAGCTTACGGCCAACCGGAGCCAAAGCAACGCGACACTTTTTAATATCGTTTTAAGCAAATGATAAAGTATCACAAAACAATCGCAGCTTACGGCCAATCGGAGCCAAAGCAACGCAATACTTGTGTAATTTATATAGGCACATTCTTGGAAAATTTTTCCAAGTAATGAAAACACCATGTAAATGCAAATACGCTACGGCTGGCCTTCGCCTCCGCAAGCAGACGTGTAGTTTCGCAACCTTACGTCGCAAGACTCCAATAGTCTTGCAAGGTGTAAATGGAACCACACTTCCTGAACATCTAAAAACACCCTTTGACATGCTACGGCCTATAAAGGATGAAAGCATAAGCCCAAAATACCTTGGCAATCACGTAAGCCCAAGACTTGGCAAAAATAGTAACTTCTTCTTCCTTTATGAAAATAGAACAAAGAATGCATGCATATCTAATATAAGCCCCAACGAAAGACTACGGTTGCAACACCAAAACAGTCTCCTGCACAAATACCATCATGCATTACCTAAAGCATATAATTATAAAACATGCACATAACAACAAAGTTATGCAACATACTAAGAAACCTTAAAAAGAGAAAGCAAGCATGCATAAATATAAGGAAATATTGTCTTGACTATGGCTCATCATCACCGAGCGTGTAGCCTGCAAATATAAGGAAATATTGTCTTGACTACGGCTCATCATCACCGAGCGTGTAGCCTGCAAATATAAGGAAGAGAGGGAAGGAAATATTGTACGAGCCAACAGAGGCTTTACAGACCATGCAACGAATAAAATTGTTCAGAATGCAACAAGTTTCGAGAATTGTGAACAACCGAACCAGAGTGGGCGGCGGAAGATGCAGCAGCTTGAACAGACCCTGAAGCACCGGAAGCCCCACCAGGGTTGATGGCAAGAATGTCTGCAGCTGGAAAATCGGGGTTGAAAGCAATTTGATTCAAATAATCATATTTCTTTTCGGCAAACTTTTTTGCTACTTCTTTTAAAGCTGCGAGAGCACCCCCCAGATAGCCCGGAATCTGCGTGATGTCCAACTCTGGAATTTGTGCCTTTGCTTTCACCAAACCCTTATTGAAGCCTACGGTCAATGCGCAGCTCTGGACTGCACCCATTTCCCGGGCAAAGTCAAAGCTTGAGCGGAGCTAATCAAAGATAGTAGGAATGCCCCTCACCAACTCCGCCCTGTCCGCTGTCAACTTCTCAATATCCTCGTCTATCTCCTGAAGTTTGTCGCGCAAATTCTTCTCGACATCTTTATGTTCACCTATCTCCAATGTCAACTGCTCTACTTTGGCCTTTTCCTCAAACAACTCATCACCCAACTTATTTTTCTCCAACGTAATCTCCTCAAGCCTCTTTCGGTGGACAGACACTTCTTGCTCCGCCATCTCCGCCTGTTGTTTAAGAATGACATTCTCCGCCTCCATATCTGCAGTTTTTTGTGTCTGAATCTCCGGATCTTCAAGTTCATACTTCCTGAGCTTACGACGCAACGACCTGTTCTTCTGCTGCAAAGCATCCTTTTCAGCCTCCAGAACATCCCAACGTCGCCAGAGATCATTCTAATAATAAGAGAAAAATAAATAAGTAAGGCGCAACCTTAAATAATAATAATGACAATGAACATAAAGTAAGAAAATGGAAGAGTGTACCTGCTCAGAAATTTGTCGGATGATAGTCTCGGTGGTGGAGCTGCGGAATTCTTCAATGGATAACAAGGCCACCTCCTGACGGCGGGCCGGAACCATGATACCACTAACAAAGTCCTCCTTTTCCTCTTCCCTATCCAAGTTACTATCAGAGGGAATTCTGGAAAATACTACCTTATACGGGCTCTTTGATCGGGGAACCTCCGGAATGCGTTGAGATGGAGCGTTGTCACTTTGGGAATGCTCCGGCTATTGATTACCGGTGGCGGAAGCTCCGTCGTCAGGATCTTCAACCACGTGAATTTCCTCAGGTAAACTCTTTTTCAACTTTCGCACGGCCATTGAACCTTTTCCTGCTCCATGCCTCGGAGCCGCCGCAACAACTTCCTCCTCCTACTCCGTGACCCTGTAACTTCCGCCAGCGGGCTCCTCCAAATCCATACCACCTAAAGGTTTCGGTTTCTTGCGAGACTTGGGAACAGTTCTATTCTCATTTTTCCTTTTTTGACTAACCTTCTTACCGGAAGCTCCGCTGGTTGCAACTTCCTCCTTCTCACCCTTCTTGTTCAACAATAGCTGTCTAGCAAAATCCTCCTCAATGTCTTTCTTACGAGCGATAGTCTCCGGTGTATCCTTCAAAACCGTAACCTCCCTCTCATGAGAAATACGTGGAACCTCCGGGACAACTTGCCCTTCTGGAACGTCCGGAACAGCATCAATGTCTTCCAAATCGCTTCCCATGTATGACAGGAAATCCATAACTGAAAGATAAAACGAAGTAAGTTTAAAAAACAAAAAAAGAAAAGAAGCAAAATACGCAAACAAGGATACAAAGGTACTATGGCTACAGCAAACAAACAGTAAATTAAAAGATCTTATAGGTCAGATACGAAGGGTCGGAGGCTCCATACCCTCCCCTTCTTTATTTACAAGTCTAGGAACGGTCGAATGTTTTGACCAGACTGAACTCAAATTAGCCAAGTATAAAACAGCCTCTGGAAGCGTCCGGCTTAGTGTCGGAGGTTTACATAGCTGCGCTACCAAATCCTTGTCAAACTCGATCTTTATTGAATCAGCCAAAGTGCCACGAGCATTGCCTTTCATATTCAATAACGATGAATATTTGGAAGGTACAATGGAGGAATCTGCATAGAAAAATCTTTCCTTCCACCCCTTTATAGATGCAGTCACGCCATATATACACTCCGGCAGCTTCGAGCCGGGCCTTTTCTCAATAGTGTACCAATCACCATCGGTACCCAAACGATAAAACTTCCAGAAATTGCCCACAGTAGGCTCCGCATTTTGAGCGCAACAAGCCAGCTTTTGGATCCTTCCCAAGAGGCCTATAAATACCTCTCAAAGGATTCACCTAAAACCCTAATGAAAAACACACACAAACACCTAAAATATCACACTTGGTGGCGTGAAGCTAATAAGTACTTCACACCATTAGGGAACCGCCAACAAGTATAAACCACTCATTATCATTTTTCATAACAAGATTAACCATCATTAATTTAAGTGTAAATTTACCCTTAAACAAATCCTTTCTCAATCTTCACCTAAAATCATATCTCGAAACAACAAAAACCAATACCAAAATCAAAGCCGCAGCCGATATGTGGCAACAAGTTCTCGACAACCCGCTCCCGGCTATGTCATCAACCAATCAAAGCCAAACAAGCCACCCGTCGAGCTCCTCCAACCCGCCCCCTATGGGTCCTCCGGCAAGTTTTATGGTTAACCCATTTTATAACTCCATGAACTACAATCCAATTATGGGTTACAATTGGAACGATGCTCAAAGAATGGCGTTAGCTCAAGCTCAAATGGCGTTCGACTTGCAACAACAACAACAACAACAACAACAACAACAACAACAAAAGAACCTGGAAAATGCACCCGATGCGGGTAGCGTAGCGTCCGCTGATGATGAAGAAGAAGAAGTTGAAACAGTGGGTCGTGCGGGGAGGAGAAGGCGGGCCAGAACACCGCAAGAGAAAAGGAATCGGGAGGATGACGATACGGAGTTGTTGGCAAGATGTTGGGTGCATGATTCGCAGGACGCGGTCGTGGGTAAGAGTCAATTGGATGCCATTTTTTAGGGTAAAGTGGTGGAGATGTTCAACAAGCATACGAAATACGCCCCCGTACCAAAAGCCAAATTCATGGCAAATGGAACAAGATTAAAAAGGGTGTTAAGGATTTTGGCACGGCGTTGAAGAAGGTTAGCGAGCACGGTCGACAAAGCGGGGCGGATGACCGACAGGTGGCCGAAGCTGTCGTAAACTTGTACAAGAAAAAAATAGGGGAGAAACATTGGCATTACCAGAAGTGCTATGAGCATCTTCAAAATGTGGCCAACTTTTGGAACGACAACGCCTCGACGAGTAGGCGACCGACTGCGGCGGTAGATTTGACTGTCGATGATATGCCACGTGGTGCGACCCCGACTCCAAATGAAACGGGTCCCTCATTTGAAGGGTTATTTGGCGACGACCCGATTAGGCGACCACCGGGTCGCAACGTAAGCCTTAGGTTGTCTAGTTCGTCCGATGCAACATCCAACCGATCATCGGGTTCGGAAGGGGCCCAAAGTATTACTACGTATGTTCGAATGCAACATGGATGCTTTGCTACGGGCCGAGGTTAGGGATGCCATGAAGTTTTTGGCAAAACCGATTCCAACGGGTTTGTCGAGGAAAGATTTGAAGGCTCACATGACGTATCGAAAATACTTGCAAGAAGAGTTTGGGAGCAAGTTTTATGCCGATGTTGACGAGGACGAGGAGGCCGACGAGGACGAGGACAACGACGAGTAGTTTTAATAATGTAGTTTTAATTTTAGTTGTAATGTTTTAATTTTATCTAGTTTGAATTTAATTGTAATGTTTTAATTATCTAGTTTGTTTGAAGAATAGTTGTAATGTGTTTTAATTTTATTAATGTAATGTTTTTTTAATAAAATTAAGTTTATGTTATTTTAAGATAAATATGAAATATAAATAAATAAAAGTTGTGGAAGAGATAAGGAAGAGGTGAGGAAGAGGTAAGGTTGGTAGTGAGTGAGAAAAAGGTGATTTATGAAAGAGAAAAGCTGATGTGGCAGTGTGGATGAGGTGAAGATGAGCCTAGAGTTGACACAGGCCTTAGCACTCCTCTCGTCCTCCTCATTTGCAACTTGCAAAAAATGTCTCATCACCCATCCTCACTTTTCTTCATTTTTTTTTATACTTTAATTTATTTGTTGATATGGGGAGGAAACCGATTACAAACGTCACCACTTTTCTCACCAGACAACATGCACTGGTGGCTCGGGCATTGTGCATATCAGCATCTAATGGTGACCAGGTTTCTCCCAGAGACACTGCGTCTACCCTAAAAGTCGAACTTATGACTTGTTGAAAATATTCTAAATAAATCCGTTAGGCACCGTGATTTCATTTGCAATGAATTTGAAATTTGAGATCGAGTTAATTAGCTACTTTTCAAAAATAAAAGAAAAAAGAGAGAAAAATCGAGTTACCTGATCTTTTAAAATTTATGATTACAATGAAGTAAGCATTGAATTTAAGTAAAAGCTTAGACATTTATGATTTACAAAATCCATAAATCTGTTTTATAGTGATCTCTGAACTATAAACCGTCTCGCCATTAAAAAAACAGAAGTCAAAACATGTTGACCACCAATTACATGTATACATTGAAAACTGAAAATGACCTACTTAAACAATGACCAAATATGTATAAAATGTAGTTTGATTGTTTGACTTTTTCTTGCTTTTGTCAGTTGCATGGCTTAGTAAATAACAAATAGATGGTAAATATATTCTTATCCTAGATGGATAAAGGAGTGATAAATTTAAAGTATTTAACACCTCTCTTAACAAAATCTGAAGAAAACAAAATTAGTTTTTGTTGATAAATTTTGACATAATTTATAACTATCTTTACATCCTTATAAAACAAATTAATGCTTTTCTTTTCAACTTTTATATATTTAAATACCCCGAATACTCTTACAAACATAATTAACATTATCCATGAACATATTGAATACTGAATATACGCTTACTAAAATTCATTTAAAATATCTATCCATTAAAAACTAAAATAACCACACTACCATTTTTACATCAATAACTTACATTACGTGGTCGTCACCAATAGCCGGCACCGTTACGTCGCCACTACCACCATCACCGTCGTATTGCGTGGATATATCTAGTTATAATATAATTAGGAGTGTTTTTTTCTTAAGGATAACTTACATTGATATTATCCGTCCATCAATAGGGAAGGTTCAAAACATTTTACAACTTTATATCACATCAAAAATACACAATTAATCCAACTAATCAATTTGTTTCTCTTTTTATTACTATATCACAAAAATTCAAAAGTTTTCACCTGCTGTAAAATTTCTTAGGGTAAACCTCCCTTATCATTGATTTTTTCTTTCTTTGTCTTCTAAATACACCAACATGTCATCAGTATGTCATAATTAAAAGAGTTTTTACTAAATGATTATTTGACAAAATTCGATGTCGGATCAACCCGTGGCTCATAATGGAACCCTTACGGGTTATATTTCCTTAATTGTTCTTGCATTAGAAGCACAATCGATTTTGTTGGAGAAATTTTCTTGATAATAATACCATTTGGAAGTGGAGGTGGAAGAAACAATTATTTAGCTTTCCGTTTATCATTGCCAACCATAGTTGTCGAATCGTGTATCGTGTCTCGACTCGTTTTGTGATTTTTTAAATCGTGAATCGTATCGTAAGAGACATAAAATTAAAAATTATATAGCAAAAATATATAATTTAGGTGAAAAACATACATATATTGATGATCTTATGATATTTATTTACAATATTAATTTTTTTAAACATACATATATTGATAGAGGTCAAAGATTCGATTATCATGCCCAGCAAGGCTGGAGATCCTTTTCTACCTTTGGTAGCACCTGGAAGCAGTCTTTCTTCCTTTGGTAGGGGTAAGGTTGTCTACATCTCAACCTCCACATACACCGTCGAAAACGGTATTGGACCCAAAACCCGTGAAGACGGCATTGGGAGTTACTTTACTTTTTCTTTTTATATTGTACAACACATTTCTAATATATTAAAAATAAATAGTATGTTTAATATTAGTAATAATATTATATAATTTAAAATCATGATATTAACATGTCGTAATTTTAAAAACTTTCAACCACGTTTAATTAGATATAATGGATAAATAATTAAATAAGTAATATTGAGTTATAAGTTAGAAACATAAATATAATATTATTATCTATTTATTAATTCAACATATTTTAATGTATTATAATAAATAAATTTTAAAGTTAAATGCAAGATTAGTCTTGTAGTTTGGTAATTTATCAATGGGTCTCTTTTTTAGTATCGTTGCAACGAGAATCCCTATTCTAATAATTTTTTACAAGATTGGTCTATTTTTAGCAGAATTATTAACAGGTGTCGTCAAGTCTTCACGTAGCCATCATGTGTAAGGACAATATCGTCATTTTATACAACACAGAAGGGACCATCATTTCTAGTAAACTCGAAAAGAGACTCCCATTGCTAAAATGAAAAAACCACAAAGACCAATCTTGCAATTAACACCTTGAGTGGGTGTTATGGCTGACATATCAATAACATGTATAAATTAGTGGACACCGTTTATGAAAAGAATACGACCCACGAATTAAAGTTACAACTTACGGATTGAATAATTAGTTTGATGTATTTGAATTTGACTTGATCAATATAATAGACACGTCTAGTTAAAAACTAGATGGATGTCCGCGCGTTGCGGCGGCTAAACGGTGATGTTTTGGGGATTTATGGGTGAGATGGTAATGGACTGCGGTGATTGACGACGGTGGGTGGTTATGGTGAGATATGTGTGTTTGTGTGTGTTCAGTGTGGCAGAGGAGAAAAAAGGGGGGAATGAGGAGTGTGTAGGGTTTTTGTTTGTGTAAAGGGTATTTTGGGTAGAAAAAAATGCTGAATTAAGAATTCACAGTTTGTATTATAAGGGAGTATAGATATGGTATGACATTGAAACATCAAAGGAAAAAAAATCACAATTAAGCAGTATAAAATAGTACCAAATAACTCCATAGTATTTGATACATAAGCAACATGTGAAATAAAAAATTGTTTTAGGTTTCATAAATTTGGTGTAACTTATATTGATTGTGGAATAAACATTTGTTTATTTATCTATGTAGAAGGGTACCATTAGAATGCGGGGTGTTGGTGACGTCGGCATTGTGGTCGTGGCGTTGACATCAGTTAGTATAGGTAATTGATGTAAACATAATTGATATAAATGTAGTGTGGATATATTTTAAAAATAACGAAATGATGGTGTAATTTAATGAATGAAAGATAAATTGATAATATCGCATATCTTATTTTTAATATTTAATAGGGTTGAGACAATTTTAATATAGTAAGAGTAGTACAGAAAGTATCAATTAATCCAACAAATGCAAGAAGGAAATTAAAAAAGAAAAAAAAGTGCTAGTCAAAAAGAGAATAATTTTTTAGCTGAGGTCCTATGGATGTTCATGTTGGTGCTAGACAACTTCCGACAAGTGGCAATCTCCTCTTTGTACAATCTGTGTCTTTTTCCAATTTCAGTCCTTAACTAATGTTTCTATTTATGGTCATAGTAATCAACCAAACTAGTTCCATTTCAACCAACTTTTATTGCTTTTTATTTTTTTAACCTTTTCATTCTCAAATACTTGTACCAATTTAGTCAACTTTTAAATCTATGGGCGTTTTGGTAATTCGCCTCCATTTAAAGATGGTGTACATGTCCGTTTAAGGGCAAGTCTCACGGAATGGCAAGGAAATAAAATCAAGTTTAATTCGAGTAATGAAAAGTAGGAGGTATAAGTGTGTTTAAAGATAGCTACAAAAGGTATACATTATTGTTATTTACGGTGGGTTCTTTGTTTTAAAGGTTAAGTATCTCTTAACTTTTACATTTTTCTTATTGTGTGAATGTAACTTTCATTTGATTCATTGTATATTTGTATGTAACTAAACCGCTAAATTAAAATTAACGTAAAAATTTTACGTTGACCAATCAAATATTTCTACGTGACAGCTTAATGGTTTGCCACGTATACACCTTTACATTAATCGTTCAATATAGCAGGTTAGTTACATACAATGAACCAAATAAAAGTTACATTCACACAATAAAAAAATTATAAAAGTTATTTACAACTCGAACTAAACCCTTGTTTTAAACTCTAACTTTTTCCAATACTACTTTGTAAAGTTATATTACTCCCTCCGTCCCAATTTAAATGTCCAAATTTGACTTGTTGAGTCTTTCTTCTCTAACTTTGACCGTAAATATTTTTGTTTGTATAATATAATACCTAATGAAAGTTATATCAATGGAAAATATATCTAAAACTCAATCTATCCATATATTTTACATCAATTATTGTATAACACACACGAAACAATTTACGGTCAAAGTTGCGAAAGAAAGACTTCCAAAGTCAAAATAGGACATTTAAATTGGGACAGAGGGAGTATATAATACCTTTTATTAAATTAATCATATGTGAATAGTAAAAAACAAGCTCTCTGAAGCATAATGTATAATTACTAAAGCATATATGTTATAACAATCTTATTTGAATATATTAAATAATTTACTAAATTTTAAAACAACAATGACCGTAAATTTTTAACAATTATGATGTACTCCTTTCGTCACATTAGAAATGTCCTATTTTGAATATTCAAAATCTTTATTTTTAAATTTTGACCTTAAATATATTTTTTTGTGTTATATTAAACTTGATAAAAGTTATACCATTAAAAAACACGTGTAAAACACAATCAATTCATATAAATTTCATTAAGTATTATTAAACACAAATAAAATTATTTAAGCTTAAAGTTGCAAATGTTATACTTTGAAAATTAAAAATATGACACTTATAGTGGGACGGATGGAGTAATTGTTTTGGCTTTGCCATTTAATTACTTTTTTAATAGGTTGTTTTATTTTTTAACAGTCATTTTTGACAACCTTTGGAACAAATCTCTATCATACAATAATCAAACGTATGGTTGTGATATTGCCCTTAATACATATGTATTAAGGGCATATGTATATATAATAGCGTGTTATTTAATTTAATATGGATAATGATGTGGTATGAGTAAATTGAGTTTTAGTTTGTTGGGTTGAAGTATGAATGACAATGGGGCGGGTATCATCGGGGATCCCCATCCCCGATTCCTACTTTTAATCCCCATCCTCATCCCAATCAGGGATTTAAGTTACATCCTCGTACTCGTCCCCATCGGGTAATTGGGAATATCCTTTTTGAATAAACATAAATTGATTGAAGTAGAAAATAGCTAAGAAAACATGTATTTCGCTTTTTCTTTCTATGTATAAACTAATATCTATGTTAAATAATTGATAAACAAAGTGTAACACATGAAAAGTATTAAACAAAAAGCTATAAACTTAAAGTGATTCTAATAAATAGAAAAAAAAACTTAAAGTGATTGTAATAAATATATATAGTTTTTTCGGGCCCGAGTATGGGGATCGGGGATTTATGTTCTCATCCCCGTCCCCATTTCTATCGGGGATTAGAATTACATCCTCATACTCGTCCTCATCCCCGGTCAAACCGGGTTCGGGTATAGGATTCCCCATCGGGTGCGAGTATTTTTGTCATCCCTAGGTTGGAGGCAAAATTAGGTTAGTATGTTTGTTCAGTTTGTTAGAACAGTTTGTTGATGTGTTGTTGAGGTGTATAGTTTGTTTGGGCAAACTGATGTAACCATTGGAGATGGCCTTAGTTGGAGACAAGTTTTCAAGTAAAATTGAGAGATCTTAACCCTATAATTAAATTCAAGGAGAAAAATTAAATCTTAGAAAGTTAAATCTCCTCCAACTTTATAAGTAAAATTATTATCGATTTTAAATGATCTCAAATAAAAACTTGTGATCGAAAGACCACTGTTTGTAAAGGAGTCTATATGATGTAAAGGAGTCTATGAACCATGTTTGATTTAGACGGCTACATATAGGGATTGATACGGTGATCTTTGTGTTAAAATAAAGAATAAAAATGAAAGGTCTGTGTTCATTTAGGTACCCCAACTACTGACAAAATGCATATGACTAATGACAATCTCTTGTCAAAAAGTACATAGTACCCCCCTCCCATTCTCATCTTTATTTTAGGCATAAGGTAACACGACTAGGAAAAGGTCAATCCGACCAGGGTCATTAGCGGCGACGTCGCCGCTAATACTCTATTACTGACGGGGGCCCGCTAATATTCTGCCAGATTAGCCGTTACTGACATGGGGGCCCGCAGTATTAGCGGCGACGTCGCCGCTAATGCTGCCTGGTCGGGGTTTGACTTTTTTGGCCTGGTGGGCTTACGCTCCTCGTTATTTTATACTTTTCCAATGATCTGGGTGTATATCGAGGAGCGTAGAACGACCAGGGCAAAAGGGGTAACCCCACCAGGGAGCATTAGCGGCGACGTCGCCGCTAATGCCTGTGACGTGGGGATCCGACATTGTCAGTCATCATTGCAGTTTCAGCATGTCGGGACCAAGCATTAGCGGCGACGTCGCCGCTAATGCTTCCACTTAATTTTCTTTTTATACCAGCCATAGAAGCCAGACGACTCAAACAACAAAAACCCACATCAACCATTTTCTCTCTATATTCCGGCCATCAACCTATTTTCCGGCCAGACGAGGTTTAACAAAGGTTATGGCTTCTTCATCGTCATCTAACCCATCATCACCTCCTACGGTAACATTTCATGCATTGAAAGCGCAATGTAAAGAGGATATAGACGACGGGTATGAACTTTACCACAAAATTAATGATTGTAAGCTTCTTATGGAACAAAGGAAGCTGGAACATAAGAAGAAAATAAAAGAAATAAGGAAAAGTGGCAGCAGAATCATTATAAGTGAAGAACAACATAGCGAATATCTTGAAATGACATTACCAAGTATCGACGAAATAACTTCTGAACTTGAGAAACTGCTAAAGTTGGTTGGAAAAAAATCGACTTTGCGACATATTATAAAGAGCTAGCTGAAGACGGTTTCCGTTAGAAAAATTATGTAATATTTTGAATATGTAGTTTTTTTTATCTAAGTTTTATATCGTTATTTTGAATATGTATAATTTTTATCTAAGTTTTCTATGTATTATTTTGAATATGTATTATTGTAATGTAAGTTTATATTTGACTATGATGTTTTTAAAAAAATATCGATTAAATAAGATAATATAAAAAGATAATATTTATCTTATTGGAAAACAAATATTTATTAAAAAAAAACATACAAAAAAAACATAATACAATCTATCTTTGACCATTCATAAAATGAATCACCATTCATAATACAACATAAAATGTTTATTAAACCCAAAATATATACAACATGTAATGAATTTAATCATTTATAACAATAGGAGGCCCAGGTGGTATTATTGGGCAGTGTGCATACAGCCATTCTTGAAACGCTTGTTCTCGATGTTCGTACATTGATGCCACTGCACGTGCAGGCGGGGTTGCGTAGTGAGTCCATTCTGGATTCTTGTAAGGCATTGGGTAATCACCTGCTAATTCCACAGCAATAAAATGGCCTTCGTGATTTACGAGAGCAATAGATATCGGTTGAGCCAACTTTAATTGATCCAAGCCATGTTGCATCGGGAATACTGTGCGGGGGTCACGTAGGCTTATGCAGTTGATTATTATACCCAGCTTATTGGCCAGGAGGATATGGAACCACACTTTACTCATTCAATGTTTTTTGTCTCGCCATTTTTTATAATAAGAGGTTCGCAGCGACTCCAATATGCGTGGGCCCTCATCCCCATACATTCGCATGTACCCCTCGAGGTCAGATTCAAACTCCTCGAGCATCTGCATACGAACCCACTCTGAACCGTGGTTCTCATCTAGCCCCAAAACAACAGCGGTAGCTCGAAATCCACAACTACCATCTCCTAAGACATCATGTGCGCCGACAACGTAAGGTCGAATGTACTCGGGTAGCTCTAGTAGTGCCCATACGTAAAATCAGGACAGCCTGGCGTTCATTGGTTCCGCAACATACCCAACCCAACTGGGCTCTGACTCTGGCTCTGACTCTGACTCTGACACCGGCCTATCCATTGTTTCATATATGGGCTGCTCAGATTGGACCTTCTGGCTCTGACTCTGGCTCTGACTCTGGCTCTGACTCTGGCTCTGACTCTGGCTCTGACTCTGGCTCTGACTCTGGCTCTGACTCTGGCTCTGACTCTGGCTCTGACTCTGGCTCTGACTCTGGCATTCATTGGTTCCGCAACATACCCAACCCAACTGGCCTCTAACTCTGGCTCGCAACATACCCAACCCAACTGGCCTCTGACTCTGGCTCTGACTCTGACTCTGACACCGGCCTATCCATTGTTTCATATATGGGTGCATACGTAGGTTGTGTCGGTGGTGCCCGGAACAAGTCATCAACAAAGCTGTAATATGGCTGGTCAGACTGGACCCCATAGGATTTGGACGTTTCCCCGAAGCCGTATAAATTTTGGACCCCATAGGATTGGGACGGCTCCCCGAATGTATATATATTTCCCCAAAGGATTGGGACGGCTCCCCGAAGAAGTTTTGTGTGTCGTTGACCCCATAGGATTGGGACGGCTCCCTGAAGAAGTTTTGTGTCTCGTTGACCCATAGGATTGGGACGGCTCCCCGAAGAAGTTTTGTGTCTCGTTGACCCATAGGATTGGGACGGCTCCCCGAAGAAGTTTTGTGTCTCGTTGACCCATAGGATTGGGACGGCTCCCCGAAGAAGTTTTGTGTCTCGTTGACCCATAGGATTGGGACGGCTCCCCGAAGAAGTTTTGTGTCTCGTTGACCCCATAGGATTGGGACGACTCCCCGAAGAAGTTTTGTGTCTCGTTGACCCATAGGATTGGGACGGCTCCCCGAAGAAGTTTTGTGTCTCGTTGACCCATAGGATTGGGACGGCTCCCCGAAGAAGTTTTGTGTCTCGTTGACCCCATAGGATTGGGACGACTCCCCGAAGAAGTTTTGTGTCTCGTTGACCCATAGGATTGGGACGGCTCCCCGAAGAAGTTTTGTGTCTCGTTGACCCATAGGATTGGGACGGCTCCCCGAAGAAGTTTTGTGTCTCGTTGACCCATAGGATTGGGACGGCTCCCCGAAGAAGTTTTGTGTCTCGTTGACCCATAGGATTGGGACGGCTCCCCGAAGAAGTTTTGTGTCTCGTTGACCCATAGGATTGGGACGGCTCCCCGAAGAAGTTTTGTGTCTCGTTGACCCATAGGATTGGGACGGCTCCCCGAAGAAGTTTTGTGTCTCGTTGACCCATAGGATTGGGACGGCTCCCCGAAGAAGTTTTGTGTCTCGTTGACCCATAGGATTGGGACGGCTCCCCGAAGAAGTTTTGTGTCTCGTTGACCCATAGGATTGGGACGGCTCCCCGAAGAAGTTTTGTGTCTCGTTGACCCATAGGATTGGGACGGCTCCCCGAAGAAGTTTTGTGTCTCGTTGACCCATAGGATTGGGACGGCTCCCCGAAGAAGTTTTGTGTCTCGTTGACCCATAGGATTGGGACGGCTCCCCGAAGAAGTTTTGTGTCTCGTTGACCCATAGGATTGGGACGGCTCCCCGAAGAAGTTTTGTGTCTCGTTGACCCCATAGGATTGGGACGACTCCCCGAAGAAGTTTTGTGTCTCGTTGACCCATAGGATTGGGACGGCTCCCCGAAGAAGTTTTGTGTCTCGTTGACCCATAGGATTGGGACGGCTCCCCGAAGAAGTTTTGTGTCTCGTTGACCCCATAGGATTGGGACGACTCCCCGAAGAAGTTTTGTGTCTCGTTGACCCATAGGATTGGGACGGCTCCCCGAAGAAGTTTTGTGTCTCGTTGACCCATAGGATTGGGACGGCTCCCCGAAGAAGTTTTGTGTCTCGTTGACCCATAGGATTGGGACGGCTCCCCGAAGAAGTTTTGTGTCTCGTTGACCCATAGGATTGGGACGGCTCCCCGAAGAAGTTTTGGACGGCCCATAGGATTGGGACGGCTACCCGAATGTATATATATTTCCCCAAAGGATTGGGACGGCTCCCCGAAGAAGTTTTGTGTGTCGTTGACCCCATAGGATTGGGACGGCTCCCTGAAGAAGTTTTGTGTCTCGTTGACCCATAGGATTGGGACGGCTCCCCGAAGAAGTTTTGTGTCTCGTTGACCCATAGGATTGGGACGGCTCCCCGAAGAAGTTTTGGACCCCATAGGATTGGGACGGCTACCCGAATGTATATATATTTCCCCAAAGGATTGGGACGGCTCCCCGAAGAAGTTTTGTGTGTCGTTGACCCCATAGGATTGGGACGGCTCCCTGAAGAAGTTTTGTGTCTCGTTGACCCATAGGATTGGGACGGCTCCCCGAAGAAGTTTTGTGTCTCGTTGACCCCATAGGATTGGGACGACTCCCCGAAGAAGTTTTGTGTCTCGTTGACCCATAGGATTGGGACGGCTCCCCGAAGAAGTTTTGTGTCTCGTTGACCCATAGGATTGGGACGGCTCCCCGAAGAAGTTTTGTGTCTCGTTGACCCATAGGATTGGGACGGCTCCCCGAAGAAGTTTTGTGTCTCGTTCCCCCAAAGGATTGGGACGGCTCCCCGAAGAAGTTTTGTGTATCGTTGAACCCATAGGATTGGGACGGCTCCCTGAAGAAGTTCTGGGTTTGGTCGTACATACTGTGTCGACAGTACTTAAAATCAGGTAGTTATATATTTTTTCTTTAATCAGCAATATAGAAGTTGATGTATTTGGTCTACCTTTGGCGCCTTTTGTTTCGAGCCGACTGGTCTTCCATGTGTGCTCTTCTGAACGAGAGGATCTTTAACTTGTGTGTTGCCTGGCTTAAACATGTCCTTTATCTTGGACAACCAATGTTTCCGTTGGGCCTTGGGTTGCTCAACCAAGAAACTCGTAAGGTCACCTACGACTTCATGGATAGCTTCTATATCGTCTCCGTCTTTTAAGTGGTCGTTTCCTGGTAGGCATGTCGATGGTGTTAAATCAAGCTTTCTCCAAAACGGGTCTATCACTTCCGGCTGAATACGAGTCCCTCCATTTTTGGATATCAATAAGTATACGACATTATGTCTTTATGTTTAAAAAAAGGTATTAAAACATACTTACCGCGCTGCATGTACTCGGCAATCTTGCAGGCACATGGTAGCCCACAACTAAACCGAACCTTGCACCCGCACTTTTTCACCTGTTTTTTAAGTTTTTGGTCTAAGCGAACGATTTCATCAGCCATGATGTCCAAAGCTTTATGTGAAACCTTTCCAAGCAGGGCCTTCATACAGTTGTAGTTGTGTTTACCCAACAGGGTTCCCTTGCTATACCTCAGTTGCCCCCTTATTTCTGTGTCTTGACCGATCATGACAGAATCAACAATATGCAGGATTCTAGTAAATGTACATTTCCCCTTCACTTCTTCCTTCAGCAGGTGGTGCTCGGCCTCGACTCTGTTTGTGGTGTGGTTATGATAGTTGAGATGTTCATCGACCCAACATGACACAAACTGTTCTCGGTACGGGGACAACCAATTCTCGTTCAGGTACCTGTAGACACCAGGAAAATCTGCCAATTTTTTCTTTAACCATTTCTCGTTGTCCTTAAACTCGTCAATTGTCCGAGATTCATAGACTGTTCTCCAGTAGAAGCGAAGCTTTTCAATGTTCATATCTTTCAGCCGCAACGCCGGTTCGCAGTGTTTGATTATGTTTTGCCATATGTGGAACCTACATAGCAGGTGTTTCGCTTCCGGCATAACAACCTTCAATGCTCTCATCAGGGCCTGCTCCCTGTCAGTTAGAACGACATGAACGACAAAGCCTTCAACAAGGGTGGACTTGAGAGATTGTAACACCCATTCATAATTCACCTCTTGCTCGTTTACGATAAAAGCATAGGCTAAACTGAAGGTCCTGCCCGTTGAAGTCACACCGACAATCTCAACAAGCGGCATGTTGTACACGTTGGTTTTGTACGTGGCGTCTATTTCAATAACCCAGGAAATGCGCGCCATAGGGTCATTGATGTTGGATGCATGAAAAAGAGGTTCTCCAACCGTCCGTTTTTATTATTTGTAGTAAACTGGTAAATGTAAATTTTCTCCTGCAGCAGTGAGAACATAACCTGCGACAGGTGAACAAAATATAGTAAATAAGTCACTTCCAACAACGTAGTACATAATCACTAATATGATGTTTGTACCTGCATTGGAGTATGCCCTGCTTGGCCCGCCTTCCGTCTCGATTTCAGAAAGTTGGTAATGTCTCCTCTTCGAGTCCGGTTTCCTGTAAATTCTCTTTTGAGGTTTACCAGGATCTGGCGTGGGTACAAACCGCGATCCGATTGGTTTCCCACAAATTCCTTTTCTTCTTCCGTCATCCGTCTCGCATATGCATACCCCTGCAGATCGGTAGCTAGATCATGATTGTGTTTCCAGTCAACCACCATCATACCCGGGGCGGCCTACCAGAGTAAAGGGGCAGCCTATCTTGGTGGACCGTTTAACGGCCCCAGTTAACCTTTTATCGCGTTTTCCACCGTGCTGACATATTAGTGTCACTTTATTGACCACCTTTAACGAGTTGGTGTTCTTTCGCCGTATGACTAGAACATAACCCAAGTCCAGTGCTGTTCTTTGAGCCCACTTTGTCAATTCTTCGAAGGAAGCGAACACCTCCTCGGTTTCTAAGTCTCCAGCTTCGCAGTCAAAAACACCGTCTGCATCAGGTGTCTCAAACTCATCATCCGGCACTTCGATACGTACGTTTTCTGGGTCTGCCCAAATATCCTCCAAACTATCCATCTGAAACAATTAAAGTAAACAAGTCAACATCTAGTTCAGTAACTATCGATGGTATCCATACTATATATATAGTTAGTACAATAACTATATATATAATTACACATAAGTATAATATCTATATTCATAATATATATATATACATAAAATATATACCTGTTATATTGATGCAAATTCGTTTGAGAATGCAGCAAATGAAAGAAGCAGCAAATTCGTTTGGAAAATGAAAGAAGTTGGTTTGAAAATGAAAGAAGCAGCAAATTCGTTTGGAAAATGAAAGAAGCAGCAAATTCGTTTGGAAAATGAAAGAAGAGCAAATTCGTTTGGAAAATGAAAGAAGATGCAAATTCGTTTGAGAATGCAGAATGAAAGAAGCAGCAAATTCGTTTGGAAAATGAAAGAAGCAGCAAATTCGTTTGGAAAATGAAAGAAGCAGCAAATTCGTTTGGAAAATGAAAGAAGATGCAAATTCGTTTGAGAATGGAATGAAAGAAGCAGCAAATTGTTTGGAAAATGAAAGAAGCAGCAAATTCGTTTGGAAAATGAAAGAAGCAGCAAATTCGTTTGGAAAATGAAAGAAGAGCAAATTCGTTTGGAAAATGAAAGAAGCAGCAAATTCGTTTGGAAAATGAAAGAAGCAGCAAATTCGTTTGGAAAATGAAAGAAGAGCAAATTCGTTTGGAAAATGAAAGAAGATGCAAATTCGTTTGAGAATGGAATGAAAGAAGCAGCAAATTCGTTTGGAAAATGAAAGAAGCAGCAAATTCGTTTGGAAAATGAAAGAAGAGCAAATTCGTTTGAGAATGAGAATGAAAGAAGATGCAAATTCGTTTGAGAATGCAGAATGAAAGAAGCAGCAAATTCGTTTGGAAAATGAAAGAAGCAGCAAATTCGTTTGGAAAATGAAAGAAGCAGCAAATTCGTTTGGAAAATGAAAGAAGCAGCAAATTCGTTTGGAAAATGAAAGAAGCAGCAAATTCGTTTGGAAAATGAAAGAAGCAGCAAATTCGTTTGGAAAATGAAAGAAGCAGCAAATTCGTTTGGAAAATGAAAGAAGAGCAAATTCGTTTGGAAAATGAAAGAAGACAAATTGTTTGGAAAATGAAAGAAGAGCAAATTCGTTTGGAAAATGAAAGAAGAGCAAATTCGTTTGGAAAATGAAAGAAGCAGCAAATTCGTTTGGAAAATGAAAGAAGCAGCAAATTCGTTTGGAAAATGAAAGAAGCAGCAAATTGTTTGGAAAATGAAAGAAGCAGCAAATTCGTTTGGAAAATGAAAGAAGCAGCAAATTCGTTTGGAAAATGAAAGAAGCAGCAAATTCGTTTGGAAAATGAAAGAAGCAGCAAATTCGTTTGGAAAATGAAAGAAGAGCAAATTCGTTTGGAAAATGAAAGAAGCAGCAAATTCGTTTGGAAAATGAAAGAAGAGCAAATTCGTTTGGAAAATGAAAGAAGCAGCAAATTCGTTTGGAAAATGAAAGAAGAGCAAATTCGTTTGGAAAATGAAAGAAGAGCAAATTCGTTTGGAAAATGAAAGAAGAGCAAATTCGTTTGGAAAATGAAAGAAGAGCAAATTCGTTTGGAAAATGAAAGAAGCAGCAAATTCGTTTGGAAAATGAAAGAAGCAGCAAATTCGTTTGGAAAATGAAAGAAGACAAATTGTTTGGAAAATGAAAGAAGAGCAAATTCGTTTGGAAAATGAAAGAAGCAGCAAATTCGTTTGGAAAATGAAAGAAGAGCAAATTCGTTTGGAAAATGAAAGAAGCAGCAAATTCGTTTGGAAAATGAAAGAAGAGCAAATTCGTTTGGAAAATGAAAGAAGCAGCAAATTCGTTTGGAAAATGAAAGAAGCAGCAAATTCGTTTGGAAAATGAAAGAAGAGCAAATTCGTTTGGAAAATGAAAGAAGAGCAAATTCGTTTGGAAAATGAAAGAAGCAGCAAATTCGTTTGGAAAATGAAAGAAGCAGCAAATTCGTTTGGAAAATGAAAGAAGCAGCAAATTCGTTTGGAAAATGAAAGAAGCAGCAAATTCGTTTGGAAAATGAAAGAAGAGCAAATTCGTTTGGAAAATGAAAGAAGCAGCAAATTCGTTTGGAAAATGAAAGAAGAGCAAATTCGTTTGGAAAATGAAAGAAGCAGCAAATTCGTTTGGAAAATGAAAGAAGAGCAAATTCGTTTGGAAAATGAAAGAAGCAGCAAATTCGTTTGGAAAATGAAAGAAGCAGCAAATTCGTTTGGAAAATGAAAGAAGAGCAAATTCGTTTGGAAAATGAAAGAAGAGCAAATTCGTTTGGAAAATGAAAGAAGCAGCAAATTCGTTTGGAAAATGAAAGAAGCAGCAAATTCGTTTGGAAAATGAAAGAAGAGCAAATTCGTTTGGAAAATGAAAGAAGCAGCAAATTCGTTTGGAAAATGAAAGAAGAGCAAATTCGTTTGGAAAATGAAAGAAGCAGCAAATTCGTTTGGAAAATGAAAGAAGAGCAAATTCGTTTGGAAAATGAAAGAAGCAGCAAATTCGTTTGGAAAATGAAAGAAGCAGCAAATTCGTTTGGAAAATGAAAGAAGAGCAAATTCGTTTGGAAAATGAAAGAAGCAGCAAATTCGTTTGGAAAATGAAAGAAGAGCAAATTCGTTTGGAAAATGAAAGAAGAGCAAATTCGTTTGGAAAATGAAAGAAGCAGCAAATTCGTTTGGAAAATGAAAGAAGCAGCAAATTCGTTTGGAAAATGAAAGAAGAGCAAATTCGTTTGGAAAATGAAAGAAGCAGCAAATTCGTTTGGAAAATGAAAGAAGCAGCAAATTCGTTTGGAAAATGAAAGAAGAGCAAATTCGTTTGGAAAATGAAAGAAGCAGCAAATTCGTTTGGAAAATGAAAGAAGAGCAAATTCGTTTGGAAAATGAAAGAAGCAGCAAATTCGTTTGGAAAATGAAAGAAGAGCAAATTCGTTTGGAAAATGAAAGAAGCAGCAAATTCGTTTGGAAAATGAAAGAAGCAGCAAATTCGTTTGGAAAATGAAAGAAGACAAATTCGTTTGGAAAATGAAAGAAGAGCAAATTCGTTTGGAAAATGAAAGAAGCAGCAAATTCGTTTGGAAAATGAAAGAAGCAGCAAATTCGTTTGGAAAATGAAAGAAGAGCAAATTCGTTTGGAAAATGAAAGAAGCAGCAAATTCGTTTGGAAAATGAAAGAAGAGCAAATTCGTTTGGAAAATGAAAGAAGCAGCAAATTCGTTTGGAAAATGAAAGAAGAGCAAATTCGTTTGGAAAATGAAAGAAGCAGCAAATTCGTTTGGAAAATGAAAGAAGACAAATTCGTTTGGAAAATGAAAGAAGTTGGTTTGAAAATGAAAGTCTATTTCAAATTTCCCACGGATTTTATCCTCCCACCGATTTCCCACGGATTTTCTCACACAGATTTCCCACGGATTACCCACATGTTAATTTCCCACGATTTTCCCACGAGATATTAATTTCGTATTTCCCACGGATTTCCCACGGACGCCATTTTTGAATTAATAATAGAATTTTATATTTTTTATTCCATTTTCTTCCCTGTATAATTAAATATATATTCAACTATAAAAGTAATCAATCAATATTCAAACTACTAAAATGCATGATAATCCATTACCTAAGAATCAAAATACATTTATCAACAAAACATTCATTCACATCATTTAAAAGTTAAAGTTTTAAAAATAATTCAAACTAACAAGTTTTTAATAAATCCTTAGATTTAGGCCGGTGGCGTCATATCGGGTAAGAACTTCATCATAGCGGCGATGGTCGCTTTCATTTCTTTGTTTCGGCTTCACTTTTTGCTTTCAAAACCTTCTAGTTCCTTTTTTGCTTTTCTTCACGCTTTTACATCTCGTCAATCTCCCTTTGTTGTGTCTCATGTCTTTCCCGCATCTCCTCCACACTTTGGGTCAAAATTTGTACCTGCAAATAATAACACTCTTATATATTTACATAGATATTGATATATAAATTATATAAGTAGATAATATAGCAAATTCACCAATACAAAAATGAATGAGCACTTGAACATGGTAACCTACCGTTAACCCATTATTGAACGAAGCCCGAACAAAGCAAGTTAGATACAAACATCACTATGTATTTAACCCGTGAATCCCAAGTAATCAGTAAAAATCAGACATGCATATTTGGTATTATGTACTTTCAAATGTATATAATAGAAGTCTTGAGAATATTACGTATTACATCAAGATTATATATTAGAAAAAATCCTTTTTTCTGGGGGTGTTTGTTGTTTGAAATCCCTCACACATCGGTATGTTTGTTCAATTGATACAAATTTGGGTATCTCATGGCTACATTTCCCAAATAAAGAACTCGACTAAAATTCTTATTAACTTGATACAGGAGCAAACTAGTGAGTAGGTAGCGCATAACTAGAAATAAAATTCCTATTATCTCATGGAGAATTTGCTATAAAGTTTGTTATTAGTAGGTAGCGCATAACTAGTAATGTAATATGCTTACACTATGTTTTATCGCAGTTTCATTTGTCAATGATATTTACAGTTATATTTTTGCTGCAGAATTGCTGTTTTTTCCTGAAACAGTGCCTAATTGCTGCTGTCTTGATGGATACTTGTTGCTGTATTCAGGGTGTTTTGCTGCAGAATTATGGGCGTTTTTATGCTGCCTTTGGTGCAGAAGTCTAAAAATTGTTAACTTATTTTCAACAGTTGAATTATAGGGGCAGTTTTAAGGTTGTTTTTTTGAGCTGTTAGTGGTGCAAAATGGTGCTGTTTTTAGGCAATTTCAAAGCTGCTAGTGGTGCTGAATGATGCTTTTTTCAGGCTGTTTTTGGTGCTATTTTCAGGCTAGGTTTTGGCCCTGTTTCAATGATCGTCTAAGGTACTTCCTATGTTGTTTTCCTTAATAGTTTAAGCTAAATTTTTGTGCCCCCTACCTTACAAATTTCTGGATCCGCCACTGGCAAAAACCAAATTAAAACCTGCAAACTAGCTAATTCCATCAGTATAAACGCTTACTAATGGCAAGCAAAACAACAAACAAAGTAACTACAAAGCGTGTAAAGGGTCAGTAAAGGGTCTACTGAGCAATCCTAAGCATCCAGCAAGTATCAACCGAGTAGTTATAATCATTCAATCTTTCCTATTCGCAACAATCAAATTCAGCTACAAGTGTGAGTCAAATTCAATTGTACACAATAACAATCACAGGTTTGTTTATTAACTCACACTTGTAGCTGAATTTGATTGTTGCGAATAGGAAAGATTGAATGATTATAACTACTCGGTTGATACTTGCTGGATGCTTAGGATTGCTCAGTAGACCCTTTACTGACCCTTTACACGCTTTGTAGTTACTTTGTTTGTTGTTTTGCTTGCCATTAGTAAGCGTTTATACTGATGGAATTAGCTAGTTTGCAGGTTTTAATTTGGTTTTTGCCAGTGGCGGATCCAGAAATTTGTAAGGTAGGGGGCACAAAAATTTAGCTTAAACTATTAAGGAAAACAACATAGGAAGTACCTTAGACGATCATTGAAACAGGGCCAAAACCTAGCCTGAAAATAGCACCAAAAACAGCCTGAAAAAAGCATCATTCAGCACCACTAGCAGCTTTGAAATTGCCTAAAAACAGCACCATTTTGCACCACTAACAGCTCAAAAAAACAACCTTAAAACAGCCCCACCTTCTCTTGTTAACTTATTTTCAACAGTCGCCTTGTTCAAGTATGCGAAGTCTAAAAATTGTTCAGCTTTTCTAACGTAAAGCATACAAAGATATCCGGGAGTATCTTGCCTCTTGAACATCCATCCTCGATCACTACTTGTCGTCATAGTCACTCAAACGTCAACATGCCCTCTACAAGTTAAAATCATCCCTTTACATGTCAAAACTTACCACTTACGAGTCAAATTTAGGCAACTAAAACTCAAATTCAACAAAGTTTAAAAATCAGCTACTTACAGCTCAAGCTCATACAAGTTAACATTCAATTGTACACAATCAAACCTGAGTTTAGAAAACCCCTCAAACTTACTTAATATTATACACTCAACTAATATACACTGCTGAAATTCATGAATAAATCACATTCTTTAAAATAGCTAGCTATTAAATCACATTAATTAAATAAAATATCACTTATCCAATAATTAAATCCATGAAAACAATAGTTTGAAGAACTTACTTCTCATAGGATTTATTTTGTGTTGTGAAACAATGTGTGGTGCTGAGTTTTAATAGCTCTTGTTTTCTACATAAAACAATACACATATAAGTAAACACTTAACTTTAATAAGAAAATTCAAAATAAAAAAGGTTACCAACACTACCGATTCATCTGGCCAGGAGGTGCGGTGGTGCTGAGATGCGACCTGTATGGGTGGGTGGGGGTCCGATTGGAATAATGTAATAAGCCCTAAATCACTGTAAAAAATAAAGTATAAAAAGAAACTATAATCACTCTATTAATTTAAGGATAAAAAATTCTCAAACTCACTATTAAAAAATAAGAATAAAAAACCGATAAATGACTTTAAAATCACTGTAAAAATAAAGTATAAAAAGAAACTATAATCACTCTATTAATTTAAGGATAAAAAATTCTCAAACTCACTATTAAAAAATAAGAATAAAAAACCGATAAATGACTTTAAAATCACTGTAAAAAATAAAGTATAAAAAGAAACTATAATCACTCTATTAATTTAAGGATAAAAAATTCTCAAACTCACTATTAAAAAATAAGAATAAAATATCACTTATCCAATAATTAAATCCATGAAAACAATAGTTTGAAGAACTTACTTCTCATAGGATTTATTTTGTGTTGTGAAACAATGTGTGGTGCTGAGTTTTAATAGCTCTTGTTTTCTACATAAAACAATACACATATAAGTAAACACTTAACTTTAATAAGAAAATTCAAAATAAAAAAGGTTACCAACACTACCGATTCATCTGGCGAGGAGGTGCGATGGTGCTGAGATGCGACCTGTATGGGTGGGTGGGGGTCCGATTGGAATAATGTAATAAGCCCTAAATCACTGTAAAAAATAAAGTATAAAAAGAAACTATAATCACTCTATTAATTTAAGGATAAAAAATTCTCAAACTCACTATTAAAAAATAAGAATAAAAAACCGATAAATGACTTTAAAATCACTGTAAAGAAAACCCAAAAATTACTGTCACAAAAATTATGAAGAAAAAGATAAAAAATAAATTACCTTGATTTTGTGAAATTGTGATTAGAAGAAAAGATTTTCATGTTGTTAGATGAAAAAGTAATTGCTTTTCTTCTTCATTCTTCAATTTCGGAACGCTCGAATATCAGGAATACCTTGAAGTAGCTGAGTTGCGGCTGTGATGGAGAGCAATCGCGGTTGTGGGGATGGATACAGATTGCAGTGCTGCGGCTTGGTGACGATAGAGTTAGGGTTTTTTTTGTTTTTTTTTGTCAGATTAAGAGAGATGAGGAAGAGAGAAAGATAAGAATTAAATAAGGTATCCTAGGGAAAATGAGTTGATTCAAAAAATTTTGGGTCAATGGAGGGAAAGTAATGGCGGTTCACTGAAATTTTGGGGAAATACTTTTTTTTGTTTACTACGAGTATTTTTTTTTATTGATTTATCTTCTTTAAACACAAGTTTTTTTATTTTGTTATGTAATTTTTTGTTTAATTTGGTATTTTTATAACACAGGCACTAACCACAAATTATTATTTCTTTTAATTCAATATTTTGTTGCATACATATATATAAAATAAAATTTGTAAATTTATTTGTCTCAACATAACTTATAAATGTATTACGCTATATAAATTCACAAATCCAACATAAAAATTGATTACAATTATAATTTGACGATGGTCACGATTTAGAAACGTTACAACACGATGGTAGGCAAACAGACAATAAGCTACGCTGCCACCCCTTTCTGAATAGCAAAACCTATTATATTGAAAACAAACCCTTGGTCCCCGGGGGTCGAGACATTGCTATGAACGACCCTCTGTACTCTATCAAGAAAACGAACAACTTTTGGGGCTAATAAGCCAAAGGTATCGAAGGCAAAGGGGACAAATACATGTTAATTTTCAGTACTTGGTTTATCATGTTTGTTAACCTTTTCCTGTTACAAAAGCATAATAATATGTTCACGACTTGTATATAAGCCAAATGGGTCGTGTGTGTCCGTCATTCACTCGAATGGGTCTATTGGGCCTTAAACCTCGTTTTCTATCTCATTAGGCCTGTTAGGCCCAATATGTTTCCCAATCATTTGTTTGGGATTAACATGATTCGCCGATAAGTATGAATGTGTGTATATGTATGTATGTATGTATGTATGTGCGTCTCATCATTGGGCCTATTGGGCCTAATATATTCACCACTTGTATAAATGGGCTTAATGGGTCGTGTGTGTCCGTCATTCACTCGAATGAGTCTATTGGGCCTTAAACCTCGTTTGCTATCTCATTGGGCCTGTTAGGCCCAATATGTTTCTCAATCATTTGTTTGGGCTTAACATAATTCATTGATAAGTATGAATGTGTGTATATACGTATGTATGCATGCATGTATGGATGTATGTATGTATGTCTAATCATTGGGCCTAATAGGCTCAAGATGTTCAGCTATTGTATAAATGGGCGTGATTGTTGTGTGTGTTCGTCATTCACTTGAATGAGCCCATTAGGCCTTAAACCTCATTTTTTATCTCATTGGGCCTATTCAGCCCAATATGTTTCTCGATCGTTCGATTGTGCCTAACATGATGCATCGATAAGTATGAATGTCCGTATATATGTATATATGGATGTATGTCTGTCTAATCATTGGGTGTACTGGGCCCAATATGTTCCCCACTTGTATAAATAGGCGAAATAGGTTGTGTGTTCGTTATTCACACGAATGGGCCCACTTTTCTTGTAGCGACATTAAAAATGTTATTTTAATTATTGAAGTATAATAATATATTTTGTTGTTTGTTATGAATATGGTTGTAATAAATGTATAATTTGGGGAGGTTTTTATTTTTAACAATGGATTGTGGGGGAGAAAAAGATTTGAGTACACGAATAGAGATCAGTTAGTTATAACTAAACAGGTTTATATTCATTTAGGATAAAATGCATTTAATAATAGGAGACCGCTTGTTTTATACCCAACCGGTCTCTATTCTTTTTCCAACCGGTCTCTATTCTTACGTAAATATAGAGACTGATTGTGTAAGTTTAGAGACCACCACCGTTTTAGAGAGCAACCGGTCTCAATTTGTTTGACCGGTCTCTATTGTCCCAATTTTGTAGTAGTGACATATATGTACTTACATACAATGTACATCTATACATACACTATATACACAACAAAATGATAATTGTATGAATTTCTCACAATTTTCCCATGGATTTCTCACATATTACCCACGGAATAACATAATATGTGGGAAATTCATGGAAAACTTCCAACGAATTACCCATGGATTATCTAAAAGATATTTTAGAAAATATTTCTCTTGGAATTCTCACAGATTTCCCACCGACTTATATAATCCATGGGAAATATGTGGGAAATACTTCCCACAGATTACCCACGGTTATCTAAAAATTTGTAAAAATTTTTCCATGGAATTCCCACAATTTCCCACCGACTTATATAATCCATGGGAAATTGTGGGAAATACTTCCCACAGATTACCCACGGTTATCCTAACCTAAGCATATTTTTGAAAAATATTTCCCATAGATTTCCCACGGTTAAGATGTATCCGTGGGGTAATCCGTGGGTAATTTCTTCCCACGGATTTCCCACGAATATGAAAACATTTTTTTGTAAATAATTTCCCATGGATTTCCCACGGATATGATTTATCTGTGGGTAATTTGTGGGAAATATTTCCCACGGATTATCCACGGAAGTTAGAGAATATTTATTTAGTGAAAGTTCCAACGGCTTCTTTTTTGTGGGAAATTCGTGGAAAATATTTGGAATACTATTTTACTTTCCTTGGATTTCCCACGGATACTTTTTTTGGTGGGTATTCCGTGGGAAATTCGTTGAAAATTGTTAAGATATTTTGATTATATAAATTCAACTCCATTTCGTGGGTAATCCGTGGGAAACTTTCCCACGGATTTCCTGTCGTGGGAAAATCCGTGGGTATACACAGATTTTTTAGTAGTGTACACAACCAGAATTTCGTTTGAATAATATATTTTAATACCTTGGATGAAAAAAATCGGGTAAAATGGCATCATGATTTATAACTTGCATGTTGGCATTGAATTGCGTTTATTTTATGAAAAGGATGGTTATAAGTAAAAGTTTTTTTACATAACTAAAAAATAATTTCATTCTATAAGCGTAATTGGTATGATATCTTTTAAAAAGCACGTCGCAAAGCGTGGACAAGTTCTTCTCGTGTTAGTTATATATTAGTTTATTGTATGTATTATGTAAATAGCACGGTACTCGCGCAATGCGGCGGTGATTGTGGCGGCAACGGTGTGGTGGTGGGGCGACTGTTGGTGGTGGAGGCGGCGTCGAGTGGTGTAGATAATTGATGTAAAGGTAATTGATGTAAAAGGTTAATGGAGATATTTTGGATAAATGACTGATATTGTAATTTAATCATTAATGGTATTTTAGATAATTCCTCCATAACTTTTAAAGAGAGTTGTTTTATTTATTAAATAGTATAAAAGTATAGATTAGGTGTATAGGGGAATTAGGATTAAGAAATAAGGGTATTTTGGGTATAAAAAAATGCTGAATTTTCTAAAATAGGAGAGGTCAATATGCTTTATAAGAGGTTATATAGATATAGATATACTTTATCAAATAACAAAGTTTATAGACATGACATAGTTTATGTTATTGGAGATGCTCTTAGTATACATGCAAAACGACCTAAAACGTCATTTTAATGCCCATGATGAACGCGAGACACTTTCATAATTAATATATACACATATATATACAATAAAAGAAATTTCAAAACCTGACGTTTTTGTTGAAACCCTAAATGTCATTATCGAAGTGTGGCGCCGAAAGAGGGGGTATGGGGCGGGGTTCACATCGAACCCAAACTCCAACCTCGAATCCCTCCCATACCCATGCATGCGATCTAATAATGTAATTGACAATTTCGGAGAAAGGTGAATATGACACTGTATTTTTTTTTTTTGAACGGCGACACTGTTGTTCTTGACTTGTCTTTTCTACGACCCGTCATTCTTACAAAGTTACAATTGTAGTTATTTTTTTATTTTATTTTTTTGATGTTTACAAGCTCGCGCGCAGTATCACCACGGATGGATCACCAGGACCAACTGGAAAGTCTTATTTGTGGGGAAGGTGATAAATTGGTAGATCAATGAATATTTTATCTCTTAATGTTAGGGGGCTTGGGAGTTCAACCAAGAATTCCAAGGTAAAAGGGATTGTAACTTCTCATGGTGTACACTTCTTGGCTATCCAGGAAAGTAAAATTCAAGGTAATTCTTTATTCAATATTAATACTATTTGGGGAAACTCTATGTTTGATTGTGATATGGTTCATGCTGTGGGGTTTTCTGGTGGTTTAATAAGTGTTTGGAACCCTTGTGTTTTTAAGAAAATTGGTGATTACAAGCATAAGAATTTTTTGGTGATAATGGGTGTTATATGTAACTCGGGCCAGAGGGTAAATATCGTTAATGTACATGCTCCTAATGACCCAATATTGAGAAGAAGGGTTTGGGCAGAACTGATTAGTCTTAGACAGGCTTTTGAGGGATGGTGGTTAACAACTGGGGATTTTAATGATGTTCGCGGCCCTGACGAACGCCTCAATTCCAATTATGTCGAAGGCAATGCGATTGCTTTCAATTCCTTTATTGATGAAATGGATCTGGTGGAGTATAATATGGTTGGTAGGAAATTTACTTATCAGGCAGATAATGGATCGAATTGTAGTAAGTTAGATCGATTCTTAGTGTGTCGGGATTTCATGAATGAGTGGCCTACAGCAATGGTGGTTGCCCTGTCTTCTGTTGGGTCTGATCATTACCCCATATTATTGTCTCTAGTGGATACTGATTTTGGGCCGATTCCAACTAAAGTTTTTAACTCATGGCTTGAATTTCCCGGGCTGTTGAAGTACATAGAATTCCAGAGCCGACGTTTTAGGTTTCATGGGGAGGCAGACCTTGCTTTTGCCATGAAATTAAAATGGTTAAAATTTAAGATTCGTGGTTGGGTGGAGAATCATAAACAATCTAATATGGGCAGATATCCATCTAACCTTAAGAGATTGGAAGAATTAAATCTTGTTGCTGAAGAACGTGCTTTATCTGTTGAGGAAAGTGCAGAGAGAGTTGGTTGCAAGATGGTTATTCAAAGTTTTGAGCACCATAAAGCTATGGATATTAAACAAAAATCCAGGATTAGATGGGCTCGTGATGGGGATGAGAACTCGGAGTTTTTCCATGGCGTTATGAATGCTAATATATCAAATAATCGGCTACATGGTATTATGGTGGATGGGAGCTGGGTGACCAACCCAGTATTAATAAAAGACAAAGCAGTTGAATTTTTCTCGGAGAAGTTCTTAGAACCAGTCTCATCTAGACCGGTTCTTGTTTGCCCTAATTTAAAACAATTATCACAAGCTGAAGGGGAAGCCTAAGGGCGCGTTTGGTTCACAGAATATTTTAGGAATGGAATCTTTCAAAGGAATTGGAATTTAAAGGAATGGAATTTGACGGAATGTTTTTGATTTTTTGAAAATTCAAGTGACGGAAGGAATGAAATTCCTTCCTCCATCCCCAAGGAATGGAGATTCCATCAAATGATGGAATGTTTACATTCCTACGGAATGAGATTCCCTCTTCTTTGGACAACCAAACGCACTAAGGAATGGAATTTAATTCCAATTCCATCAAATTCCATCAAATTCTGTGAACCAAACGCGATCTTAGTTTCTAATTTTTCACTTAATGAAATTAAAGACGCAGTATGGGCTTGTGCTAGTGATCGGGCCCCGGGCCCGGATGGCTTTAATCTTGGTTTTATAAAGAAAAATTGGGAATGGCTGAAACAAGATTTGTTGCTGCTATTTGAAAAAAAATTTTGTATCCGAGGAAATTCATCCAGCATGCTGTTCATTCTTCATCACCCTTATTCCTAAGTCTGCAGATCCTCAAAAATTTGATGATTATCGGCCCATAAGTCTTATTGGCTGTATAAATAAGATTATTTCTAAGGTCTTGTTTAATCGGTTGAAAGATTGTATGGGTGGCCTGATTTCCAATGAACAGACAGCTTTCATTGCTAACCGCAATATTATTGACGGCCCGTTGGTGCTTAATGAAGTGATTGGGTGGCTGAAAAAAACTAAGAAAGTTGGGTTCTTATTCAAATTTGATATTAAAAAGGCTTGGTGTGGAAAACTTTGAAGTGCAATCAATGGCTGGAGTACTTATGTGTAATGTTGGTTGTTTTCCGTTTAAACATCTTGGGCTAACAGTTAGGGGAAATATGAATTTAGCTCGGCATTGGAAACCTGTGATTGATATTTTTAAAAAAAGGCTCTCATTATGGAAAGCTAGAACACTCTCGTTTGGTGGACGAATTACACTAATAAGATCAGTGTTAAATGCTTTGCCTACATATTTCTTCTCTCTATATAGAGCTCCTGTGGGGATCATTCAGACGTTGGATCGAATTAGAAGGCAGTTTTTGTGGGGTATTGATGAAAATTCAAGAAAGATATACTGGGTGTCTTGGTCCAAGATAACAGCATCTAAAGATAATGGTGGGGCAGGCCTCGGGTGTTTGGCTGATATGAATATGGTACTCTTAGCTAAGTGGTGGTGGAGATTTAAAACAGAGTCGGGTAATTTGTGGAGGAAAGTTATTTGGAGTTTTCATAGTACTTCAAGGTCTTGGAATTTTATTCCATGTAAAATGTCAATATCGGGGCCATGGAAGCATATTTGCAAAATTTCCAACTACTTTAAGTCCGTTGGTTTAGAGCTACACGAAATATTTCATGTGGCTCCAGGTTTGAATTCTGAATTAACATTCTCGTTTGATTCATGGGTTTGTTCTGATCCGCTGTGTAAGATGTTACCCAATCTATTTATGTTAGAAGTATCTAAAATGTGTCTTCTGCAAGATAGGGTCTCGTGGGTTAACGGGGGTCAGTATGTGCAATTTCATTGGGCGCGACAACTTAGCCCGGTGGAACATGCTGAGGTAAATAATTTGTTGGCGCTGGTGGCATTTGTTGTATGGGTGGAGGGAAAAGATTCATGGAGAAGTGACGTTTGTGACTCGGGTAGGTTTTCCGTTAAAGCTCTAAGATCCAAAATTAAGCGGTCGAGTGGGGAACAACAAAATGTCTCTTTTATTTGGTCAAGATGGGTGCCAATCAAGGCTAACTTTTTAGCATGGCGGTTGTGGATGGGTAGATTGCCAACTAAAGATAATCTCGCAAAGAGAAACGTTCAAGTTATATCCATGGAATGTGGGGTGTGCAGTTTGGAGGAAGAGTCTGTAGAGCATTTATTTGGCTCATGTCAACTTGCTGTACAGGTATGGGAGCATGTATCACAGTGGTGTCGGGTCCATCCGTTCTTCTTCTTTTCGGCTAAAGACTTACCGTCACTGGCACAACAATTGAGAGGAGATGTAGGATGGAAGCAAGCAGTTCACCTGGTAATATTGACTTCGATTTGGTGTATATGGAAGAACAGGAATAATCTCGTTTTTAATTCAACAAGACGTTCGGTGAGTATAATTATTGAGGAAATTCGGGTTTTATCTTACATATGGATTAAAAGTCGATCAAGATATAAAACTTTGACATGGGAAGCTTGGAGTAAGTTTAATCTTTTCGAGTTTGGTTAGATAATATTTTGGTTCGTTTTGTTAATGGTGTATTAATTTACTCTTGGTGTATGCACTTGGTGTATTAATTTACTCTTGGTGTATGCACTTGGTGTATGTATTGTAAACTTGCTTGTGGCTTAACGTTTTGTTGGGTCACCTAATAATAGTAATTGATTTTGTTTGTCGTTAAAAAAAAAAAAAAACGCAATTAATAAAAGGAAAGACCAAACAACTAAAATATGTACTCCCAGCATGTGATCGTCTATATCTTTTACATTGCTTTTGTTTTTGGTATTTTCTGTTTTTTGGTTATTTCTTTAGAAGGCTGAATGAGTTTGCAAAGCTTTTCATACACATATATAGGATAGGATATATCGGTTTCTTCAATTTCTTCTTCATCGTTGATTAACATGTCTCGTTATCTATGTTTTGTTCAAATGAAAGAAATGATCAATTATAGTTTCATTTTTTTCAAATTGTTTCGAACTTAAAGTACCGGCATCCTAAAATAACTAAAACTTAGTTACCTGTCAAATAAGTAGCATTTTAAGTGAAACATATAGTATACTTATCAAGGGTTTCGGCATGCATTTCTAGTTGCGTAATGGGATGTAGTATACTCGGTTTAACACTTTAACAAATAAATGAGATGATTATGCATCATGAATTTCACTTCTTCTTTTCTTATTTTTTTTCTTCCTATATTTGAAATCCATTTAAGGGAAATTTCCAAAGCCATATAGTTCTCTTTTCTAGGTAAAAAAGAAATACAAACATTTTCCAAGAAGTGTTGACTTTCGAAAAAACATGATTTAAGAAGTGTTTCGGTGTTTGTGTAATCCATTTGAAACTCGTAAACGATATAAGGAGGTGAGGAAAAAAATTATCACTCGTATTATTTACCACTACTCGTGTTGTTTTTTCCTTTTTTTTTTTTGAGCATTCTACTATTGTTTTTCTTTTTCCGAACATTCAGTCGTTATACGACATCGGAAAAACCTCACCGTATAATGGTGAAGCCTTGCACGTACCCTAGACAACGAGATGTTGACTATGAGCCGTTACAAGTATTCAGAGGAAAAACCCCAAGGTTTTGTCATCCCTAAGGATCGAACTCAAAACCTTGGGTAAAACCGGGAGTGCCTTTAACCAGCTGAGCTGACCTTCACTGGCTCTACTATTGTTTTAGTCACGAAAAAATAACCATTTAAAACTCATAAATGATGTAGGAATTTTTTTAGTTAGTTTTGTCAAATAGCTTATTGACTACTATGTTAAAAAAAAAAGAAGCCTTATTGACTAATATATTAGGTTATCTCCAATGCTTATATTGACGTCTTTAATTAGACGTCTTTTAATTGACACAACATATCCTTATATATCTTTAAAATTATTATAAAATTTTCAAATCCTTTAATTTTACGGGATTAATCACTAGAAGACCAATGTACTTTTCCTTTTGTACATGGTTGCCCAATAAACTAGAATATTGATGTGTATCACCCACAAACTTGTAAATTTTGTACATGGTTGACCAAAACGACCTGCTATAGCCGGTTACACTTTATTGAACTGACGTGGCAACTTAGCTGGTCATGACGTGATAGCTTACATGTTAAATGTACTTTTTCTTTTGTACACAGCTGCCCAATTTACTGTTTTTATTGATGTGTATCACCCACAAACTTGTAAACTTTGTACATGGTTGACCAAAAGCACATGTTATACTAGGTGTTTTTGGTCAAACATGTACAAAATTTACAAGTTTATGGGTGATACACATCAATAAACGATCTTTCGAGCGAGCCGAGCCCAATTTTTTCTTTTAAAGCTCGGCTCGTCTAACTAATCGAGCTCGTTTTTTGGTTCGGGTTCGACTCAAACTCGATATAGTTAAACTCGAACTCGGTTTAAACGAGTTCGAGCTCGAGCAGCTCGTGAACAACTCGGCTCGATTCCCACCCCTAGGAGGCACTATTCACATACCTCCTATATAATAAAGATATAAATTAAATGTAATTTTGGTCCCTGTGGTTTATATGTTTTTTTGCAATGGAGGTCCATTTTCAGGTTCACTAGCAATAAATGTTATTTTGGCATGTATTTTTCTACAACCTTAGTCAAAATTGACGATTCTATTAATATTGACGATTCTATTAATTTCCATCGGTTAACTAACGACGATTGTTTGTTTTTACATATGTGGATAGCCAAGGGGGAGTGTTATGAATCCATTATTATGTGGCTATCCACATCCCTAACTCCTAATCTTATGTATTCTACCATTATGATTGTATTTATTACATAGACTATTATATCACTATATATATGGTGATTTTATTTGTAATGAGAATATAGAAACATCAATGAAAGATCTCTCTTACTACATATTCTCTATTGTATTGTTATTGTTCTATTAAAGTTTGCTATTGTTCTATATCTTATTCTAGGTGTGATACGCTATTAGGTCATTGTTTTACAACACGTTATCAGCACGATTCTCTGAAAAGGATCAATATTACTACGTCAATTGATTTTGAGGTATAATCTTCATTACATCTTTTGTTTATTAGTCTTGGCTGATCATAAAGTAAAACAGTTTTACTTCTGCAAAGTTCACCACCACTATTTTAATGTTCATCTGATAGCGATTCTTATATTTCTGCCCACATACAAAATTACTACGTTTCTATTAAATTTTATCAAAACCTTATTTTGTAACATCCTACTATAGTGGTGAATCTAGAAAAGTCAAACTAATTACAAAGCACGTGTAACCATCATGATATTATTTCATGTATAGTCGTTTTGTGAAAATGTGTTTGGAATGATGAACTTAAAATAGATTGCATATATATTTCTTTGGGAACTGATCAATAACATCACGTATGTCAAATAAATATTGCCTTAAATGAAAGATTCACTTTTCTACACTTATATGATAATCTACAAATGTTATGAAGATTATAATATTCGGTAATTCTCAATATGCTTGTTTTGCTATTGTTTTGTTATTTTCACAAAACGCATGGTCCAAAAGATATGTGTAATTGAAATTGGCATGTACTCTTCTTGCGTACGTTAATACGTGCATTGAACTTGTTAATTTATTTGATGCATCTTGAGAAAATTGTTTTAGAAGTGTATTTTACAATTTTTGGGGTGATCTAGCTATTTTGTGTTTACTTCATCACTCATATTAGATTATTAGTATGCTAATTACATTAAAATGCTTTCTGAAATATAACGTATGTAAGCATGTTAGATTAATTAGTGTTTACTTGATCATAAATTTCATATTCATGATAAATACCTTATGATATTTAACGCATGATAGATGATAGATGCTAGATGATTCGAATTTATTACGCTTAATGGCTAGTGTTTTTATATGGTTTCGATGATATATCCATGTGGTTTATAACACTAAATAAAAGGATTGATTAGTATCATCAAGTTTAATTATGTAGTTAGATACAATGTTAACCTTGAAATTGTGACCATCGGAGTTAAATCAAACTCTTGAATCCATGAAATCATAAATAAGGACAGAATATTGTCGTATATATGTATCATATAAGATATATCTATATATAAAATTTATAGTGATAGAGAAAATAATTTTGTGAAAGACTTTCATTATTAGTATATTGTATGGATCTCGTAGTATATAATAACGGGGGAACCCTAGCCCCGGTACCACAATCAGTTTTATGATATTTGTTTACGGCATGTCTATATGATAGCAAGTTAGCAACATTAAAAATTTTATATTAATAGTTGTAGGTTGATAACTTTTGCAGATGGTAATATCTTGGTTAATCACATCAACTTTTGTTTGCGCAATTATAACTAACATGGAATGCACGGTCACATAAGTTTCTATCTCTTGTATAAATAAATGAATCATGTGCTAATTACAAAGCTAGTGTGTCTGTATAGAAAATAATTGTGTGAAAGACTTTCATTATTAATATATTGTATGGATCTCGTAGTATATATTAACGGGGGAACCCTAGCCCCGGTACCACAATCAGTTTTATGATATTTGTTTACGGCATGTCTATATGATAGCAAGTTAGCAACATTAAAAATTTTATATTAATAGTTGTAGGTTGATAACTTTTGCAGATGGTAATATCTTGGTTAATCACATCAACTTTTGTTTGCGCAATTATAACTAACATGGAATGCACGGTCACATAAGTTTCTATCTCTTGTATAATAATATCATTTGTTCATGATTCATGGCTTGTAATAATATATTCTCTTGAGATGCATGAGTATGGAAAGCGAATAGCCTAACTGTATGACTAGTAAAAGTTTAAATTATTTATGATTGGTCATATGTTTTATTACTATGGAAAAAATTTAAAAGACTAATTAATGTACGACCTTTGTTGTCCGAAACGTTTGCTATTATGGATTACTTATTTCACTTTATGTTTGATTAATAATTATTTATTGACCATTTCGTTGTTTAAAATAAAACTAAATTATTATTAATGAAAGTTGGTAATTTTTATTGCCAATGTGATAGTAATTAACTGTGTTGTATGACATGACGATTAAGATTAATTTGTTACTTTGTTGAGCCATTAAGTGATATTGTATTCGGATTGCTATTTGATTGATTTTATTAACAACATAAATTCATGATGATATAATATAAATGATTAAGGTAAATATAATGATAATATTACAAAGATTCTTTTTATGTGATTTGTGTGTTTTATGATGATATACTTTTTTTAATTGATGAATCACAAAATATAAGCAACGAGCAATTTCTCAAGATGTTTGGGCTCACAAGTCGCAATTCATTATCATATTATGCTACTCACTTGAAAAGCCATATGCTAATATTGTAGTTTAGGTCATAGAAAGGCTAACTTAAGTTTATAATGGTAAATAAGGTTTTTAGTAATAATGCATTGTGTATTACTTGACTTGTATTGAAACACATGTGAGTTATCAACAAGAAATTTATATACATCTGATTGATTGGCATGATCGGATGGACCATCCCGGATCAATGATGATGCGAACAAAGTATATCTATAAAATGATTATCGAATATGAGAATGTTTGCTCGATAAAAGAAGTATATTGTTGCCAACTTAAATAAGGATTGAATCCCTTGGTTTTATGGAACAAAGGAGATGTATGTAGGCCTATACATCGTCCAAAATACCATTTAGTGTTTTTGTAACATCCCAAACTTTTCTTTAAGATTTGACTAACGCTGTTAAGTCAACCTCATGTGTGTCGTTAAGTCTAGTGTGAATATATGCATATACGTAGTTAATGTGTGTTATGTGTGAGGTTTGAAAACCTAAATGTTAATGTAGTATAAATGTGTGAAATATGAAGAAATTATGTCTATGTAGTGACATTCAATGAAGGGTTAATGTTGTATATGGGCAATAAAGAAGTTTGTGACCAATAATGAAGGATTAGGAAGCCTAGGGACTAGTTTTGACATGTGTGGAAAGTCAAAAACGGGATTAGTAGCTTAGAGGCTGTCATTAGGAGGTTATTTGCAGATCTCACTTCTTCTAAACAAGCCCTAACTGATCCTAAGTCATTCCATAGTCTTCTCTCATCAAATCTCAAGCCGAAAATGTGTGTTGAAAAGTTCGGAATTGGAGAACCAGGTAAAACTCGCGGCGCGACCATCGTTCCTCGCGGCGCGATTTCGATTGCAGGGAGGTCAGAAGTTTTTCTCGCGGGCGCGAGGTCCAAGGATCGCGACGCGAGAAACTTGGAATGTCGCGGCGCGACCATAGTTCCTCGCGGCGCGAAAGTAGGGGATGTCGAGATCAGAAGTTTTTCTCGCGGGCGCGACGTCACAACTCGCGGCGCGAGCAACTTGAAATGTCGCGGCGCGAGACAGGTTACTCGCGGCGCGAGGTACTGCTGGCCAGATTGCTTTTGGAAATTTTGAATAAGCAAGCGGGTTTATGCTGGCAGTCAGTTCAGCACCCACTTGAATTTTGGCTTCAACTTTGCAATGGTGATTTCTCGCTTTCACCCGGAGGTTTTTCATTGTTCCTTTCTACATTTTGCATTTTCCCTTTTTCCCATTATTCGCCTTAGTTATTCGTCCATTGAGGACAATGTACAACTTAAGTGTGGGGAGGGGGATGGTAAACTGGAAAAATGAAAAATTTTGAAGTTTCTTTCCTTTACTAGCATTTTGGTTATGTTTTTAAATTTTTGAGACTATAGGTTTTATGCAAAGACGATAAATGAGGATATTGAATTTTGCTAATTTAGGATAAAACTAGAGATTGGTTACCTTTAGCTTTCCTTTTCTAGTGCTTGTGGCATTTCATCGTCCCAAGGGGTCATAGGCTTGCTCCGAACTTCAATATAATCTAGGTTGCCTGCTAATTGTACCCTAATGATGAATTAAATGTGAATAATAGTTTCACTAGATGATGTATTGGTAGACACCGCTTGAGGTTTTCCATTTGAATTTTGCCACTTGTGTGCACAAAGTGCTTGAAATGTATTAAATATGCTTGTGGTAATTGACTGAACATG
>CM067168.1:34440753-34668253 GCA_034093135.1 Erigeron breviscapus
AAAACAAACCATTAAAGGGAAAGAAACACATTTGAAAGCACATGATTGGAAACATAAACCGTGTAATTTATATTTTAAATGTATTTACTATTTAGTATTAAAAAAGTAACCCCAATGCCGTATTCTATGACGTTTGGGTCTTGTTATCGTCTTTAATGATGTCCGGAAGAGGTTGAGATGTAGCTTCAACCACTCGATCCAACCCATTTGTTTTGAATGTATTTAGTATAATAAGACATATCTTTATGTTTCAATATTAAAAAAAATTAAATATTATAATTGAATCCAAAACTTGAAATCATAGATACAATTAAGATGTTTCAATATTAAAGAAGATTAAATATTATAATTGAATCCAAAACTTGAAATCATAGATACAATTAGGGGCGTATCTTGACATTGTAAGTCCATCCGAGACATATTAACTTGAAATTGAAACATTACCAAAAATCAACAAACTTAAAATTTACGTGATTATTTCGTTGATAGGTAGTCGTGGCATCAAAGTGAATACATATAACATAATACATATGCTTGGTTTAAATGGTTAGTGCCCATGTTGAACTATGCATTTAGACTGGATAACCCGAATTTTAATATTATAAATTAACCGGTTGGGATTTAAGTTTTTAAACCAACCAAACTAGCTCACTTGTGATATTAACGGTTTAACAATTGTATTGTTTGACAATTTAAAATAAAGAAAAGTATTTCTTTTAACGGCTAATTTAGATCACTAATGGTCGTTGCCGTTAGTGTTATCACCTTATAGACAATATTTAGGTGTCGAAGTATCCTTACAACACCACTAATGATATTATTGGAAAAACATAAAAAAATAATCTAGGAGTATAGGTGAGATAGTATTTGTAAAATCGACAATTTTTAACACGTACTTGTTACACGACTACACGACATGACTTTAACAAACTTGTGTCTGGTGTGATAAGACTTATGTATTATTAGGTCATGAGTTCGAATACATGATGACACGATATATTCCAGTGGTTCGTCTATGATCCAAAATTTGTCGTTAAAAAAATATGCTCAATTTTTAATTGGAAAATAAAATTTAAAAATATAGGAGATCCCTAATTTCATATCCCTTTTCTTCCACAGACAGCACTACACCCACTTTTAAATCCCTGAATTAATATCCGGCCACCACTCCCTCGTTAAGACACCAAGAGGTTAGTCGGTTACTACGGCTTGGGAACAAAGCACTTCTGGTCTAAATTATCATTCGATAATAAAGGTTGGAAAATAATTTGCTATCCTCTCTCTCTCTCACACACACACACACATATGATGTATGATACACCATATTCATTGACAGGAGATGTCTAATCGTGTTGTTTTCTGTACAGGTCGTGTCGGACCTGTTATGCCAGCTCTAGTCCGCAAAATCATTAATTTGATAATCGAAGAAATATAAGAAATAAAGAAAGAAAGGAGATGTCGTCATCATCATCGTCATCATCATCAGTGCAGGAGTATCTAGAGAAACACATGCTTTCACGTAAAATAGAAGATGCTGTGAATGCTGCTGTTAGGGCTAAAACTCCTGATCCAGTTCTCTTCATTGTATATCTCACTTCCTTCCTTCCTTCCTTCCTCTTTTATATTTTCTTTATTATACTAGAATATTATATATTTCTGTTGTATATTTGATTTTTAATAATATAAATATTGGTGTTAGACACAATTATTATTATATATATATATACACACGATGTGAATGCAGTCAAATCATATGAAGAAAGGGGTCCAATCTGTAATAACAAAAGTGAAAGCTAGGCAGATACTTGATAGCAGAGGGATTCCAACTGTTGAAGTTGATTTGTACACTAATAAAGGAATGTTTCGTGCTTCTGCTCCGAGTGCTGCCCCCTCTGGACTGTACGTTTTTTTTTTCTGATCTTGTCGTCGTTCATTTTTAATTTAATTTTTTTTTTATCTTATGACTATGACTATGACAATGACTCAATTGTACATTGATTGACGAAAGGTATGAGGCTATTGAGTTACGTGATGGTGACAAAGGGACATATCTGGGTAATGGTGTAACTAGAGCCGTTAGAAACATAAATGATAAGATATCTGAAGCTATTATTGGCATGGATCCAACCCTTCAAAATCAAATCGATCAGGCCATGATCGACTTGGACAAGACTGAGAAGAAGGTTTGTTTTTTTATCATAATTCTATTTCTTTACTATAATTTTCTTTTCCCGTTTATGTATTCTCATTATGATTATTATTACTCAGGGTGAACTCGGTGGAAATGCAATTTTAGCTGTCTCTATTGCTGCTTGCAAAGCTGGTGCTGCCGAGAAGGAGGTATATCACGCACTACACATACATACTCCATCTCTTTGTCTTGTATATTCATAATCATATTTATCCCCCCCACCCAAAAATATACAATAAGGGATTGTACGTTGCAGGTTCCACTTTACAAACATATTGCTGATCTTTCTGGCAAAGGAACCCAAGTTGTTCTTCCTGTTCCTGCCTTCACTTTAATAAGTGGTGGCAAACATGCTGCCAACAATTTGGCTATAAGAGTAAGATTCCTTCCCTCACCTGTTCCTTTTCGTTTCTTTACATTCTTATCATGCCGCATACATCTTAGTTTCTCATGTCTTTAATTAGGTTACATTAATATCTACACGTCTAACGACCTACCTAATATTTGCTCTGTTTTTTTATGTATTAATCTAGGACATATTGATTCTTCCAATTGGAGCAAGGAGGTTTGAAGAGGCAATGCAGATGGGATCTGAGACGTATCATCACTTGAAGGTGATTAATTACTTGGATGTCATATATCATATATGGTAACGTTAGGCATTTATTGTTTATATGTGCTTATTTTATGCAGGCCGTTATTACCGAGAAATATGGTGCACATCAATGCAATGTTGGTGAAGATGGCGGTTTTGCTCCTGACATATCAAGGCATAGTTTTTCATCATTTTGGTGCGATCTTTTGAAAGTTCTATCTGTTAAGTTGTTGCTATGATTTTGCAGCTGTAGAGAAGCACTTGAGCTTGTTAAGGAGGCCATAAACAGAACAGGGTATAACGATAAAATTAAAATTGCGATTGATGTTGCTGCTACTGATTTTTGCATAGGTAATGTTTACTGCTTTAGCTAATTGTAAGCCTCGTTTAGTACATTTTACATGTATTAACAACTTTCTTATAGTATATAACTTGCATCATTTGTTTGTTGACTGATAAAGAAATAACTCAACCTTATAGTAAGTTGCTGTCTATGCATGATTGTTGTTGCTTTTAAGAACTTGACATATATAGTTTACCTTGTGTCAGGTACAAAGTATGATTTAGATTACAAATCTCCTAATAGATCAGGACAAAACTTCAAGTCAGGAGAAGATATGGTTGAGATGTATAAAGAACTATGTAATGGTATATGACTGACTATTTGAAGATAGGTTTGCTACTTTGTATTGATACCTGATAAAAGTACATGTCTTTTAATAACTATGCTTAATTTTTTACTTTTGGTGGTGTTAGACTATCCTATTGTGTCGATTGAAGATCCATTTGATATGGAGGACTGGGAACAAGTCAAATATTTTTCTGGGCTTGGAATCTGCCAGGTTTGTTCACATTTTGTTTTCATGCTGGCTCTATTGTTGTTGGTCTGTGTCGCTCTTGGTTGCTTATGCCTTGTGTAATCGTTAGATTAACATGGTGCAAATCATTATTAATATGAAACCCATGTATGTGTTTATACTATGATATGATGTTTTGTTTACATGGAAAGACCATACATATTTACCTCTGTACGCGCTTACTTATTGATGATCAAACTAGGTTTTTCATTTCTAGAAATTAGTAGTTGTGGGAAGAATAACGAATACATGAATGTGTGCTGGTCCAATGACCCTTACTTTAAGGTTCAGTTAATAACTCATTTTTTGCCAACCGAGTGCTTAAGAAGCTTAATTAAGTTTTGTGCGTCCTTTTTCATCTTTTGATGTTTATTAATTCTCTTTTATTTATGTTTATATTACTATGCCTGAATGACATCCTGATCATTTGCAGGTTGTGGGAGATGGCTTGCTCATGTCAAATTCCAAGCGTATTGAAAGAGCCATCCATGAACATGCTTGTAATGCCCTTCTTCTTAAGGTAGATGCTGATTTGAAATGCTTTCTAAAGATTATGCTATAATATTCATTTCCTTGTACTTTTTAAGCAATTGCTCTAAAAAGGTTGAAGCTTTACTAATTGCATGCATAATATGAACAAGTGTGATCCAGGATAGTGTTAGCAAAATCAGGATGATTTGGAAAATAACCAAGGAACTTTATTTTTTGGGTTTTGCACCAAGAAATGGTAGATCTCTTGAGAATCACTCCCAAGATAGTTAACTGTGTCTCATCTAAGGGTGATTGTTCTTATTTAACCATCTTACATTCTTATCACACTTAAGGATCATGATACGAACCAATGGCTTGTATCAAATGATAAGAACAATAAGAAAGATAGACTGGTATTCGAGAACCAGTAAACTCCTAAATTAACTAAAGAAGAACAATAAACTGATAATAATATTCCACGCCCTTCATAATACAATCATAAAGCCCTATATATAGATAACCTCTAACTTGTTCCCTAAGATTTACCTAATTAAATAAGATCCTAATAATACTTTCCTAATTATCAATTAAATAATAATAATAATAATAAAGAGTTAATTACAGAAATCGTCCCTGTCGTGGTACCCAACTTGCAGGTTTCATCCCTAGCTTTCATAAATTACAGTTTTAGTCCAAAATAATTTGCTCCGTCAACACTTTTAGTCCTACCCTTAAACGTCCGTTTAAAAAGTAATCACGTGTCAGACACGTGATGGGTAATTTCGTCCTTTTTTGGTCATGGTGAGGGGTGTATTATCTTTTCATCTGTTTCAGATCAATACACCATCATCATCATCCAAAACAAAACCTAGAAAAACAAATATCATCATCACCTCTCTATCAAATCCAGATCACCAAATCAAAATAAAATCAAAACCAAATCAAAGCAAATCTAATACCAACAAAAATTTTTAATGAAACAAATCAAGCCCCGTATATCACAAAACAAACCCAAATTTGCTGTCAACCTTAGCACTTCATTATTCTATTTCTTCATTCTGTTAATCCCAATGAATAAATAAAATATGTGTACAGATCTGTATCTATATCCCAGATATATATCAGTACACTGTACATAAACATACATATACAATCAACCTATTTGAGAATCAAAATCAACACCAAATAATTCACAAATATAACCCACTTAAATTTATCAAAATCAACAAAATCTGAGAAACCAACCCAACCCAGTTGAATACCAATAAAATCCATAAAATCTTTGAAGAAATCAAGCCTTTTGGTTTCTTCCTTCTCGGCGGCTCTACATCACGCCCCCAACCTTGGATGGAGATATAGATACATAATAGATATGTAGAGATATAGAATAGATATGGAGCGGTAGTGAGTAACTCCGGTATGAAGGTTTTTTGAAGAATACCTCCAAAGAATACTCTGCTGCTGCTGTTTCTTTCTTTCTTATTATTATTATTATTATTATTATTATTATTATTATTGAAAAAATAAATTGGTAGTAAATCGTTACTCAACAAAGTCAGCAATGTATCCACACACAAATATTATATTTATAATAGAAGAATCATGAAATCTCATGGTCGAACTGGTATGCAAGCCCAAGTTCTATTATTCAAAAATGGGTAGACTTTTTAGCAGATTTGGATATATAAATATGGATACAGATAAGAAGCGATAAATATATGATTATTGCATCTATCCTTGACTTATGTGTGTTTTATGTATCTGGGTTGACTTTGTTTGCAAATGTATATATAAGTGTTGTCGACTTTTGATAAATGTTAGATATCATTGATAGTTGTTGTACTTGTTAGATGATGATGATAGTTGTTGTAGTTATATGTTACAGATCTAGGAAATGATTTTGAGTGATCTGGAAAATCCTAAAAATGAAAAGGAAATGAAGTGGTGGTTCAAAGCTAGGGACCAAAGCTGAAAGTGGTGGTTCACGATAAGGACGATTTTTGTAATTAACTATAAGCCAAATTACGAGATTACCCATCACGTGCCAAACACGTGACCTTCTTTTTAACGGATGTTTATGGTCAGGACCAAAAGTGTTGACGGAGCAAAGTTTTTTGGACTAAAACTGTAATTTATTAAACTTAGGGACGAAAGCTGCAAGTGGAGGTCCACGACAGGGACGATTTCTGTAATTAACTCTAACTTAAATATTAAAGATTGACACTTAGCACCCCTGCACTCTTAATCCACGGTTCTTATCATTACTCCCATCCCCAAAAACACCTTGTCCTCAAGGTGTTGCATTGAAAAGTTGCCGAGTAATCCCAGGATCCCATGGGTAGTCATCCTCATAATGAACTTCATTTCCAACGCCTTTGCTGCCAATTTTCTTCTTTAATGACTCTTGTGTTTGATTCTCAAAAACATCTATTGCAACATGTGTCTCAGCAATGATATTAGTTGCTGCTATTTTTGGCATAGGTAAATAGCCCCGAAGAAGTTGAGTATTAGACTTGACAACTACAAAAGCAGTTGCCTCAGGCTCCTTGCTAATTTCTTTTAATCTTGTAAGATCAACAATGTTTTTTCCAGCAACAGTTTTACTAGGGTAACCTTTTAGCAACGCAACCTCAGGTAACACATAAGCAGGATTGTCAATAAACTGATGCCCGAAATCTTCTGACTCCAGTATTGTTGGTGCTGTTGGAGTTGTTTCCAGATCACATGGAGCAGCCATAAACTCTGGATGACTAATTTTTTTCTTTTCAGCCTCTTCATCCTCTTCCTGGAGTTTTTCTTCAACCACTGCTGGTATAATAGGAGCATAATCAAATTTATATTCATCCACCACTTCTGGTTGTATCAGATTCATCAACATTGCCATGATTTCTGCATGGCGTTTTGCAGCTTTCTCGCTACTTAGCTGCTCCTGCTCATGAAGCCTGACCAAGGTCTGAACAATACTGACCAAGGTCTGATCAATACGATCAAATATAGCCTCAATTTTTTTTGATCCCATCATTCAGATCCAAACCACAGGTTGCAAAATTTTCTGGCTCTGATACCAATTGATACGAACCAATGGCTTGTATCAAATGATAAGAACAATAAGAAAGATAGACTGGTATTCGAGAACCAGTAAACTCCTAAATTAACTAAAGAAGAACAATAAACTGATAATAATATTCCACGCCCTTCATAATACAATCATAAAGCCCTATATATAGATAACCTCTAACTTGTTCCCTAAGATTTACCTAATTAAATAAGATCCTAATAATACTTTCCTAATTATCAATTAAATAATAATAATAATAACTTAAATATTAAAGATTGACACTTAGCACCCCTGCACTCTTAATTCACGGTTCTTATCAGATCACATCTCTATCTCTATATATATTAAGAGTTCTATATATGTATAAAGAGTAAGAATTATTATAGATGTTTTCTATTTGAGTTAAGTGCTTAGAAATGTTTTAAACTACCTAAAGTCTATAGTATGTCTATAGCTTTGAAAGCATCTATTCTGTGTATCCAACAACTTTCAAATATTACATTATTATTGTATGTATCCGGTTGGACGTGGAATCCATATAATCTGCCATGTCTAATGTCACTTTCTGGGTTTGCAAGGTTTTGATTGGTCTGATACATAGAATAGCAATATTTAAAAGTGTACTACACAAGTCTTGTTTTAAGTTAGATGCATGCTGTAGATTTCAGGCTATAGGTTTATATATTTCTGCCAATGTGGGATTAGCCCACTTGGTAGAGGCTCTTGCTTCTTGGAGTAAAGACCAAGGTTCAAATCTTGGCATGGGGTATTTTAGGACTATATAGGTATTTAATGGTAAATTTTGCTGTTCAAAAAAAAAAAGTTATATATATTTCTAAACATATGACTGTTTCTATTATAACAGTTATCCTAGTGAAGTAATAGCAAAAAATGATAGGTATCGGTAACAACACGTATCTTAAGTTTTATCTTGATAATTATCGATATAGATTATATGTTTTTATGATGTTGCGACCCACTTTGTTAATGTGTTTAAGATGTAATGGAGGATATTCATCTGTTTGGTATTTAGAGCATACACACCGATGATGTTAAAAATAAAGAAAAGCTTTAAGCATCGTCTGCCAACAAAACAGATATGTGTATATGTGGTATCTTTGCATCCATTGTAGTATATTGTTATGATAGTGCTGTTGTGGATTGCAGATAAACCAAATTGGGACAGTGACAGAAGCAATTGAAGTTGTGAAAATGGCAAAGGATGCACAATGGGGGGTTGTAATATCCCAAAGAAGTGGAGAAACCAATGATTCTTTCATTGCTGATCTTTCGGTTGGTCTTGCCACTGGTCAGATAAAAGCAGGCGCCCCTTGCCGAGGCGAACGATTAGCCAAGTACAATCAGGTATGACTCGTATCTTATAGATAAATAACTTCTAGAGGTAGCCACATGTGTGGGTCGACGTGTTGGATTATATGTCAAAACTCAAAGGGGTTGATTATCTTGCTTTGGTCAAAACAGGTTGAGTGAACAACCACTTTTTATCCATCTTATATTAATATACAGATATGTAATGTATTAAAAGGGATATTCAACCTGTTCGGACCGTTTGAGCTGTTGATGTTGTTGACTAAACCAGTCAACGTGAGCCATTTTCTTTTTAGTTTTAAAAGTAATGTTCTTGACTATGCCATTTAACCTGTTTGGGGTAAAGCATAAGCCAAATATAAAGTAAATTTATGTGTTCATCCCGTTAGATTCTTTAATTTGCTTCAGGCTGTAGAACTAAAATAGTTAACTCATTAACCTTTTGTGCCAAAATAAACTAATGGAATCCTTTTTTATATTTTCACAAATATTGTTTAGATATTCTCTTTTTGCCAAATTTATCTTTGGCAACCATATTGCCCGTTAATATATGTTGCAAATAGTTTGTTGAATAATCTATTATCCCTCCCCCCCCCCCCCCCCGATATTTTGTAGTTGATCAACATATTTCACAAAAGAAAAATAGTAAGGTCGCATGTATTGCCACCCAAAATGTTAGTTTGTGTCATTTACTCATTTCTCTCATCTTAAATTATAGAATCATTGTTTTCCGTTGATAGTAAATCGGATTGACTAAGAATCAATTACCATAAATCCCGTGGCTACATGATGGTAAGAAAACATAAGAATTAGTGGGAAATATGTAAACCTAGAAAGTGTTGACAAAAAGAAAGGGTGCTTTAAAAAGGCAAGTCAATGTAAATGTAATGTGATCTTTTTATATTTAAAAAAAGATTGTGTGGAGGAAATTTGGTGATCAGAATCGAGGAATGAGTATAACTCATTTGAGATTTTTATGCAGCTGATCAGAATCGAGGAAGAACTTGGTGATCAAGCTAGTTATGTTGGTGATGATTGGAGGCAGTCATGATCCCTCTTTTTCCAAAGAAAAAGTAGTAGAAGAACCGCTCAATTATTATTGATTTACATAGAAAGCACTACCAATTTTGTAGAAATATTTGAGAGATGGATTGTAAGTTTGATTGCAACTTTGGAAACTAAACTACTATTGTGTCGTTCTAGTGTATCTACCACATAAATTTTTTTATAGAGCTATGATTTTGGAATTTCAAAAGATTTAGGGACTTGATGGTACTATTAGGCTGAAGTCTTGATTTTGTGATTGTTGACAAATTACATTTTTCTGCTATAGATACGAGGTTGGTGGGATATCCAGCCACAAGAAGGGAAATGCAATGCGAGTGTTTCTGTGTTGCACTCACCATTATCTTCTTCATATCTATTTGCAAATCGTTCCTATGATTTGTCTATTTCAGCTGCTCAACTATGTATCAATATCCACGGATGATGATATTAATACAAGCTGCTCTTCCCTTGGTAACCCAATTAATCAGACACTAGATGTAGAGAAACCGAGAATGCCACATTCCCAGTTTGTCCATCTTAGGTTCCTGAAAAAAACTGTTGAATATGAAAATGATTTGAAACATTTTGTTTTTTTTACCCGGGTTTCACGGATTTAATATATAAAAAGGGGTATTAAATGGGCAGGTCAGGTGAATTGGATACAGGGTGGGCCGGGTTAGGTTGATCGGAACACCTTGAGTCCAAGGGTATGCGTGTGCCGGGTGATATATTGTAACTACAGCAAATGTTACGGTAGTAAACCTGCAAACTAGTATTATGTTTGCAGCTATCATGGGAACATTGCTATGTTGTCAACTAAGAGTATCTATAATTTAAAGTCAGTTATATACGACGATCCATTTAACAATCCCCAAGTGAAAATCAGTAAGAATAGTTCAACAGTCCGAATATGTGGAAAGGTTTATCAATTGGCGTGGTGACTCTAACAAGAGAAGAACAAAATTTACATCAAAAAAGGAAATGATCACGAGCCTATTAATGGAATTGACCTACGATATTTGTAATAGTATCTCTTAATCTAAAGCCATGATAATATGCCTATAGGAGCTCAATTTATCATTTTGGAATTCATTAACCCTTTTAAAATGTGACTAGGAGAAAAAAACACTCAGTCAAATACCACACACCATCATTCTCTGTCTACTTTCATACTCGGCTACATAACTTGTTTCCAGAAATAAGGTGAAGGACTAAAAACAATCCATAATAGTAATTGAAAACTAATCTTAATCCTAGAAAAAAAAAAGTAAAATGAATAAAGGTAAAGTAACTTGGATATTATTTTTAGGGAAAATGATTATGTCTTATAACTAAACCTCATAAAACTGATTATGACATGTAGTAAAATTAAGAGTTAGTGAGATACACATATCATAATTAAAAATCCTTCTAAAATCTTTAAATTATAACATGTGTATCCTACTAATTCTCTTTCTAATCTCAACTCTTAATTTTGTCTAAGTCATAATTTTATACTTAAAAAGAACTAAAGAGGTTTAGTTAGTAGGATAAATTATTTTTCTATTACGGTATTTATTTATTTATGCGGTTTTTGTTCGAAGTTTCATAAAATATCTGGGTACAAGTCAACGTTGTACTCATTCATTCAGTAAAAACAAACATCTTTGCTACAGTTGTACGCTACCTTAATCAAACAAAAATGGCGACAATAATCAACCCATCCGCCGGACCAATCTTCATAGACGCAACCACAACACGGTCAGTCCTTCCTTACACATCCCTAATCAACCACCTCCAATCATCAATCCCAACCGCCACCGCCGTCATCCAATCTCCGATCCGCCACTCCCACCAAACATCCTCATCATCTAATAATCTCCTTTTGATGCCAGCATGGTCTGAATCACCTACAACTTTGCCTTACATCGGTGTCAAGTTAGTTACCGTTCATCCCGATAATTCCGCTTTAAATTTACCTGGTGTTCATGCCAGCTATCTCATTTTTAACTCTGTTACTGGCCAACCTCTTGCTTCAATGGACGGAACTGAACTAACTGTCCGCCGAACGGCTTGTGTATCCGCTCTGGCGTCACATTATCTGTCCAATGTACATTCCAAAATTTTGTTGATGGTTGGTGCAGGTTCCATGGCCCCACATTTGATTAAAGCCCATTTAACGACTAGGTCTGAAATTAACCATGTGATGATATGGAACCGAAATGTTAGGAGATGTGATAATTTGGTTGAAAATTTTAGAAAGGAAAGTGGATTTGATGGGGTACGGTTTGAGGTTTGTGAGGATATAGAGTCTGGGGTTAGGATAGCGGATATAGTGAGCTGTGCTACGAATAGTGAGACGCCGTTGGTTATGGGGAAGTGGTTGAAGGCCGGGGCGCATTTGGATTTGGTTGGGTCGTATAAGCCGTCGATGAGGGAGTGTGACGACGAAGCTTTGACGAGAGGGAGGGTTTTTGTTGATAATGAGCATGCTATGGTTGAGGCTGGGGAGTTGGTCGGGGCGTTTGAAAGAGGTGTGATGAAGAAAGATGAGATTGAAGATGATCTTGTGGAGCTGACTAAAGGGGAGAAAATTGGGAGGAGAGACGATAAGGAGATTACTGTGTTTGTATCGGTTGGGTCGGCAGTAGTTGATCTTTTGAGTGCTCAGTTGGCATATGAAACCGTAGCAGGCAAACCATAGACACTTCACATATACACGAATGTTCATTTACTCATAGATATGCAGCCATTTAAATAAGCAGGTGAATTTGTATGTCTACTTAGAAATGCAATTGATTGCCACATTTAGTTACATATGTACTAGGAGAGAGCTCGTGCGATGCATGGCATAGGTAATCGCATACTCATTTCATGTTGTTGGTACATGATGTAATCGAGAAATAAATGGATAGGTGAATAACGTTTGAATGCGGGTTTGTAAAAAAACACAACTTTTCCAGCTGCAGACCTGCAGTGCAGTGGGTAGTTTGTTACTTCTCTTGGCTCTATTTTTGAATGATCATGTACCCTTGAATTTTCTGCATAAATAAGTGGTCGAGTCATAATCTGAGTAGCTATTTGACAGTGATATAATCAGGAAAGGTGGAATGTAACAAAGAAACATACACACTATGGTAGACCACTTATATCCTTCACTTTCACTTAGTTTGGGTTTTCATCTTGTAAGATATAGTGATACTGTTAGTCAGACCCATAACGTATATCTTTGGGATTCCATGTAATCCACGATAATGGAAACAACAAATAAATGAGAATATAGCAAAATTAGAAACACCAAAAAAAAACAGGAACTTCCACATTATTGAAACAGCCCAAAAAAACAACCCTACGTCAAAAGGAGTCTGATTTTCCAACCAATAGCTATATCAATATGTATCCTAGAACAAAATAACCCATAGGGTTTAACAAACAGTGAAAAGCATCATAATGTTATTGAAACACATCACGAAATTAAAAATAAAAAATAAAATAAACACACACACACACACAATCAAATGCTCATTGGATGCCCCTAGCTAGAAATTTCAGTATCTTGTGTCTCTTGCACATTTACTGCTTCACAATTAGCGATCTCAGCCACCTTAAGCAACCTGCAGTCATCATAACTAATCAATATTACGTCTAATGACCAATGGGGTTGGTGACCCATTGGTAAAGTCTTTGACCTTGGAAAGGTCTACCTAAGTTTGAGTCTCACTTACCACATTTATGAGGGTGAATTTTTTTTTTATAAAAGACAATTTTTTTTTTTTAATCCAACGTCCAATTTCATATAATTACTCACAGAAAGTCATTACATTACAATGGCAGGTAGTCGGGCAACAAGTTGCGCCGCTAACCCTTTTGAATAGCAAACCCGATTCTACTAAATACAACGTTATGGGCCTTAAGAGTCGAGGAATTACTATTAACAACTTTCTGACCCCGTTTTAGAAATCACACAGTGTTGGGGGCAAGAACACAAAAGGTGTCAAAACCAAACAGGACAAATACATGTTGATTCTCAGTAGGGTGAGATTGATCTTGTAATTTTCTTTGGTGAATAATAAATTTTAGAGGTACAGTCCTCTTTCCTAAAAAAAAAAAACATTCTGTTCGCCTATATTTGGAAAAGGGTGGAGCTCCAATCGTGTTAAGCTTACGGTAATGGGAGTTGAAAATATGAGGAGAAGTTCAATGTTCTTGATGATGGTAATCTGTTGTTGGGTTTTAATGGCTACTAATGCAAACTATATGCTATACAAAGATCCAAAACAACCGTTGAGTGCGAGGATAAATTACTTAATGAAAAGAATGACATTGGAGGAAAAGATTGGTCAAATGACTCAAATAGAACGATCAGTTGCATCCAATGAGATCATGAAGAAGTATCTGATAGGGAGTCTGTTGAGTGGAGGAGGAAGTGTTCCATCTAAGGAGGCAACTCCTGAGGCATGGCTCAACATGTTCAATGATTTTCAGAAGGGCTCGTTATCGACCCATCTGGAAATCCCGATGATTTTCAGAGTCGATGCTGTCCATGGTCATAACAATGTTTTCAAATATACAATCTTCCTTCATAATGTTGGTCTTGGAAGTTTACCAAGGATGCTATTTTATTAAAAAAAATTGGAGCTGCTACAGCACTTAAAGTTAGAGCCACTGGCATACAGTATGCTTTTGCACCTTATATTGCAGTCTGTAGAGGTCCCAGGTGGGGTTGTCGCCTGAAAGCTACAGTGAAGATCCTAAAATTGTTGAACTAATGACCGAAATCATACCAGGTTTACAAGGACATCTCAGTGAGGGCTCAAAAAAGGGTGATGGAACACAAAAAGTTGCATCTTGTGCTTAACACTATTTGGGATACACATGCCAGCATACAATGATGCTATTCTCAAGGGTGTAGCTACAATAATGACTTCCTACTCTAGCTGGAACGGGGTTAAAATGCACGCTAATTGTAACCTTGTTACCAATTATCTTAAAAACAAACTCAAATTCAACGGTTTTGTCATATCAGATTGGCAAGGTACTGAGAGGATCACCACTCCTCCACATGCTAATTACACATATTCCATTTTAGCTGGATTGAATGCTGGCATTGACATGCTCAAAATCCCAATGAACTACAGAGTTTATTGATGGTCTGACTTACTTGGTAAAAAATAATTTCACACCCATGAGTCGAGTAGATGATGCAGTTCAGAAAAATTTAAGGGTGAAGTTCACGATGGGTCTTCCAGAACACACTCTTACGTCGAATCCCAGCCTCCCAGGGTGTCCACACCAATAACAGCTACCTCCTGTCATTACTTGCAAGGTTACCAAACATTATGATTTATTTCATATGCAGCAATCAGAATCAAAATGAACAATTGAAATCTGGATAGAACCACCATACTTCTATAGGAGACATCATATACAAATATCAACTTGCACATACACAGATTCTCTTCTAGCCAGATCAGTTCGGGTTGTTTTTGATGATAAACAAGTCAAACACATTGGCAAAAATGGGGAACGGTCAGATTGGTTCAAAAAGATTGGAAGTTGCCAAAGTGTATTTTCTACGCATACTGTTTAAACGTATTTCATCGTCTAATTACTAGGGGTGAGCTTGCTTGAGGAGGGGTCAGAAGAAGCTGATTATGTTTGCTGGCGGTTCCCTTCCGGTGATAGACATTAGTCCACGCCACCAAATTATCAGAGAGAAATGTGTGAGTGTGTGAAATCATCTGCCTCAAATGAGTGATTGAGTCGGGTATTTATAGAGGCCAAGGAGACAAGGTATGAGTACTTGTCTCCTGTGACCCAGCGGTACGGCCTGGAGCCCATTGAGAATGTACCTTCTTCGAAGGGGATTGGCTTAGTATTACGTCGTCACCTTGTACGGTTGGTCGGATGCATGTCTTTTAGGTGATGATCCCCTTTGTGGTTCACTTGTCTGGTCCGGAGCCTTGGTCCGGAGCACAGTCCGCTCCCCCAAAGCATGTTCTACTTGGTTTCGTTGACCAAGTCAAGGTGTTGACTAGCTTTGACTAGGACCATGTATTATCATACACTTTCACATACAACTTCTTAAAATTTTCTATTTTAGGATTCAAATTATAGTTGTAACAAAATTATTTCTATAGCTAAGGTAACACATTAACTATTGGTTTTTTTAAAAAAACTTGAACATTGGCAATGACAACGATACCCACTCCCGGCAAAAGCAGGGTATGGGGAGGTAAGATGTAGACAGCCTTACCTCTACCCAAAGGTAGAGACTAGTAGAGGTGGCAAAATGTATGGGTCGGATCGGGTTGGGTGACGGGTCAAAACGGGTCCGGGTCAAAACGGGTAATTTTGAAACCGGGTCGAAACGGTTCGGGTCAAAAACGGTTCCGGGTCAAAACGGGTCATTTCAAAAATGAGCTTAATATTATATGTTTTCTTAATCATTGTTATTGTTTATTAAAAGCAATGTTAATATTTTCAGAAATAACAATGTATTTTAAATCTAAATGAAGTTTTTAAATGGCTGTGAATTTAATCTTTTAAATTGTGTATTTGTTATTTAGACTTAACAAAATTTACTCGTATAATAGAAATACACATTAAGACAAAAATTTTATCTAAACAACTACGTACCTTTGATGTAAAAATTACAACGGTGCGAATATTATGCTACAGTTTTATAATTTTATTATTGATAGATGTAGAATAAATTAATATATTTAGAAAACTGAAAATATAAAATGCAAATTTTGCAATTGATTCAGGTCGCTATCACTCTTGCGATGAGTCACCTAACTAGTTAAAGTTTAAATTGCAACAAAAAAGTTATATAAAATGGGAAAACTCAAAACTCCTATATCACCGTAAACGGTGAGCATGCATAACATATCCCACCCAATTGTACCCATGTGTATCTAAATCTCTGCCCAGATAAACCAATTACAAATCAATTACTTTTCACATCTGCCCATTTTAACCCGTTCATGTATTTGCAGCCATCCAAACCTACCCAGACTTCATGAGAAGTCACCCAAAATCACCCAATAATATGTGTATGGGCCATTATTGCCGGCTATAGTAGAGAGGCTGCTTCCAAAAGGACATCTGGCCTAGGCTTTACCCTTGAAAAAATATTCTCGACGGCAAGGCGAAGCCAAAACCAAAGAGAGAAGACCGGAATCTCTATCTATAAAAAGATTAACATAAACCAAAAATTGTTTGCGGACCAGACCCTTGTAGAATATTAACCCAATCCAACCAAATCAGTCCATTTTGCCAATCTTCTACAATGTTGGAAGAGAAAAAAACGCAAAGTGAGTGCATGTTACCTCCACTTGAAGGCCCTTACATCTCCAACATAATGATTTAAGAGCTTGGGTAGTCTTTTCTCCACCAGATTTGAGACGGGATATTATTTTGGCAGCTGAATGTGCAATTGCATCAGGTTGAGCCCTCCTAAAATCTTCGACTTCGACTAAAGTCTAAACAACATTCATTAAATAATGTAAGTGCAACTCTTCTGGTATTTCTGATGTAACAATAAATCAAGGCACTCAAATACAATAAATTCATTCCATCAAGCAAAGGAACTTAAAATTTTTAATGACCACTACTAGTATCTTTTTTTTTTTGAAAAGTAACTTTTATTCACAAAATGCCGACTCACACAATAGAGGAGTGGCACAAATACTTACATGTTATTTGGACTCATTTACCTCTATCAAGATTTGAGCCACAAAACCTAGATGTACAAAACCTAGAAATTGCTTTTTTTGAAAAAGTCAAATTACTATCATAATGCTACGACTTTCTATATCATATTTATCACATTTATAAATTTGAGATAAAACTGGAGAAAAAAGTGTTATGGATCAGCACAACCCCGCTTGTTTTTAGCCCACATTTACATATACTTATTGTGGCATGTTACCGAACTTGACCTCTAACTCTAATGCATCTCTTTCAGAAGCACTTAGATGAATGTTGTAAGATAAAAGAACTACATTTCCTGGGGTACATTCCCATTTATCGAAGAAAAAGAAGCATACAATTACACTAATCAATTGAAGTCAATTTCCAAATATACCTGATTTCCATGTGCTGAGATCAAATGAATTTTAACAATCTCCAACTTATAGTATGAAGTTCCATTTCCTAAAATTTGATCTTTCTGCAAATCCTCTTCAACATCTTGACCATCTTCATGCCTATGGCCATTGATAATGCCTAACTCTTCTTCTTCTTCTTGGCCTTCAGAAATTTGATTTGTCTCTTCATCATTAGACTTATCGTCAAGCATATATTTGTTTATCACCGAACTTTCTTCAACAAATGAAGGTCTAAGGACGCCTTGAATAGCAAGACCAGCAGGAGGCTGATCCATGTAGTCTACTGGATCATCTAATACAAACTGAGGAAGAGAAAAAGTTACCTCAAAAACAACAAAAGCCAGTATATATAATAGCAAGTTAGCCAATAAAAACAAATGCCGGACCGGTGCTTAAAACTGACTCCAATATGAAAGTAGACTTAAATATACTCCATGATGCAGGGCTAGGTAAAATAAGCCGATTGGATCACGGGTCAAGACAGATAATAATCTTACTACTAATATAGCACAAGATGCATGTATAGATAACTGCTCAACCTCGATTGACCCAAAACAAGTTTTGTCCATACTTTCTACTTATGTTTTATAAATATACGGTTTTTAGATTTTTATTACCAAAATACATTTATCTCGATAATAAGATTACTATAATCTTTTGAATAAAGTTACTTAGGAGGTTTTATGCACAAAATCTACAATCTCGACAACATTCAAAGTGCTTCATGCTAAGCAATTGCTTTTAGCAAACCTGTTGACCATTAACGATAAAACATGACCCGAATTGGTCCACTCGTATCCATGTTATCCAGACATATATGTGGTAATACTTAAGTGGAAAACTGCCTGGAATAACTTACTTGTGCCAACTGTTTAGCAAAATGCATTGGATGAGATGAACGCATGGTCTCCAACTTTGCCCAGTCGCCAGGATCCTCGTCATCGTCCTCATCTTCTAGGAGTGAAACCCATTCCTACCGCAATTAGGCATGACAAAGAAAGATTATAGCAACTGTCATGGTGAGCGAGAGAAAAAGTGAAACAAAATAAGATTGTCACATTTTCATAGCCACCATTCTCGCCGTCATCATCATCATCGTCGCCATCGTCATCAGTGTCATCATCATCAGTCCCACTATCATCATCTTCAATTTCCTCCATATCGTAATCAGATTCAGCTTGGCCTATTAACTCCATCTCACTGAGCATTTCAGTTGTATCTAGGCCTATTATGACTTGCTGCATTGAGTTTATTAATTAATTAACTTGTAAACAACGATTATCTACACTCTTTAGATGCACCAATGCTAAAAAAAACAATGTGCTCAGTGGTAAGTGTTTTTGTACAGAAATTCTAATCCAAGTACTAGGAGCGTTGTGTGTGGTCAAGAAGTATATAGCATCACAGATCCAAAACAAATAGTTACTTAGAAGGACAAAAGAATTCTATATAGTCATCTGTTATATCAGCAATGATACATATGCTTAAAAAAGAAGCCTAATAATATGTCTACTCTATTCATTTGTTGACACATGTCTTACACATTTTCTCTTTCTTAATCCCCACCATTGATTTTGCCATGTGTCTACTCTTTGTTAGACACATCTTTAGGCTTATTATTTAGGAACATCAAACATTTTCCATTAGGAAAGAGTAATGAGATAGTGAAGAAAGAACACTAAGATGGACGTAACGTAATTATTACCCTAATGTATACCATCTCAAGTAAATTTAGATTAGTCATGGGATGAGGACAGGAAGTTTGATAGATATGACTGTTGTTTTATTAAGGTGTTGAATTGAGAAAGGTGAATCTTTCTACAAGGATTGTAGAGGGTGGCGAAGTCATAAAAATAGTAAGATCAGCGAAGCATGTCACAGATCTACGCTTGTCCAGTATCATTATTTGACTGTCTGACTGATGCGTCTATGAAAGTGATTGCCGAAGAAAGCCAAATTCAAATGGTCAATTACATTACAGACTTTATTATGATTAATAGAGGAAAATGATTTATTATACTCCGTAATAAAGATGATACGAAATGTACTTACAGATCCCCGAACGAGGCCGATTTTCAAAAAAATCCTGTCCCCCACCCCCCAAAATCCAATCCCGAGTCAGAAGTTTCCTAACCTTGATCTCATGTAATTTAAATTGTTATCCCCACATGGGCATTCAATGTTATAAAGCATGTTGGATACAATTCCACAGAGTCTAGTGAGATCTTAAGTTCTAATAAATTCGAAATCTCATATTCCTTACCACAAGGATATCCTCAGAGGTAAGAGTTTGGAGAATATCTTCATCATTTTTCACTTGAAAATATACATCTAAGAAACATCATAACAGAAAGTTAATTAAATAAAAGATTTTACTTCAAAAAAGGAAAAGAAGTATTTGAGAATCATAGGCAAGATAACTTACTTCCATGTTAATCCGTTACATATGGCAAATCTGGCCAGAATATATTTTCATGGACACCATCACCTACCATCCCTGAGAACATAAGCATTGCTTTGCTGTTAACCTGACAGATATAAAAAGTTTGCAATCAATATCTAACATCTAACGATATGGACGACATCACAATCCGCAATTTGTAGCCGTCCAAAAGATTTTATCTTTGATAACTCAGCTTACATGCTTCTAGATGAGAAAGAACCCAAGGGTTCTGGTTTTCCGATTTACATTAGATACAACATAAGCATAAAAGCCAACTGTCAATCCACATACGAACACAACCTTTTTTTTTAAACAATTACATATATGTAACAGTAGGGTATATTAGTATATATATATATATGGGTTGTGATCATTTGAAAACTAAAACTTGTGTGAAAACCAGAAATCTGGCGAAACACACTGGGATTTGAAACTTAACACAATGTGTTTATAGCTGCCCACCACCACCACCCCTAGCGCCATTGCCGGAAATTGTTATACGGGCAAAGCCCTTAACATTCAGGGGGGCTTCGCCCTTCTCAGTCGCCGACCTCGAGGCATTTATAAAGGGGTTGGAAGCCGGACACATATGGGAATGGTATGGATTTGATGGGCGGCGATCCAAGAGATAGTGTGGTGGTTTGATACGGTACGTGCGTTCCCCTTACTGCCATGGCTCCGCCATGGCATCGCCGAGGAGGAGGAGGAGAGAGAGAGAGAGAGAGAGAGAGAGCGACTGTGAGAGATGATTGGTGGTGGTCGGAGATGATGGTGGTGGTGGTGAGCAGCTATAAACACATTGTGTTAAGTTTCAAATCACAGTGTGTTTCGTCAGTTTTCTTACGTTTTAGTTTTCAAATGAACATTTCACATATATATATATATATGGGAAAAGTGAATATGGGGTTGTCCCCCATCTAAGCTTTATATATATATATATATATGATTTTCAATAAAATAACAGTAGTTTTGGTTATGGAAATAGAATACCTCAATAACAGTCCTGCTAGTTTCAGCAGGTCCAAGAATAGCATCACCATTCTCATCAGAATCTTCGGAATCCGAAATATCTTCAGACGGATGATACCGTTGTGGCTTCTTCGCTTGTTTTACTGGCCCAACGGCCGATTGCTCCTCCTCATTAGCTGCTGCTGAAGCCCTAATTCTATTCTTGAATAAATTCTTCCTTGTCGTAATCTTATTATTGCTAAATATAACAAGAATATAAACTCAAATAAAGATCATGTGGTAGCTCATAAGCAAAATTAGCTATATATAGAAAGCATATAAGGAGTTACCAAGGAATGATGATGCTGCCAGAGTGTGAGAGAAGGCGAGAATGATGACCGGTCTGGATATAGGAGGCGGTTGCCGGTTCAATTACCAGCATTTCCGGTGATCGGAGGAATAAAGATTAGCGGCGGTCGTTGTCGACGAACGAGATAGTTTTTTTTTGAACGACCAACAAAATCAATTACTATTATTAGGTGACCCAACAAAACGTTAAGCCACAAGCAAGTTTACAATACATACACCAAGTGCATACACCAAGAGTAAATTAATACACCATTAACAAAGCAAACCAAAATATTATCTAACCAAACTCGAAAAAAATAAAATTACTCCAAGCATCCCATGTCAAAGTTTTATATCTTGATCGGCTTTTAATCCATATGTAAGATAAAGCCCGAATTTCCTCAATAATTATACTCACCGAACGTCCTGTTGAATTAAAAATGAGATTATTCCTGTTCTTCCATATACACCAAATCGAAGTCAATATTACCAGGTGAACTGCTTGCTTCCATCCTACATCTCCTCTCAATTGTTGTGCCAGTGACGGTAAGTCTTTAGCCGAAAAGAAGAAGAACGGATGGACCCGACACCACTGTGATATATGCTCCCATACCTGTACAGCAAGTTGACATGAGCCAAATAAATGCTCTACAGACTCTTCCTCCAAACTGCACACCCCACATTCCATGGATATAACTTGAACGTTTCTCTTTGCGAGATTATCTTTAGTTGGCAATCTACCCATCCACAACCGCCAAGCTAAAAAGTTAGCCTTGATTGGTACCCATCTTGACCAAATAAAAGAAGCATTTTGTTGTTCCCCACTAGACCGCTTAATTTTGGATCTTAGAGCTTTAACAGAAAATCTACCCGAGTCACAAACGTCACTTCTCCATGAATCTTTCCCCTCCACCCATACAACAAAAGCCACCAGCGCCAACAAATTATTTACCTCATCATGTTCCACCGAGCTAAGCTGTCGCGCCCAATGAAATTGCACATAGTGACCCCCGTTAACCCACGAGATCCTATCTTTCAAAAGACACATTTTAGAAACTTCTAACATAAATAAATTGGGGAACATCTTACACAGCGGATCAGAACCAACCCATGAATCAAACCAGAATGTTAATTCAGAATTCAAACCTGGAGCCACATGAAATATTTCATGTAGCTCTAAACCAACGGACTTGAAGTAGTTGGAAATTTTACATATATGCTTCCATGGCCCCGATATTGACATTTTACATGGAATAAAATTCCAAGACCTTGAAGTACTATGAAAACTCCAAATAACTTTCCTCCACAAATTACCCGACTCTGTTTTAAATCTCCACCACCACTTAGCTAAGAGTACCATATTCATATCAGCCAAACACCCGAGGCCTGCCCCACCATTATCTTTAGATGCTGTTATCTTGGACCAAGACACCCAGTATATCTTTCATGAATTTTCATCAATACCCCACAAAAACTGCCTTCTAATTCGATCCAACGTCTGAATGATCCCCACAGGAGCTCTATATAGAGAGAAGAAATATGTAGGCAGAGCATTTAACACTGATCTTATTAGTGTAATTCGTCCACCAAACGAGAGTGTTCTAGCTTTCCATAATGAGAGCCTTTTTTTAAAAGTATCAATCACCGGTTTCCAGTGCCGAGCTAAATTCATATTTCCCCCAACTGTTAGCCCAAGATGTTTAAACGGGAAACAACCAACATTACACATAAGTACTCCAGCCATTGACTGCACTTCAGAATTTTCCACACCAATCCCGAATAGGAAACTCTTATCTAAATTTATTCCGAGACCAGATGCAAGATAAAAGCACCTTAGAAGTCTTTTTAAATTCATCAGACTAGAAAGTGACCACTCGCCCAAAAACAACACATCGTCGGCATACATCAGATGGGTAAGAACTAGATCAGGATATGAACATTTGAGGCCCCTAATAAACCCACTTTCACACGCCTTTTTAATGACTTGCGATAAAGACTCCATAGCTAATATGAATAAATAAGGAGATAAAGGGTCACCTTGACGAAGACCCCGTTGACATTGGAACTCAGATGTTGGAGAACCATTGACCAGAACCGATGCCCTCCCTGCAGACAAAAGAGCCCAAATCCATCTCCTCCATTTACCCGGGAAGCCCATTTGTGACATTATAGAATCCAAAAAAACCCAATTTAAAGAATCGTAAGCCTTTTTAATATCAACTTTGAATAAGAATCCAGCTTTTTTAGTTTTTTTCAGCCACCCAATCACTTCATTAAGCACCAACGGGCCGTCAATTATATTGCGGTTTGCAATGAAAGCTGTCTGTTCATTGGAAATCAGGCCACCCATACAATCTTTCAACCGATTAAACAAGACCTTAGAAATAATCTTATTTATACAGCCAATAAGACTTATGGGCCGATAATCATCAAATTTTTGAGGATCTGCAGACTTAGGAATAAGGGTGATGAAGAATGAACAACATGCTGGATGAATTTCCTCGGATACAAAAATTTTTTCAAATAGCAGCAACAAATCTTGTTTCAGCCATTCCCAATTTTTCTTTATAAAACCAAGATTAAAGCCATCCGGGCCCGGGGCCCGATCACTAGCACAAGCCCAAACTGCGTCTTTAATTTCATTAAGTGAGAAGTTATAAACTAAGGCTTCCCCTTCAGCTTGTGATAATTGATTTAAATTAGGGCACTCAAGAACCGGTCTAGATGAGACTGGTTCTAAGAACTTCTCCGAGAAAAATTCAACTACTTTGTCTTTTATTAATACTGGGTTGGTCACCCAGCTCCCATCCACCATAATACCATGTAGCCGATTATTTGATATATTAGCATTCATAACGCCATGGAAAAACTCCGAGTTCTCATCCCCATCACGAGCCCATCTAATCCTGGATTTTTGTTTAATATCCATAGCTTTATGGTGCTCAAAACTTTGAATAACCATCTTGCAACCAACTCTCTCTGCATTTTCCTCAAAAGATAAAGCACGTTCTTCAGCAACAAGATTTAATTCTTCCAATCTCTTAAGGTTAGATGGGTATCTGCCCATATTAGATTGTTTATGATTCTCCACCCAACCACGAATCTTAAATTTTAACCATTTTAATTTCATGGCAAAAGCAAGGTCTGCCTCCCCATGAAACCTAAAACGTCGGCTCTGGAATTCTATGTACTTCAACAGCCCGGGAAATTCAAGCCATGAGTTAAAAACTTTAGTTGGAATCGGCCCAAAATCAGTATCCACTAGAGACAATAATATGGGGTAATGATCAGACCCAACAGAAGACAGGGCAGCCACCATTGCCGTAGGCCACTCATTCATGAAATCCCGACACACTAAGAATCGATCTAACTTACTACAATTCGATCCATTATCTGCCTGATACGTAAATTTCCTACCAACCATATTATACTCCACCAGATCCATTTCATCAATAAAGGAATTGAAAGCAACCGCATTGCCTTCGACATAATTGGAATTGAGGCGTTCGTCAGGGCCGCGAACATCATTAAAATCCCCAGTTGTTACCCACCATCCCACAAAAGTCTGCCTAAGACTAATCAGTTCTGCCCAAACCCTTCTTCTCAATATTGGGTCATTAGGAGCATGTACATTAACGATATTTACCCTCTGGCCCGAGTTACATATAACACCCATTATCACCAAAAAATTCTTATGCTTGTAATCACCAATTTTCTTAAAAACACAAGGGTTCCAAACACTTATTAGACCACCAGAAAACCCCACAGCATGAACCATATCACAATCAAACATAGAGTTTCCCCAAATAGTATTAATATTGAATAAAGAATTACCTTGAATTTTACTTTCCTGGATAGCCAAGAAGTGTACACCATGAGAAGTTACAATCCCTTTTTACCTTGGTTGAACTCCCAAGCCCCCTAACATTAAGAGATAAAATATTCCAATTTATCACCTTCCCCACAAATAAGACTTTCCAGTTGGTCCTGGTGATTCTGCAAATGAAATCCTACTGTATTTGTCGCCTTCATTTCCACTATAACATCCCCGGGTTGATCATTAGAAGGGCGAGGTAAAACAACCTCTTATCAATAGCCATAGAAGATTGCAAGGGAGGTTTTGATTGGGGAATAATAAAATTAGGATTACTAACACCCTTACCATCCACCTTTTCCGGTGAGGCTGTACGAAATTCGCCCTCTTCCATCGTAAAAGAAGGCTTCCAAGCGAGTGTATCCTCATTCACCCAGACCTTGAATTTCTCCCCATTTAATTTAACGTTCATCGATACGTTTCCCGGAATTTGATATAACTATGCATGAGCCATGTGAGTTATCATCTTCACCCCATGAGAAGTTGACAGAAATTAAGTGAGTACCAAATAAACGGCCAATGGATTCATATGTTGCCACATCCCTAAGATGGAATGGAACACCCCACACCTTGAACGAAACTAGTCGTTCAAACGGAATACTATCGCCTTTCCAAATCGACACCGAGGATAGTAACTCATTCCAGAACACTTCACCTTTTGTAATAAACTCGTTAGCCAGAACTTTTAGCCCCCCGACATATGATAATGCTACACCCCCATTTGACAACAATCGTGGCAAACTGTTAAAAGCTTCTAGATTGATAACTTCGCCCAACACCGATCGGCCAATGATTTGAGAAGGATAAAGATTTTGTTTTTCCGGGATTACCAAAGTTTTTGGGCAGTATAAGTTAGAATGAGCGCCCACACAAGCGTCTTTGTATGACATTTCAGTACGGGTTCTAGATATGTGAAAAGCATGCTGAGCAGACGAATTCATTGCCTTGTTAGCACCAGCCTTGCTAACTGAGATCCTCGCTCCATATTGTATTGGTTGGCGGTTACGATCGAAGCGAGCTAGGTTTACACCAAGCAAAGCCCCATTCCATTTGACTGTTTTCAACTTGACTTCTAACTCCAATGGTTCATTAACATTCTTGAACTTAATGAAACCGAAGACATTTTTCTGTTTATCTTTCTTTCTTGATACAAATGAATCACATAGATTGCCAAAATTTTCAAAAAGTCTCCACAATCTGTTGTTGGTACAATCTTCAGGGAGATTAGAAACAAAGTAAGTGGTTAAAGAGGAATCAATGGACAAGTGTTTGAGGTTATTATGTTGATTTTTTTTACGATGGGGTACACGAGTCCAACCAGATTCTTCACCATTACGGTCATGGGCCGTTTGACTTTCTTGCTGCACCATGAGAGAGTTTATATGGTTAATCTTAATTTGGGGATAATAGTTAGTTGGCTTTTATTGTGGTTCCTGTATTATCAGAATCTGTTTTCCTTATAGGAGAACATATCTGAGAGCCTTTAATTTTACAGAAATACCCCCAATTTTTTCAGAATACGTGTAAACTTTTTATTGGATAATTGAATTCAATTAAAAATTGATTGGGCAAATGGAGGTTTTTGAACTTTCACTCGGGAAATGATTAATCTGACTAATTCATTAGCCTTAAAAACTCATTTTAATTTATTAGATGGTGACATGTGGAAATTCAATGCGGAAGATTAAGAGAAAGATTAAGTGGAATACACTTGTCACATTAATAAGGGGTTAGGAGGATCTTTAGGCTAAAAATTTAGGAGAATCAATCGTTTTCCTTTTCACTTTAATCAGATACAGAGGGTTTGAACCACTAGTAATAGCCCAGTGGCCAGAGGTATCTTTTAAATCCATTATGTGGGTCCCGGAGATGAGTTTTTTCCTGAATTTTTGGGTTCGAGTCTGGAGTTTCTCATCTCAGGGTATTTTCCATGAGGAGGGGTTGGAGATCCAGCAATTGTCTGGTTAAAATTGTCTCCAACACGTCTGAATCGAAACTAACTTTTAAGAAAAAAGATACAGAGGGTTTGATTATGGCTTTTTTTTATATGTATTTATGTTTATATTCTTAGGGTGAGTTATATTTTTTTTTTTTTTTTTTTTGTTTGAGGTTATTATGTTGATTTTTTTTACGATGGGGTACACGAGTCCAACCAGATTCTTCACCATTACGGTCATGGGCCGTTTGACTTTCTTGCTGCACCATGAGAGAGTTTATATGGTTAATCTTAATTTGGGGATAATAGTTAGTTGGCTTTTATTGTGGTTCCTGTATTATCAGAATCTGTTTTCCTTATAGGAGAACATATCTGAGAGCCTTTAATTTTACAGAAATACCCCCAATTTTTTCAGAATACCCCCAATTTTGTGTAAACTTTTTATTGGATAATTGAATTCAATTAAAAATTGATTGGGCAAATGGAGGTTTTTGAACTTTCACTCGGGAAATGATTAATCTGACTAATTCATTAGCCTTAAAAACCCTTAATTTCTATATTTAATATTAAAATTTATCATGATAAGCAATATATACATTAAAATTAAAGTGTACAATATTAAATGACCATCTGTACACAATGAAGGTTAAAGGCGGAGCCATGGTGGCCAAGGGCGGAGCCCGTCAGTCCATGGCGGAGCTATAGCGGCTAAGGGCGGAGCCCGTTAGGTAGATCACCGATCACAGATCACCCCCTATGACCTATCACCCTCTATGACCTATCACCCTCTATGACCTATCACCCCCTATGACCTATCACCCCCTATGACCTATCATCCCTGTTAGGTCCAGTTTGACTGGACTCACTCCAGACTTGAAGACTGGAGCCCTCTGAAGATTTGTCCAGAAATTATGAGAAGGTCAGTGAGCTATTTACTTGTACAGGAATCTGGATTTCTCCAGATGAGCTCACTGGACTTCACTCCAGACCAGATCTACCCTACTGAAGACATTCTCACTGAAGTCGAAGACTGAAGTTAGAATAAGAAGACTGACTACTGACGGAGTCCACTGGAAGTCTTACCAGATTTGCTGACTGGAGCTCATCAGTGTCTTTAGACCTTACAAGTCTGGACACTGATATCGAGGAATGACTGTTAGCCTTTACACAAGTTCCAAGGAACATTCCACTTGCCTTCTGCAAGTGGTATACGTGTGTAAAGGTGGTTGGTTAACAAAGGATTTTATCCTTTACTTTAACCAATGCATTTAATGAATCAAGTCGGTTCATTAAATGCATGCAACCATATTTGTACGACAATAAATTCCCCAAGAATTTATTTGTCTATAAATACAAAGTCATTTCTTCGTTAAAATTACTTTTAGCACATTTTAGCAATTGGTGCATTTGTTCAAATACTCTCGATCTTAAACTGGGATACTTCACAACTCTAAGTATCTCGATCCAAAAGAGTATTTAACAAATATAGATCATTTGTAATTCAAAGGTTGTTTGAGATATTTACTAATTGGTAATATCTTGATTCCGCACAACCTTGTATTTTGTTTATCATCAATAAATCAAAATACACTCGAAAACAATTACATAGTGTTCCACCTTTATTTATTATTGCTTTAAGTCAAGTATTACTTTGTTTATATTCTTGCATTTATATTCAAATAATACTAGTCCAATTCTAGTGATTATTAGACTTGTTATCATTATATATATATATATATATTTGGGTTAAACCATCGAGTAAAAAAAAGGGACTCATATTTGGTATCAGAGCAGAATGCTATCAAACTAGCCTAGATCTGTTTTCTTGATGGCTACTCCTGAAAATACACTAGGTTTTGTTTCGGGTCCTAATCCTAATTTTATTAATACTCAAATGCCCGACCCACCACCTGGTAATAATGACCAAAATAATGATCCACCACCCAATGCTAATATGAATCCTCCTCCTCCTTCTCCTACTCCTGCTCAACCACACGTGCATGTGCACTATTCGAATACACTTGTTCCCAAATTCAGTGGGAATGGTGATGTATTTGGAACGTGGAAAGCTAGGATGTTATTGCATATTACTGGTATTGAGAGGAATATGATAAAGATTTTAAATGAAGGTCCTTTTATTCCTAGATCTCCTCTCAATCCACATCTTGATCCTACTGGATCTAGATCTGGAAGGGAAAAGAGGGAAGAACACTGGTCAGAAGAGGATAAAAAACTTGTCAATATTGACACAATTTTAAAAAATATGATCCTCGGTGCTGTTCCAGAAACCCTAATTCCCACACTAGTTCTTTATCCCAGTGCTAAATCCATGTGGGATGAACTGGTGAACCAGTATGAAGGAGGTGATGACACTATTGTCACCAGAAAGGTCTCCTTAAACAAGAAGTATGAGTCATTTTTTGCTTTACCCAATGAGTCTCTCACTGGTACTTACACCAGATTTATGAGCATTATTAACCAGTTGAGAGGACTGGGGGTAAACAAAGACAAGGATATACTTCTGGAGAAATTTTGTGATATTCTTCCTACAAAATGGTCTCACATGATTCTGGTCTTGAGGCAAGGTAAAACCTTGCATTCCCATACTTTATCAACATTGTATGGAGCCTTCAGATTCACTGAAGAAAATCAAGCCCAGAGGACTGAGGCAGAAAAAGATGCTTTTAACCATGCCTCCAGTAGTTCTAGTGTCAACAGTAATACTGAAACACAAGGTACAGCACTGATATCTTCTGAGAATATATTTTCTATGAAGAAGATGATGTCTGAACTTATGGACTCTGGAGAATCTACCAGTATCACTCCAGACTGTGATGAATCTGACAATGATGACCTGGTTGCAATGATTGCTAAAACATTTAACCGTTTTAAAGCAAGAGCAAATAGACCAGGAGGACAATTTGCATCTAGTACTTCCACTGATAAGACTAATCTGACATGCTTTAAGTGTGGCAGAAAGGGTCATTTTATGAAGGAATGCAAGTCCAGTCAGCCTATATCCCAGCCTGGTCCTTTTTCTTCCAGTAAAAAGCCTGATGATAGCTACAAATTTAAATATAAAAAGCTTAAGGCTCAAATTGCTCTCATGTCTCAACAAATTGAAAATAATAAATGCATGATAGCAACGACTACAGAAAAGTGGGTTCCCTCTGATGATTCATCAGTTGATGAATAAGAGGAAAGAGACTGCTGTTACATGGCTCTAGCTGATCAAGAGCATCTGGTGGAGGAAGATGTCACATCTGGAAGATGGGTGGATATTGTGATCAAAAAGGTTAGTGCTTATGATATCGAGACTGACCAAGAATTAAAATTGGACATTGCTGAAGCTCTTAATTCTGATTTAATTTTTGTTGAAACTGTTAGATCTGAAAGTCAATATGGTCTAGAAACAGATTTTTCTGAAATATCAATTTTACAATCAAATTTAAAAGAACTTCAAGACATTGAACTGGCATTTCAAGCCCAAGTTCTGGTAACTGAACAACTGGTTCAAGAAAAACAAAACCTGGAAATAATTTTGCAAAAAGAAAAACAGGTTATTCAATCATGGCTAGAAACAAGAAAGCCATATGATGCTGGAGTAAATCAATTTCCTTCACAAAAACGAGCATATTTGGATGGAAATACTCATGTTGCATCCTTGATACCAGTTATTGACCGTTTACCAGATGAGGTCAGGCCCATCACCACATATGATGAGCCTGTTACTCCCAAGGCCAATATTTTTCCAGTTCAATCCCCAGAGGTCAAGACTGGAGCACCTCAGGTGGCTGCTCTGGTCAAAAAGGTCAATCTGAAGAAACCTTTGCCTCAGTCTTCTTCTAAGAAACCTCAGTTTCAAAGATTAAGAATGTATCCAGACCTAAGCCTTTTGTCCAGACAAATGAAAAGGCTCAGGTGTCATCTGATGATAATGTTTTGTTAAGATTAGAGAGTCAGTTTCAAATACTGGCTCGACAATTTCAAAGTTTTAATGCAAGATTAAATAACTTTGAGGGCACTTCAACTGGCCCTAAACAAAACACAAAACCTTTTTCAAAGAAAGAAAAATCCTTTTCTCAAATTGAGAAAAAGAAAAAGGTTTCAAAACTATCAGTTCCAATGATTTTTGCAGAGAAATCTGTGATTGAAGTAAGTGAACTCAACCAGAAACTTCCTGGAACCTATCTGGTAGGTTCCAGTGAACCCATCACCAGATGGGTTCCCAAAAATAATTAATTAGTCTGGTGGATGTGCAGGGCGATCGAAAGAAATTTATCTGGTATCTTGACAGTGCTGCTGGCAGGACGATGACCGGATGTAAGACCCTGCTGGAGTAATTCATCATTTCTGATGGACCCTCCATTACTTTTGGAAATGATGGTTGTGGAAAAACTGAGGGATATGGTGTCCTGAACAATGGACAAGTCAAATTCAGACGAGTTGCATTTGTGAATGGTTTGAAATATAATCTGATCAGTGTAAGTCAACTGTGTGATGATGGCTATCAAGTTCTGTTCAATATTGCTCTGGGAATCGTATTCAACAAGGACTGGAAGGTAGTATTGATTGCTCCCAGACGAGGGAATGTGTACATGATGGATATGGAAAGCTCTCCTTCAGAGCAGTGTTTTTACACTCAAGCAGATGAAGACACAAACTGGTTATGGCACAAAAGGTTATCCCATTTAAATTTCAAAAATATAAATAAGTTGTCTAGAAAACAACTTGCAGATGGGATACCTTTAGTTTCCTTCAAAAAGGAAAGACCATGTCCAGGATGTGAGATGGGAAAGCAGAAACGTGCCAGTTTCAAGACTAGACAGAATTTTAGCATATCTGAACCTCTTCATATGCTTCATATGGACCTCTTTGGTCCAGTGAATGTTCAGACGCGTGCTGGAAAAAGATACACCCTGGTGATTGTTGATGAATTCTCCAGATATTGTTGGGTTATCTTTCTCAAGTCTAAGAGTGAAGCTGCTGCTGAAATCATCAGTCTTATCAAACAGATTGAGTTAAAACACAAGCGAAAAGTGTGTCAGTTAAGAAGTGATAATGGAACAGAATTCCAGAATGCAACTCTGGAGAAATTCTGCACTGACACTGGCATCTCCCATAACTTCTCTTCAGCAAGAACTCCAGAACAAAATGGAGTTGTTGAAAGGAAAAATCAAACGCTGATAGAAGCTGCCAGGAGTATGCTAGCTGAATCTGGTCTTCCCAAGAGTTTCTGGGCTGAAGCAATTGCTACTGCTTGCTACACCCAGAACAGGTCTATTTACATCAAAAGACACAAGAAGACGGCCTATGAGTATTAAGAAATAGAAAACCAAATGTTGGTTATTTTCACGTTTTTGGATGTCCAGTTTACATCCTGAACGACTCCAGTCAGCTAGGCAAATTTGATGCCAAGACTGATGAAGGATATTTCTTAGGATATTCAGCCATTCGTAAAGCCTTCAGAGTCTATAACAAAAGACTGGAGAAGGTATATGAATCAATTCATGTCACATTTGATGAATCAAATTCTGCAATCAATAAAACTCCAACCCTTGATTCACCCCCAGTAACTCCAATTGTCTTCTGTGAATCTGATCTTATCAACTACAATAAAGATTCTCAAGAAGAAAATGTTTCCAGTCATTCTGATCTGGAACCAGTTCAAACTAAGAAGTCTCAAAGTGGTACTCCTTTCTATCCTTCAGTAAGTTTCAAACTACCCTCTGAACTTACTATTGGATCAGATGTTCGTACTACTCCCCCAATTTCAGTTGAAATTATACCAGAAATGTCTTTAAATAAAGAATTTCAGTCTGAAACAATACTTCAAGAAATGCCTTCAAATGAAGAATTTCATGATGCAAATCGTGATTTAAATGACTCAGATGAAGATGTTGAAGTAGTCTGGACTGATCCTCCTCCTGAATCAATTTCAGAGGAGAATCATCCAAACTCTTGCACTGACATTTTTGTCAGTAACAATCTTGGTCAGTACTCTAAATGGACAAAAGCTCATCCTATTGATCAGATCATAGGTGACTCCAGTAGAGGGGTTCAGACCAGAAGAGCCTCCAGTGAACAATGCTTGTTTGTCAGTTTCTTATCACTGATTGAACCTAAGAAGATTGACGAGGCTATGGAAGATCCAAGCTGGGTGATTGCTATGCAAGAAGAACTTCACCAGTTTGAAAGGAACAAGGTTTGGTACCTGGTCCCTTTCCCAGTTGGAAAGAAAGAACCAATTGGAACCAGATGGGTCTTCAGAAACAAGGTAGATGAAGATGGCCACATTATCAGAAATAAGGCCAGATTGGTAGCACAAGGGTACTGCCAGTCAGATGTTGATTTTGATGAATCATTTGCTCCAGTGGCTAGACTTGAAGCGATCAGAATTTTCTTAGCATTCGCTGCTCATCATCAGTTCAAGGTCTACCAGATGGACGTGAAAAGTGCATTTTTGAATGGAAAACTTGAAGAAGAAGTCTATGTCAAGCAACCACCAGGTTTCATTGATGAAAACCATCCCCACTGGGTGTATCGTCTGGACAAGGCACTTTATGGCCTCAGACAAGCACCACGAGCCTGGTATGATACTCTGACTAGATATTTATTGAAAAATAATTTTCAAAGAGGTGCAATTGACAATACCTTATTTATTCTTCATGAAAAAGGTAATATTCTGTTGGTACAAATTTATCTTGATGATATTATCTTTGGTTCTACTGATGAAAACATGTGCAAGAAATTTTCGAAAATTATGTCTAAAGAATATGAAATGAGTTTAATGGGTGAATTAACATATTTTCTTGGACTCCAGATTAAACAAAATAAAGATGGCATTTTTATTAATCAGGAAAAATATGTTAGAGATCTTTTAAAGAAATTTGATATGAACTCTTCACCATCTAAACCCACTCCAATTTCTGCACCACTCACTCTGGACTCTGATCCAGATGGGAAACCAGTGAACATCACCCTCTACAGAGGAATGGTTGGTTCACTGATGTATTTAACAGCCAGTAGACCAGATATTATGTTTTCAACATGTTTATGTGCCAGATATCAGTCTAATCCAAAGGAATCTCATATGCTTGCTGTTAAGCGCATACTGAAGTACCTTAAAGGTGTCCCCAGTTTGGGTCTTTGGTATCCCAAAGGCTCAGGCATGGATCTAATGGGTTATTCAGATTCAGATCATGCAGGTTGTAAGATAGACAGGAAATCCACTACTGGTGGATGTCATTTCCTTGGTGGCAAACTGGTCAGTTGGACCAGTAAGAAGCAAACTTCAGTTTCATTGTCCACTGCTGAAGTTGAATACGTGTCTGCAGCCAGTTGTTGTGCTCAGATACTCTGGATGAAGAACCAGTTGCTTGATTATGGTATTAAGTATTCAAAGACCCCAATCTTTTGTGATAATACCAGTGCCATTGCTATCCCAAACAATCCAGTCATGCACTCAAAAATGAAACACATTGATCTCAGGTATCATTTTATTCGTGACCATATTATAAAAAATAATATTGAACTCCATTTTATTCCCACTGACAAACAACTCGCTGACATTTTTACTAAACCACTGGATGTAAAAACATTTGAATATCTGGTCAGTGAGTTGGGAATGTTAAGCCCTTAAATCTGGAACCTTGGTATTGAACGCCTTTGTGTACTATCAAGGATCTTTGATTTAAAAGATTTAGAAAATTATTATTGTTAAGATATTGAACGCCTTTGTGTACTATCTTTACAATAATGAATTTCTGGATCAACATTCTAATGGGAAGACTCAATTTTAAAACGATATCTCTGTCCTTAAAATATTTTAAATTTCAGGGGGAATTTATTAATTTATTTTCTCACTGGATAAAATTTTCCAGAAAATATCACTGGACTTTGTAAATATGTCCCTCTCACTGGTACTGGATAAGTTGAAGTGCGTGTTTGAAGTGACTTCAGTCGCTTTGTAAATGTGTCCCTCTCATTTGTCTGTGCCAGTTGACGTGCAAGTTTAAAGTCACCAGTATGGTTTTTAAAATTGGTATTACTGGAGTGTCCCTCCAGTATATCATCAGTGCATGCCCTCACTGGACTAATCCACCAGTAATACTGGAGTGTCCAGACGACCTCCAGATGCACAAAATGAGTCATGGTATGTGTCAGTCACAATATTTTAATACTTGGTCATTATGATGCCACATAAGCATACGCACGTGGGCAAAGATTTTTATTTTTCAAACCAAATGATGATATTTTTTACATTGGGAAGATAAAAAGTGCAAGTGGGCCGTCAAAACCGTTTGAACAGTTGAACGAGTGGGCTGTCAAAACGTCACATATTTATGTGTGATGTGAAACATTAAATGCGGATTTCAAAATCAGATCAAAGTTATATTTTTGAGTTTCAAATTTATCTTTATGAAATCCACAATCTCTCTCCTATAAATACCCACTTAAATTTCACTTTTACATTTATCTCGAAAATCATTTATTCCCAATTCACTATATTCCTTCATTTACTTTCATTTTCATTCAATTTTCCAATCATATACATGCATTCAATTTCAATCATCATCATCATCATCAAGTCCTTATAAACCCTAATCCTTCAGTTTCATCTATCTTATTCTTTTTCGTATATTAAATGGCACCCAGACAATCCACCTCTCCGAAAAATCTTCTTTCTACCCCATATGTTCCAGTCGAAGCAGTCAAAAGGGCAGAAAAACCTCAAAGAATTAATCTTTCTGCTGATGCTATTCGCATCAATATGAATAACTGGATGGCAAGACTCACTCTTGCCAGAACTCATGAATCCCAATCCATTATTGGAAGATTAAATGCCTTCTTCCTTTCTTGTCCATTATATGGGGCTCTAACTCTCAATCCAGGCAGGATGTACCACGACTACTTATGTGAGTTCTGGTACACTGCAAACTATGATGAACAAACCCATTCAATCTCCTGGACCCTAAAACAAGGGACCAGAAATTTCTCTCTCACTGTCGATGTTCTTAGAGAAATTCTCCAATTGGACTATTTGGACGAGAATGAGATGTATGTTGATATTCCCTCAGGTATTAATACAAGGGAAGTCTGCAGATTGATGGGACATACAGAGATTCTGGATGAGCATGGACAACTATCCAGAAAAGGAACTATCTACATGAGTAAATTAACAGACTCATGGAGATATTTCTTCACTCACATTGTTGAGTGCTTAGGTGGGAGCTCTGGAGGATTAGACCAGCTAAATCAAACTCACCTCCAGATTGCCTACAATCTCTGGATGGGAAACAGAGTAGACTTTGCTCAGATCTTCTTTGATGATCTGGCAGAGCGTCTAAAGGTGAAAGGTAGAAAACCCCACATTCCTTATATTCGTTTTCTTTCACTGGTATTTAAAAGAGCCCTTGGAAACCAGTATGAATTTGAAACCACTAATTTCTCTATGAGTGAGTATATGAGAGATCTGGCGAATCTCAGATCCAGGGAAAATGAGGTAGACATTCCTCCAGCAATGCTTACATTTCAAAGGGAGAATGTTGAAAGGGGGAATGTTGACAGAGGTGAAGTAGAAAGAATTGATCTGGATGTGGCTCCAGGTGGAAATGAAGAAGAAGCAGAGGAAGAAGAAGCACTTGATGTTGAAATGGTGCCACCAGTACGTCAGGTGGCTCCAGAAATTGTTTCACAAGAACCCCCCAGACGCTCTAGAACTGGACGTCTTAGACTGGCAGGTGTCGTAATAGGTGAAAGGAGAGAAACTGGAGATGTCCCTCTAGAGAATATTGTTGAAGGTGATATTATGGATGCAGATGGTCAACCAATTGTTGATCCAGAAAATGTTGTACCTGAAGCAGTTGAACAGGTGGTTGAGCATGAAGCTCAACTGGATTTAAATGTTGATATTGGTGAACAGGCAAGGGTTGATCCAAATTTCGATTGGGACGCTGAATCTCCCATGTCAGAAGGTCCGAATTTTGATACTACCATGGATTTCTTGGGTGAGGAAGAAATAAATATACAAGTACAACACTTACCAGAAATGCCACCACCCCCAGAATTCCCAAATGTTCAATCTCCTCCACCAGAAACAAATACCCCACCACCAGAATCATCTTCAAATCCACCACCACCACCTCCATCAATTTCTCAAGATACTCCATACTTCAATCCACCATCACTTCAAATTGAAACACCAGTGGACTTTCCTCATGTTCTCGACACGACTGCAACAACAACTGAAACAACGTCTGAGGCAGTCCAGACACAAGTTCCACTGGTGATCAGAAGGGAAACTGCACCTACTCCTCCAGGTGGTCTCTCTACTTCTTCTACTGCCGAGGTCCAAGGCCTTTTAAATAAGGTGGAGGACCTGGAGAGATCACTGCAGACTTCTTCTCAGGTTGTCACTGAATTTAAATCTGTTTTATCAAATAATTTATCTTCAGAAATGCATTTGTTCGTTGACAATGAGAAGAAGGTTTTTGAGAAGTTGAATGACCTGGTACTGGCCATGAATAATAATTCAGAAAATATTCGAGTGGCAGTCCAGGGTTTAAAAGAAACTATTGCAAGTTCTGTCCAGACAACCATTCAGTCTGCCGTTGCTCAACCTCTGACAAATCTAACTGAAGAGCTCCAAAGGTTGACCACCAGAATAAGCGGTCTGGAGAGCAGGCCCACACTTGATCAGAATTCGGTGGTTAGCAACGTTAGTGATGAGGTTGCTAGAAAGTTTAGAGCTGGTATGTTGAAGGAGATTACCGAAGAGATTTCTGGAACTATCACCAGAAGTCTCCATGATGTATTTTTGCCACAGGTTGTAAAGATGATTGAAGCTGATCTGCCAAAAGACTTGCCAAAAGAAATTGATTATATTAAGAAGGAAGTCGAAAAATTAAGGCATATTTTCAATATCACGACTCCAGTGGCTGGCAGGACTTTTGGGGCGTCTGAAAGACATACCCTTGAGCAGATATGGAATCATCTCAGTTCTGGAGATGCTTCCAAGGGGGAAAAGTTGAAGAAGGAAGCCTTGGCCACTGAAAAAGGAAAACAAGTGACTGGTACTGAGACCAGTGCACAAGAAGAAATTGGCACTGAAGCCAATGTTCAAGAAGAAGAAGAGGGTGCTGGCACTGATGCCAGTGAGCCCCAGTTCGAAGCATTCCCAGATCTCCAAACCACTCAGAAAAGAAAGAAGTATGTGGTCCCTGGAGGTGAAATCGAACACACTGAAGGTCCTTCAGATACTTCAGAATTTCCTTTAGTCACTGATGAAACCTCAGAAAAATTGAAACAAGAGCTCATCATGATTGATATTTTCCAGAAACAACAAAGGGCAAATCTGATGGCTCATCACATGGATATGGCCAGTCATGGAACACTTGATTCATACAATGCTGGCAGACTGGGCATACACATTGATGTATATAAATTCATGAAGGATGATGCCAGAATTCATCAATGTTTGAGCCAACTGGACGATGTAAAACTTCGGTCCATATACTCTCAAGAAGAGCAGACTTATGATGCAGTCACTTATGGTATGTCTATACCAGATTTGATTAAACAAAGGACTGATGAACTTCGAAGGCTCCAGAAACAGATCAGGCAGAATGTTGCAGCCCTGGAGATCGAATATAGAAAGAAGATCAAGGGTTTGCCAAATCTGACTGCCAAGCAGAAGAAGGCACTCAGAGATGCTGATTTGAGCACTTTCATCCCCATGGACACTTCGATCAAAATCAATCGACAAGAAATCAAGTCTGCTGCAGTACAGCAGAAAGTGTCCTGGGAAACTGAAACCATGGTTCAGATTGCCAAACAGAAAGATAGGTACTATGAATTACTGGCATTTAGAACAGATGCAAGGAAAATCATAGGTGCTGAAATTACACTGGCAGAAAATCATGAACAGATGAGCAAGTTTCATGTGAAGTTGACCAGAGAGGGTAACTTCATTGATGAAAGAAGGGATGTCTCAGTGAAGTCATTTGGGTGGACTGAACTGAGAGAGATTGCTTTGACATTTAAAGGAAAAACTGATGTATCTCAAGATGTCAAAGCATTTCTGAAAAGATTTGAGAAGGTATGGAAGACAAAACAGCAGATGGAGATTGCTCTGGGCTTACGATCTGGTGAATCCTTACCTTCCTCACCTTCACCAAAGAGAAAGGCCACTGAAGAAGCTTCTGGACATGCTGAAAAGAGAAGGGCCTAACTCTTTTATCATATTACTTGTATTGTATTTATGTTTAAATAAAAATTGTAACTGGTTGTCAGACGATGAATGTAAATTTAGTTGCAATTTTTTAATTTTCACAAGTATATGATCAGATTTAGTCTAAGTTAGAACTAAGAGTGAAACTGGAACACTGATGATCTATAAAGTGATTTCCAGTAACTTACAAATTTTTAGACTAAATTAAAATCAAGGGTTTTTCAAGAATACAAAATGTATAGATAGAAAACTTGAAAACCCTTGCATAATTTCTAAACAAATAGGGGGAATTTGTTAGGTCCAGTTTGACTGGACTCACTCCAGACTTGAAGACTGGAGCCCTCTGAAGATTTGTCCAGAAATTATGAGAAGGTCAGTGAGCTATTTACTTGTACAGGAATCTGGATTTCTCCAGATGAGCTCACTGGACTTCACTCCAGACCAGATCTACCCTACTGAAGACATTCTCACTGAAGTCGAAGACTGAAGTTAGAATAAGAAGACTGACTACTGACGGAGTCCACTGGAAGTCTTACCAGATTTGCTGACTGGAGCTCATCAGTGTCTTTAGACCTTACAAGTCTGGACACTGATATCGAGGAATGACTGTTAGCCTTTACACAAGTTCCAAGGAACATTCCACTTGCCTTCTGCAAGTGGTATACGTGTGTAAAGGTGGTTGGTTAACAAAGGATTTTATCCTTTACTTTAACCAATGCATTTAATGAATCAAGTTGGTTCATTAAATGCATGCAACCATATTTGTATGACAATAAATTCTCCAAGAATTTATTTGTCTATAAATACAAAGTCATTTCTTCGTTAAAATTACTTTTAGCACATTTTAGCAATTGGTGCATTTGTTCAAATACTCTCGATCTTAAACTGGGATACTTCACAACTCTAAGTATCTCGATCCAAAAGAGTATTTAACAAATATAGATCATTTGTAATTCAAAGGTTGTTTGAGATATTTACTAATTGGTAATATCTTGATTCCGCACAACCTTGTATTTTGTTTATCATCAATAAATCAAAATACACTCGAAAACAATTACATAGTGTTCCACCTTTATTTATTATTGCTTTAAGTCAAGTATTACTTTGTTTATATTCTTGCATTTATATTCAAATAATACTAGTCCAATTCTAGTGATTATTAGACTTGTTATCATTATATATATATATTTGGGTTAAACCATCGAGTAAAAAAAAGGGACTCATAATCCCCACCACCTATCCTTTATGAATATCCTTAAGAGCGAAGCCCGTTCCGAATCACAATTTTCATTTAACCTACACATGTGTAGGTTATATCTAAGTACAAAAAAAAACACGAAAATTAAAAAGTCGTCAAAAGTATATCGAGTCGCATCCCTAATGAAAGAGGACGAAATTTTAAGACTACCTATACTTTTTTTTTGTCATCTAACGATATACGGTTTGTGAGATAAAACATTTTGAATGATATGGATGATTTTCATTTTTTATTAAAGAGAGAGAAAAGGGAGGTGAATGTGTGGTCCAGGTGTTTTTTTTTAGAGTTAATTGCAAATTTGGTCCTTGTGGTTTGTATACTTTCGCAATGGGGGTCCCTATTTGACTTTCTTCGCAATGGGGGTCCCTGTTTTGACTATTTTTCGCAAAAATGGTCCCTTTTTGACGGTTCCGTTAAGAGGGTACGTTAAGTTAGCACGTGATTGACACGTGCAGGGGCATTAAAGTAATAAACCACCCCACCCGCCCCAGTCATCCTTTTTCCCCCTTTTTATACGTAAAGAAACCCTAAATCTAATTTTATACAACAAAATAGCGATTAACAATCCAAAACTCTCTCTCAAAAACATTCAAACATCCATTAATGATCAACAATGTCGTGGCTGCTTCGATCAACTGATAAAGCATGGAATGTTGGTTGGATATATGGTGAGTGATTTAGGTTTTCATTTTTTCCAGTTATTTATTCATATTTTTAATTGATTCTGTATATATAATATAGTATATACAAAAATGTATGTATGTATGTGATTGTTTATACTAAATTATACATAAATTTCATTTTTTTTGTAGCTGCATCCCCTTCACACTTTTCTTTGGAAATCCATCATGCTGGGTGGTTCACGACGGTTCCAGGGAGGAAGTACATCAATGGTAAGGTGATGTGACCAATTTATACCCATCGCCCACATCGTTATTGGCCTTTTTATTATATGTTTTTAGTCGATTTTGCTGGCATTTGGCGCGTTTATGGGTTTTGTTAGTGGTTTCAGGTTCTAAACAGGAGACGTTTTCGTTTGGTGCAATTTCGAGTAATTTTGAGGCCATGAAGTTGATTGGAGAGTTCGAGAGTTATTAAGGTGAAAAGAGATAGAAAATATGCAAGTCTTCATAAGTTGATGTGTGCCTTCGGTTCAGTATATTTATACTGCGACGCAGTGGTGGTGAACAGGTCCACTGCGCCGCAGTCAGCGAGTGGAAAAAAGGAGAATTCAACCAGTAATATTACACTGCGCCGCAGTGGGATGTGCGTGTGCCCACTGCGCCGCAGTCAGCGAGTGGAAAAAAGGAGAATTCAACCAGTAATACACTGCGCCGCAGTCAGCGGAGTGCGAAAAAAGGAGAATTCAACCAGTAATATTACACTGCGCCGCAGTCAGCGAGTGGAAAAAAGGAGAATTCAACCAGTAATATTACACTGCGCCGCAGTCAGCGAGTGGAAAAGGATTCAACCAGTAATATCACTGCGCCGCAGTCAGCGAGTGGAAAAAAGGAGAATTCAACCAGTAATATTACACTGCGCCGCAGTCAGCGAGTGGAAAAAAGGAGAATTCACCAGTAATTTACACTGCGCCGCAGTCAGCGAGTGGAAAAGGAGAATTCAACCAGTAATATTACACTGCGCCGCAGTCAGCGAGTGGAAAAAAGGAGAATTCAACCAGTAATATTACACTGCGCCGCAGTCAGCGAGTGGAAAAAGGAGAATTCACCAGTAATTTACACTGCGCCGCAGTCAGCGAGTGGAAAAGGAATCAACCAGTCCACTGCGCCGCAGTCAGCTAGTGGAAAAAGGAGAATTCAACCAGTAATATTACACTGCGCCGCAGTAGGATGTGCGTGTGCCCACTGCGCCGCAGTCAGCTAGTGGAAAAAGGAGAATTCAACCAGTAATATTCCACTGCGCCGCAGTCAGCTAGTGGAAAAAGGAGAATTCAACCAGTAATATTACACTGCGCCGCAGTAGGATGTGCGTGTGCCCACTGCGCCGCAGTCAGCTAGTGGAAAAAGGAGAATTCAACCAGTAATATTACACTGCGCCGCAGTCAGCGAGTGGAAAAAAGGAGAATTCAACCAGTAATATTACACTGCGCCGCAGTGGATGTGCAAGGTGTGCCCCACTGCGCCGCAGTCAGCTAGTGGAAAAAAGGAGAATTCAACCAGTAATATTACACTGCGCCGCAGTCAGCGAGTGGAAAAAAGGAGAATTCAACCAGTAATATTACACTGCGCCGCAGTCAGCGAGTGGAAAAAAGGAGAATTCAACCAGTATACACTGCGCCGCAGTCAGCGGAGTGGAAAAAAGGAGAATTCAACCAGTAATATTACACTGCGCCGCAGTCAGCGAGTGGAAAAAGGAGTTCACCAGTAACACTGCGCCGCAGTCAGCTAGTGGAAAAAGGAGAATTCAACCAGTAATATTACACTGCGCCGCAGTAGATCGTATCTATTTTATTGTCTTGCAATTTCTATTTCTCAAACGATTGGTACATCATGTTCTTCCTTTATTTTGATTGTTATTTCAATTTAATCATGAGTGGCTAATCTTTTAATCACCCACCTTGATGAAACTAGACGAATGACGTGATTGCTATATGTTTTAATTCCAAGAGTTGATTTCATTTATCGTTGTGTCGAGATCTTGATGATTTAATTCCTTTATATTTATTATTATGATATTGGTGGCATGTGTGTCCTTCGTTAGTGGTACTAGTTGGATACAGATGTGATTTTCAAACGGTTGCTTGTCTATGAGCAATTATCACTAGTTCATGGTATGATAGTGAATGTCATTTTAATAAAAGGAATCATTTTGTCAACGTGTTTTGTAACGGTTGGTGGTACCACGTTATTTTCACATAGGCACAATTGGTAATTTGTTGATCAAGCAAACTAATTGTTGGTAAGGTTGTCTAGGCATTGGTGGTACCGGCTTGGGTAATTAAACTAGCAATTTAGGTGTTTGGGTGATTTGTGAGCGGTTGGTGGTACCACGCGAGCATTTTATCCTTTCACGATTATCTTGTCAACTCTAAATGAATTTGGTCTTAATTGAATGCAATCATGTTTGAAGTCTAGCGAATTCAAGGTGGATTATCTTTACTATTATCGTTTGAAGCTTTTCTTTACTTTCAAGTGTTTTGTGTTTTAAATTTACTTTAATTTAAATTGTCAAAGTGTGATTCAAAGCGTTCCACCCTGATTTCCTGTAGGAATCCGTCTGCCCAAGACACATATTAAATTGACGTGGCTAGTACGTGATGATCCAAGTCGGGTCATACCCAATAACAAGCTAGACAAACACCTATAATATTTATTTATATGATATGATCTTTAAATAAATATCAATACTTGAAATATTTAGAAAGTGAGTTTCTAAATAATTGCACTTGAGAAATATAAATAAATTATATGGATGATTTATTTTGAGAGAAATGTGAATATGTTTATTTGGCAAAATAAACACTAATGTGTGTTGTGTATAATATGTAACAAGTTATGTTACATTTTATCTACAAAATATATAAGTATATATTTTATAAAACTTAAAGCAAAATGTTTTTCATTTTTGCTTTGGGCCGCCCCCCCCCCCCCCCCCCCCCCCCCCCCCCCCCCCCCCCCCCCGCCCCCCCCCCCCCCCATGTGGTCTTAAGTGTATTTGATACACTTACAACACATGGACTTGATATAAGCATACAACACATACAACATTGGAACTATCATTTTTCTCATGCATTTGTAAGACAAATTCTCTCATTTTCTCAACTAGAAAAACCTTCTTTTCTTCTCATAAATTTCGGTTCAAAGAAGATCAAAAGGAAAGCTTTTCAAGTTTAATTCCTAGCATATTTTGGGGTGTTTGTTGGAAGCTTGGGGTATACAAGCTTGAGGTTCTTCTAGTTTGAAGACTTGCCATTTGAAGACATCATATTCTTCATTTCTACCTTACTAGCTTGGAAGAAAGGTAGTTCTCTAAAACACCCTATGGTTGTTGTTTTGTATGTATGTTATTCATATACATGGATCCTTATTGTTTGGGTTTTTCTTTTATAAGTTAAACTTTGGTTTTTAACTATATACACATATTGAAAAGTTCAATTTTTCCGCTGCGTTTTAATATTATAAGGATAATATTACTTTGATAAAAACCCAAAAATCCCAACAATGGCATCTAGAGCCGGTTATATGGATACATACATCAAAAGTTGATATTTTGTTTGGACAAAATCCAATGTTTTGGCCATTTTTTTTGTTTTGGCCAAAATCTATACACAAAAAGAGGGTTCTTTTTCTTGTGTATTTTAGTGTCACAACTTAGCCAAAAGACCTTGTGTTTGTTTGTGATGTGTGGATATATTTGTATTTTATTTGATTATTAAATGGTTGTAATAATTAAATAGGATATTCTTCATTCATTTGGTTATGTAATTTATTTATTCCATTTGGTATGTAATAAGTAGATTAGTTGCATTTTTCTTGTAAATGTATTCTCCATGAAAGCATCAAAGAAGTTTGGGGCTGAAGTTGGAGGCCAAAAGAAAGGATGAAGAAAGGTGTTCAAAACACATCACAAAAGGTTACTTGAAGCATTTGGATGCAAGATCAAGTGGGAGTTCACCGACACAAATTTTGTGTCACTTTGTCCCTTAGGTTGAGACCTTTTGACACACTTGTTTCGGCTAACAAGTGTGGTCAAATTAGTTGGCTAATGTTGTGCACTTATTATGTTTGTGTGGTTGTTTGTTATTTTGTCATGTGGATGCTCAAAACTTACAACTTAATGACATACATAAAAATTAAAAATTTGGTTCTAAAATTGACATTAACTTGGCAAATTAAAATGGGTTTTATTAAAAGTTAATGGTTATAATTATAAAAATGGATTTTATAAAGAACCTTGAAATATGGATTTCAAAATTCATTATGGTCCATAGTTTTTGACTAGAATATAAAAACTCAAACGACCCTTTTAAAAACAAGTTAAAACGCCATCTTTTATACAACACTTAATTATTTGGGAACTCTTTGTAGGATAAAGGTCACCTAACCATCATTTAAATGTAATATTGGATTCTAGATTTTAATTATTAATTGTCCATGAGACATAAAAGGGTATTAACAATTAAAATTTATATTTGATATCGAAAATACTAATAAAGGACTTTGTTAATTTTGTAGATGGCCGCTAACAATGCAATTAACCCCACCCAAAACGTCCATAATTTTTCACTAAGATCCATTCTCGAAAAGGATCGTCTGAACCAAAACAACTTTGTGGATTGGTTTCGTAACTTGAGAATTGTTCTCAGGCACGAAAATAAATCCTATGTGTTAGACGATCCTATTCCCGATGAGCCCGAAGAGGGAGATGTTGAAGCCTTTAATGATTGGGTTAAATATACTGAGGACTCCGTGCAAGTTAGTTGCATCATGTTAGCGAGTATGACTCCTGAACTACAAAAGGAGTTCAAACACCATGGGGCATATGACATGATTACCCAACTTAAGGAAATGTTCCAACAAAAGGCAAGGGTAGAACGCTTCGAAACGGTTCGAGCGCTTCATGCATGTCGCATGGATGATTCACAATCCGTCTCAACTTATGTTCTTAAAATGAAAAGTTACATTGATCGCCTCGAAAGGTTAAATTGTCCCGTCTCAACAGAGTTGGCTACGGATTTGATCCTCAACTCCTTATCCAAAAGTTTTGAAACTTTTGTATTAAATTATAACATGAACGGATGGGACAAAACCGTTTCTGAGCTTCATGGGATGCTCAAAACTTACAACTTAATGACATACATAAAAATTAAAAATTTGGTTCTAAAATTGACATTAACTTGGCAAATTAAAATGGGTTTTATTAAAAGTTAATGGTTATAATTATAAAAATGGATTTTATAAAGAACCTTGAAATATGGATTTCAAAATTCATTATGGTCCATAGTTTTTGACTAGAATATAAAAACTCAAACGACCCTTTTAAAAACAAGTTAAAACGCCATCTTTTATACAACACTTAATTATTTGGGAACTCTTTGTAGGATAAAGGTCACCTAACCATCATTTAAATGTAATATTGGATTCTAGATTTTAATTATTAATTGTCCATGAGACATAAAAGGGTATTAACAATTAAAATTTATATTTGATATCGAAAATACTAATAAAGGACTTTGTTAATTTTGTAGATGGCCGCTAACAATGCAATTAACCCCACCCAAAACGTCCATAATTTTTCACTAAGATCCATTCTCGAAAAGGATCGTCTGAACCAAAACAACTTTGTGGATTGGTTTCGTAACTTGAGAATTGTTCTCAGGCACGAAAATAAATCCTATGTGTTAGACGATCCTATTCCCGATGAGCCCGAAGAGGGAGATGTTGAAGCCTTTAATGATTGGGTTAAATATACTGAGGACTCCGTGCAAGTTAGTTGCATCATGTTAGCGAGTATGACTCCTGAACTACAAAAGGAGTTCAAACACCATGGGGCATATGACATGATTACCCAACTTAAGGAAATGTTCCAACAAAAGGCAAGGGTAGAACGCTTCGAAACGGTTCGAGCGCTTCATGCATGTCGCATGGATGATTCACAATCCGTCTCAACTTATGTTCTTAAAATGAAAAGTTACATTGATCGCCTCGAAAGGTTAAATTGTCCCGTCTCAACAGAGTTGGCTACGGATTTGATCCTCAACTCCTTATCCAAAAGTTTTGAAACTTTTGTATTAAATTATAACATGAACGGATGGGACAAAACCGTTTCTGAGCTTCATGGGATGCTCAAAACGGCCGAGGCTAGCATGGGAAGAAAAGTTCAACCCGTTCTCATGATCAATGAAGGCGGAAAGAAAAGGCCCAATCCCGGACCAAAGGCAAATGTTGCCAAAGGAAAAGGATTCAACAAAAACTACAAAGGAAAGGGAAAGGCAAAAATGGAAACCCAAAAACCGAAGAAGCAAAAGGTTGCTGTTAATGACCCATGCTTTGAGTGTGGGGAGGTAGGACATTGGAAACGTAATTGTCCAACCTATCTCAAAGAGTTGAAAGCTAAGAGGGATGCGGAGCATACCTCAGGTACAATATTTATGATATATATTGAGCTTAATAATATTTTTTCTTACATATGGGTATTGGATACCGGATGTGGAACTCATATTTGTAATATGTTACAGGGGTTCATAAGAAAGAAGCACATCAAGAAAGGGGACATTAGTCTCTTTATGGGCAATGGTGCGAAAGTACAAGTTGAAGCTCAAGGAGACTATCTTTTGAAACTTCCAAGTGGTTTGGAAATTGTATTGAACAATGTTTTGTATGCACCAAGTTTGACTAGGAGCATTATTTCTGTTTCCCGTTTAAGACATGTTGGATATGATTTTAATTTTGTTAACAATGATATCCATGTTTCTATGAATGATGTATTTTATTTTAAAGCCATGCCTTTAAATGGTATTTATGAATTGGTTCATGAAAACACAACTTATGATAACTCAATGTACCAAGCTACCACCAAGAAACTTAAATTAGATTTAAGTGAAACCTATATTTGGCATTGTCGTCTTGGCCATATAAATAAGAATCGCATACTAACACTTCAAAAGAATGGTCTTTTGAAAACAAAATCAAATGATTCATTTGATATATGTGAATCTTGTTTACAAGGCAAGATGACTAAAGCACCTTTCAATGGCACTAATGAAAGGGCAAAAGATTTATTAGGTATCATACATTCGGATGTATGTGGTCCTTTTAAGCCAATGACTAGGAATGGTGAAAGATACTTCATTACATTCACCGATGACTATAGTCGTTACGGTTATGTTTACTTATTAAAACACAAGAATGAAGCTTTTGAAATGTTCAAAACCTTCAAGAATGAAGTAGAAAACCAACTCAGCAAGTCAATAAAAATTCTTCGTTCTGATAGAGGAGGTGAATACCTAAGTGATGCTTTTCAAGATCATCTTAGAAGTTGTGGGATTATCTCACAACTAACTCCACCTGGAACACCACAACATAATGGTGTATCTGAAAGGAGGAATCGAACCCTATTAGATATGGTCCGTTCCATGATGAGCAAAAGCTCACTACCTCTATCATTTTGGGGTTATGCCATAATCTCTGCTGCCCGAATTTTAAATATGACTCCCACCAAGAAAGTGGAGAAAACACCTTTTGAAATATGGCATGGAAGAGTTCCATCTTTGTCATACTTAAAGGTATGGGGTTGTGAGGCTTATGTAAGACATGATGCCTCAAGCAAATTAGAGCCCCGATCCACTAAATGTATTTTTGTAGGATATCCTAAAGATGATTTAGGATATTATTTCTACAATCCTAATGAGCAAAATGTATTTGTTGCTCGAAAGGCTGAGTTCTTGGAAACTAAATTCCTTATGGAAGGAGCTAGTTCTAGAACAGTGGAACTTGAAGAAGATCAAGAACCACAAACAGATACACGCTTGGTTGACACTAGTATTCAACAAAAGGATGTTGAAGATGATCAAAGAGTTGATCAAGACACACAAAACGTTCGTAGATCTGGTAGAGCTACTTATCCACCTGAGAGATATGGATTTCTCATGGATGAATGCTATATGGTGGTTTCTGATGAACCAACCAACTACCATGATGCAATATCCAAATCAGATTCGGAAAAATGGTTAGAAGTCATGAACGCTGAGATGCAATCCATGTATGACAACCAAGTTTGGGAATTGGTTGTTGAACCTCCTAATTCTAAAGTAGTTGGAAGTAAGTGGGTGTTCAAATTGAAACACGATATGCATGGAAACTTGAGTACTTATAAAGCTAGACTTGTAGCAAAAGGTTTCACTCAAACTCGAGGGGTCGATTATGATGAAACTTTTTCGCCTGTGGCAATGCTAAAGTCTATTAGGATATTATTTGCCATAGCCGCTCATTATGACTATGAGATATGGCAAATGGATGTCAAAACCGCTTTTCTAAATGGATATCTTGAGGAAGATGTCTATATGGATTAGCCTGAAGGTTTTGTCGATCCTAAACATCCTAATAAAGTATGCAAGTTAAAGAAATCAATCTATGGATTGAAACAAGCATCAAGAAGTTGGAATCGTCGTTTTGATGAAGAAGTCAAGAAATTTGGCTTCATCAAAAACGCTGATGAAGCTTGTGTGAACAAGAAGGCTAGTGGGAGCATCATTACTTTTCTAGTATTATATGTCGATGACATTCTACTATTTGGAAATGATATTCCAACCTTGGAAGGTGTAAAAGCCTGGCTTGGAAGTTGCTTTTCCATTAAGGATCTTGGTGAAGCCGCTTTTATTTTGGGAATAAGGATCTATAGGGATAGATCAAGGCGCTTAATAGGTTTGAATCAAAGTGCATACATAGACAAAATCTTGAAAAGGTTCAAGATGGAAAACTCCAAGAAAGGTTTGGTGCCTATTCAGAGAGGAACTATATTGAGCACTTCTCAATCTCCTAGCTCAAAAGCTGAGCAAGAGAGAATGAGTGGAATCCCATATGCATCTGCTATAGGATCCATCATGTATGCTATGATATGCACGAGACCGGACGTGTCATGCGCTTTAAGCATGACAAGTAGATACCAGCAAAATCCAGGAGATAGTCATTGGATGGCTGTCAAATATATATTGAAATATCTTAGAAACACTAAAGATATGTTTTTAATATATGGATCTGGTGAGGAGGAGCTCGTTGTAAAGGGTTACACGGATGCGAGTTTCCAAACTGATCGAGATGATTCTCGATCACAATCGGGGTACATCTTCATTCTAAACGGAGGAGCTGTTTCTTGGAAAAGCTCAAAGCAAGATGTGGTTGCATTGTCCACTACAGAATCGGAATACATCGCCGCTTCTTTGGCAGCACAAGAAGCTGCATGGTTGAAGAAATTCATTGCCGATCTAGGGGTTGTTCCTTCCATTCAAGAACCCCTAGAAATTCTTTGTGATAACGAGGGCGCGATTGCTCAAATCAAGGAACCTCGTGCGCATCAGAAGACTAGACACATTGAGCAGAGATTCAACTACATAAGGGATGAAGTTGAAAAAGGAAAGATATGTATTTGCAAAGTTCACACTGATCAAAATGTTGCGGATCCACTCACGAAGCTCCTTGAAAGGCCCAAGCATGAGAGTCATACTTGTGCCATGGGACTTCGATATTCTAGTGATTGGATTTGATCTATTTTATGTATTTGGATATCGGAACACTTGTATTTATTAACACCTTATATGAATATTGGTATTCTATTTTAAATTATGTTATGTTCCATTTTTTGCATGTTTAAATCCATGAATAAGTTAATTATTCTAAATATCCGTAGTCGATCATATTTGTGGGAACAAATATGAATGTAAGATTATTATGAACTTGGATTGGTAGATATTCAAAAGGTTTTGAATATAGAGCAAAATGTTGCTACCAAGGTTCATAGATATTTGTGGGATACAAATATTGGACTGACCTGCTCTCAAGCATTACTACATGGAATCTTTATGATTGATCATAAGTAATCTTGAGTTAAAAGGCGAATATCATTGTATCCTCAGACCTGAGATACATATTGGGTCTTGAAATTCACTGAATATTATACTTTGACTTAGTTCTTCGCTGCTCTGAAACATGGCAGTACATAAGACTAAGCTCAGGTATGATATAAGGTGATTGTGAAAGACATATGTAATCGAGATGGAATTTGTCCCTCTTATTCGTTGAGAGTAAGATGTCTAAGGCCTGTTACAAAGTTAAATCAATAGAGAATGATCACTCTGTGTCTCTAGGATTTAACATGACATCTGTGACAAAAGGATAAATGATCGATTCACCTAAATCATTTCAAGAAAGGGACTTGAAGGGGATGATGTTATTGAATGGCACTTCGTCATACGTATTAGGGGTAGCAAACCGTTGTTAGGCGGTATTTGCTGCTTGCGTCAATCTTCTATGAATCTTGTGCAAGTGGGAGATTGTAGGAATCCGTCTGCCCAAGACACATATTAAATTGACGTGGCTAGTACGTGATGATCCAAGTCGGGTCATACCCAATAACAAGCTAGACAAACACCTATAATATTTATTTATATGATATGATCTTTAAATAAATATCAATACTTGAAATATTTAGAAAGTGAGTTTCTAAATAATTGCACTTGAGAAATATAAATAAATTATATGGATGATTTATTTTGAGAGAAATGTGAATATGTTTATTTGGCAAAATAAACACTAATGTGTGTTGTGTATAATATGTAACAAGTTATGTTACATTTTATCTACAAAATATATAAGTATATATTTTATAAAACTTAAAGCAAAATGTTTTTCATTTTTTGCTTTTTGCCCCCCCCCCCCCCCCATGTGGTCTTAAGTGTATTTGATACACTTACAACACATGGACTTGATATAAGCATACAACACATACAACATTGGAACTATCATTTTTCTCATGCATTTGTAAGACAAATTCTCTCATTTTCTCAACTAGAAAAACCTTCTTTTCTTCTCATAAATTTCGGTTCAAAGAAGATCAAAAGGAAAGCTTTTCAAGTTTAATTCCTAGCATATTTTGGGGTGTTTGTTGGAAGCTTGGGGTATACAAGCTTGAGGTTCTTCTAGTTTGAAGACTTGCCATTTGAAGACATCATATTCTTCATTTCTACCTTACTAGCTTGGAAGAAAGGTAGTTCTCTAAAACACCCTATGGTTGTTGTTTTGTATGTATGTTATTCATATACATGGATCCTTATTGTTTGGGTTTTCTTTTATAAGTTAAACTTTGGTTTTTAACTATATACACATATTGAAAAGTTCAATTTTTCCGCTGCGTTTTAATATTATAAGGATAATATTACTTTGATAAAAACCCAAAAATCCCAACATTTCCAAACTATTTTATTAGACAATTGACTCAAACCAATCCCCGTGAACGAACCTGGACTTACTTTGTAACTATATTGCATACGATCGGGTCCACTGCCTATTAGTGTGTAGTAGTGAGTTTTGAGGTACTTCTAGTTTTAATTTTTAAACTCGATTTAGCACATCAAGTTTTTGGCGCCGCTGCCGGGGATTGTGTGCCATTTTAGTTGTTAATTTAGTGGTTTGATCCTTCCTCACGCGTGAGGAAGTTATTTGCTTTAATAGTTTAGTTTTTCTTTTCTTTTCTTATCACAGGTGCAGTTGACGTGTTTGGTTAGTTGTGTTTTATAGGTCTACTTCTCAGTTGATGAACTTGCGGTCTTCGGGTTTACCTCTAAATAGTCCTTTGAGAACGCCAACAAGACGTAGGTTTAACTTCACAACACCTACACCATTCTCACCTATTGCTAGACCCACTCCTGATTCGGACGAGGAAGGGTTTTATTTAGACGAATTGTTCAATTTAGAAGTTAAGTTAGAAGAGGAAATAGGAGACGAAGAAAGGGATCCGAATGATACGTTATGGTGAGAGGGTCCACACTATTCCTGCCAACCGTGGTAGTCCTATAAGACCTCCAGCCATTGCTCATGATTTCAATCTGAAAGGTAATCATCTTAAAAGTATTGAGGAGCAACAGTTTGACGGTAAAAGGAAATGGGATCCATACCAACACTTAGAGAGGTTTGAGAAGTTGGCACGGTTATACCAATATGGGAACAACCAAATGAATGCCGTTAAACTTGAAACATTTCCCATGTCCATTACCGGTGATGCTTTAGATTGGTTTAATGATCTTCCGGAAAATTCCATAACAACTTGGGACCAACTCAAGCAAGCTTTCATTGGTGAGTTTTATTCGCTTAGAACTCAAAGGAAGTTGGAGAATTTGATTAGGTCCTTTGACCAAGATGAAGATGAAGATGTGGTGGATGCATGGATTCGGTTTAATGAGATGTTGGATAGGATAGATGGCAAGGTTGAGATAAATATGAAGAATCAATGTGTTAACTTTAAGGATCTTGAGAGTAGGATGGCTGCACTTTCTAGGCCTCCAGGTACTTTACCTAGTAATACTCAACAGAATCCTAGGCCTCAGTTTAGCATGGGGCCGAATCAGGGACAAAATGCGGGGCAGAAGTACACTCCACCTCAAGCCCGTAATGAGGAAGCCAAGGCCATCACCACTCGTACAGGTAAATCTTATGACCCTCCTACTATGCCTAATGTTGTTGTTTCAGATGTACAGGATTCAGGTAATGATGATGAGATTGATGAGGAGATTGCGATGGAGGAGAATCCAACCGAGAAGACTCCGGTCACTCCACCAAAACCGGTTGTGGAACCCGAGATTAAAGCTTATAAACCAAAAGTTCCATTTCCACAACGTTTCAGGAAGGCAAAGTTAAAGGAACAATATAACAAGTTTGTTCAAATGATTTCAAATGTTCATATTAATGTGCCTTTAGTTGATTTGATACAGGGGATGCCTCATTATGCCAAGTTCATTAAGGAACTTGTGACGGACAAAGGAAAGATGGAGGAGGCCAAAGCTACTTTTCTCAATGCCGAGTGTTCTGCTATTTTGCAGAACCGCATTCCCCCTAAGCTTGAAGACCCAGGGAGTTTTCTTATTACTTGCTCTATTAGAACCATTATTTGTAAGGCTTTAGCTGATTTAGGTGCTAGCATTAATTTGATGCCTTATTCGGTTTGGAGTAAGTTGGCTTTAGGAATCCTTCGCCCGACTCGCATGAGTATAAGATTAGCTGACCATTCATTTCAGTACCCAATGGGGATTGCTGAAAATATTAGAGTCAAGGTGGGCCATATTGTTTTCCTAGTTGACTTTGTTATCCTCGAGATGGAGAAGGATGCACAGGTACCCCTAATACTTGGTAGACCATTCCTTAATACCGCGGATGCTATCATCCGTGTGAAAGATAAGGAAATTTCTTTGGGTGTGGGTACGGATAGGATTGTTTTTAATGTTGAGAGGTCTATTAAGCATTCATATTCTAATGATGAGTCATGTTTCAGGATTGATGTGATTGATGATGCTTTGGACCGGGAGTTTCAGGAGTTGATGGAGACCGATATGGGAGATGAGGAGATTGCTAATCTAGGATCGGGGGAAATTTCTGATGATGATTTGTTTACAGAGGTTATGACACTTAGCTTGGATGAGACACCTCCAGTGGATGAGAGCTTTGAGAGAGTTGTTGCTGATGGAAGCTCAAGGGTACCTAATTCAATTGATGTACCACCTACAGATTTGGAGCTTAAGCCATTGCCTGCCCATTTGGAGTATGCTTACTTGGCAGGTAAATCCTCTTTACCCGTGGTTATCTCGTCCTCACTCTCGAGTGACGAGAAAGGACTTCTTCTGGCTGTGCTTAAAGCTCATAAGCGGGCTTTTGCTTGGAAGACCACCGATATTCCAGGTATTAGTCCTAACTTTTGTCAGCATAAGATTGATTTTGTTGATAATGTTAAGCCCGTTGTCCAGAGACAAAGGAGGCTTAATCCAAATATGAAAGAGGTTGTTAAGAAAGAAGTTATTAAGTTGTTAGATGCAGGGATCATTTTCCCTATTGCAGATAGTTCTTGGGTAAGCCCTGTCCACTGTGTGCCCAAAAAGGGGGGCATGACAGTGGTTGAAAATGAAAATAAGGAACTCTTGGCCACTAGAACTGTAACGGGATGGCGGGTTTGTATTGACTACCGAAAGCTTAATGATGCCACCCGAAAGGATCACTTTCCATTGCCTTTTATTGATCAGATGTTAGAGAGACTTGCAGGTAATGAGTATTTTTGTTTCCTTGATGGGTTTTCCGGGTACTTTCAAATACCCATTGATCCAAAGGATCAAGAAAATACCACTTTCACGTGCCCCTTTGGCACTTTTGCTTATCGGCGAATGCCATTTGGTCTATGTAATGCCCCGGGCACCTTTCAAAGGTGCATGATAGCTATATTCCAGGACATGCTTGAAACCTCCATGGAGGTTTTCATGGATGATTTCTCAGTTTTTGGGGACTCATTTCGTACTTGTTTGCATAACTTGGATAAGATGTTGGAACGGTGTGAGAGGGCACACCTTGTTTTAAATTGGGAAAAGTGTCACTTCATGGTGACCGAGGGTATTGTGCTAGGTCACAAGATGTCTAAGGCCGGGATAGAGGTTGATAGGGCTAAGATTGATGTTATAGCCAAACTACCCCCGCCTTCCAATGTGAAAGGGGTAAGGAGTTTTCTTGGACATGCCGGTTTTTACCGCCGTTTCATTAAAGATTTTTCTAAGATTGCTCGTCCTATGACCCACTTGTTGGAGAAGGACGTCCCTTTTATGTTTAATGATGCTTGTTTAAGTGCTTTTCAGGTTCTTAAGGAGAAGTTGACTAATTCTCTTATCATGGTCGGGCCGGATTGGGAATTGCCCTTTGAATTGATGTGTGATGCAAGTGATTTTGCTGTGGGAGCCGTGCTTGGGCAAAGGGTTGATAAGCATTTCAAGCCCATTTATTTTGCTAGTAAGACTTTGAACCCCGCCCAACAAAATTACACCACAACAGAGAAGGAGTTGCTTGCCGTGGTTTTTGCTTTTGATAAGTTTAGATCTTATTTGGTGTTAAGTAAGACCATAGTTTTTACTGACCATTCAGCCCTTAAGTACTTGTTCTCGAAACAAGATGCTAAACCTAGGCTTATCCGTTGGATCTTGTTGTTACAAGAGTTCGATATTGAGATTAAGGATAAGAAAGGGGCTGAAAATTTGGCTGCCGACCATTTGAGTCGCTTGGAAGATCCTCACCGGGAGGAACTTCGTGATGGGGAGATCAATGATCACTTCCCTGATGAGTGTTTAATGTTTATTTCTACTTCTGATGATGCACCTTGGTTTGCAGATATTGCTAATTATTTGGTTGCAGGTGAGATACCAACTGACTTCACGCACCAATAGAAGAAGAAGCTCATATCGGATGCCAAGTACTATTTTTGGGATAGCCCATACTTGTTTCGTGTTTGTGCAGATGGTATGGTGAGGAGATGTGTAGCTGGAGCTGAGACTAGGGAGATTCTGGATGCCTGTCACTATGGTCCTACTGGAGGTCATTACGGTCCTTCAGTCACCGGTAAGAAAGTGTTTGATGCAGGTTTTTATTGGCCGACGATTTTCAAGGAGGCTCAAACTTTGGTGGAGACTTGTGACATTTGTCAGAGACAAGGAAGCATTACTAAGCGGGACGAGATGCCTCAACAGAGCATTCAGGTATGTGAGGTTTTTGATATTTGGGGTATAGACTTCATGGGACCATTCCCACCGTCTAATAAGTTCCTATATATTCTTGTCGCCGTTGACTACGTGTCTAAATGGGCCGAAGCCAAGGCTTTGCCCACGAATGATGCTAGGGTAGTAATTGATTTCCTTAAACAATTGTTTTGCCGATTTGGTTGCCCTAGAGCCTTAATTAGTGACCGAGGAACCCACTTTGGAAATCATCAATTAGCTAAGGTCATGAAAAGATATGGTGTTGTGCATTACTTTTCTACTTCCTATCATCCACAAACTAGTGGACAAGTAGAAAACACCAATAGGGCTTTGAAAAGAATTTTGGAGAAAACTGTGGGACATAACCCTAAGGTTTGGTCAAAGAAGTTGGATGACGCCTTGTGGGCGTTTAGGACGGCTTATAAGACGCCGATGGGCACCACGCCATACCGGTTGCTCTATGGTAAGACTTGTCATTTACCTATTGAGATAGAGCATAAGGCGTATTGGGCTTTGAGAAATTTAAACTTGGATATGATGGAAGCCGGTGAACTTAGAATGTTGCAACTTCATGAGCTTGATGAGCTTAGGTTAGGTGCATATGAGAATTCTAGGCTTTACAAGGAGCGAACCAAGGTTTGGCATGATAAGAGGATCCGTAGAAAGAAGTTTAAGGTTGGGGCTAAAGTTTTGTTGTTTTTGTCCAAGTTTAAGATCAAGCAACCTAAGCTAACTTCTAGGTGGATTGGACCTTTTGTTATCAAGCATGTTTATCCGTTGGGTTATGTGGAGTTGTTCAAGAGAGATGGTGAAGGTTCATTCATTGTAAATGGTCATAGGCTTAAATTGTATTTGGAAGAAGAGCAAGTTGAGGGGATGATCGAGGAGATCCCCGTTTTTGAATTGGAAACTTGAAGGTTGGTCGAGTCTAGCTAATGACTCGTTAATAAATTAAGCGCTTCTCGGGAGGCAACCCGTGTTATTTTCTTGCATTTTATTTTTGTTTTTGTCAGTTAGATTTGATGTTTTGTCAAGAAAAATGCAGGTACAATTTAGTGCGAAGCGGATTGAGGTAAGTGTCAAAATCTTCATGGTCAAAATTTTTCTAAGGGAAAACGGGGGGTTGTCACCAGTAGATTTGTACTGCGACGCAGTGGTGGGGTTACTATCTCACTGCGCCGCAGTCGATTATTACTGAAGTTTGGGAGCAAAAGTGCCCCACTGCGCCGCAGTGGGGGAGGCCGATGCCCACTGCGCCGCAGTGGGCCTTTGACCGGTCAACCAGAGTGTATTATTGCCAGTCAGACGAAGGAGTTACTTTTTACCACTCAAATTGTTATCAGTATTGTTTTCTCTCTCACTTTTAAACCGATCTTAAGCATATATAAAAATAAAAAAAAAAAAAACCTCCCTTTTGCTCCTGAATTCTCCCATTAATTCACCATTCTTGTATTTTCTTCTTCTTTTTCTCCTGCATTACCAGTATTCTATCGTCATCATGGGAAAAGAGGTAAGATTTCTTGACAAGTTTTTCTTTTTATTTCCTTAATTTTTAATTTTTAATTTTTAGGGTTTTAATTTTCAAATTAATTAGTGGGTTGTGTTAGTTATGGGCTATTGATACCAATGTGGTGTTTAATTTTTCGATTCTAACACTTGTTCATCCGATTTTGAGATAAAATAAATGCTAGAGTTTTGAAATTTTGGGGTTTTTGATGAACAAGTGTGGGGGAGGTAAATGATAGCCTAGGTGATTGTAAATTGTTGAAATAAAGTTGATTGATGGTATGGTTGTACACTTTTGCTGAAAGTTGTGATGAACACCGAGAATGTTGCCTAGAATTTTTAGGCCACTGCGCCGCAGTGGTATTGTGTGTTAGCCACTGCGCCGCAGTGGCTGGCTTCTGACCTGCACGTGACTATTGCCTCACTGCGCCGCAGTGAGGACCACCCAGTCTCACTGCGCCGCAGTGGGATTGTTCTGTCCAAAATTTGTGTTGAAGATTATTGTGATTTCAGTTTTGCATTCCTTCTTTAACGTGTCTGTTTGCTTTAATTTTGTGATTGCAGACTGGAGATCAGAGAAGGCAGATGGAAGTTGGTCAAGGAAGCGGGACTGGTGCCAAGAGGGCTAGGCAAGAGCCAGAAGTGCCTGATTTAAAGTTTGGAGAGCACGATATGGACGAGTCTCACGCATGGTTAGAGTTCAATGGGGCTAGGCAACCCCATATGAACAACTTCTTGAATAATCTCTTTGCTCTTCATCGTTAGGTCGTATGCCCTCCCAAATATCTTGATCCGATTTTTGCTAGAAATTATGGGATACAGGAGGATATCCGTCGGTGGTTTCGTATTGAGGTTCAAATCGGTGACCAGGTGGTTAGTAGTGATATGTGGCACAACATTTTCAATAATCGGGAACCAGTTTTTCGTGAACTTTGTCTTGAGTTTTATTCTACTTTGAAGTTGACCAAGGAGCTTAATAAAGTCAAGGATATTTTTGAAGAGCGGGTAGTAACTTTTTTCTGCGGGGGACAGCCTAGGAAGTTATCTATTCCTGAATTTGGTTTTTATTGTGGTATGTATACGAGGGAGCAGTTAGATAGTCAGGAATTTAGGGCTTTGTTGAGGAAGGGTTTGTATGTGAAACAGGATTTGGGAGATGGAGAGTCGATATCTCAGTATTGGACTCGTATTTTGGGGGGACACAATTGGCCTTCTTGTGGCTATGTTAGTGTGTCTAAGATTAGCAGTGTGAAGCTGAGGATGTTGCATAGGATGCTTGTCACGTCTCTGGTACAAAGGTCCACCCATTGGGACAAGGCGTACCAGCTAGATTTATGGCTGATTAAGTTGTTTTCTGAGGGGGCACCGAGGAGGTTTGCTTTGGCCCCGATGGTTGTTCTGGATAGGATGGTGAATCACTCGGATTCAAAGTTGGTGCTTGGGCAGTTTATCACCCGTCCTTACAAGAGGATGGGAGTTTTTGATTCTGATATATGTCATGAGGGATTGTCTTTGCAGGTTAGACAGGAGCATTTAACTGAGAAGGAGTTGATAATAGCCAAGATAGTGAAGAAGCCAAAGAAGAATGAGCAAGCGAGGTTGTTGGATGATACAGGTGTTATCGCTGCACCGCCTCCAGAGGTGGAGGATTCTGATGATGATGAGATGGAGGACGCCCCTCAGGAGCCTCAGAGGAGGCGGGGCCGTCCAAGTATTGATTTGACTGATATAGGGTCCCAGCTGCAACAGATTTTGGATGGACAACAGGCTAGTGGTAGGGCATTTGATGATTATCAAAGGAGGATGGATCAGGATATGACTTGGATGGGATCGCAGCAGGCCCGCACCAACTATACCCTAGATTATTATCAGCCTATGTGGGATGCGCAGTACCATGGGCAGCCGTTCGTTCCAGATACTCCTATTCCTGATTTTTCACCACCACCTATTCATGTTCCGACATATCGTCAGGGAGGCGGTTCTTTCTTCCCACATGATCTAAGAGGATCTCCTCGTGGTCCTGTGCAGTTTGGTTCTTTTGGCGGGAGATCTTCTTTTGATGCAGGTACTAGTGCAGATTGGAGACCATGGACAGGTGCCGCTAGTCAAGCAGGTGGAGATGCTGGTGGTTCTGGGGGATTTGTTGGTGGTTCATCTTCTTTTGTTCCTGGTTTTGTTGCAGGTTCTGGCTCAGGCTTTGGCGGTGGGCCGTCTGGAGGAGATGTTGGCGCCTCTGGTTCGGGTCAAGAAGGAGACCGCAATTGGATCACCGATCTTTTTGATACTTCTGGTCTTCCCTATGGCTATCATGGACAGTCGCAGTGATGATGGTTATGATTCCCATTCGGTTCCGTGGGATGGAATCATTTTATCATTTGGTGATTGATATTTTTGGTATTCGGATGACCGTACTTTATACATTGTGTCTTATTCTCTTCTCTTTATTTTCTGGTATCCACCCTACGGGGTGATGAGACATTGTCCTTTCTTTTCTTTTCTTTTGTTTTCGTTTCTATTTTTCTGCCTAAAAACAGTAGTACTTTGATATGTTTGGATATGTGGTTTATTTGTGGTGCAAGTGCAACAGGACTATTCAATTTGATGGCTATTGTGCAACACTAGTGTGGGGGGGGGGGAACCCGTTGGATTCTCTTCTCATCTTTACTCTGTGGCATCAAATTGTTGATTGTGTGATGGTGTGCATATGCTGGCAGTAAGTTCAGCGCCATATTTGTGATTGGTTTGTTTGATGCACACGCAACTCTCGCACTTTCCGTTTTGGTACAAGTTGTTTCTCCCGCCAAGCGACTTGTTCTTCCTTTTTCGGAAGCGCAATTTGTGACACGGGGTCGACTAACTTGTTTCAAAACGGGATGTGTCCTTACTCCGGTATGTGTCTGATTTTTCTATGTTACTTACCCCTATTTACCTTTGATTGACCAAATATGGACATTGAGGGCATTGTCCATCTTAAGTGTGGGGGGGTGGCAAATAGGTTTTAGCTACCGGGTTTATCTCTTTTGTTGTTTTGCCATTGAGATTTTAACCGTTCTTGTGGATGTGTCCCTCTCGTAGGTTTTTGGGTTTTATCCAAGAATAAGGGTTCTATCTTGAACTCTGAACTATGATGTGCATGTTTGAGAATTGGTTGCTTTCAATTTGGTGGGATGATAGAAGTTGGTATGGTTTTAAAACTTGTGTTGAGCTTGTCCTTGTGGTAAATTGCTTTTGTCATTTAAGTCATAATAATTTAATGAGCAATTTTACTACAAATTTTTCCTTGGTAAAAGTTTAATCGGCGAAATGTGTTCTGAACGGTTATTGGGCTAATCCTTGTGGATTGATAACATTACTTGCATACTCAAATTTCCCAAACACCTAAAGTTGTGAGATTCATTGTTCATATATAGATGTGCTAGGTGTTTACGGTTTTGGTTTGATTACCTTGTAATTTGTCCCTCTCTTAGGCTCTTGGATTTATTCGGGAGTAAGGGTTCCATTTCGAACTCTGCACTAAGATGTGCGAATTTGAGGTTAATTTATTCCATTTCCGGGTTCTTTTCTTTGATTTGAGTGTGCCGGTGATGTGTTGAGCTAGAACTTGGCCTTGTGATCGTGACGAGACCGCAGTGAGATCACTTTTGTGATAAAAGTACATCGGATGACGAATTGGCATATAGGCTTGACCCATACTTTTCTTTCTTTATTTTCACTTTTCCTTTTGTATATTCATACCCTTACTATACTTATACTCACTTACATATACATGCTTCCTTTCTTTGTAAACCTTTCTTATACATCCTTTTAACTTAGCCTTTTCCATTGTATATATCACTCATTTATGTAAACTTTACCTAATTATACCTTACTATACCGATAGTCTAATCCGGGGGGCCATTGATTTGTTTGGATGGTTTGGGAGAGATTCAGTGGATTGTCAGTTGGAATATTCTTAGTACTTGGGAATACGCCGATTGGTCAAAATTATTGAGGAATGTCCTGTGTTGTTCAAAGGAAGTAGATTGTGTTAGACATTGTTCATCATTGTAAGAGGGTGCCTACTAGTAGAGTAAAAGTGGTTCATTAAAAAAAAAAAAAAAAAAAAAAAATAAAAAAAAAAAAAAAAGAAAAAAAAAAAAAAAAAAAAAAAAAAAAAAAAGAGCTTGGGCTACTAGTGGGTACTTCTCATTTTTATATGTCTAGAGTTGTGTTGTATCGTTAAGAATGGAGGGCTTGGTTGACTTTAAGTTGTTTGAAGTTGATACACCACAATGGTGTCGAGTTTGCTTGGTATTTTTGAGGTGTTTTAGCGGAATAGCAATTTATGGGTTGTTGGCAATCAATGGTACGGGTTTTGATTAGACTATTTTGTACATATTTCATACTTACCTTATACTTTTGATTGATTCCTTTCATTTCTAACCTACACTCCCTCACTCATTGTAAATGTCCAATATATATACCTTAGCCTAACTATACAACCATCTTATATGCCTATTTTGATGATGTACTTGGTGCTTACGCCATGTCGGTGGAGCTATGATCCTTGTTCAAGCCTATGGTAAGATATGCATCACGACTGTGCTATGAGTGATTCTTGAATATTCAACCCCAAAAGTAAGTTCGTTGGAGTACAATGATATTGATAGGTTCATTTGTTTCACTTGTGCATAGTCGTGTTATTGAGGCTTGTGGATTGTTCAGATATTGTCAAACATTTCGGGTTTTCATTTAAGATTAAAACTGCTTCACCCAACTTCTTTGTCTTTGACATACTTGGTGTTGCTTCTTTTTGATACTCGTAATTGTTTATTTAGCTTCTTTGCCAAGGATTACTTTTTCTTTAAATGTTGGATTTGCTTGAGGACAAGCAATGCTCAAGTGTGGGGGGATTTGATGTGACCAATTTATACCTATCGCCCACATCGTTATTGGCCTTTTTATTATATGTTTTTAGTCGATTTTGCTGGCATTTGGCGCGTTTATGGGTTTTGTTAGTGGTTTCAGGTTCTAAACAGGAGACGTTTCCGTTTGGTGCAATTTCGAGTAATTTTGAGGCCATGAAGTTGATTGGAGAGTTCGAGAGTTATTAAGGTGAAAAGAGATAGAAAATATGCAAGTCTTCATAAGTTGATGTGTGCCTTCGGTTCAGTATATTTATACTGCGACGCAGTGGTGGTGAACAAGTCCACTGCGCCGCAGTCATCTATGTGGAAAAGAGCATCGAGACCAGTATATTTATACTGCGACGCAGTGGTGGTGAACAAGTCCACTGCGCCGCAGTCAGCGAGTGGAAAAAAGGAGAATTCAACCAGTAATATTACACTGCGCCGCAGTGGGATGTGCGTGTGCCCACTGCGCCGCAGTCAGCCTTGACAAACGAGCACCAAAGGCAGTGTAAAAGCACTGCGCCGCAGTGGGGGCATCACTCGCCCACTGCGCCGCAGTGAGAGTGCGGGGCTGCAAGGCTTTGACCGATCAATTGCATCAGAATGAAGGGGGTATAAATAGTTTACAAAACCTAATTCCCAAATTATCAAGTCTTCTTTCTAAGAGCTGCACTTCAAGGAACACCTTCAAGGATCAACTCAAGATTTCATCATCTTCCGATTCATTGAAGATTCACGTGCACCCACTTAGATCGTATCTATTTTATTGTCTTGCAATTTCTATTTCTCAAACGATTGGTACATCATGTTCTTCCTTTATTTTGATTGTTATTTCAATTTAATCATGAGTGGCTAATCTTTTAATCACCCACCTTGATGAAACTAGACGAATGACGTGATTGCTATATGTTTTAATTCCAAGAGTTGATTTCATTTATCGTTGTGTCGAGATCTTGATGATTTAATTCCTTTATATTTATTATTATGATATTGGTGGCATGTGTGTCCTTCGTTAGTGGTACTAGTTGGATACAGATGTGATTTTCAAACGATTGCTTATCTATGAGCAATTATCACTAGTTCATGGTATGATAGTGAATGTCATTTTAATAAAAGGAATCATTTTGTCAACGTGTTTTGTAACGGTTGGTGGTACCACGCGAGCATTTTATCCTTTCACGATTATCTTGTCAACTCTAAATGAATTTGGTCTTAATTGAATGCAATCATGTTTGAAGTCTAGCGAATTCAAGGTGGATGATCTTTACTATTATCGTTTGAAGCTTTTCTTTACTTTCAAGTGTTTTGTGGTTGGTGGTACCACGCGAGCATTTTATCCTTTCACGATTATCTTGTCAACTCTAAATGAATTTGGTCTTAATTGAATGCAATCATGTTTGAAGTCTAGCGAATTCAAGGTGGATGATCTTTACTATTATCGTTTGAAGCTTTTCTTTACTTTCAAGTGTTTTGTGTTTTAAATTTACTTTAATTTAAATTGTCAAAGTGTGATTCAAAGCGTTCCACCCTGATTTCCAAACTATTTTATTAGACAATTGACTCAAACCAATCCCCGTGAACGAACCTGGACTTACTTTGTAACTATATTGCATACGATCGGGTCCACTGCCCGTTAGTGTGTAGTAGTGAGTTTCGAGGTACTTCTAGTTTTAATTTTTAAACTCGATTTAGCACATCATAAGGTCAATTATGTAGACTCCGTAGATGGAGATGAGTTTTCAGTTCTCGAGCTAGAAGCTATGCTTAAAGAAATAGGGTATGCGAAAAAAATTCCAATGTGGTACCACTTTAAGGAACCAGATAATAATCTTGATTTTGCCCTGCATGCTTTAGGTAGTGACGATGATGTTAGGAATTTGATTAGCTTTATTGGCAAATCCAAATCCAAGATTATAGAAGTATACATAGAAAGTTGGAAAACCAAGGTAGACATAACCCCTAGAAGTGTTGTGAATAAGGTACCTGATTGGTTAAGGGAAATAGACAATGCCCTAACACAACCTTATGTGCCTGCAAAAAAGATGGGGGTTCGTATATTCATTGCATTTCATTCAATTCCTATGCAAAGTTGGTAATGACACAAAACTGCACAAGCCATTCAATACAATTGCAGAAACTGTTTCAAATGTCAAAGTAATGACACAAAACTGCACAAACCATTTTCTATTGTAATTCATTTCTCAAAACTCATTTCATTAAAACAAAACAACCAAAAATGTTAAGAAACAAACTGCATAAGCAACTTTCATTCCCATAATTTTCTAGTTTCTTACAACACTTACATAATTTTTTATCAAATCAACCTAAGAACATAACCCATATATAAGTCCCAACTCAAGAGATGGTACTAACTGAAGACACCTCTATGTCAATGGTGAGTTAACTTTGCAATATATTCACTAAACTGGAGATGACCAGTTGTAGTGAATGATATACCAAGTTCTGGATTAATTACTTAAGGTGACGAATAAGTAAAAGACAATGCAATAATGTAAATACAATAAAGTAAATTGGTGAGACAATATGTAATTTTCAAGTGTATTTTATTTATTAATGTTAAATAAAATACAAGGTTGTTGCGGAACCAAGATAATACAAAGTATTGTAAATATCCTAACAACCTATGAAATACAATTGATCTAATACTTGGAAATTCTCTAAACAATCGAAAGCACTTAAACTTGTGAAGTGTTCCTTTTGAGATTGAGAGAATATTGCACAAGTTCACCAAGAATGCAAATGTCCGAATGCAAAGTTATCTTTTCTTGGTTGTGCAAAGGCCTCTATTTATAGACAAAGTTGTCATCGGGATTCCAACTTTGTCGTATAATATAGTTGATAGCTTTTAAGGAGTCAAAATGACTTTTCCTCGAATGCTAGATAAAGCAAAACAGGGTTTTCCTTTATCTGTCCATTTTATGCACAATATACACGAATAAGGAAATTACTCGGGTAAAGTGCATAAGGACAAAAGGCCTTCCTCGTAAACAGTGTAAAGGGTTGTAAGACCTTTAAACTATTCAACTCCAGTTTCTATCTGAAGTAGAATGTCAACTGGGCTTCGCTGCCATTGTCATTCTCTTTCTTCCACTTGATGTCTTCGACTTCAGTTGGAATGTCTTCAGGTGTCTTGGTCAGATGTCAACTGGAGGAAGTCATCAGTTGCATAACTGTAAATTGCAACTGGACTTCTAATATTTCTGGACATTTTCTTCAGGTCTCCAGATGAAACTGGAGACTGGCCAGTTTCAGTGAAAACTGGTCCTAACGAATTCCCCCTAAATGTCCTGAAATATTGCCAAGCCTTTTCAAGTTCTTGTATCTATACAAGTATGAACTTGAAGGACTTGTTTGACTAAATCTAGCTAAATTTTCCAAGGCATTTTTATAGATCAATAAATGCCTTGGGTTTTTCTTTTGAGTTTGTTAGATTCAGTCGATTATCTATCTTGTGGGTTACAATCTGGCAACTTCATTTTATACAATGAAATTTACAAGTTACAAGAGAGTAAATAAAAATACAAGTAGATAAACTGAAGAAGAACTTAAACAGATGACCCTTCGCCAGTTCTTCTTCTCTTGGTTAAAGAACCAATGGGTTGAGAATCCTCTGGGTCTACATGCAGTCTGGTTTCCAGCTGTTCCTTGTGCTGAATCTTTCCCTTTAACAAATTTACCCAGGCCTTCTCAAACCTATTCCTTTGTTCTTTGGCTTCCAAAAACTCTACCATCTCCATCCATTCACTGAACCCATACTGGAGAACTGAAGGATTGTCAGTTGTCACCAGTGGCCCTCTGGTGTAACTGACTTGAACTCTGAACTCTTTGGTGCCTGGCTTGACAGTAACATTCACACCATTAATCTTCCCATTGTGTTTCCTTGTAGCCATTATTTTTGAATAATAGGCTCTTGCTTCAGATTCATTGGTAATTTTGGGAGATCCAGATAAGGCAGAATGTACAGCAGCCTTTATGTCTTCATTTGACACCTCTCCAGTTGGTTCAACAAATGTTCTCAAATCTGCATCCCTGGGCAGTGGTTTTCTTGGTTGAGTGTTCCTTCTTGGGGGATTCAACACCCTTTTCACAACTTTTCTAACATTTTCGATTCTTTTCTGAATCCCACTGGCCCGGATGTCCTTTGCCTTCTCCACTGAAATGTTTAAGTTCTTGGCATCATGCTCAGCTTCATCATCTGGATAGTGTTTGTCCAGTTCGACTTCGAGCATTTCACCTAATATGCCCACTATCCTCTGATCGTTTTTCACTCTGGCATATTCCTCCTTTGTGATTCCCAAAAGAAAAGCATCACTAATATCAAGCATTTTTATCTGTGCAAGATGCTCTCTGGCTTCAGCTTGGTTCTTTTGTTTCATTTTCTTTCTTTCTTTGATTTCATCACCAATCCTTGCCAATCTTTTACTATCACTCACTGAAACTGGAGGAAGTTTGTCAACATTGCCAGTTTCTAATATGGGCAAATCAGTGGCCGGCTGGGCAGTTTCATCAGTTGCTTTGCCCTTGCCCTTATCAACTTTCCCCCTATCACCAACATCTTCAAACTCTTCAATCATTTGCTCACCAGCTTCAGTACTGGCAGCTATTACAATTTCCCGACTAGTTGATTGTTGAGTTAAGACACCTTGAATTTGCTGACCAGCATCAGTACTGGCAGCAACATTTTGGCTTCCAGATGAAGCACCTTCAGTTGCAAATGGTGCAAGGACTAATCTTTCCCCTTTGGCAGCATCTAGGCCGACCCTAATGGCTTCCCAGTCTGCATTGCTTGTTGGCAGCCGGCCAAGAGGCTGCCACGACTGTATGTCCTTGCACTCCTTAAAGATAGTGCACATCATCCGAAAGGATCTCCATAAGTGGTTGGTCTCCCGAGACTGGGTCAGAACATTTGCAGCAACTTGTGTCTGACCAGTCTTCAGTTCTTCTAATATCTTAGAATCTTCGGCCAGACCCTTAACCACATTTTCCTTCACCTCCTCATCATTTTTCTTCAACTTTTCAACTTCAGTTGTCAGAGTATCAAGAGTCTTTATATGACTTGATACTTGGGTGCTTAAATTATCAATGCTACCCCTCAACTGGTTGATCTCAGTAGTAAGTGGAGCCAGATCAACCTGAGGAGTGGCCAACTTGGTGATCTCAGCCATCACCTTTTCAACTAGTTGTGTTTCTCATGCACCCAACGTATCATCTATCTTCTGACCAACTGATGTCATCAACTGATGCCCAAGCTCAGTCACATTCAAACCAGGCTTTTCAACAAGGTCTTTTACCTGTTTCTCTATCTCCTTTAATTCTGTTTCTGAGGATCTGACAGTTGTGCCCAACAAACTGGAGATAGAGGTGATGACTTTAGTTTGAGTCAGGTCAAAGGCTTCTTTTAAAGAAGTGGCCAGATTGTTGCAGCCATTGACTAGCTCATTGAGCTTTGATGAGCGTCCATTTTGTGATAAAAAAAGCCCTATCGAAAGGCTTCATTTCAATGCTTAAATGAGTTAATATTCCGGAACTATTGGTACTTAATGGAATCGTATGTTTATGCAGGTTCACGAAAGATGCGAGAGAGGGTGAATGACATCAAGTGACTCAAGAAGGAAGCCTATGAAGTTACAAGACACAAGGAAGTGATTCGGGAGCCGAACGAAGATGCGAAAGCTGCAGCAGGAGTCACCAGTGCCGCTGGCACCTAGCCAGCGCCGCTGGCCAACCACGAGCGCCGCTCCTCTTGCCACCAGCGCTGCTAGCCCAATGAAGCCCAGGACCAGCGCCGTTGGTAAGCCCACCAGCGCCGCTGGTTGGCCCAGTTCATTAACCGACTTTCACCTCTATTTAATCCGAACTAACCCTCAAAACCCTAAGAGAGAGCCGATTCAGCAGCCCTAGCCGCCCAACAACAACCCTAGATCGATTTGTAGATTTCCAAGGAGGTTTTGGAGTTTCTAACACCTTCCGATCTTCAATCTTTGGTCTAGATCTATCTTTCATATTTACTTTCTTTTACCAAACAATGTCTTTTATCTTTACAGACTTTGTTATTCCTTTAATAATGCTAGGCTAGTAGGCTGAATACTTGTTTGGATCGATGTGATCATGTAGACGTTTATTGTTTTACTTTGTTTGTTAGAATCTGTTGGAGTGTGTTTTACTGTTTATCGTAGATCCATGTTTATTAGTAATTCATGATATTATAGGTTCTATATCTGCATGTATTAGTTTAATTCTGATGATCTGTCTATAATCATACACTAGGACTAATGCATAAAGATGAAAAACACTAGTCGGTTTATAACTAGATGTAAAAGGTGATTCACTTGTAACCAAGGGATCCAGAACCATAGTAACTAGGATGAATTGAACATGAAGCTTAACAATGTCAGACGCGATCCAGTGACTTGTAACCGAGCACTGTGGTCACCGGAGAGAATTATTATCTGGTCATGGCTTAAGAGCCGGGTAACTACAAGATGAACTAGTAACACAAACTTTAGGTCATTAATGCTTAAACAATGAATCTAGCGAGAATTTGTTTATAGGGTAGTGTGAGTCTAGCGACAGCACTAGTTACTTAGGCTTAGTGAATCTAACGAGAATCTGAGCCGTGATTATGTTTCCAACAGCCTAGCAAACGGGTAGAATAGTATTTGGTCGTACCATGAGATCGGAGATGCCAAACAAGTATTTTATTTTAATTACTGTTATTTGCTTTTTCAATATTTTACGTTGTGTCTTCTGACGCAGTCTGCCCCGGTAATACCGGATAGTTACTGTTAGGTAGTAGTTTATTAGGAGTTAGTGACAAACCCCCAAACAAACTAGAATTACACATATTATTAGATTAGGTAGTGCAAGCGTCCCTGCGAACGATCCTGTAATTTACCACTAGACTATACTACATAGACCGGGTTCTCTGCTCGTAAGTGTATTAGTTTTAGAATAAGTTACTTGTACAACATTATAAATTTAAAATCTAGAATCATTAATAAAAACGCACATCATAGCTTTTTGGCGCCGCTGCCGGGGACGCGACGCATTCTTAGTTTAGTAGTGTAATTCGATCCTGCTTTGTGTTTCGGCACGAAGTAGTTACTTTTCAGTACTTAGGTTAAGTCATTTAGGTTAAAAGTCAAATTAGGTCAAATTAGGTTTTAGGTCAAATTAGGGTTTTAGTTAATTTAGCTAGTATTTTCATTTTCTTTAAAAATAAAAAAAAAATTCCAAAAATATTTTCATTTCATTTTTAGTTTAAGTAGTTTAATTTAGCTTTCATTTTGTCTTTATATTGGTGCGTTGATCTTTTTCTTGAGTTTTTGCAGCTTATTCAAGTAGTTGATGCGTTTAAGATCGGGAACGGTTCTAAGACGCGTTTCGACCAGCCTAAGCAGACTCAGACGTAGGAGAAGACTCTACATATCCAACTCCACACTCGTAAGTGTGTTAGTTTTAGAATAAGTTACTTGTACAACATTATAAATTTAAAAGCTAGAATCATTAATAAAAACGCATATCAAGCTTCTTGAACACCAAGTCTTCATTTCCTGAAAACTTGTTAATCCCCAGATCAACCACTTTAATATTGGTCAAGTGATCCTTGTGTTATCTGGAGAAAGACTTGGTTTTTTGTCAAGTGTCTTCTGAATATCCTCCACCCTGGTAAGAAGGTTTTAGATATCGGTTTGAACAGACACAAATTGACTATCCAGCGACGGAGGGGAAGGTGTCACTGGACCAGCACCAGCAACCACTGGAGCAACTGGAGGGGGCAAAGGAATGGAAGCCTCCCCAGTTGGAAACGCAGCAGTTAGAGGAATAGAAGGAGGAGTTGTTGAAGAAGGATGGACAGGAAGTTCAATGTGTTGATCATGTTGAGAATGCTCAAGTGTGATCAACGGCGGCGGTGGTGGTGGCATCTCTCGAAGAAGTGAGAGTTGCCCAAGTGGTGAAGGTGCCATACGTCTGTTTCTAGACATATAGTTATAAGTGGGAAATGGAGTTTCAGTAGGCTCATTTTGTTGAGATGGTAAAACTGAAATTGAAGCATCTGGTGGCGAGACATGAGATGAAGGGTTTTGATCTTGTACAGAAGAATCAAAAATCTCCATGTCTGAAGTAGTTCCTTCAGAATCCGAGGATTCAATGAGGATTTCCTCGTCATTAACACTCATGTCCAGATCCATGAATGTAACTGATGGCTGACCAGATTGGTCAGGCTCCAGATGACCTTCTCCAGTTTCCTGGATGGTTGCATCTGTTAAAGGATCAATTACCAGGGTAACGTCACCAGGGATAGAGGTCACTGGGGTTGCCTCAGTTACAACTACTCCATCAACAGTCATAACATCACTGGCCGCAGAGTTTGGAACTTCAGTCTCCAGCTGTGACTGGCCAGAGACGTCGTCAGTTCGTGCATTAAGAGTGTCAGAAATTTGGCCATGGACACTTTCATGTGCAGACTCTAACTCTATTCTGGGTTGGGGTAGCCCAGTATTTTCTTCATCACCCTCTCCTACAGAAATTTCGAGGGTGGTTGCTTGCGGTGGTCCCATTTGACTTTCTCTAGTTTCCTGTTGGGAGGAAACTGGAGGGCTGGCTAGGTTTCTACTGTCAGTGGCATGTGCTGACTTTTTCCTAGGGCGACGTGTTCTTGATGCCTTTGGAACACCTGGAGGACCTGTTGGGAGGTCTCCAAGGTAGATAGTTAGAGGGACTGACAGGCTGGAGCTAGAGGGGTTAGACTGTTGCCCAGGTTCGGCAACTGTCACAATTCCGATAGACGAACTGGTGGGTCCCTCATTGTTTTGAGGCCCGCCCAGTTGTCTTTATATTGGTGCGTTGATCTTTTTCTTGAGTTTTTGCAGCTTATTCAAGTAGTTGATGCGTTTAAGATCGGGAACGGTTCTAAGACGCGTTTCGACCAGCCTAAGCAGACTCAGACGTAGGAGAAGACTCTACATATCCAACTCCACACTCGTAAGTGTGTTAGTTTTAGAATAAGTTACTTGTACAACATTATAAATTTAAAAGCTAGAATCATTAATAAAAACGCATATCAAGCTTCTTGAACACCAAGTCTTCATTTCCTGAAAACTTGTTAATCCCCAGATCAACCACTTTAATATTGGTCAAGTGATCCTTGTGTTATCTGGAGAAAGACTTGGTTTTTTGTCAAGTGTCTTCTGAATATCCTCCACCCTGGTAAGAAGGTTTTAGATATCGGTTTGAACAGACACAAATTGACTATCCAGCGACGGAGGGGAAGGTGTCACTGGACCAGCACCAGCAACCACTGGAGCAACTGGAGGGGGCAAAGGAATGGAAGCCTCCCCAGTTGGAAACGCAGCAGTTAGAGGAATAGAAGGAGGAGTTGTTGAAGAAGGATGGACAGGAAGTTCAATGTGTTGATCATGTTGAGAATGCTCAAGTGTGATCAACGGCGGCGGTGGTGGTGGCATCTCTCGAAGAAGTGAGAGTTGCCCAAGTGGTGAAGGTGCCATACGTCTGTTTCTAGACATATAGTTATAAGTGGGAAATGGAGTTTCAGTAGGCTCATTTTGTTGAGATGGTAAAACTGAAATTGAAGCATCTGGTGGCGAGACATGAGATGAAGGGTTTTGATCTTGTACAGAAGAATCAAAAATCTCCATGTCTGAAGTAGTTCCTTCAGAATCCGAGGATTCAATGAGGATTTCCTCGTCATTAACACTCATGTCCAGATCCATGAATGTAACTGATGGCTGACCAGATTGGTCAGGCTCCAGATGACCTTCTCCAGTTTCCTGGATGGTTGCATCTGTTAAAGGATCAATTACCAGGGTAACGTCACCAGGGATAGAGGTCACTGGGGTTGCCTCAGTTACAACTACTCCATCAACAGTCATAACATCACTGGCCGCAGAGTTTGGAACTTCAGTCTCCAGCTGTGACTGGCCAGAGACGTCGTCAGTTCGTGCATTAAGAGTGTCAGAAATTTGGCCATGGACACTTTCATGTGCAGACTCTAACTCTATTCTGGGTTGGGGTAGCCCAGTATTTTCTTCATCACCCTCTCCTACAGAAATTTCGAGGGTGGTTGCTTGCGGTGGTCCCATTTGACTTTCTCTAGTTTCCTGTTGGGAGGAAACTGGAGGGCTGGCTAGGTTTCTACTGTCAGTGGCATGTGCTGACTTTTTCCTAGGGCGACGTGTTCTTGATGCCTTTGGAACACCTGGAGGACCTGTTGGGAGGTCTCCAAGGTAGATAGTTAGAGGGACTGACAGGCTGGAGCTAGAGGGGTTAGACTGTTGCCCAGGTTCGGCAACTGTCACAATTCCGATAGACGAACTGGTGGGTCCCTCATTGTTTTGAGGCCCGCCCAGTTGTCTTTCTGACCTTGGTGGTGCATCTTTTTCTTGAGTTTTTGCAGCTTATTCAAGTAGTTGATGCGTTTAAGATCGGGAACGGTTCTAAGACGCGTTTCGACCAGCCTAAGCAGACTCAGACGTAGGAGAAGACTCTACATATCCAACTCCACACTCGTAAGTGTGTTAGTTTTAGAATAAGTTACTTGTACAACATTATAAATTTAAAAGCTAGAATCATTAATAAAAACGCATATCAAGCTTCTTGAACACCAAGTCTTCATTTCCTGAAAACTTGTTAATCCCCAGATCAACCACTTTAATATTGGTCAAGTGATCCTTGTGTTATCTGGAGAAAGACTTGGTTTTTTGTCAAGTGTCTTCTGAATATCCTCCACCCTGGTAAGAAGGTTTTAGATATCGGTTTGAACAGACACAAATTGACTATCCAGCGACGGAGGGGAAGGTGTCACTGGACCAGCACCAGCAACCACTGGAGCAACTGGAGGGGGCAAAGGAATGGAAGCCTCCCCAGTTGGAAACGCAGCAGTTAGAGGAATAGAAGGAGGAGTTGTTGAAGAAGGATGGACAGGAAGTTCAATGTGTTGATCATGTTGAGAATGCTCAAGTGTGATCAACGGCGGCGGTGGTGGTGGCATCTCTCGAAGAAGTGAGAGTTGCCCAAGTGGTGAAGGTGCCATACGTCTGTTTCTAGACATATAGTTATAAGTGGGAAATGGAGTTTCAGTAGGCTCATTTTGTTGAGATGGTAAAACTGAAATTGAAGCATCTGGTGGCGAGACATGAGATGAAGGGTTTTGATCTTGTACAGAAGAATCAAAAATCTCCATGTCTGAAGTAGTTCCTTCAGAATCCGAGGATTCAATGAGGATTTCCTCGTCATTAACACTCATGTCCAGATCCATGAATGTAACTGATGGCTGACCAGATTGGTCAGGCTCCAGATGACCTTCTCCAGTTTCCTGGATGGTTGCATCTGTTAAAGGATCAATTACCAGGGTAACGTCACCAGGGATAGAGGTCACTGGGGTTGCCTCAGTTACAACTACTCCATCAACAGTCATAACATCACTGGCCGCAGAGTTTGGAACTTCAGTCTCCAGCTGTGACTGGCCAGAGACGTCGTCAGTTCGTGCATTAAGAGTGTCAGAAATTTGGCCATGGACACTTTCATGTGCAGACTCTAACTCTATTCTGGGTTGGGGTAGCCCAGTATTTTCTTCATCACCCTCTCCTACAGAAATTTCGAGGGTGGTTGCTTGCGGTGGTCCCATTTGACTTTCTCTAGTTTCCTGTTGGGAGGAAACTGGAGGGCTGGCTAGGTTTCTACTGTCAGTGGCATGTGCTGACTTTTTCCTAGGGCGACGTGTTCTTGATGCCTTTGGAACACCTGGAGGACCTGTTGGGAGGTCTCCAAGGTAGATAGTTAGAGGGACTGACAGGCTGGAGCTAGAGGGGTTAGACTGTTGCCCAGGTTCGGCAACTGTCACAATTCCGGTAGACGAACTGGTGGGTCCCTCATTGTTTTGAGGCCCGCCCAGTTGTCTTTCTGACTCACCTGGTATTGGTGCATCAGTTTTTGCGAATGCCAGCCGCATTCTTTCTGGAATCTCAACCTCTCCAGCTTCGGATACTAGAGAGTCAAGATTCCTCAACATATCTAGGACAGTGTACAGTGAAGTTGTATTATTGTAATCTTCACTGCCCAGAAGTTGAATGAAACAGAGTGACAAATACCTGGAGAAGGGAATGCATAATCCCCTGTTGCCCTTCAGTTTTTGAACCAGGCTTTTGAACAAAATAGCGGCAAAGTCCATTTTGTGTCCATTCCACAAGCAGTAAGCCATCTCTGCTTGTGTGGAGTTGATCTGGTCAAGTCCACCAGAACTCCTACCCATACTTTCTACAAGGTGGATGAAAAAGTATCTCCGTGAAGGTGTAAGACCCTTCATGGTCATCGCACCCTTTGTCTTTAATACCCTATTCTCCAGGCACTCTTCATTTCCCATATCGAGAAGTACCTGGTGAAAGTTGATGTTTGGGGATATTACAACTGGAGACTCACCTTGTCTCCAGTAGTTGAGGTGCAAGGCATCCCTCAACGTTTCAGCAGTTAAGGTACACTCGACTGTTCCATCTTTAAGTGTGAAGAAGATAGATGAACAGTCTTCTGAAAGTTCTGTTGTGTACCAAAACTCACACAAGTATTCATGATACATCTTGTGTGGGTTGAGGAAAAAAGACTCGCCGAAGGGAGAATCACGAAGAAAGGTTTGGATTCTCCCGATTAACGTATCGGCGGCTTGAGTCCCTCTCAAACTAGCCATTGGATTATTTGGGTTTAATTTAATTGATGTGGAATTTACGGGGGCACCACTGGCTCGATTGACATTGCCAGATGGATTATAAGGGACTGTAAGCAGATTTACATCCCTACTTCTAGATGATTTAGGTGCCATTTTACTCAAAGGGAAAAATGAAATTGAGTGAAATTTGGGAATTAGGGTGTAACATCCCAAAACTTAAACGTATATGTTGACTAACGTCGTTAGGTCAGATTCTAAGTCCGTGATATGTTATGTGGTAAAATGTGTGTTTATATGTTTATGTGCCCTATATGTGAGATTTAATTATCTTTAATGAGTGACAATAAAGTGGACTAAATGATGTGTAAAAGGCCTTTGTAGTGTGCGAAAGTGCTTTAGTGTGTTATATGTATCCCCAATAGGTGTTTTTAAGCGAAATAAAGTCAATATGAAGTCCAGGGACCAATTTTGACAATGGTGAAAAGTTAAAAACGGGATTAGTGACTAGGGCAGCCTAATCTATGATTAGTTTCAGCCCCTAAACCTAATTGCAATCAAAAATAAAGTTTCTCCAATCCCTTCTTGAATCCTAAGGAAATCTCCAAGTTTTGGTCAATCAAATCAAGTGTTTTTGTATTGAATCAGAGCGGCTATCATTTGTGCAGGTAATCAATGATTTATTACTTATATTATCGGATCTAATGATGTTTTGTATGGATTCAAATCTGATTATAAAAAGGGTTTTTGATAAATTAGGGTTTATATAATGTTTTGATTAACTAATGTTCTAAACGACGTCAAACGAGTTTGTAATCGATTGTTATGATCAAAAGTGGTTTATATATGTCAAAAAAACATGTTTTGGGTGAAGCCCAAGTCGTTCGTTTCTAGAAAAATCGAAGAACGAAGTCGTTTTAAGAATTCTGGTCGAAATTGATCTTAAATTCGTTTCTGGTTTGTTCCAAACGAACTTTAAGTTCGTTTTGGAGTATCTATCTTCGTTTGAAGTCAAGCAAAAAGGGTTTAAGTTCGTTTGTAGACATCTAAATTCGTTTGAAGTGGATTAAGTTCGTTTTGGAGTATCTATCTTCGTTTGAAGTCAAGCAAAAAGGGTTTAAGTTCGTTTGTAGACATCTAAATTCGTTTGAAGTTAAGCAAAAAGGGTTTAAGTTCGTTTTGGAGTATCTATCTTCGTTTGAAGTCAAGCAAAAAGGGTTTAAGTTCGTTTGAAGGATTAAGTTCGTTTTGGAGTATCTATCTTCGTTTGAAGTCAAGCAAAAAGGGTTTAAGTTCGTTTGTAGACATCTAAATTCGTTTGAAGTTGAAACACAAATTCGTTTGAAGTTGAAACAGCCAAATTCGTTTGATGATTAAAAACCTAAATTCGTTTAGCTTTGAACTAATTCTAAATTCGTTCCTTGGAACCCTAAGTTCGTTTGTCAAACGAACATTAACTTCGTTTGAAGTTGAAACAGCCAAATTCGTTTGATGATTAAAAACCTAAATTCGTTTAGCTTTGAACTAATTCTAAATTCGTTCCTTGGAACCCTAAGTTCGTTTGTCAAACTGAACATTAACTTCGTTTGAAGTGTCCTAAGTTCGTTTGAAACATTCTAAGTTCGTTTGATGAAGTTAAATTCGTTTTGTAAAGGCTAAATTCGTTTTAAGAAGCTAAGTTCGTAAGAACAAAACTAAGTTCGTTTTCAAGTCCATTTAAGGTCCCAAATGACTTATATTTCATATGTTAATGAACGATAGGTGTCGGGGATTACTAATAAGCACTGTTAGCTTTTGTTTGCGCGCACATACTACTACCAGGTAAGATACACTACTTTTGTCACGCTGAGGGTGCAACGAAAATGGTTTGTAAACTATAACCTCCAAAACGGTAATGTATAACTCATATGTGGTTGGGTTGATATGGGAGGTACTCGGGGATTAATGATGACGATGTTTATGCCTAAAATGCTTCCCCGTACACATGGTTATGATATGATATGCAATGATGATGATATGCTTAACGATATGATATGATGTGATATGATATGATATGATGAACGGTGGTTAATGACGTGTTGTAATGTTGATATGTGCATGTATATGTGGCTTGTTCATCTAGAACACTAGACCTTTTTAGGTTGCCATGACACGTGCACGTTTTAAGGGCCCTAACGTGAAAAGATGATAGATGTGGATTAGTTTAGGATTAATGTGGAAACCTAAACTAAACGTGGTAAATGCTCGAGCTAATTAGATGTTAAGTGTTATGCATAACCCGTGCCTGATGTGGTAATAGGTACGTATAAATCGTGCTCGTATGTGGGAGAGTACGTCGTGCTCGCATGTGGGAGAGTACGTAGTGCCCGTATGTGGGAGGGTACGTTAAAATGGTTGCTCGGGTGGCTCCTTGCAACAAGTCATATGTGGCGAGTAGTTTCGGGTGGCCTGATGACCCACCTAATGTCATGAACATAACGTGCTACTCATGGATCGACATTGTCTTTCCTTAATAGTAACTTCGGTTACAACTTAACGGTGACCTAGTCACAACTTAATGAGATGAGATGAAATGATGAAATTGATTAGGCACACTTAGGGTCATGGACTCTATGCTTATATGTGATATGGATACGTTATGTGGTGATATAAATGCCTAATTCAAATGACGTAATGTTTTAAAGTGATGCTTTAAATGGATGAAATGTTTTGCTTAAACCTGGTGTTATCTTACTTAGCTTTATAGCTAACACTTGTTTCTTGTTATGTGTTGACACCCCTCAGGTTAAGCAGTGAGATGTCGTGTGAAGCTTGGCGAGAGATGGGTAGATGATCAAGATGGCTTTAGTTTACCCAATAACTTCGCATAGACTTAATGTTAATGATTTCCTTTTATGGAATTTATGTAATGACTATGTTATGATTGCTTTATGTTGGGCAATCTTATGGATTTCTTTTATTACTGATTTGATGCTATTAGTAACACCACCAATGTATCTCAACTGTTTTTCTTTAGTTGAGGTTTTTAATAAACTGTTTCCGCTCTATTAACGCCGTTAGGCGAAAATTTTTGGAAATCCATATTTTTACGAAACGGGTGTTACAATTTGGTATCAGAGATGTAGTTTAAGTGAACCAAGGCCTATTGACCATAGGATTTGGACTTAAACTTAAGATATGCATGCTAGGTACTCGTAGGATGCCTTAGCTAGTGATGACATGTGATATAGGATGGGTTGGGACGAGCGCGAGTGTGATAGGGCTTATGAGATGTTTACGTTATGATGATATGTGTTTTAGCCTTATTTCCCCGTTTCTCGTTTCTCCATCGCTAAGTTGTGCTATTGCTATGAGAGACGGTCCTCAAGGTGATCTTCTATTCCTCTAACTGAATTTGATAAACTGGTGCTTTATATCATGTGAGAAGTTGTTGAGATGGACATAGGTTGGAGGATTAGGTGAGTTGGTGTCCCATCAATGTTGCCTAGCCCAGGGGGGTTTAGTGACAAGGACCGCAAAGGATATGAGATGTTGTTTGTCCGCTGAAAATCATGTGAATTGGAATTGATGGGAAAAGAGGCGATACACAAGTGTGGTAACGAACATGCATGTGAAAGGATACAATTACAATTATGGTCCGGAACATAATTGCAAGTGTATCACGACGCGAGCGTGTTTGTATGGCCATGCTTGTGTTGACGGGTGCACAAAGTAATGAAGTTGGAGAGATTACTATGTATTGAAACCTTATGTGTCAAGAGTAAACACCATGTTACGATTTTAATAATGGTTTGCCTCCGAGTTATCGAGGTATCTGTAGGCAGCACAAGACTCTGACTGAAGCTATCAAGGAGTCTAAGAAGCTTGACGATGATTTCGCTTCGGACAAGAAAGTTGAGAATGAGGATGATGAAAGGAAGTCTGGTAATGAGAGGAAGTTCAGAGGGTCTAACCGTTTTGGTAAGAAATTCAAGGGATCTTCGTCCTCTGACAAAGGAAAGACTGAGAAAGATGGAAAATGGTGCTCTGGCTGCAAAGCTATCCATTCTGACCAGTGTTCTGCTAAGACCCGCAGGTGCAATAGGTGTGGAGCACAGGGTCATACCATTGATGAGTGTACTGACAAAGCAAGATGTTACAAATGTGGAGACACTAAGCATCGTATTGCCGACTGCCCACAGATGAAGAAAGACGAGGGAAAGAAGGCAGAAGTTCCCAAGGCCAAAGCCCGTGCTTATCAGATGACGGCTGAAGAGGCCAAAGAAGACGACCAGGTAGTTACTGCTACCCTTATTGTTAACTCCAAACCTGCTAATGTGTTATTTGATTCTGGTGCGAACAAATCGTTTGTGTCTACTCTGTTTGCTCCTAAATTAGACATGATTACTAGTTCCTTACGGTGTTCTATAGAAGTAGAAGTGGCTAACGGTGCAACGACTATTATACGAGAGGGTTATTCTGATTGTCCGTTAGAGATAGAGGGTCGGTCGTTTACTGCTAACTTGTTACCAGCTACCATTCCTAGTTTTGATGTTTTCCCTGAAGATCTTCCAGGTCTTCCTCCTGATCGTGAGGTTGAGTTTTCTATTGACCTCATTCCTGGTGCTACTCCTGTAGCCAAAGCTCCCTATCGATTAGCTCCGACAGAGATGAAGGAGCTGATGACTCAAATTCAGGAACTTTTAGATAAAGGTTTCATTCGTCCGAGTTCCTCTCCATGGGGTGCTCCTATCCTTTTCGTAAAGAAGAAAGACGGATCCATGCGCATGTGTATCGATTATAGCGAGCTGAATAAAAGAACAGTGAAGAATAAGTATCCACTCCCTCGCATTGATGATTTGTTCGATCAACTTCAAGGTGCTTCCTATTTTTCTAAGATTGACTTAAGGTCTGGCTATCACCAACTGAAGGTTGAAGAGGAGAGTGTAGCCAAAACAGCGTTCCGAACTCGTTATGGTCATTACGAGTTCCTTGTCATGCCATTCCGTTTGACAAATGCTCCAGCGAAGTTTATGGATTTAATGAACCGTGTCTGTCGACCATTCTTGGATCATTTTGTTATCGTTTTCATCGACGACATCCTTGTGTATTCAAAGTCGGAAGAAGAACATAGAGAGCATTTGAAGGCTGTCCTTCAAGTCCTCAGAGAGAACAAGCTATATGCTAAGTTCTCCAAGTGCGAGTTCTGGCTAAAGGAAGTTCATTTCCTCGGCCATGTCATCTCCTCTGATGGTATAAAAGTAGATACTTCGAAGATAGAAGCGGTGTCGAAGTGGGGGCAGCCTAAGTCTCCTACTGAAATTAAAAGTTTTCTCGGTTTGGCTGGCTATTATCGACGTTTTATTCAGGATTTCTCACGCATTGCCAAGCCAATGACTGAATTAACGAAGAAAGGTGTGAAGTTTGTGTGGACTGATGCTCAAGAGAAAGCCTTCACGACGTTGAAAAAGAAGTTGTGTGAAGCTCCGGTTCTAGCTTTACCCGAAGGAACCGATGATTTAGTTGTCTATAGTGACGCATCCATCACGGGGTTAGGGTGTGTGTTAATGCAACGAGACAAAGTTATCGCTTACGCCTCTCGACAGCTGAAGCCTCATGAGCGGAATTATCCTACTCATGACCTTGAGCTGGCTGCTGTTGTGTTTGCTCTGAAATTATGGCGACATTATCTGTACGGTACGAAGTGTACCCTTTATACGGATCATAAGAGCTTACAGTATGTGTTTACTCAGAAGGACATGAATGTTAGACAACGAAGGTGGATGGAGTTATTAAAGGATTACGATTGTGAGATTAAATATCACCCAGGCAAAGCTAATGTGGTTGCTGATGCCTTAAGTCGCAAAGGATATGCGAAGAGTAGGTTATGTGCAATGATTACGAAGGTTGAGTCGAACTTACTGGAACCTATTCGATTAGCTCAAATTGAAGCGTTGAAGGAGGAGAATGTGAAAGAGGAGTCTATTGGGAAAGAAGAAAAATAGACTTGAAATGGAAGAAAATAGTCGCGGTCTTCGAACTTACAAAGGTAGAATATGGGTGCCTCTATATGGAGGCAATCGTGAGTTAGTGATGGACGAAGCTCACAAAACTAAGCATTCTGTACACCCTGGTGCCACAAAGATGCATGCGGATTTGAAGCCTATTTATTGGTGGCCCAGTATTAAGAACGATGTGATGATATACGTGCAGAAATGTTTGACGTGTGCTAAAGTAAAAGCTGAACACCAAAAGCCTTACGGGAAGTTTCAGCAACTCGAGATCCCCGAGTGGAAATGGGATCGCATTACGATGGATTTTGTAACCAAACTTCCGAGGACGCCTAGTGGTCACGATATGATATGGGTTATTGTCGATCAATTAACGAAGAGTGCCCATTTCCTCCCGGTTCGTGAGACTGCCCCTATGGAAAACTTCGCTACGTTGTATATTGAAGAAGTGGTTTCTAAACATGGTGTCCCGTTATCGATTGTGTCTGATCGTGATGCTCGATTCGTTTCCAACTTTTGGAAGAGTTTTCAACGGGAATTTGGTACTCAAGTCCGTCTGAGCACAGCCTATCATCCGCAGACCGATGGGCAAAGTGAAAGGACTATTCAAACGCTCGAAGATATGCTCAGAGCTTGTGTGATGGATTATGGTGGCTCGTGGGATAAACACCTACCTCTTATCGAGTTTGCGTATAACAATAGTTATCATGCAAGTATAGGAATGCCACCGTATGAGATGTTATATGGTAGAAAGTGTCGGACTCCTAGTTGTTGGTTGGAGCCCGGGGAAAAGCAATTGGCTGGACCCGAATTAGTACAAATTACGGCCGATAAAGTTAAAAAAAAATTGCTCGCGAAAAAAAAAAAAAAAAAAAAAAAAAAAAAAAAAAAAAAAAAAAAAAAAAAAAAAAAAAAAAAAAAAAAAAAAAAAAAAAAAAAAAAAAAAAAAAAAAAAAAAAAAAAAAAAAAAAAAAAAAAAAAAAAAAAAAAAAAAAAAAAAAAAAAAAAAAAAAAAAAAAAAAAAAAAAAAAAAAAAAAAAAAAAAAAAAAAAAAAAAAAAAAAAAAAAAAAAAAAAAAAAAAAAAAAAAAAAAAAAAAAAAAAAAAAAAAAAAAAAAAAAAAAAAAAAAAAAAAAAAAAAAAAAAAAAAAAAAAAAAAAAAAAAAAAAAAAAAAAAAAAAAAAAAAAAAAAAAAAAAAAAAAAAAAAAAAAAAAAAAAAAAAAAAAAAAAAAAAAAAAAAAAAAAAAAAAAAAAAAAAAAAAAAAAAAAAAAAAAAAAAAAAAAAAAAAAAAAAAAAAAAAAAAAAAAAAAAAAAAAAAAAAAAAAAAAAAAAAAAAAAAAAAAAAAAAAAAAAAAAAAAAAAAAAAAAAAAAAAAAAAAAAAAAAAAAAAAAAAAAAAAAAAAAAAAAAAAAAAAAAAAAAAAAAAAAAAAAAAAAAAAAAAAAAAAAAAAAAAAAAAAAAAAAAAAAAAAAAAAAAAAAAAAAAAAAAAAAAAAAAAAAAAAAAAAAAAAAAAAAAAAAAAAAAAAAAAAAAAAAAAAAAAAAAAAAAAAAAAAAAAAAAAAAAAAAAAAAAAAAAAAAAAAAAAAAAAAAAAAAAAAAAAAAAAAAAAAAAAAAAAAAAAAAAAAAAAAAAAAAAAAAAAAAAAAAAAAAAAAAAAAAAAAAAAAAAAAAAAAAAAAAAAAAAAAAAAAAAAAAAAAAAAAAAAAAAAAAAAAAAAAAAAAAAAAAAAAAAAAAAAAAAAAAAAAAAAAAAAAAAAAAAAAAAAAAAAAAAAAAAAAAAAAAAAAAAAAAAAAAAAAAAAAAAAAAAAAAAAAAAAAAAAAAAAAAAAAAAAAAAAAAAAAAAAAAAAAAAAAAAAAAAAAAAAAAAAAAAAAAAAAAAAAAAAAAAAAAAAGTCATATGCTGATAAGAAAAGGAGGCCGTTCGATTTTAAAGAAGGTGAAATGGTTTTACTCAAGGTGTCGCCTTGGAAAGGTGTGTTACGATTTGGCAAACGTGGAAAGTTAAGCCCTAGATTCATTGGACCTTTTAAGATCATTAAGAAGGTTAATGAACAGGCATTTAAGCTGGACTTACCTCCAGAACTTCATGGAATTCACAACACATTTCATGTGTGTTATCTACGTAAATGCTATGCAAATGAAACGGATGTTATTCCACTCGAGGACGTAAGTGTTGATCCAAACAAGCAGATTGTTGATGAACCTGTTGCTATAATGGGAAGGAAACAAAAGAAGTTACGACGAAAGACTATCGATCTGGTTCTCATAAAGTGGAAACACAATCACGGCGAAAGTATGACTTGGGAGACCGAGTCCGTAATGCGGGAGACCTATCCCCACCTTTTTGATGATGAAGTGATTCCGGGGACGGAATCCTCTTAAGGGGGAGGTAATTGTAACATCCCAAAACTTAAACGTATATGTTGACTAACGTCGTTAGGTCAGATTCTAAGTCCGTGATATGTTATGTGGTAAAATGTGTGTTTATATGTTTATGTGCCCTATATGTGAGATTTAATTATCTTTAATGAGTGACAATAAAGTGGACTAAATGATGTGTAAAAGGCCTTTGTAGTGTGCGAAAGTGCTTTAGTGTGTTATATGTATCCCCAATAGGTGTTTTTAAGCGAAATAAAGTCAATATGAAGTCCAGGGACCAATTTTGACAATGGTGAAAAGTTAAAAACGGGATTAGTGACTAGGGCAGCCTAATCTATGATTAGTTTCAGCCCCTAAACCTAATTGCAATCAAAAATAAAGTTTCTCCAATCCCTTCTTGAATCCTAAGGAAATCTCCAAGTTTTGGTCAATCAAATCAAGTGTTTTTGTATTGAATCAGAGCGGCTATCATTTGTGCAGGTAATCAATGATTTATTACTTATATTATCGGATCTAATGATGTTTTGTATGGATTCAAATCTGATTATGAAAAGGGTTTTTGATAAATTAGGGTTTATATAATGTTTTGATTAACTAATGTTCTAAACGACGTCAAACGAGTTTGTAATCGATCATTATGATCAAAATATGTTTAACAATGTCAAAAACGTGTTTTGGGTGAAGCCCAAGTCGATTGATTTCTGGAAAAATGAAGAACAAAGTCGTTTTAAGAATTCTGGTCGAAATTGATCTTAAATTCGTTTCTGGTTTGTTCCAAACGAACTTTAAGTTCGTTTGAAGGATTAAGTTCGTTTTTATCTACTTCGTTTGAAGTCAAGCAAAAAGGGTTTAAGTTCGTTTGGAGTATCTATAACTTCGTTTGAAGTCAAGCAAAAAGGGTTTAAGTTCGTTTGTCAAACGAACATTAACTTCGTTTGAAGTGTCCTAAGTTCGTTTGAAAGGTTAAGTTCGTTTGTAGACATCTAAATTCGTTTGAAGTTGAAACAGCCAAATTCGTTTGATGATTAAAAACCTAAATTCGTTTTAAGAATTCTGGTCGAAATTGATCTTAAATTCGTTTCTGGTTTGTTCCAAACGAACTTTAAGTTCGTTTGAAGGATTAAGTTCGTTTGAAGGATTAAGTTCGTTTTGGAGTATCTATCTTCGTTTGAAGTCAAGCAAAAAGGGTTTAAGTTCGTTTGTAGACATCTAAATTCGTTTGAAGTTGAAACAGCCAAATTCGTTTGATGATTAAAAACCTAAATTCGTTTAGCTTTGAACTAATTCTAAATTCGTTCCTTGGAACCCTAAGTTCGTTTGTCAAACGAACATTAACTTCGTTTGAAGTGTCCTAAGTTCGTTTGAAACATTCTAAGTTCGTTTGATGAAGTTAAATTCGTTTTGTAAAGGCTAAATTCGTTTTAAGAAGCTAAGTTCGTAAGAACAAAACTAAGTTCGTTTTCAAGTCCATTTAAGGTCCCAAATGACTTATATTTCATATGTTAATGTACGATAGGTGTCGGGGATTACTAATAAGCACTGTTAGCTTTTGTTTGCGCGCACATACTACTACCAGGTAAGATACACTACTTTTGTCACGCTGAGGGTGCAACGAAAATGGTTTGTAAACTATAACCTCCATAACGGTAATGTATAACCTATAATGTGGTTGGGTTGATATGGGAGGTACTCGGGGAATAATGATGACGATGCCTATGATGCTTCCCCGTAGTTATGTTTATGATATGTTTACGATATGATATGTTATGATGACGGTGGTTAATGATATGTTTACGATATGATATGTTATGATGACGGTGGTTAATGATATGTTTACGATATGATATGTTATGATGACGGTGGTTAATGATATGTTGTAATGTTGTTATGTGCATGTATATGTGGCTTGTTCATCTAGAACACTAGACCTTTTTAGGTTGCCATGACACGTGCACGTTTTAAGGGCCCTAACGTGAAAAGATGATAGTATGGATTAGTTTAGGTTAAAGGTGGAAATCTAAACTAAATACGATAAATGCTCGAGCTAATGAGATGTTAAGTGTTATGCATAACCTGTGCCTTACGGTGGTAATAGGTACATCGTGCCTTACGGTGGTAATAGGTACGTATAAATGGTGCCTGACGGTGGTAATAGGTACATCGTGCCTTACGGTGGTAATAGGTACATCGTGCCTTACGGTGGTAATAGGTACATCGTGCCTTACGGTGGTAATAGGTACATCGTGCCTTACGGTGGTAATAGGTACATCGTGCCTTACGGTGGTAATAGGTACATCGTGCCTTACGGTGGTAATAGGTACATCGTGCCTTACGGTGGTAATAGGTACATCGTGCCTTACGGTGGTAATAGGTACATCGTGCCTTACGGTGGTAATAGGTACATCGTGCCTTACGGTGGTAATAGGTACATCGTGCCTTACGGTGGTAATAGGTACATCGTGCCTTACGGTGGTAATGAATGCCTAATTAAAATGACGTAATGTTTTAAAGTGACGATTTAAATGGATGAAATGTTTTGCTTAAACCTGGTGTTATCTTACTTAGCTTTATAGCTAACACTTGTTTCTTTTAATGTGTTGACACCCCTCAGGTTAGGCAGTGAGATGACGTGTGAAGCTGTGGCGAGAGATGGGTAGATGATCAAGCTGGCTTTAGTTTACCCAATAGCTTCGCATAGACCTTATGTTATTGATTTCCTTTATGGAACTATTGTAATGACTATGTTATGGTTGCTTTATGTTGGGCAATCTTATGGATTTCTTTTATTACTGATTTGATGCTATTAGTAACACCACTTATGTTTCTCAACTGTTTTCCTTGGTTGAGGTTTTAATAAACTGTTTCCGCTTTATTGCCGCCGTTAGGCGAAAATTTTTGGAAATCCATATTTTTTTACAAAACGGGTGTTACAAAGGATCGCCGCTCATGGCCATGATGGCTAAGTTCCTTGACAAACAAGACCAACGAGAGGAGGCCCAAGAGAAAAGGAATATCTCAATGGAGAATTATTCTAAGCTCTTGAATGAAAAGATTGGGGGGTTGCATGACAAGATAGACATTAGCAATAAAAACAATCAAGCTTTGATCTCCAACTTGGAGAAGAGGATTGATAGGATAGGAAAGCATGAGAGGCAACAGGGTACTCTCCCAAGCAATACCCAACAAAACCCAAATCAAGACAAAGGCCCATGGAGGAACGGGGATGACAAGTACAAAGCTCCCCAACACCGGAATGAATCCGTGAATGCCATAACTACATGGCCCGGGGAGGTAATTACTCTTCCTATTGACGATTCTTTTGTTTCTAATGTTTCTCATCAGGTTGGGCAAATTGATGAAGGATTGGAGTATGAAGTAGAGAGGGAGTCACCGCCGATGGTGACTACTCCGGTTCCTATAGCCACACCAATCAAGGAGCCCGTGTTGAAACCCTACCAACCGAAGATCCCATTCCCACAGAGGTTGATAAAGGTAAAGATGAGGGAGCGAATGGATAGGTTCATAAGTGATCTAAGGAAGTTGCACATCAACATTCCGTTCTTGGATGCTATTGTGCAAATGCCGGGATATGCAAAATGCTTGAAGCAAATCTTGATGAACAAGAAAAAGTTGGGTGAGGTGGAGACAAAAGTCTTGGAGAATGTTTGTTCGGCGGCAGTGACGGGCAAGCTACCCGAAAAGCGTAAGGATCCAGGTAGTTTTACTGTTACTTGCAAAATAGGTGATTTAACTGTGAAAAAGGGATTGACAGATTCAGGTGCAAGTATTGATATAATGCCTTCATCTACTTATGCTAAACTGAACTTAGGAAAACCTAAACCCGTCAACATGAAAATTCAATTGGCCGACAAATCTATTATAAGACCCTTGGGTATTTTAGAAGACGTGTTGGTCGAAGTGGGTGGTTTGGTTTTTCCTGTGGACTTTGTCATCATTGATGTAGGTGAAGCATTAAACGTACCCCTTATTCTAGGAAGACCATTTCTTGCTACGGCCGATGCTACCATTGAGGTCGGTCGTGGTAAGCTTATATTAAGATCGGGGGATGAGTCAGTAGAATTCGTGAACACTTCTTCTTTTTCTTCACCTAATGTTGTTGATTCTCTTGAGACCGTTTGTGTTAGTTCTAGTGACTTTCAGATCGGTGAAATGTCGGATGATAAAGTGGAAAAGGGGAGTGATGGGAAGATAACCCTAGTACTTAATTCACGGCCAATAAGTAGCCGAAGTGCCAAGATCCGTAAATTGTACGATAGTGTCAAGACGGCAGTTTCTCATGGTAAAACGAAGTTATCAAAGGAACTTTGTTCGAATTTGTCAAGCAAAGAGAAGGAGGAGTTGATGTTGGAGGTGGATGTTTTTGGTCGAGCAAATGATTGGATTCGGGCGAAGATAAAAGATGATAGTTTACCACCGATCAAGGATAGAACTCCCAACAACTTAAGTGTGGGGAGGGGGATGGTAAACTGGAAAAATGAAAAATTTTGAAGTTTCTTTCCTTTACTAGCATTTTGGTTATGTTTTTAAATTTTTTGAGACTATAGGTTTTATGCAAAGACGATAAATGAGGATATTGAATTTTGCTAATTTAGGATAAAACTAGAGATTGGTTACCTTTAGCTTTTCTTTCTATTTTTATGTGTTTTTGTTGAGATTTACAGGTGATAAGTCGGTCAAGTCGAACTGATGAAAGAAAATGTGTGTTGAAAAGTTCGGAATTGGAGAACCAGGTAAAACTCGCGGCGCGACCATCCTCGCGGCGCGACCATAGTTCCTCGCGGCGCGATTTCGATTGCAGGGAGGTCAGAAGTTTTTCTCGCGGGCGCGAGGTCCAAGGATCGCGACGCGAGAAACTTGGAATGTCGCGGCGCGACCATAGTTCCTCGCGGCGCGAAAGTAGGGGATGTCGAGATCAGAAGTTTTTCTCGCGGGCGCGACGTCACAACTCGCGGCGCGAGCAACTTGAAATGTCGCGGCGCGACAGTTACCTCGCGGCGCGACCATAGTTCCTCGCGGCGCGATTTCGATTGCAGGGAGGTCAGAAGTTTTTCTCGCGGGCGCGAGGTCCAAGGATCGCGACGCGAGAAACTTGGAATGTCGCGGCGCGACCATAGTTCCTCGCGGCGCGAAAGTAGGCGGGCGAGAAATATCTCGCGGCGCGAGTATCAGAATATCTCGCGGCGCGAGTCACCAAAATCTCGCGGCGCGAGTATAATATCTCGCGGCGCGAGTAAAACTCGCGGCGCGAGTATAATATCTCGCGGCGCGAGAAATACTCGCGGCGCGAGTATAAATCTCGCGGCGCGAGTAAATATCTCGCGGCGCGAGTAAAACTCGCGGCGCGAGTATAAATCTCGCGGCGCGAGTAAAACTCGCGGCGCGAGTATAATATCTCGCGGCGCGAGCTCTCGACAAAACTCGCGGCGCGAGTAAAATCTCGCGGCGCGAGTATAATATCTCGCGGCGCGAGCTCTCGACAAAACTCGCGGCGCGAGTAAAATCTCGCGGCGCGAGTATAATATCTCGCGGCGCGAGTAAAACTCGCGGCGCGAGTATAATATCTCGCGGCGCGAAAAACTCGCGGCGCGAGTATAATATCTCGCGGCGCGAGAAATACTCGCGGCGCGAGTCACCAGTAAACTCGCGGCGCGAGTATAATATCTCGCGGCGCGAGCTCTCAACAAAACTCGCGGCGCGAGTATAATATCTCGCGGCGCGAGAAATACTCGCGGCGCGAGATAATATCTCGCGGCGCGAGTAAAACTCGCGGCGCGAGTATAATATCTCGCGGCGCGAGCTCTCAACAAAACTCGCGGCGCGAGTATAATATCTCGCGGCGCGAGAAAACTCGCGGCGCGAGAAATATCTCGCGGCGCGAGTAGTAAACTCGCGGCGCGAGTATAATATCTCGCGGCGCGAGCTCTCAACAAAACTCGCGGCGCGAGTATAATATCTCGCGGCGCGAGCTCTCAACAAAACTCGCGGCGCGAGGGATATAAATCGTCGGCGCGAGTATAATATCTCGCGGCGCGAGTAAAACTCGCGGCGCGAGTATAAATCTCGCGGCGCGAGTAAAATCTCGCGGCGCGAGTATAATATCTCGCGGCGCGAGTCGACAAAACTCGCGGCGCGAGTATAATATCTCGCGGCGCGAGTCAACAAAACTCGCGGCGCGAGTATAATATCTCGCGGCGCGAGTATAATATCTCGCGGCGCGAGTATAAATCTCGCGGCGCGAGAAATATCTCGCGGCGCGAGTATAATATCTCGCGGCGCGAGCTCTCGACAAAACTCGCGGCGCGAGTAAAATCTCGCGGCGCGAGTATAATATCTCGCGGCGCGAGCTCTAAAATCTCGCGGCGCGAGATAAATCTCGCGGCGCGAGAAATATCTCGCGGCGCGAGTAAAATCTCGCGGCGCGAGTAAATATCTCGCGGCGCGAGTAAATATCTCGCGGCGCGAGTAAATATCTCGCGGCGCGAGTATAATATCTCGCGGCGCGAGTATAATATCTCGCGGCGCGAGTAAAATCTCGCGGCGCGAGTATAATATCTCGCGGCGCGAGTAAATACTCGCGGCGCGAGTAAATATCTCGCGGCGCGAGTAAATATCTCGCGGCGCGAGTATAATATCTCGCGGCGCGAGAAAACTCGCGGCGCGAGATAATATCTCGCGGCGCGAGTATAATATCTCGCGGCGCGAGTAAAACTCGCGGCGCGAGAAATAGGGTCTCGCGGCGCGAGTATAATATCTCGCGGCGCGAGTATAATATCTCGCGGCGCGAGTAAAACTCGCGGCGCGAGTATAATATCTCGCGGCGCGAGTAAATACTCGCGGCGCGAGTAAAATCTCGCGGCGCGAGTAAATATCTCGCGGCGCGAGTATAATATCTCGCGGCGCGAGTAAATATCTCGCGGCGCGAGTATAATATCTCGCGGCGCGAGTAAATATCTCGCGGCGCGAGTATAATATCTCGCGGCGCGAGTAAATATCTCGCGGCGCGAGTATAATATCTCGCGGCGCGAGTAAATATCTCGCGGCGCGAGTATAATATCTCGCGGCGCGAGTAAAATCTCGCGGCGCGAGTATAATATCTCGCGGCGCGAGTAAATATCTCGCGGCGCGAGTATAATATCTCGCGGCGCGAGTAAAATCTCGCGGCGCGAGTATAATATCTCGCGGCGCGAGAAATACTCGCGGCGCGAGTATAATATCTCGCGGCGCGAGAAATACTCGCGGCGCGAGTATAATATCTCGCGGCGCGAGTCGACAAATACTCGCGGCGCGAGTATAATATCTCGCGGCGCGAGAAATATCTCGCGGCGCGAGAAATATCTAGTGCGCTAATGTGGGCTTTGAGATTCGAATAAGTAGGTCCTTGGGGTAACTTCGTTTTACCTAACTCACCTAAAGCCTCCAACTTGGGATGAGTTGTCCGAAAGTTCGTTACGCGGGTCTCATAGAAACTCACGGGTATTAAATCATAAAACATTTTGTTCTCGTATGTGTTAGTGTTTAGAGCATGGTCTCTGGATATGCAACCCAACCTTGAGTTCTGGCGTATGTCTCTTAACGATACTTAGGTATCCGTAGCGAACCGCTGGCCGGACGCTTAAAGTGCACTTTCGTATAATCACCTAATGTGTGGATAGAGTTGCAATTCTAGACCGTAGGAGTATGTTGTGTCAAGGGACTCATAAGTATAACGTAATGAAAACCTTATGGAAAACCAAGGGCGTGAGTGTTTAAGTGGACAAATATACCGGTAATCATTGTGGAATATTGCTTATGTTACCAATAATAAGTGTGAAGCTTGCTAGTGGATTATAAGCTTAGTAAGAACGAGCTTAAGATCAATTGGAACGATAGAAATGTTCAAGAGGTGTTAACACAAGCATAGGTGGGATTCTAATTGTAACCGAAAGATGGTTTTGCCTTAGATTAGTCGAATTTTCTGATTTCGTCTTAAACTTTGCTCATTAGTTTTTAAATGCATTTGCTTTTGGTATTCAACACCGCTTGGTTGGAAACTTCTCATTTAACTAATTTTGTTTTGACATTTTGATTTATTGGGTTATCGAGAATTGATTAAAGTGCACACTTGCTTGAGGGCAAGCAAGGTTTAAGTGTGGGGAGGTTTGATGTGTCTCAATTTATACATATTTCCCACATCTTATTTGGACATTTTAGGCACGGTTGATAGCCGTTTATACATATTTTGTGGTGCTTTATGGTATTTGCTAGTGATTTCAGGTCTAAGGCAGGTATTTCACTCACAAATGGTAGAAAACGACTTAGAAATGGTCCAAAGGCACTAACGGATGAAGAATGGTCGAAAACAAAGTTAAAATGCTGAAACCAGGAGGAACTCGCGGCGCGAGATGGTATCGCGACGCGAGTATAAACTCGCGGCGCGAGTATAATATCTCGCGGCGCGAGAAATACTCGCGGCGCGAGAAATATCTCGCGGCGCGAGTATAATATCTCGCGGCGCGAGCTCTCGACAAAACTCGCGGCGCGAGGAAATAGGGTCGCGGCGCGAGAAATTGCTGGTCTGACGGATTTTCTCTCTCCTGGGTATAAATACAAACACCCACTCAACCCTAAAAAGATATCTGGACACTCCAGCCTCCACTTTTTCTCTCTAGCAGTTTTTTGAAGGCTTTCCAAGGGTTTTTACTTCCCAAATATCATTTGAAGATTTGAAGACCAATTTTGGCTATAGTTACTTATTGTGGCTCGGTTGTAACTTCGATTTGGAATTCTCCTAAATATTTGGTACATTATGTTCTCTTATTTAATTGAATCTTTGTTCTTTTTCATTATGAGTAGCTAAACCTCCTTACATCTATGAAGATGAAGTGAAACAATTAGTCATGGTTGCATAATATTTTGAATTCAAGTTGGTTTTACTTAACATTTTGTCAAGATCTTATTGAAGTGATTTCTTCTACTTAATCTTGTGTCCTTGGTGATATTTGTGTTTTTCGATAGTGGTACTAGTTGAATGCAAGTATTATTTTAGTTGTTTGTCTATGAGCAACTCTTGCTAGGTCATGGTATGATAGTAAAGGATACAAATTAATAGAAATTACTTTGGTGAGTGGATTTAACGGATGGTGGTACCACGTTTCTTTCACAAAGATGAAATTGTTATTTAAATAATCAAACAAACTAGTTAGTTCAAGGAATTGTAATAAGGATGGTGGTACCACGTTTCTTTCACAAAGATGAAATTGTTATTTAAATAATCAAACAAACTAGTTAGTTCAAGGAATTGTAATAAGGATGGTGGTACCACGTTTCTTTCACAAAGATGAAATTGTTATTTAAATAATCAAACAAACTAGTTAGTTCAAGGAATTGTAATAAGGATGGTGGTACCACGTTTCTTTCACAAAGATGAAATTGTTATTTAAATAATCAAACAAACTAGTTAGTTCAAGGAATTGTAATAAGGATGGTGGTACCACGTTTCTTTCACAAAGATGAAATTGTTATTTAAATAATCAAACAAACTAGTTAGTTCAAGGAATTGTAATAAGGATGGTGGTACCACTTGTTGCAAGAAATTGAGTTGATTAGGTGATTGAGTCGATTTTACAAACGGAGTGCACGCCGAATGTGTTTTGTCTTGTCACGATTATTATCACCAACATGTAAAGAATTTTGAGCTTAACCATATGCAACCTAGACTTCTTGTGTAGCGGATTCGACATAGATGGCGTTTTAATCATTTGATTACAACAAAAATCTTTTCGTATACTCTCGAGTGACACCGGTTGAGTATTTTACTTTACTTGTTAATTTCTTAGTTTCCTGATACGCGAAGTGACAACTCGGTCACAAACCAAACTTGTACTTGTTTCACAGTTTTCACAACCTTTAGTACAACAGTCAGTCCTTGTGTTCGATCCTGGTCTTGCCAGTTACCTATATTACATGCGAACGGGTACACTGCCCGTAAGTGTGTTGTAGTCAGTTAACGGTAGACCTTGTTATAAATTTTTAAACTAGATTTCACACATCAGTCCCTATTGTAGTGTAATGTAGTATTGCTTAATGTAGTATGTAGCTATGCAGTTGATGTAGTTTAATGAAGTATCTTGATATGCATGATATATAGAAATGAAGTTGATGTGTGATATGCATGCTTGACTTGTACGCCTAGTTCACTAGACTTGCTAGGTTACTATGTCACTTGCACGTTTAAGGATCCAAACGTAATGAAGTTAAAGTGTGTGAATGTCTAGGAATGTGTGTTACCTAGACTATATGTGTGTGAATGTTTGGGAATGCAGGGACCCAATCTATATGTGTGAAATTGAGCTCATAAAACTAATGCAGGGAAAGTGTTAAGCTTAACCCGTACTTGTCTCAGCCGGATGAGTGCGTTGATGCAGTTGTTGCTTGGGTGGCTCCTCGCAACATGGTCTTTATAACGCAGGGCGAGTAATACGAGAGGTTTGACCAACCTCCACATACAGATTACTCTTGGATTGGCTTGCCACTCCTTAACGACGTAAGATGAGTAGTCTTTTGACTGATCATCCAGTCGGGTGTGATGCAGGGCACACTTATATGCAGTTAACAAGATACGTGTGACAATGTGTGAACTAATGCAGGATAGGCACATTTAGGATGATTATCCTAATTAATATGAAGTCGAAATGTAGTATATGTGTGAATGTGTGATGTGTATTGTGCCTAATAAAACTTGTCTAATAATGAAGATTGTTTTAATTGGACAAATGCTTTTAATTAAGTGTTATCTTACTTAGCTATTCCTATAGCTAACACTTGCTTCTTTAATGTGGTTGTTCCCTCAGGTTTAGCTTGATGGAATTAGATGAAGGATGTGTGAGCTTGGGTAGATTCATTGAAGGAGCCTTAGTTATCCATAGACGATTCTTTGCTTAGACATTTATTTACATTTCGTACTTAATGTCGAATTTATGTTGTGACTTGTGAACGGTTGTTTTATGTTGGGCAACCCTTGGGTTTTCATTTGAACTATTGTTTGATATGGCATGTAACACCAAATAAATGCAGAAACCGAAATGTTTTTTTATCGGTTTTGACTTTTACAGTCTTTACTTCCGCAATTTAACACCGTTAGGTGAAAAGTTTTGAAAACCCATATTTTTAAACGACGGGTGTTACAGTTTTAAATCGATGCATCGTCTAAATGGGTCATTTCGCAACGAGCAAGTTTGCGTGATTGATTGCTCATCTTATAAGATTGAGAGCATGTTCCATATTTGACTATAATTGGCAATAACAATTAATTTTATAATGATAATTTGAGAGCAAATTTAGTAACTTACATTGGGGCCATATTATTTAACATGAAAATATATGAATTCACGTCATGCCAATTGTTTATCGTATTTCCTCCCCATTGAATCTGGTTTATGATCAGAAACCAAGTATGTCTCATATAAGAGTTTTTGGTTGTGCGATATATGTAAAAGTTGCTCCACCATAACGCACAAAGACGAGACCTTAAAGAATGTTGGAAATAATGTTGGGAAAATTGGCGTGCCTTGGAGTGTATAGGCTCATGCTTTGATTCAGTTTGAAACTGTCTGACTAACTAGACAGTAGTATAACTGTTTTGGGTATGAGTTAAAACATGAAAGACGTGTACGTATTCAATAAAACCATCATTGGGAGATTTGTAGATGGCTTTAGTTTCTCATTGACATGATTTAATTTTCCCAACATTAGGGGGAGATGTTCCCAACATTAGGGAAAAAATGGAAAGCAGCTGAAATGAATAAAAATGAATTATCAAAGTTCCTCACACCGATAAATATTATATTAAAGTTTGTGGGATAATTCATTCACAAAATATAGTATTTGCCAGCATGTTAACTGACGAGAAAGAGATAGTGATTAAATCACATATAACAGCTGCTAATGCTCCAATTGATAATGAGTCTACACATATTTAAACTATGGTAGATAAGTCGATTCCAAATAAAAATCCTCGAAAGAAAGGAGCAAGAAATTGAGATGGTCAGATTCGAGGTATGAAAGACCCCATTATAATTATTGATGAGTAACTAGACATGAAGGTTTTAAATAAACCTCAGGTACCTGGAACAAATGAGATCTCAATAAATTGTGACATGTCTAGAGACTTGTGGAATCGAAAATAAATAAAAACGACGTCGAGTTTGATTGAATATGATAGCGCTAAGTGTATGACTAATGGTGAGGATCTTGAAAGTGTAACATCCCAAACTTTTCGAGTTTGATTGAATATGATAGCGCTAAGTGTATGACTAATGGTGAGGATCTTGAAAGTGTAACATCCCAAACTTTTCGAGTTTGATTGAATATGATAGCGCTAAGTGTATGACTAATGGTGAGGATCTTGAAAGTGTAACATCCCAAACTTTTCGAGTTTGATTGAATATGATAGCGCTAAGTGTATGACTAATGGTGAGGATCTTGAAAGTGTAACATCCCAAACTTTTCGAGTTTGATTGAATATGATAGCGCTAAGTGTATGACTAATGGTGAGGATCTTGAAAGTGTAACATCCCAAACTTTTCGAGTTTGATTGAATATGATAGCGCTAAGTGTATGACTAATGGTGAGGATCTTGAAAGTGTAACATCCCAAACTTTTCGAGTTTGATTGAATATGATAGCGCTAAGTGTATGACTAATGGTGAGGATCTTGAAAGTGTAACATCCCAAACTTTTCGAGTTTGATTGAATATGATAGCGCTAAGTGTATGACTAATGGTGAGGATCTTGAAAGTGTAACATCCCAAACTTTTCGAGTTTGATTGAATATGATAGCGCTAAGTGTATGACTAATGGTGAGGATCTTGAAAGTGTAACATCCCAAACTTTTCGAGTTTGATTGAATATGATAGCGCTAAGTGTATGACTAATGGTGAGGATCTTGAAAGTGTAACATCCCAAACTTTTCGAGTTTGATTGAATATGATAGCGCTAAGTGTATGACTAATGGTGAGGATCTTGAAAGTGTAACATCCCAAACTTTTCGAGTTTGATTGAATATGATAGCGCTAAGTGTATGACTAATGGTGAGGATCTTGAAAGTGTAACATCCCAAACTTTTCGAGTTTGATTGAATATGATAGCGCTAAGTGTATGACTAATGGTGAGGATCTTGAAAGTGTAACATCCCAAACTTTTCGAGTTTGATTGAATATGATAGCGCTAAGTGTATGACTAATGGTGAGGATCTTGAAAGTGTAACATCCCAAACTTTTCGAGTTTGATTGAATATGATAGCGCTAAGTGTATGACTAATGGTGAGGATCTTGAAAGTGTAACATCCCAAACTTTTCGAGTTTGATTGAATATGATAGCGCTAAGTGTATGACTAATGGTGAGGATCTTGAAAGTGTAACATCCCAAACTTTTCGAGTTTGATTGAATATGATAGCGCTAAGTGTATGACTAATGGTGAGGATCTTGAAAGTGTAACATCCCAAACTTTTCGAGTTTGATTGAATATGATAGCGCTAAGTGTATGACTAATGGTGAGGATCTTGAAAGTGTAACATCCCAAACTTTTCGAGTTTGACTTATGGTAGCGCTAAGTGTATGACTAATGGTGAGGATCTTGAAAGTGTAACATCCCAAACTTTTCTATGATGAATGACATGTATATGCAGGTTGCAAAGGCATAAGGTAAGTTCCCATATCATGGAATGATGATATGTTTATGAAGTGTGAATATGATATGATGCCATGTTTATGTTATGTGATCATGACCCAATGTTATGTTTAAGTTAATTGATCATGATATGATGTTATGCTTCTGATATGTGAACACGAAATGGTGACATGTTTATGATATGATTACATGTGTGGCTTGATCACTTAGTCACTAGTCCTTTGATTAGGATTGCCATGTTCACGTGCACGTTAAGGGCCCTAAACTAAAGAAATGACGTTATGTGATTAACTTAGGTGAAAGTGTAGCCTAAGTTGAAATAAAGTAAAGATGAAACATGTGCTTAGCTTAGGTGAAAGTGTAGCCTAATCTAAGATAAAGTAAAGAGAGATAAAAGTGGTTAGTTTAGGTGAAAGTGTAGCCTAAACTAACATAATAATGAAGTCTCGAGCATATTTAAAGTTGTGTTAAGCTTAACCCGTGCTAGTTGTAAAGCTAGTGCGTACGTGGTCACTTGAGTTGCTCCTTGTGACATAGTTATGTTTGTTTATTCCGGGTGGAGTAACTAACCACCAATGCGTAAAGGCATAAACGGTTTATTTAGTTGGAAATGACTTTGTCTTTCCTTAACGACGCCGATGGACCCCTTATTGGTTACCCATCATGTCGGGTGTGAGGACTCCCTGTATGGTCTATGACCGCCTACACACAACCCCACATCCCTATGTAAGTGGCTTAAGTCACTTAGCCTACGTCTAGGCAAAGAAACAAAGAAAAGATACGAAGTAAAGAAAAGATACGAAGTAAAGAAAAGATACGAAGTAAAGAAAAGATACGAAGTAAAGAAAAGATACGAAGTAAAGAAAGTTACGTAAGAAAGTTAGGCACACTTAGGATTATGATGTTCCTAATGTGTAATGCTATATGATGCTTATGATGTTCATGATGTTTCTTATGATATGATGTTTATGGTGCTCACGTGATATTAACACATAATGATGATATGACTTTGTTAATATATTTAATTGGCAAACGTTTTCAATACATGTTATCTTACTTAGCTAATTTATTAGCTAACACTTGCTCTTTGAAAATGTTGTGCCATCAGATTAGGTGCATACGGAGCTAGAGAAAGGATAGCTTTGTAAGGATGGGTAGAGACATTAAAAATGATAGCATTTATGTTCTTAAAGCTTAGACTACCCTTAGCCTTATGTATGGCTACTTCATTTACGATATTATGATGTAAGATCATGTAATAATGTTTGGCATTTATGTTGGTGCCAAGACTTGGATTTTCTTTTATTATTTCGATGATGCAATTAAGTAACACCAAATGTTTTCAAAGGTTTCATCCGGTTACGGATGGGCAGATTTATATGAGATCCTTTTCCGCTATTAATAAACGCCGTTGGGCGAAAGTTTTGAAAATCCAGTTTTTTTTAAACAACGGGTGTTACAAGTTGGTATCAGAGAAATGGTTTAAGTGAACCAAAATTCGACCAAGACCTTAGGATTTTGGACTTAAACCGTATGAAATATGATAGGGCTTAAGTAGGTATGCTTAGCCATTGAAATGAAATGCTTTAGGACGGGTTTGGGTTGAGTGAGAGAGTAGAATTAAGGCTTATTATGTGTTCCATGATTATTTCAAGTAGCTTTAATTCCTCTAATTCTCGCTTATCCCGTTGCTATATCTTCATCTGCTATGATACATGATTCGTGGAGGTAAAATGGCAATTCCTCCTCACGAAATTTTCAGGATTGAGTGTATGGATGTGCGTAAAGATCGGTGAAAAGTTATAACCGGTAAGATGTTGATGATGATTAAGATGTATATACAGTTAAATGAAGTTTAATGGTAGGTGAGAAGTGAAGTGACTGGTAGTCAATGTTGTCGAGCCTACCGGCTTAAAGGACGTAGATCTGAAGTTGACGAGAAGAGTTGACGTTGGGAAGTTGAAGAGATTTAAGTAGGTGATGCACAGAAGGGTTACCGGGCACACATATGGAAGGATACAGTTACAATTACGGTCGCGAACGTAATTGTAAATGTATCACGACATGTCTGTGTTTGTGAGACTGTGTCTGTGTTGATCTGAATGAAGTAAAGATGAGAATGATGGAGTCACTGAATGGTATCACCTTCAGTCACGCCAAGAGTAGACACGTATGAATGAAACAAAGAATGATGAAGCTGAAACAAGTAAAGAAGTTAACCTTAAGGACGATTGAACCCTTAACAGTGAAGCTCTTTAATTCTATGAACACTATGATAAGATGTGAAGCTACCTTAGAGCTGTGAAGTGTTAAAGTTGTACTGGAGTCGGGACGATATGTGACGATTGGGACGAGTATCTTAAGGGGGAGGTAATTGCAACATCCCCAAATTTTTGGTGAAACGGTTGACTTGAGTCGTTCAGTCAACACCTTGCTACCAATAAGTCTCTTAACGAGTTAATGCTTACGTGAGTTTAACATGCTTTATGTGAGAGGCTTTAATGTCTTAGAAAATATATACGTTTATGTGTTTAAAGATGTAAAGATGTGTTTTATATGACGATGGAATTCCCGGTGGACGATTTAAGCTATTTATGTGACGTATGGAAGTCTAGTGGCCATTCTTGCCATTACTGGAACTTCAAAACATGATTAGGAATAATGAGGTCAGAATATTATCCCCTAATTCAGATTATTCCTTCTTCCTAAGAACCCTAAATTTCTTTTCTATTTCTGGAATGATCCTTGTGCGATTTCTAGCGTTTTCGGGTGGATTAAAGATTATAATCGGTGCACGTAAACGATCCGTTTATCATCCTTCAAGGTATAAACGAAATATTTGCAGAAAATAAGTCATGTCCATCCATACATTACTCCCATACTTGGACGTGTTGGGTAATGATGGATAAGAAACGTTTTGTTGTTAAATTAGTGATTTCGGGTCATTCGGCGATTGCTATTGCAATCAATATGTATCTTGAAATTCCCTACCGGTACGAAGTTGTTTCAAGAGTCGTTTTTATGTTCAAATGGAATCAATATAAAGTTAACATCTGGTCTAGAGGTGTGATGTGGATTCGATTGCGTTCGCGAATTGATTTCGAGTCATTCGAGTGTCAAACCGAATGAAAATGAGTACAATGAACCTACGAATCAAACGAAGGTTTCAAATTTATAATTGAGTCCTTATTGGAAGTATATGAACTGTAGAGGCCGTGTGGCTTGACATGAAAGTTTGATGGTGGAAATTGTTTGTAAAATGAAGAGTTTATTGGTCTGAAAATTCAGTCCTATTGCAAAAATCATATCTTCCTTATATGAACGACTTAGAAGATGAACCTTACTTTTCTGAAAACCTCTATGTGTCCCCTAAATTTGATACGAACATAGTTTCCGATGATTTTTCCCGGAAATATGCGAAACATGTCGATCTCCAGAAGTGGTCAGGTTACGGACGAATTCTGCAGACATGTGTTGCAAACGTCATATCTTATTCATTAGAGTTCTTCAAGAGGCAAACCTTCACATTTTTGGAAAGGTCTTTGAGTCTGCTACATTTGTTAAGAACTGAGATTTGTCGCATTCGGTCATCTTATGACCCAAAAGTTGTATTTTGAGGAGGCTTATGAAACGTGGTGACATGCTTATGTGGATGTCGCCTGAAATGTGATACGACCTATAATGATAAGCGGGGTAGTAAGTCTTATACGTTGACGTGTGATAAAGGTTAAAAGCTAAGACCAGACACCGAGAGTTTTGTAGCCAAATAAAGAATTTAAGAACCTCTTAACGGAAGCGTGAAGTCATGTTATCATGAACTAAGAGACAAGGCTGCGTGGGAAGCTAAGGGTAATGATATGAGCCATTTGTAGACGGGTTGCCCAAGAATATCTATTTCTTTGTGAGCTATTATACCATTTCATTGGACACGAAAGGAAAGATGAATAATAAAGAAATGCTCTTGAAGTGTGAAAGTTAATTGTTGAATGTTTCGAATCGAGACGGCCGTAAGGTAATTAATGGTTGAAGATGTGTGTCAATGTATGAAGGAAATGGAGAACGCAAGTGATGCTTATCACCCTTAGATTGATGGGAAAGAGAAATGAGGATTTAGAAACTTGGAAAAGTCATATGATCGTGCGAAAGTGTATTGAGATTTTTCACATACCATTGGTGATGAATGATAAGCTTGTGCATGCTATGATGGAATAATAACATGTTTATGATATGAAACGATGATATCATGGAATAAAGTATGTGATAAGATCAAATGTATATGATGTAAAATAAGACGATACGATGTTAACACGATATGATGCTATGAAGATATAAAGATATGATGTCGTAGTACATTGACGATATGATAGTATAATGTTATGATGATATGATGATGAAACGATATTACGATGTGTTATATTCATATTATGACTGGTTATTGAAAGGAAAGTTGTAGCGTCAAATGACACGAAATAGCAGCTCATAAAGTTATGATTGTTGAACGAGTGTTTTGATTAGCTCAAAAAAATTGACTAAAGGTTTTGTGGTGAGCAAAGAAAGCTTACATTGAGCAAGTGAGTATAATGGTTTAACCATAGGACCCTTTGAAGGGATATGTTATGCATCGAAAGTTACGGCGAGTCGACCCTTTGTTCAAATGAATTATGTGAACTATGGTAGCAAGTTAATAAGGATACGTGTATGAGGGGCTTAATCGCCAAATGAATAGCCTTCGCCAAATGTAATGTGTGTACTAATTATGAAGGTTAAAGAAAGGAGGTGATTACCTGATTTGATTTAAATATTGAATCAAAGAAATGATGAAACAAGTGAGATGTAAGTTGGAAAGACCATAGGTTCTGATATGGTATTCATCTACATAGTACAAAGGTGTATGCTGATTTGAAGTCCATTTTATAATGAAGACAATGTGACTTCGTTGGAAGATGGGAGCCTTGATGCTAAGAAAGTAAAAGTAGAAAAGACTATGTAAGGGGCTAAATGAGTTTGGCTATGCTAAGTTAAAGAACGACCCAAAGGAAATCCTGAAATGAAATAATAAAGTTAAAGATACTGATGAGTTACTCATGTAAGAGTGGCGAAATGATTCTGAGGACAGAATCCTCTTAAGGGGGAGGTAATTGTAACATCCCAAACTTTTCGAGTTTGACTTATGGACTTGACCGTTAGTCAATGTTAGATTCGTTAAGTTATGTGCCCTTATTGGGATTATGTGATAAATGCTTATGTATGATATGTGAAATGATTAATATGATGTATAATGAAAGTAATTAAAGTAAATTCATGAAAGTAAAGTGCTTGTAGATCGTTAAGTCTCCCGGTAAGTTAATTAAGCTACGAAAGTAAAGTTTAGGAAGTCGAGGGGCCTATGGGCACTAAAGGAAGCTTATGGTCAGGAGTTTAAGGTCTAGTAAGACTCCAATAGCTGCTAATTTTCGTGATTAAGCCCTAGGAACAGATCCCCTCCCTCTCAAGACAAGTTTTCTCCAAGAATCAATCGTTTCGTGTCGTTTCGATCAAGTTTGATTAAGATTTCGAATCCTCAAAGTCATCTACAGGTAATATGGCTGATCTTACTCTTAAATCTGATCATGTATGTCTTAGAAGTGATTTCGATCCAGGCCATAGGGTTTGGGTTGGGTTATTTGATCAAACGTTTATCGAATTCATGTTATTCGAGTGTTTTAATGATTGATTTATGATGTAAAGGATTAAGGGATTAATAGGATGGTTTAAGTTGATGAAAGTGCAATTAAAAGGATTAATTTTAAGTCCCCAGGTTGGATTTGGGGTATGGGTTCGTATGGAATTCGTTTGATCAATGAACAAAAATTAGGTTTCTGGTCGACACTCCAGGTGCGACGCACCAGGAGGGTGGTGCGACGCACCACAGCCAGATTTGGAAAAATGGATTTTAGCCAAAAGCCCGATATGCGGCGCACCAATGGGTAGGTGCGGCGCACCTGCATCTATTCAGAATTTACTGATGGATTTGTGCGACGCACCAAGGAGTAGGTGCGGCGCACCTACTTATGTTCAGAATTTTCTGATCGATTTATGCGACGCACCATGTGGGAGGTGCGACGCACCTCTTGTCCAGTTTTCACAAAACGTTTCGTTTAGCTTATAGTTTGATCTTGTACTCATTCTAGGTAGTCGGGAGCACTTAGCAAGCACTATAATCAGTTCATAACAGGTTCATATGCTGTACCAAGGTAAGATAACATCTTTTGTCACCTGGTGGTACAACAAAACACGTTTTCATAAGTAAAACCTTCCAAACGCTTATGTATGATTAAAAATAAAGTAAAAGGGATTATGGGAGGTTGATATGGGATATGATGCTTACCTTTCTATGATGAATGACATGTATATGCAGGTTGCAAAGGCATAAGGTAAGTTCCCATATCATGGAATGATGATATGTGGGGGGGGGGGGGGGGGGGGGGGGGGGGGTATATAATGTTTTGTGTCCTGCCGTAGAGTTCTCACAGATATCTCGTACACGAATGGAGTTGCCATTGGAGAAGAATATGTTTATGAAGTGTGAATATGATATGATGCCATGTTTATGTTATGTGATCATGATCCAATGTTATGTTTAAGTTAATTGATCATGATATGATGTTATGCTTCTGATATGTGAACACGAAATGGTGACATGTTTATGATATGATTACATGTGTGGCTTGATCACTTAGTCACTAGTCCTTTGATTAGGATTGCCATGTTCACGTGCACGTTAAGGGCCCTAAACTAAAGAAATGACGTTATGTGATTAACTTAGGTGAAAGTGTAGCCTAAGTTGAAATAAAGTAAAGATGAAACATGTGCTTAGCTTAGGTGAAAGTGTAGCCTAATCTAAGATAAAGTAAAGAAAGATAAAAGTGGTTAGTTTAGGTGAAAGTGTAGCCTAAACTAACATAATAATGAAGTCTCGAGCATATTTAAAGTTGTGTTAAGCTTAACCCGTGCTAGTTGTAAAGCTAGTGCGTACGTGGTCACTTGAGTTGCTCCTTGTGACATAGTTATGTTTGTTTATTCCGGGTGGAGTAACTAACCACCAATGCGTAAAGGCATAAACGGTTTATTTAGTTGGAAATGACTTTGTCTTTCCTTAACGACGCCGATGGACCCCTTATTGGTTACCCATCATGTCGGGTGTGAGGACTCCCTGTATGGTCTATGACCGCCTACACACAACCCCACATCCCTATGTAAGTGGCTTAAGTCACTTAGCCTACGTCTAGGCAAAGAAACAAAGAAAAGATACGAAGTAAAGAAAAGATACGAAGTAAAGAAAAGATACGAAGTAAAGAAAGTTACGTAAGAAAGTTAGGCACACTTAGGATTATGATGTTCCTAATGTGTAATGCTATATGATGCTTATGATGTTCATGATGTTTCTTATGATATGATGTTTATGGTGCTCACGTGATATTAACACATAATGATGATATGACTTTGTTAATATATTTAATTGGCAAACGTTTTCAATACATGTTATCTTACTTAGCTAATTTATTAGCTAACACTTGCTCTTTGAAAATGTTGTGCCATCAGATTAGGTGCATACGGAGCTAGAGAAAGGATAGCTTTGTAAGGATGGGTAGAGACATTAAAGATGATAGCATTTATGTTCTTAAAGCTTAGACTACCCTTAGCCTTATGTATGGCTACTTCATTTACGATATTATGATGTAAGATCATGTAATAATGTTTGGCATTTATGTTGGTGCCAAGACTTGGATTTTCTTTTATTATTTCGATGATGCAATTAAGTAACACCAAATGTTTTCAAAGGTTTCATCCGGTTACGGATGGGCAGATTTATATGAGATCCTTTTCCGCTATTAATAAACGCCGTTGGGCGAAAGTTTTGAAAATCCAGTTTTTTTTAAACAACGGGTGTTACAAAAGCATGCATGCACATAAATTGATATGATATAGATGATTGGCCAATATGAAAAGACGCTAGTAGTTTGGGACATGAAGTCCAAGCACTTGAAAGTGTAGAAATATATATATGGTGGAAGCAACTATTGATAAATTAAAAGTCTGGCAATGTGAGAAAATTTTTATTCGCGTCTAAAGAATATATGAATAGGGCTCATTTGATATCGAGATTGCATGAGGGATATAAAATGCATGACGCATATCTCGTGATATAAAAAACATAAAACATATGTTAAAAAGATCGTAAATATTATTTGATCATATATGGTATATGGACAAGTCTTACCGTAGAGTATATCTATTGAAAAGTACCATATAAGTTATTATGTTTTCCCAATGAAACTCTATAAAGAAATCCGGATTTGAATATGATATAATCATGATCGGAATATCAATGGAACTCAGAGGGAGTGTCCAATGGTGATTGAATAGGTACAAAAATATACATGCGATACTAAAGACAAAGTTTGTCTTTTTTATAAATTAAGAAATCTCGAGGATGAAACTATTGTGCGTCATGAAAGCAAATAAAGATAATATATTTTGTATGGATAAATGACGCCCATACTTATGAGGTCACTTAATGGTGAAAATGCCCTTTTAATGTTCAAAATAATGATCACAATGTTGGTTTATAAGTGTTATAGAAGTACTATTATTTTTTGCTGGTGATACATGAAATAATACATCATTCAATATAAAGTTGGTTGGGCCTAACTTGTGAAGTATCATGATATATTTAAATGAGATGTATGATGTATGTTTAATGGTTAAATGTGATATATGAACCACATGCAAAAGAATAATATTTGAACACGAGGATAAAATAAAGGTATAGTATATCAAAGCATTAATTACGATTAAATCAAAATGATGGTTTTGATATTGGTTTGTGTCAATGGCAATTGTTCAAATAATGTAATTATTAGCGGGAGTGTTATGTTTCAACATAACAATGTGCATTTGGTAAAGTCTCTTCGGTTAATATTTAGCTTCATGCTATGATGTTTATTATATTTCCCTAAGGATATCATTGAGATAAAAACTTGAATATATGTGAATATAAAAGATCTCTATGAAATTTCTATATTTGAAAGATTACGAGAAGACAATTTTCTATATGGTAGATCTTAGCAATGAGATAGTTACTAAGGGTGATATATGATGTATGAAAACATTCTTGATAAAGATGTATTTTCATGGATTATACTTAAATGGTTTGTATATATGGTCATATGATATTGATAATGAACACTTTTCTTCTTCAAGAATGGAGATAAAGTTCTCGGTTTAAAATACCATATTTGAGTAACATTCAGATATTAGTAATATATACACTGATATATTGTAATTTGCTGAGAAGATAGAGATCTTATCTTATGAGAATGCATTAAAATGGGTAAATATATGTTTTATTACCCTCAAGATATCAAAGGTATAATTTTACATTATACTAACCTATCAAAGTAGTTTTAGTTTGTTTTGATAATGCAGGATGATCGACTACAAACGGATTTGTATTATAAGTGTGACATCAACTTCATCATATATTATAAGTGAATTGACAAATCAACATAAAGATAATGCAACATGGATGTTTTCAACTACTGAAGTTGTATATCAACGGAAGCTTGTTCGTGATATTAATGACTTAAGGAGCTCAAGTGATGTGATCATCAGGGGGAGAAGATACGCGCTGCACTCTTTTTCCCTTGGCCATGGTTTTGTCCCATTGGGTTTTTCCTGGCAAGGTTTTTAATGAGGCAGCATCCCCAAGCGTATCGAAAAAACTATGTACTCTTTTTCCTTCACTAGGTTTTTGTCCCATTGGGTTTTCCCTAGTAAGGTTTTAACGAGGCATATATTCTTTTGACTTGTGGATAGCCAAGGGGGAGTGTTATGAATCCATTATTATGTGGCTATCCACATCCCTAACTCCTAATCTTATGTATTCTACCATTATGATTGTATTTATTACATAGACTATTATATCACTATATATATGGTGATCTTATTTGTAATGAGAATATAGAAACATCAATGAAAGATCTCTCTTACTACATATTCTCTATTGTATTGTTATTGTTCTATTAAAGTTTGCTATTGTTCTATATCTTATTCTAGGTGTGATACGCTATTAGGTCATTGTTTTACAACAAGTTTTTTATTTATATCTTTTATTTACCACCCCCACCACGTTAATACACAAACCATAATAAATATTTCACATTATGAGATTTCATGAGTTTTAGCAAACATATACATTTTCTTATGAGGAAAAGAAATATGTGGCTGTTAAGCACTCAAGTTTGAAGAAAAATCCCCTCACATAACAACTTATTAATACATAAAAACATGAGGTCCTAAGTACTTTTTTAAAATATTATAAAAATTAGCATGTTAGGAGTTTTTCACCCAAATTGGATGCCTACCAGCCCCATACTCATTTTCCCTTTTTTTATAGAGTGTAAAAAATATCAGACACATTTTATAATTATTTAATTCATTTTATAGTTATAATGTTCCATTCATTTTATTTTCACTGCTCACTAATTTTTTTAAAAGGTAAGTTTGAGATCAACGACATGTCTCTTTTTAGGAAAATGATAATGACAGCCCTAAGGGCTGTCACTAACAACTTATTACATGCTAAAAACATGAGGTCCTAAGTACTTTTTTAAAATATTATAAAAATTAGCATGTTAGGAGTTTTTCACCCAAATTGGATGCCTACCAGCCCCATACTCATTTTCCCTTTTTTTATAGAGTGTAAAAAATATCAGACACATTTTATAATTATTTAATTCATTTTATAGTTATAATGTTCCATTCATTTTATTTTCACTGCTCACTAATTTTTTTAAAAGGTAAGTTTGAGATCAACGACATGTCTCTTTTTAGGAAAATGATAAATGCTCCTAAAATAATAGCATAAAAATCCTTCTAAGTTCTAACCATTAGATGAAGACATGTGGAAAAATCAGGGGTAGATTAGGAAAGAAAATTAGTGGATCCACATGTCACCATCTAATCATTTTTGGAGGATTTTTAGGCTAATATTTAAAAGGATAAATCATTTTCCTTTTTTTATACCCAACTATAGTTCTAGACAATATATACTTTTAGAAAACCCATATCTTTATTATTGAGAACATTTAGTCATACTAAAATTTGCACCCAAGACCTAAAGATTTCAAGTTTTTCATCTATATTTAAATATGGAAAATGATAATGACAGCCCTAAGGGCTGTCACTAACAACTTATTACATGCTTAAAAACTTGTACATTATATATTAAAAACCGCCCCCTGAATTTTCTAACAGCAAGGTACAAATTTTAATGCACCCAATTAGTTTTTACTGACAACCCTAAGGGCTGTCATTAACAAAACCCTTTAAATATTTAACACCAAAGTTTTAATATGGGCTGTCTGACCATCTATATATTTAAAGCCCAACCAATTATGGGTTGTCTCACCATCTGCCGTTTGAATGGGCTAAATTATGGTTTCGTTTAATACATGCAACTTGGTTAGATCCAACAGCTGATATCTTGATCTTAATCTAATAACTAGATTTAGGCCCGTATCAAATACATGGGGTTGTTTATGAAATATTTAAGATAAGATAAATTGTTTAATATGAAAATTTAAATGTAAAAGATGTAAGTAAAATCTAATTAAAAGAATATAAATCTAAAACATTGAACGCATATATAGTATTTCACTTGATTTAGACCCGTATCAAATACACGGATTGTTTATGATAAATTAAAGATAAAATTAAATATATGTAATCCAAGAAAGCTATGAAAGAACAAACCAGTGAATTTAAATATAAAGAATGTGATTAAATTTATGTAAGAACAAAACCGGTAAATTCAAATATAAATAATGTAATGAAAATCAAAGTAACAGAATGTAATACTGGAACATTGACGAAAACGTTTAACTTGTTTGTGTATCAATATCATGTCAAGATCCTCTTGTAGCCCAGTGGTTTAGTTTTTTTCCACCTTTTTGCTACCTTTGCAGTTAAAGTTTCGAGATGGGTCTAGAATGTGTAATTGTTGTATTTCTAGACTATTGTACTAGATCACTAGCATCTTGCTAGTCGATTAACTCTTATTATAAATTTATTACTTTTTGCTGTTCAAAAAAAAAAAATATGTTCCCATAACAGTTTCATTAACAATCAATTAAAAAAACTTCTTGTAGTTTTTGTTGTGGTATGGGGTTTAACCGTGTTATCCTCTTAATGATTGGGCCAAAGGGGTTGTCTTTCCATGCCCTTAGTCCATATTAACATGTATGTAACTACATACGTGATCAAAATAGTTGTTATTAGTTATATATATTATTATTATTTATTTAGAATCATCGATAAGTTATAATTATAAATCAAATTCTAAAGCAGTAGCCAATAACATTGTATCAAGAACAATAACTTTCACAAAATTTTATTATAAATCAATTTCTAAAGCAGAGTCCTAAAATCATTTTGAAAGGAATAAGGACCGTTGGATAATTTTCAACTTTGATTTATGGCCTGTAGATCACATTATTTAATTTCTTAATTCGTTAAAAACAATATTAATCCCCACACCTTTTTAGCATATAGTATCTACATTTAAATTTATACAGTCATTTTGTAAAGATATAAGTAACATACGTATCTTACTAATAAATATTGATACAAAATAATTTCTAAAATATGATAGCCTTGTCAAATATATGGATTGTTTATAATATTTTTATAATAAGATAAATTGTTAAATATGTAAATTTAAATGTAAAGATGTAAGTAAAATCTAATTAAAAGAATATAAATCTAAAACATTGAACGCATATATAGTATTTCACTTGATTTAGACCCGTATCAAATACACGGATTGTTTATGATAAATTAAAGATAAAATTAAATATATGTAATCCAAGAAAGCTATGAAAGAACAAACCAGTGAATTTAAATATAAAGAATGTGATTAAATTTATGTAAGAACAAACTGGTAAATTCAAATATAAATATGTTATGAAATATTAAGATAAAATAAATTGTTAAATATGCAAATATAAATGTAAAAGATGTAAGTAAAATCTAATTAAAAGAATATAAATCTAAAACATTGAACGCATATATAGTATTTACTATATTATATATATATATATAGATGTATATATATATATACATATTGTTATATATATATATATATATATATATATATATATATATATATATATATATATATATTGATAATTGAAAAGTTTATTGATCTATATATATATATTTATATTATATATATATATTATATAATATATATAAATATAAATATATATAATATATATAGTATTTCACTTGATTTAGACACGTATCAAATACACGGATTGTTTATGATAAATTAAAGATAAAATTAAATATATGTAATCCAAGAAAGCTATGAAAGAACAAACCAGTGAATTCAAATATAAAGAATGTGGAAATAATTAATCTATTCAAGAGGTGAGAAAAGTAAAAGTCTTTCAACAAACTGGGCAATTGAATAGCATTGATGGACCTTTGCTGTTTAGAATTTGAAGGGTTGTATCATAATTTGATCCTTTATTGAAGGCTTCTAAAACAAATACGTAACCATTCTTTTCCCCATCTCCCTGGTAACATTGTCTTTGTGGGTATATATTCTTCTTTTAGTTTCATCTTCCTTTTTTCTTTAATTTTGGTGCAGGATTATTGCAGAGTAAGTAGATGCCTTCAAGGTGTTTGATGTTATGTCTCAACGAAAAAGTTGTATGAACAAAGTAATCATCTTCTCTCATTGCTGTTTTGATTTCCTGTTGCCAAAAAAACGAGTTTCATATTTCCTTCTGAAGTTGAAGGTATGGATTTATCCTTATTGAATAATTATCATCGTCAATTGGATAACCTTGCGTGAGTTTTATCCACCTCTATTTGAGTTTTATAATACCTTCTACTTTATTCCATGTATATAAATATGTTATATTATTATATCAAGAGTTTTTTATTTTGAGTCATGTGAACAGCTACATGTAGGATCAGGAATACGACTTGGGCAGCAACATATGATCAGCCATTTTGTGTTACCTCATGTAATGAATAATGTTTTCTAAATTTATCTCACATCAAATTGATTTAATCAAGTTGTGACGAGTTTAGGTATGAGATTCATGATTTTTTTCACTCTTGTATAGCAGCTAATTGGTTTTTTGAAGTTGCAACTCTGAAATATATTCTTGATGTTGTTATAGTCTATAGGGATGAAATGGATACTTTTTTAACGCTCTGCTCTTGCTTGATGTTGAAGGTGGTTAAAATCAACTCCCATTCAGTCCGTTAATTCCGTTCGCTACATTCAGTATTACATCATGTAATGAATAATGTTTTCTAAATTTATCTCACATCAAATTGATTTAATCAAGTTGTGACGAGTTTAGGTATGAGATTCATGATTTTTTTCACTCTTGTATAGCAGCTAATTGGTTTTTTGAAGTTGCAACTCTTATATTGATGAGTTAAACTTTATATATGTATAGATCGGTTCTTCATAAAATTCACTTGATGAGAAGTAATGAATGGTGAGAAATAATTAATCTATTCAAGAGGTGAGAAAAGTAAAAGTCTTTCAACAAACTGGGCAATTGAATAGCATTGATGGACCTTTGCTGTTTAGAATTTGAAGGGTTGTATCATAATTTGATCCTTTATTGAAGGCTTCTAAAACTTTATAATGTATGATCGGTTCTTCATAAAATTCACTTGATGAGAAGTAATGAATGGTGAGAAATAATTAATCTATTCAAGAGGTGAGAAAAGTAAAAGTCTTTCAACAAACTGGGCAATTGAATAGCATTGATGGACCTTTGCTGTTTAGAATTTGAAGGGTTGTATCATAATTTGATCCTTTATTGAAGGCTTCTAAAACAAATACGTAACCATTCTTTTCCCCATCTCCCTGGTAACATTGTCTTTGTGGGTATATATTCTTCTTTTAGTTTCATCTTCCTTTTTTCTTTAATTTTGGTGCAGGATTATTGCAGAGTAAGTAGATGCCTTCAAGGTGTTTGATGTTATGTCTCAACGAAAAAGTTGTATGAACAAAGTAATCATCTTCTCTCATTGCTGTTTTGATTTCCTGTTGCCAAAAAAACGAGTTTCATATTTCCTTCTGAAGTTGAAGGTATGGATTTATCCTTATTGAATAATTATCATCGTCAATTGGATAACCTTGCGTGAGTTTTATCCACCTCTATTTGAGTTTTATAATACCTTCTACTTTATTCCATGTATATAAATATGTTATATTATTATATCAAGAGTTTTTTATTTTGAGTCATGTGAACAGCTACATGTAGGATCAGGAATACGACTTGGGCAGCAACATATGATCAGCCATTTTGTGTTACCTCATGTAATGAATAATGTTTTCTAAATTTATCTCACATCAAATTGATTTAATCAAGTTGTGACGAGTTTAGGTATGAGATTCATGATTTTTTTCACTCTTGTATAGCAGCTAATTGGTTTTTTGAAGTTGCAACTCTGAAATATATTCTTGATGTTGTTATAGTCTATAGGGATGAAATGGATACTTTTTTAACGCTCTGCTCTTGCTTGATGTTGAAGGTGGTTAAAATCAACTCCCATTCAGTCCGTTAATTCCGTTCGCTACATTCAGTATTACATCATGTAATGAAAAATAATTTCTGAATTTAAATTTTGCATAACAGTTTGCTATAATAATTGATTTTCTTGGCTTATTTTCGTGTTGGTTAACAACTTATTTTCATTTACCACAAGTCCGTTAGTAATCTGTTGAAGGGTTAATCCTGGGTTGATGTCACAATATTTCAGCTTACGCGTATAAATTTAGATAATTGGTTACTGAGGTAAAATTGTCTATGACATGTCAGTGGATAATTAGTGTACATAAGCATGGTTTAGATTATAATATGGGTAATATCCTTATTAGTTATTGAAATTTGCCAGAGTTTATAACTACCATTTAGATATTCTTTTGCAAAGCTTTAACTTTGACTATATCTACAATGAGAAATCATCTAAATAGCAAGAAAGAACGTAAACAAGAAAAGGGAAGTTATTGATGGAAGTTGTGTTAGTATTTTATGCATGTTCTATATGATCTATACATCCAATAACTTGCAATTTCTGCCTAAGATATGTAGGTACTATTAGAACATGAGCACTTAAGCTTGAGGCCCGACACATCTTGCAACAAATGGTTAGTGTTCTTAAGATCCTACATGTTTTGATCATGCATTGCTATATAAATATATTCTAATGCCTATGTCACTTCATACTTCATTGTTAGAATAGTGTTTATGGGTTGGGCCAATCACTGACCTGACCTACCTGACCTGACCTGACCTGACCCGTGACCTGACCTGACCTGTTCCGGTAGCCAGAAAAAGTACATGTTCTAAGTCCTCACCCAACAATGACGACCTGCCCATTTGGTCTCTTACGGAAATTATGATTAGGCTTTGTATATCACACTTTATGTTTTCAAACATTTTATAGCTGCTTTATTTTGTTACAAAAGAGAATGAAACATGTTCTTATGTTGATGAACCAAGAGAATATTAAAACATTAAAGTTGCATTGTTTAGAACAGAAACAGGTACTCTATTCGCAAGTGTATTATATCATCTATAAGATCTTCATGTGCCTACCTATATTGTTTATCAGCAAAAAACATTATGAAAAGCTCTTAAATCTTTCAAAAATGAACTTACGGAGCATTTATTTTCTTAATTTGTTCTCTTTTATACAATCCTTTCTTTTTTGTCAATTTGCTTCCGTAGCAAGTACTATCGCTATCTCTACGTGTCTTTCAACATCAAACTTAATGGATTGGAAATGTATACTAAAACGTCAAACTGAGCTCTTTTTTTTATACCTGTAATCACATGCATTGATCCCTTGAGTTAATTGTGTTGAGTTTTAAACATGAATTTTGATATTTATGTAGACTTTTGAATGTGAATAAGCAAAGCTGTTGGACTATGTTGAGTGCCACCCAAATGGATTCCAAGATGGAACTAATTAAAGCCTGGGCGGGAAGTTTTGGTGTGTTGCATGTAAGACCGATGTCTCCTTTCCGTGGACAAGGTACACTTTTTAGTGGCAAACCAGAATCATAGCCCCACTATTGCCTCTATTTAGGTTCTTGCCCCCGGTTTAACTTTGTTGCAAATGCAAACTTTCTTGGATTGGCAAAGAGGTACATGATCGAGATAGATGTGACCGATGGAATTGCAGAAACTGTTGTGGTCCTGTTTGATGATGTTGAGGAATCAATTGCTGCATAGTTGCAGTCGGGTCTAGGAAAAGGTATGTGGAAAAATTTTGTTGAAATTTTCAAGCTTGCATGCCCTTTGCACTAGAATCATGTTGTATTCATAGTCGCATTGAGGAATGTGAGTCAGAATGTGATGTTGATGAAGAGCGTGGAAAGAAAAAGAACAAAAAGAGCATGCGGAGTAGGTGATTTTAATAGGGAAGTTTGTCTCTTCAAGTCTTTAACCAAGATGATGACTTTATCTGAGTTCAGGTTCTCATTCTACTACTCTTTCTTTCTGTTAATACTGATAATGAATATGTGTATGTGGCTAAATTAGCGTTGTCAATTTTTATCTATTTGACTTATGAGATGTTTAATCTTGGTTATTGTATATGTCATGAGATGGGTGGTATCCTTTTGTAATTTGCCAAGATAGTTATGTTACTAAGTTTTCTCCATAAATACATGTTTATTTCATTTATTATTGTTTTGTTTAATGATATTTTATAGTTCAGGTTCTCATTCTACTACTCTTTCTTTCTGTTAATACTGATAATGAATATGTGTATGTGGCTAAATTAGCGTTGTCAATTTTTATCTATTTGACTTATGAGATGTTTAATCTTGGTTATTGTATATGTCATGAGATGGGTGGTATCCTTTTGTAATTTGCCAAGATAGTTATGTTACTAAGTTTTCTCCATAAATACATGTTTATTTCATTTATTATTGTTTTGTTTAATGATATTTTATAGTTCTTATATTATTTCTATACATTTATTTCTTGAAGATGATCAGAGTTCTAATTTTAGGATGCTCCTGATTATGTAGTATATATGGGTAATATCCTTATTAGTTATTGAAATTTGCCAGAGTTTATAACTACCATTTAGATATTCTTTTGCAAAGCTTTAACTTTGTTGCAAATGCAAACTTTCTTGGATTGGCAAAGAGGTACATGATCGAGATAGATGTGACCGATGGAATTGCAGAAACTGTTGTGGTCCTGTTTGATGAGACAACAGAGCGGTCGGTTAAGCGACTAGCAAGGGAGCTATTAGCAGAGCACTATGAGGTACTGTTCCCCTGGTTTGCCACTATATTAACGATTTCATTTCATCTGCTGAATATTTTTGAGCGATGTAGGATGACGAACCACACACGTTTTTGAGATATAAACAAACACCTATTACCACTATGGGGATTACGAAAGCTCCAATTGTGTGCATGTTATGGGTGAAAGTTACAGACCTATAAATGTCACCCGGGGAGCATTCTGTGAGCAAAAAGGTTTCTCCGGTGTCATCATCAAAAAGCTTGAAGAGGCTATCAATGATAAACACCCCGACCCAAAAAACTAAACAAAAGCAATCATGATCCAAAAGTGCATGGGAACATCAAGTAATCATGATCCAAAAAATCCAGGCCCATTAATGAGTCGGAGACAAAGGACCTGTTTGATGATGTTGAGGAATCAATTGCTGCATAGTTGCAGTCGGGTCTAGGAAAAGGTATGTGGAAAAATTTTGTTGAAATTTTCAAGCTTGCATGCCCTTTGCACTAGAATCATGTTGTATTCATAGTCGCATTGAGGAATGTGAGTCAGAATGTGATGTTGATGAAGAGCGTGGAAAGAAAAAGAACAAAAAGAGCATGCGGAGTAGGTGATTTTAATAGGGAAGTTTGTCTCTTCAAGTCTTTAACCAAGATGATGACTTTATCTGAGTTCAGGTTCTCATTCTACTACTCTTTCTTTCTGTTAATACTGATAATGAATATGTGTATGTGGCTAAATTAGCGTTGTCAATTTTTATCTATTTGACTTATGAGATGTTTAATCTTGGTTATTGTATATGTCATGAGATGGGTGGTATCCTTTTGTAATTTGCCAAGATAGTTATGTTACTAAGTTTTCTCCATAAATACATGTTTATTTCATTTATTATTGTTTTGTTTAATGATATTTTATAGTTCTTATATTATTTCTATACATTTATTTCTTGAAGATGATCAGAGTTCTAATTTTAGGATGCTCCTGATTATGTAGTTATATATCATTTTGAATCATATAGTGTCTAAAACAAAATCTTGATGCTTTTTATTACTCGAGTTGCTCAAAGCTCTGAAGTTTTATTGACATCAGTTGTTACACTCGAGTCTCTTGAAATTTTTACAACCCATGAACGGATAACTATAACTCTCGCAGTTTACTTTCTATGCCATGGGGATAACAAGAAGGTTCGCCGGATGTGGAAAAGAAACACACTGTATATAATTTCAGTAGTGAAGAATCTTTTCAGGTATTTGAAAACTTTCATTAATATTTTGTCTAGAACTCCATCTTATGCTTTTGGTTTGTAATACTTATGTTTATTAATTTACATATTGAAACGAACTCTAGGTTGTTGTTTTAATATTTTTAGCCTCCCCAAAAGTTACCAGCACATGCATTTTTTGTTCAAGGTAACTTTACTAATCCATATTTTTGTAGAGTATCAAATATAGTAAATTCTTTTTAGCATCTAATCATGTGCATATAATCCATTAGTAGTTGTCTATATAGGTTGGTATCACTCTAGATTCTAGAAATACTGTGTAATCAAAATGACCATATCAGGAGGGTAGATAAGTGGGGTCAAAATGAGTACTTTTCCTAATGTGGGTTGGAAATAGCATTGTTCACATGTTTAATTTTATTCTTAAATGTACTCTATATAGTTTCAAAAGCTATGTAATATTATATACAATGCCCATTTTAGCTACAACGGAACGGAAAGGTTTAGATGAAATCTTATTGAGTTAGCTATTTGGTTTTTGGTTTGCTAGGAGCCAACAACCTGTGCTGCATCCCAACTTTGCCTCTCTAGCTCATTGGCTATGCTGATTATGGACATTGATGACATCGCATCACTTTTATATTGTAAGAGATAATACCATAGCGTCCAGATTTTGGAGCAACCAGGTTAGACTTACTATTCTTTACGATTTATATTTGTCAACTCGATTTGGATTTAAATTACTGTTATTGCTGCTTTACAATTTTACGAAGTTTTAGACAGGAGACAACTTTTCACCTCCTTCCTTTTGGATGTTAATTTGCAGGAGCTTATGATGCAGTTGACCCGAATGGAAACATCGCAATCAAGTGGGATAATATTAGTTGGACCTAAGTATAAAACAATTATGCAAAGCAGAGGTTGAGAGATTGAATGAGCAATCTTGGCGAGAAGTTATGTAGCTTTGATAGGAAACCTGAGCGGTAATTACTTTTAACTTTAAAAGCTGATTAAAAATGAAGGGACCGAGAGTTACTAAGTTTTCTCCATAAATACATGTTTATTTCATTTATTATTGTTTTGTTTAATGATATTTTATAGTTCTTATATTATTTCCTATACATTTATTTCTTGAAGATGATCAGAGTTCTAATTTTAGGATGCTCCTGATTATGTAGTTATATATCATTTTGAATCATATAGTGTCTAAAACAAAATCTTGATGCTTTTTATTACTCGAGTTGCTCAAAGCTCTGAAGTTTTATTGACATCAGTTGTTACACTCGAGTCTCTTGAAATTTTTGCAACCCATGAACGGATAACTATAACTCTCGCAGTTTACTTTCTATGCCATGGGGATAACAAGAAGGTTCGCCGGATGTGGAAGAAGAAACACACTGTATATAATTTCAGTAGTGAAGAATCTTTTCAGGTATTTGAAAACTTTCATTAATATTTTGTCTAGAACTCCATCTTATGCTTTTGGTTTGTAATACTTATGTTTATTAATTTACATATTGAAACGAACTCTAGGTTGTTGTTTTAATATTTTTAGCCTCCCCAAAAGTTACCAGCACATGCATTTTTTGTTCAAGGTAACTTTACTAATCCATATTTTTGTAGAGTATCAAATATAGTAAATTCTTTTTAGCATCTAATCATGTGCATATAATCCATTAGTAGTTGTCTATATAGGTTGGTATCACTCTAGATTCTAGAAATACTGTGTAATCAAAATGACCATATCAGGAGGGTAGATAAGTGGGGTCAAAATGAGTACTTTTCCTAATGTGGGTTGGAAATAGCATTGTTCACATGTTTAATTTTATTCTTAAATGTACTCTATATAGTTTCAAAAGCTATGTAATATTATATACAATGCCCATTTTAGCTACAACGGAACGGAAAGGTTTAGATGAAATCTTATTGAGTTAGCTATTTGGTTTTTGGTTTGCTAGGAGCCAACAACCTGTGCTGCATCCCAACTTTGCCTCTCTAGCTCATTGGCTATGCTGATTATGGACATTGATGACATCGCATCACTTTTATATTGTAAGAGATAATACCATAGCGTCCAGATTTTGGAGCAACCAGGTTAGACTTACTATTCTTTACGATTTATATTTGTCAACTCGATTTGGATTTAAATTACTGTTATTGCTGCTTTACAATTTTACGAAGTTTTAGACAGGAGACAACTTTTCACCTCCTTCCTTTTGGATGTTAATTTGCAGGAGCTTATGATGCAGTTGACCCGAATGGAAACATCGCAATCAAGTGGGATAATATTAGTTGGACCTAAGTATAAAACAATTATGCAAAGCAGAGGTTGAGAGATTGAATGAGCAATCTTGGCGAGAAGTTATGTAGCTTTGATAGGAAACCTGAGCGGTAATTACTTTTAACTTTAAAAGCTGATTAAAAATGAAGGGACCGAGAGTTACTAAGTTTACGTCGTGTTGTATCTGAATCTTCACAAAATAGCATAATATATACTTACCTTGGAACTTATAAAGGTTTGATGAATTAATAGAATAGGTGTTTAACCATTTTTAAGAGACGTACTACACGTGTTTAATCATTTTTAAGAGACGTACTACACGTGTTTAATCATTTTTATGATTTTCTTAAGAGAATAACTAATTTTTATTCAGCTTAGTTGGTGTCGTACGTATACATAAAGGATTTATTTAGCTTATTGTAGGTAATACACGTGGGAAATTCTTCACGTGTAATCATCTTCTTGGAGTTTAGTGGTCTTATAATTAAGTTTAATGATACAGTTTTGTGGCTATCAAAATATTGAACTCGGACGTGTTATTGACACACAGATAAAGGTAGGGGTTTTTGGATGATCAAAAAGGTAAACTGCTGTATGAAACAAAATACACATTTGACCCCATTGATGCAAAAATTTAGATCTTTCACTCCATGAACACAAACCTAAATTGAAATAGCTATCAGCCAATGTGGGATGAAACCTCAAAACCGTCGATCAAAGACACTTACCCATAAGTGTATTGATGACCCACTTACCTAGCCGTGCATCGCACGGCCGTGCACTCTAGTTATGATAAAAAATGGAGTAGTTTCTATGTTAACAAAACTATTAAATGTCGTTTATAATAATAGTTAATATTATGGAATTTGAGACTAATTAGGATTCACATTAGACACCAATTATTAAAAAAGCTCAGAGATTGACATTCTATTAACATAATTAGGCTATAATATTTAATTTTTTAATTAATTAATAGACCATGACATCATCGAAGGCTAATTTGAGTGAATAGAGAGCTATGATTGGTCAATAAGCTATTAGGTCAGTTGTCTTTTGGTATATATAAAGATATTACGACTTCGACTTTACGAGTATATATAGGTTTGCTCTTCTATATTTCTTATTTCTCTGTTATATGAATTTATAATCACATATAATCATCTATGAGTCAGTAACCACCATTTGACCTCATTATAAAATAACTTCTTGACATTTAATCTATCCTTTGGCACTATGATCTTAGGCCTATCCTTATAGCACATCGGAGCCGCGTCCGACGCACGGCCGGCGTCTAGGTCGGCGTCCGTTCCTTCCTCCCATTCTTAGACGCAGCGTGGTGATGCATGTGGGGCCCAAATCCGGTTGTTTCGGTGCTAAATAAAAAAACTAATTTTTATTCAGCTTATTGTTGGTGTCGTACGTATACATAAAGGATTTATTTAGCTTATTGTAGGTAATACACGTGGGAAATTCTTCACGTGTAATCATCTTCTTGGAGTTTAGTGGTCTTATAATTAAGTTTAATGATACAGTTTTGTGGCTATCAAAATATTGAACTCGGACGTGTTATTGACACACAGATAAAGGTAGGGGTTTTTGGATGATCAAAAAGGTAAACTGCTGTATGAAACAAAATACACATTTGACCCCATTGATGCAAAAATTTAGATCTTTCACTCCATGAACACAAACCTAAATTGAAATAGCTATCAGCCAATGTGGGATGAAACCTCAAAACCGTCGATCAAAGACACTTACCCATAAGTGTATTGATGACCCACTTACCTAGCCGTGCATCGCACGGCCGTGCACTCTAGTTATGATAAAAAATGGAGTAGTTTCTATGTTAACAAAACTATTAAATGTCGTTTATAATAATAGTTAATATTATGGAATTTGAGACTAATTAGGATTCACATTAGACACCAATTATTAAAAAAGCTCAGAGATTGACATTCTATTAACATAATTAGGCTATAATATTTAATTTTTTAATTAATTAATAGACCATGACATCATCGAAGGCTAATTTGAGTGAATAGAGAGCTATGATTGGTCAATAAGCTATTAGGTCAGTTGTCTTTTGGTATATATAAAGATATTACGACTTCGACTTTACGAGTATATATAGGTTTGCTCTTCTATATTTCTTATTTCTCTGTTATATGAATTTATAATCACATATAATCATCTATGAGTCAGTAACCACCATTTGACCTCATTATAAAATAACTTCTTGACATTTAATCTATCCTTTGGCACTATGATCTTAGGCCTATCCTTATAGCACATCGGAGCCGCGTCCGACGCACGGCCGGCGTCTAGGTCGGCGTCCGTTCCTTCCTCCCATTCTTAGACGCAGCGTGGTGATGCATGTGGGGCCCAAATCCGGTTGTTTCGGTGCTAAATAAAAAAACAATTTTTATTTGAAAAAAATGCTGTTGGCATTTGAATGCTCCCCCCGCTCCTTTCTTTTTACTTTTTTATTTTTTTGTTTTCCTATTTAAACACCACCCTTTATTCACATTTCACCACCATTTCTTCACATTTCACTTTCATTTTCTAATTTCTTACTCAAAAACTATACTTTCTCTCAACATTTCATCCACCAAAATGCCTAGGAGAATCAACAAAAACCTTTCAAACCAAAACCAAAACCAAAACACAAACCAAAACCAATACCAAAACACTGTCGATGCTGATTTTGATGCGCTTCTTTATCTCGGATCTCTTCCAATGGGATCTCCCCCGTCTATGTCGTCTTCTAATATGACGGGAACCTCTAGCAGCTTTGGTTCGATGAACCAATCATTTTCGAATTTGTTAAGTTCGCCCGTTCTTAACGAACAGTTTCAGCAGTTCATGTTACTGCAACAATTTCAACAATTTACAGCTGTGAATCTACCCTACCAGAGGCAAGTAGGTGAGACTTCTTCTCAACCGGCACAAACTAGCTGATTATGTCGATTTGGGTGATGATGGGCCGCACATTGGGGGGCAGGCGAGTGTGGACCCGGATGTGGCGATGGACCGGTTGTTTGGAGACGACCCAATTCAGAGACCACCGGGTCGTAATGTTAGTCGGAAATTGTCAAGTGATTCAGATGCGACTTCTAGCCGTGGTGGTTCGAGTGGGCCAGAACAGGTGTTGAGCAAGCTTGATCAAATGCTCTTGCTGCAAAAAGAGCAGATAAGAAAAATCGATGAGGATATGATGAAAGTAGAGGAGGAGCGGAAGAAAAGAGAGGATCATCGCTTCCGAAAACAGGTCAGGGAGGCGTTTAAGCTTCTGCAGCAGCCAATTCCCACCGGTATAGAAGAGGACGAGTTGGAGATGATCAAGACTTCGCGTAAAAACCTTATGGATAAGTACGGGCCGTATTTTAAGGATATCTAGGTTTAATTTGTATTGTAGTTTAATGTGTTTTAATTTGTAGGTTAATGTTTTATTTTTAAGAATTGTAATGTGTTTTATGTTTTTTTTAAGTATTGTAATGTGTTTTTTAATAATAAAATGTGTTTTAATTATAATAAAATGTGTTTGTTTAATTTTGTGAAAAAGAAAAATGATATAATAAAATAATGGATGAATAGTGGAAGAAGTGGGGAAGAAGTGGGGTTATAAGGAGGGGGTGTTCTTGGTGTGTCTAGAAGAGAGAAAAGTTGATGAATAGTGGAAGAAGCGGGGGTTATAAGGATGGGCCTTAGGCATCAAGAAATATGAATCGTTTATCAAAAATACGTTTATTTGTACTTGCATTGTCAATTTTATTTTTTTGATTTCATGCGCTTAAACATAATTAATCAACTCAACTTTTAACACAATTCTTTTTTAATTTTTATGTTCATTTTCAATTTTTCTATGTGTTTTGATCTCTTTTCTGTATATCGTTATGTTTATTGATTTTAATCATATGGATTAGAGTGATCGACACGAATCGTCCTTGTGGTTTACCCAAAAAGTCTGGTTTCGTCCTTTAATTTTAAAACTGTCTGATATCATCCTTTATAGATGGAAAATGATCACGTTTCATCCTTTTTGAAAACGGACGTTAAATTGAATCCGTTAACCCCCTCATGTGCATTCCACGTGAGGGTACTTTGGTCATTTCCTACCTTTAAAGGACGAAATCAGACTTTTTGGGCAAACCATAAGGACTATTCGTGTCGATCACTCTATAAGTTTATAACTACTTTCTCTCTCTCTCTCTCTCTCTCTCTCCCCAAATCCAGTCACAAACTCACCGGAAAATCGTAACCACCACATCCATTTCACCATTTCAAACCCCAAACACCCCCATCACTTTGTATATCTCAAAACTAACAAAACAACACAAGCACCATCGCCCACCACCCACTGCCGCCACCTGCCACCACCGCGACAGCCCCCATTCGCCGGAAAACATCACCAGCGGCGTCCCACCTTCACACCTTTCTCTCAACCGTCGCTCTTTCCACTCTCTCTCTTTCTCAAGAAACCCTAACGGGTTTTTCTCTCCCTCTCCCTCCTTTTCGGGTTTCCGGCCAGCCAACGACAGTCGCTAAGCCGCCACCCATGCCACCACCGCGACATCACTCTCCAACATCACCATCTCATCAACAAAAACCAAAAATCTCTCTTTTCTTATCATTATTTTTGAATTAACACAATACCCACCAAAAGCATCCATTTAGAAACTTTCAAAAAACCCATTGATTTTGTTATACAAATACATAGATCGAGAAACAAGAATCGAAAGTCTCTTTAGTGCCTCTTTTGAATTCGGCCATATTCAAAAACCCACACAAACACCCATTTTCACTTCTTTGAGATCTAACATTGGTGGTGGGGAGAAAGATAGGGATTGATGAGTTTTTCAAGTGTGTTGGTTTGATCTGAAAAGGATTTGATTTGGATGAGTATCCATGTTATGTTTTTGTGGTTGATGGGTTTTATTGCATTTTGTGGTTTTTGATTTATTGAAGGGATGAACAATGTGTGTATGTAACAATGTATACAATAATTGTATATGTATTTGTTTGTGAAACTTATAAAGTGATCGACACGAATCGTCCTTATGGTTTGCCCAAAAAGTCTGATTTCGTCCTTTAAGGATAGGAAATGACCAAAGTACCCTCACGTGGAATGCACGTGAGGGGGTTAACGGATTCAAGTTAACGTCCGTTTTCAAAAAGGATGAAACGTGATCATTTTCCATCTTAAAAGGATGATATCAGACAGTTTTAAAACTTTTTGGATAAACCACAAGGACGATTCGTGTCGATCACTCTATGGATTATTTTTTAAGTTTTTCATTATTTTTTATAAGAAGTATTTTCTTTTATTTATAAATTTGTTAATGTTACGAAAAAGCCACCTAACTTAACATGTTAACCCACATTATATATATTACATTCAAGGTCCCCTTAGGGACAGTAACTTTTTGGCTATTTTAATATCTACCACAAAACTTTTCATTCTCATTTGATACACACTTTGTGTCCCCACTTTTCATTTTTTTTATAAGAAGTATTTTCTTTTATTTATAAATTTGTTAATGTTACGAAAAAACCTAACTTAACATGTTAACCCACATTATATATATTACATTCAAGGTCCCCTTAGGGACAGTAACTTTTTGGCTATTTTAATATCTACCACAAAACTTTTCATTCTCATTTGATACACACTTTGTGTCCCCACTTTTCATTTTTGGTCCTTTTCTGATTTCACCAGATCTTCATCACCCACCACCTGAATAGCCGTCGCCGGTAAACAACCGCCGCTGGCATCGTTATTTACTATTTTTTTTCTCCTTTTCTCTTCATCAATAAACCATAAAAATCGATACACACAAAATAGGTAGTATCTCCACCGTCACCGACATTACAGGGAACTTTTATTATTTGTAATTTTGGTTCGGCGACAATTGTTTACAGGTTACCGCAATCGCCTTTCACCGCCACCATGAATTTCTTGCCCGAAGCCAAACACATCAAAAATAGATTACATCTCCAAGAAACAAAAAAAATAAAATACATCTCTAAAAATGATACATACTGTTCATACAAACAAACAAAAAACAAACAAACAAACCCCATTCCAGCCACCGCTTTGCTTTTTTGTTGACCAAATTGAACACTACTTCCAAAAACCATATCTGTTCTCCACACACACAAGGATTACAATTTCCGGGTAGTGTTTGACGGAAACGAACACTGCCGGGATCTTAACTGAAGAAATTGGATACGGTGGACGTAGACGATTGAAGGTGTTCCAAAGAAGAAAATGGCGAAGAATGACTGTGGCAGTAGAGAAGATATTTGTTCTTCTTTGTTTTGCTTCTTCACTCTTTAGGTCTTTATAGATACAGATCTATATTAGTATAGCTATATCTCCGATCTATCTATGTCTCTATATATACCTCCAACAATATTTGCTAACGACTACTTTCCAGCAACGTTGTGTAAACGACATAGAATTAAGGGGGTTAAATAATCTCAGATTAATGGTAGAGGGATTTTTACATATGTTGAAGAAATGGTAGATGGATTTTACATAGGTCCCTTTTACATATGTTGAAAGAATGAAAGGCAAATACATGATGTTAAACAAACAGATAATTGTTCATTTAAAAACTTTTTTTTTGGTGAAAACCAGAAAACAGATCTTGGCCATCCAATAGTCCAGATTAGAAGTTAGCCCCTACAAATAATTTAACACGGAGGGGTAGTATTGTCTTTTCACGCGCAAACAAAACCCCCAAACCTATTCATTCTTCCTCATTCTTTCCCGATCTCAAATTTTCTCACCCTACTTTCTCTCTCACTCTTTTTCTTCTCCAGCCGCTTTTTCTTCTCCGGCCGCCGTCTCTTCTCCGTTCGATGTCGCCGTTAATCATTGATAATCGTTTTTAATCTTATCTCAAATCTCATAATTAACAATAATTTCAACGGAATCTTCTAGGGCTCAGAAACAACGAAATATGAAGGTTAAACCGTAATTAACTTTCGATCAAATCTTCAGCCGATTCCAGTAAGTATAATCTGATTGCTCTTTTTTTTTAAACTTAATTTTTTTAGGTTATTTATCTGATTTTTTTATTATAATGCTGACATCATCTAGTTTTTTTGTTAACTGTAAGTGTAATTTGTATGTGTTTTCTGTATAATCTGTATGAAGTTTGTTCCAAGTGACACTATGAATTCGTTTTGTTGTAATTTTTGATTTTGGAATATGTTTTTGTTGAATCTCTATGTGTTTTCATCCAAACACACTGTATTTCTGGATTATATAAACTTAATTCATGAATCACATAACTTTAATTAACTTATGTTATTTTACGAATAATGTTTTGTTTGGTTGCAGTTAGATGGATATGTGGCCAGAAAAATGGGAATCAATTCTGTGGTATGAGGATCAAGGTCCTCTTGCCGACAAAGTAAGTGCATTTGGTTATTAGTGTTTTAGATATATGGTAACAGTCGATTGTAATATGTTTATAAACTTGTTCAAGCAGGTTCTAATTGGATGTGTTGCCATGGCTATGGTAGAAAGGGGTCTTTTGCACTGTAAGTATGGGTTCAACTTCCCCACTTTTTTTTTTGTGAAAACCAGAAAACAGATCTTGGCCATCCAATAGTCCAGATTAGAAGTTAGCCCCTACAAATAATTTAACACGGAGGGGTAGTATTGTCTTTTCACGCGCAAACAAAACCCCCAAACCTATTCATTCTTCCTCATTCTTTCCCGATCTCAAATTTTCTCACCCTACTTTCTCTCCCACTCTTTTTCTTCTCCAGCCGCTTTTTCTTCCTCCGGCCGCCGTCTCTTCTCCGTTCGATGTCGCCGTTAATCATTGATAATCGTTTTTAATCTTATCTCAAATCTCATAATTAACAATAATTTCAACGGAATCTTCTAGGGCTCAGAAACAACGAAATATGAAGGTTAAACCGTAATTAACTTTGATCAAATCTTCAGCCGATTCCAGTAAGTATAATCTGATTACTCTTTTTTTTTAACTTAATTTTTTTAGGTTATTTATCTGATTTTTTTATTATAATGCTGACATCATCTAGTTTTTTTGTTAACTGTAAGTGTAATTTGTATGTGTTTTCTGTATAATCTGTATGAAGTTTGTTCCAAGTGACACTATGAATTCGTTTTGTTGTAATTTTTGATTTTGGAATATGTTTTTGTTGAATCTCTATGTGTTTTCATCCAAACACACTGTATTTCTGGATTATATAAACTTAATTCATGAATCACATAACTTTAATTAACTTATGTTATTTTACGAATAATGTTTTGTTTGGTTGCAGTTAGATGGATATGTGGCCAGAAAAATGGGAATCAATTCTGTGGTATGAGGATCAAGGTCCTCTTGCCGACAAAGTAAGTGCATTTGGTTATTAGTGTTTTAGATATATGGTAACAGTCGATTGTAATATGTTTATAAACTTGTTCAAGCAGGTTCTAATTGGATGTGTTGCCATGGCTATGGTAGAAAGGGGTCTTTTGCACTGTAAGTATGGGTTCAACTTCCCCACTTTTTTTTTTTGCAAGCCAAAGTCCTAATATAGTTTTTACCTCTCTCTCCACATGGAGAAAAGTTGTGTCTTCACTTTGAGAAAAATCCTCTTTTATGCTCAACATACAAGCTCGTTAACAAACTAAGATATATTTACAATTTTTTATCCCGGATAACAGTTTATATACTCTCTACCTTAGGTAAACAAAAGATCTACACCTAATGAGGATATATCATACATTCTTATAATTTTAATACCATGGAGATAGATTCATGACGTTCTACTTGATTTTGGATATTTGAATAAGTCTTTAGTGTGGGGCTCAACGTGGTTGTTCCACTCTGTTTATGAAATGACACAAGTTACTAAGGCAGTGATTAAGTTCTATCATTTGTTAGAGAGAGTTTCAAAGTCAAGTAGTATTCTGTTTTTTGTGTGGTTGCATTAAGAATAGATGTGTTTTGTCTGTGTCTTCTACTGAATACACGATTATGTAAAGGTAAGATGTTTTCACATGCTTAGCACCACTAAAGGTATTTTACACTTTAATTAACGTCGAAAACAGAGTAAATCTAACGTTACAATGTTAGAGTTATAATTTTTCTTTTTTCTCCGCAGGGAGGTGAGCTGTTTGGTAGGTACAGAAGGCATAGCCGTAACCGCAACAATAGCATAATTCCATATAGAAATAAAAGCTATAACAAGAGGAGACATGGAAGTTGTGGCCATAGCCAAAGTTATGATGATTGATACTACAATAAGCAATCTAACTACTGAACTGGATGTTTGTTCGTTGGGTCAGTTGATTACTGAGTATTACGTTCAGAAAGACGTTAATATTATCATTTTCGCGTAATTGAGTGACTTTGTTTGGTATAAGTTAGTAAATTAAAGTAACTCAGTTGAATATTGTAAGACTGCGATAACTTTTTAGCGTATTTACCTTCGTATGTTTCTGTTTATATGGTGTCACTTTGTGTTTAAGTACTTTTTGAGGCGTATGCAGGAAGGAGGCGAGTGCTAGTCAAAAGAATCGGGTTAGTTTGGCTTCAGGGAAATGTATTAGTTGGAACCGTTCCCTTTTAACCAGGTTTTTTTGTCTTTTTTTACTGAACTTTATGAACTAATCAATTTATATAAAATTACGGAAGTTTTAACCTTTAATCTATGTTTTGCAGAGGGCAGGCAAGTATTGCAGTTGCTGCGTTTGTTAATTATGGATCTGAGAAGGAGAAACACATAAGAAAAAACAAACCTCCGCTTGCTAGAGTACGTATATCATTCTGCTTCCAATAATGGTGTTCTTTAGTTTATGGTTTTTTGTTTCAGTGTGACTTATTTGGATTTGTTCAGGCAAATGGGGCACCGCCTAAAAACTATGATAAGGAGCGTGCGTATTTTCAAGAGGTTGACGCCTATGAGTTATTAGAGGAAAGACCCTCACTTATTTGTATTTGTTGAGGCAAAGGGGGCACATGGAATGTTATATGGGACATCCTGATGAAAATTGGATCTGTGATCTTCCAAGTGAGTCCGATGAACAAGTTGTAAAGCTGAGGAGGCTAAGGCATCGATATGCAGCAAAGATTCTGTCTCACGAAATGAACACTAGCATTCTAAAATGAATTTGGAAAAAGCACTGGACTTCATCGGTAGTTATGACAAAGATGAAATGAGAGGCCTTGTTTTTGAAGCTCAAAAAGATAGGAACCAATGTAAATTCTAGTGATATTATTTTTGAATCTGTTTAAAATCATTTTGTACTTCAGGTTTAATGCTTTTGCATTCTAGATAGAACCTTTTTACTTGATAAGGTCTTCTGATCGGTTTGAGCCCGATACTTGTTGAGCTGTATAGTACGGTGATTTAGAAGTTGGATGTGATGGTTTTAAATTGGTTGTTTCCAGATTTTCTAGTAATGGATACTTTCTTTAAGTTTTTCTTTAATATGTCAACGTCTGCTTCATTAGCAATACATAATCTAGCATATTTGCATGTTGTTTATATAATTGTTTTTGTATGACAACCAAGGTTTGCTAATACCCCATCTATGTGATTACTGTGTAAAAACAACTTGTGTTTGGTAAATGTAAAAATTTCTCGAAACCGAAACACAATGTGTTTTGGATTAGAAACACCTTGTGTATGGCCATTGTAGGAATTACTCGAAACCGAAACACAATGTGTTTTTGATTAGAAACACCTTGTGTATGGCCATTGTAGGAATACTTGAAACTGAAACACAATGTGTTTTGTTTAGAAACACCTTGCGTATGGCCATTGTATGAATACTCGAAACTGAAACACAATGTGTTTTGGATTAGAAACACCTTGTGTATGGCCATTGTAGGAATTACTCGAAACCGAAACACAATGTGTTTTGGATTAGAAACACCTTGTGTATGGCCATTGTAGGAATTACTCGAAACCGAAACACAATGTGTTTTTGATTAGAAACACCTTGTGTATGGCCATTGTAGGAATTACTCGAAACCGAAACACAATGTGTTTTTGATTAGAAACACCTTGTGTATGGCCATTGTAGGAATTACTCAAAACCACTTGGTTTAGCAATTATTTTTTAGGGTTTAGCATTTAGGGTTTAGGGTTTTAGGGTTTAGATTTTAGGGTTTTAGAATGCTTGTTTCCCTTACTACATCCCGTTCTAGGGTTTAGGGTTTGAAGGTCGAGGGTTAGCCGATAGGCTAACCCTCGGGCTTCAAACCCTAAACCCTATAGTGGGAACCCTCATCCTTTTTAGTGTTTTAGGGTATAGATTTAGGGTTTAGGGTTTAGATTTTAGGGTTTAGGGTTTAGCATCTTGGGGTTTAGATTTTTTAGGGTTTTTGGAATGTAGCTTTCCCTTCGGATTAGCAATTAAGCTTTAGGGTTTAGGGTTTGAAGTTGTAGGGTTAGTCGGCTAACCCTACAACTTCAAACCCTAAACCCTAAAGCGTACCGTATACATCCGTCCCCCTACTACATCCCGCTCTAGGGTTTAGGGTTTGAAGGTCGAGGGTTAGCCGATAGGCTAACCCTCGGGCTTCAAACCCTAAACCCTAGAGTGGGAACCCTCATCCTTTTTAGGTTTTTAGGGTTTAGCATTTAGGGTTTAGATTTTCCAGGGTTTTTAGAATGTAGCTTTCCCCTCGGATTAGCAATTAAGCTTTAGGGTTTAGGCTAACCCTACAACTTCAAACCCTAAACCCTAAAGCGTACCGTATACATCCGTCCCCCTACTACATCCCGCTCTAGGGTTTAGGGTTTGAAGGTCGAGGGTTAGCCGATAGGCTAACCCTCGGGCTTCAAACCCTAAACCCTAGAGTGGGAACCCTCATCCTTTTTAGGTTTTTAGGGTTTAGCATTTAGGGTTTAGATTTTTTAGGGTTTTTAGAATGTAGCTTTCCCTTCGGATTAGCAATTAAGCTTTAGGGTTTAGGGTTTGAAGTTGTAGGGTTAGTCGGCTAACCCTACAACTTCAAACCCTAAACCCTAAAGCGTACCGTATACATCCTTCCCCCTACTACATCCCGCTCTAGGGTTTAGGGTTTGAAGGTCGAGGGTTAGCCGATAGGCTAACCCTCGGGCTTCAAACCCTAAACCCTAGAGTGGGAACCCTCATCTTTTTTAGGTTTTTAGGGTTTAGCATTTAGGGTTTAGATTTTCCAGGGTTTTTAAAATGTAGCTTTCCCATCGGATTAGCAATTAAGCTTTAGGGTTTAGGGTTTAGGCTAACCCTACAACTTCAAACCCTAAACCCTAAAGCGTACCGTATACATCCGCCCCCTACTACATCCCGCTCTAGGGTTTAGGGTTTGAAGGTCGAGGGTTAGCCTAACCCTCGGGCTTCAAACCCTAAACCCTAGAGTGGGAACCCTCATCTTTTTTAGGTTTTTAGGGTTTAGCATTTAGGGTTTAGATTTTCCAGGGTTTTTAAAATGTAGCTTTCCCATCGGATTAGCAATTAAGCTTTAGGGTTTAGGGTTTGAAGTTGTAAGGTTAGCTGTTAGGCTTAGGTTTTAGGGTTTAGGGTTTGAAGGTTGATGGTTAGCCTTAGGGTTAGGTTTTTAGGGTTTTTATATTATACACATTTTGTTTGTGTTTCGAAAAATTTATACAACTTCTAAACACAATGTGCTTGGGTTTCAAAATACTCATACAATTTCTCAACACATGTGTTTTTATAGATTATACACAGTGTGTTTGGGTTTCGAAAAACTTATACAATTTCTAAACACAAGATGTTTTTGTACATTATACACATTGTGTTTGGGTTTCGAAAAACTCATACAATTTCTAAACACAAGATGTTTTTGTACATTATACACATTGTGTTTGGGTTTCGAAAAACTCATACAATTTCTAAACACAAGGTGTTCTTTTACAAACACAATGTGTTTCGACATGTTGAATCTTTTAGAATGGCAAAACACAATGTGTTTAATTCATTTTCCCCCTTTTTCCTTGATTATAAACTGGACAAAGTAATTCGATAGTAATTAAATCACGCTGTGATTTTATAATTGAGACATCATGTGTTTAAACAAATGATCATATAAATGTCTGAAAAATTCAAAATATGGTATTTTTATACATTGTACACATTGTGTTTGGGTTTCGAAAAACTTATACAATTTCTAAACACAAGGTGTTCTTTTACAAACACAATGTGTTTCGACATGTTGAATCTTTTAGAATGGCAAAACACAATGTGTTTAATTCATTTTCCCCCTTTTTCCTTGATTATAAACTGGACAAAGTAATTCGATAGTAATTAAATCACGCTGTGATTTTATAATTGAGACATCATGTGTTTAAACAAATGATCATATAAATGTCTGAAAAATTCAAAATATCAAATACCATCTGTTCAATGACTACTACCCGAGCAGATAATTATTAAACAATTAAAGTAGTATGAAAATAAAAATCCATCATGGATTGTTCACAACAACCTTAAATGAAGTGTTTTGTTTCTTTGTTACTCGTTCTTTATCGCACGTCCTTGCATTGTGTTTTGTACCTCCACACTTGCTACAGTTCTTTTCCTATGGCTTTTTTTTATTCCAAACTCTTTGCCGCCCATGACCTGCCTATCATTTGCACAGCCTTGAACTGGTGGGACATCAGCTGCTGTTGGGGGTAAACTTGTAACTGTTGTCCAGTTCGAATATCATATAGTCTGCAAGTTCCATCATCTGATCCCGTTCCAAATCTATTTCCATCTGGGAATAACTTTACAGAATTAACATCCCCCTCGTGACCATGGAATGTCCTTACAACTCTACTTGCAACACGAGTGTCCCAAAGACGTGCAGTTGCATCATAAGACCCAGATACAAACATTCTTGAGTTTGAAGCACATATTGAAACACCGGAATAATCAAGAGTGCATTCAACATCTAGTAGTTAGAAACACTAGATTAAGTGCATAACCCAGTTTTTATAGAGGTGGCAACTCAAGCTATTTAGTTATGGACGTGTCGATTCAGGCTATGTTTTACCTTAAACAGGTCAAATAAAGAATAAATTAAAAGCAAACACGTCAATACTTGCAAAAGTATACTTTTCCTAAACCAGTTCATTCAAACTCTAGACTATACTTATATGAAATCCTAAATCATTACATTAAGATCTTTAGATTATTAATGATACAGTAAAATCTTTGCAGTCACACTTGAGAAGTCTATTTACGAAAAAAAAAGAACATGTATATGTTTGAGAAAATAGTGTTCTGGCCTTCCAAGTTAACTGAGCCGCATTGTGCAAAGATTAACCCCTTTTGACCCATTACCCAACCACCCCATTTTGGGACGTTTGCTACTTTGCTATAAGACTTAAAGGTCAAAAACCCTCCAAAGTGGTGAAAGTACCAAACAAGAATAATATAAAATCACTTCCATTGATAGCAAGTATTAGAGGCTTAATAATCTATTTGGGATAACAAGTTACCTCAAAACATCAGCAGTGTGTCCAGATTGAAACTCTCCTCCAAACACCGAAGTTTTGAGTCCCGTAGTTATATCCCACAAGACACAAGTCTGATCACCAGAGCTTGTTATCAAATTATTATCTTCATTGGGAACATACTGACAAGACGATACGTAACCCTTGTGTCCACTAAGCGTTCGTGATACTGGTATATTCCCATCTTTTTCAGTTGGATAACTAAGATTAAAGATTGAGCACGCACTATCAAGTCCTCCACATGCAACTGACTACCCACTTGGAGAGAATGCACATGTCATTACCCATGCGCATGGTAGCTTAATGGCATGGGTTTTCTGACTTGTCAGAGCGTTCCATACGATTAATTTTCCATCTGGTGATGCACTGACAATCCGATTCTTTTCAGGAGTCCAATCCATTGAATACACCTGAACTTTTTCTATAAATTATAAAAAATGTCCATCGACGTAAAATAAATACTTAAATTGAAAGCAAAAGTACACGAAGAGAATGAAAACTGGGGAAATTGGTTAAATTGATACACAAACAACAGGCAATGTGCTTATACTGTTTATTACCTAACCTCTAGAACTGAACACGAGATTTTCAAAAGGTTGATTTCCCGACAATCCCAACCGAACCCTAGGCCCATCTCACTAGAGGTAAATCAGCTAACCCAGTGGCACTCTCCATGGTGTAACATTCCAGTTTCCGACACCTGTAGCAAAAGTATAAATGAATCATATAAATGTCTGAAAAATTCAAAATATCAAATACCATCTGTTCAATGACTACTACCCGAGCAGATAATTATTAAACAATTAAAGTAGTATGAAAATAAAAATCCATCATGGATTGTTCACAACAACCTTAAATGAAGTGTTTTGTTTCTTTGTTACTCGTTCTTTATCGCACGTCCTTGCATTGTGTTTTGTACCTCCACACTTGCTACAGTTCTTTTCCTATGGCTTTTTTTTATTAACAAGTTACCTCAAAACATCAGCAGTGTGTCCAGATTGAAACTCTCCTCCAAACACCGAAGTTTTGAGTCCCGTAGTTATATCCCACAAGACACAAGTCTGATCACCAGAGCTTGTTATCAAATTATTATCTTCATTGGGAACATACTGACAAGACGATACGTAACCCTTGTGTCCACTAAGCGTTCGTGATACTGGTATATTCCCATCTTTTTCAGTTGGATAACTAAGATTAAAGATTGAGCACGCACTATCAAGTCCTCCACATGCAACTGACTACCCACTTGGAGAGAATGCACATGTCATTACCCATGCGCATGGTAGCTTAATGGCATGGGTTTTCTGACTTGTCAGAGCGTTCCATACGATTAATTTTCCATCTGGTGATGCACTGACAATCCGATTCTTTTCAGGAGTCCAATCCATTGAATACACCTGAACTTTTTCTATAAATTATAAAAAATGTCCATCGACGTAAAATAAATACTTAAATTGAAAGCAAAAGTACACGAAGAGAATGAAAACTGGGGAAATTGGTTAAATTGATACACAAACAACAGGCAATGTGCTTATACTGTTTATTACCTAACCTCTAGAACTGAACACGAGATTTTCAAAAGGTTGATTTCCCGACAATCCCAACCGAACCCTAGGCCCATCTCACTAGAGGTAAATCAGCTAACCCAGTGGCACTCTCCATGGTGTAACATTCCAGTTTCCGACACCTGTAGCAAAAGTATAAATGAATCATATGCTGCTTGAATACATAAGCGACACTAGTGACATGTAGGTTCTCTCAGGAATTTGATCAAACAGTTCATGAGCAAACACGGATTAAGCAATTAAATACGATTTTCAAGCAATAATAATGTCATTCCATACAATTCTACTTTCATCGAATACGTTAAGCTACACAAATACCTTGTGTTTCACATTCTAAGCACGTTGATTATCAACAAGTTTGATTCAAACCTAACAATAATAACGTGATTCCATAAAATCTAACGTCATTAAGCAATAGAACACCTACTAATTCAGATTAAGCAATAATATTGTGATTCTATAAACTGTAACTGTAAACAAATACAAACACCTTTTGTTTAAGATTAACTGTTTGTTATAATTCAGATTAAGCAATAATATTGTGATTCTATAAACTGTAACTGTAAACAAATACAAACACCTTTTGTTTAAGATTAACTGTTTGTTATAATTCAGATTAAGCAATAATATTGTGATTCTATAAACTGTAACTGTAAACAAATACAAACACCTTTTGTTTAAGATTAACTGTTTGTTATAATTCAGATTAAGCAATAATATTGTGATTCTATAAACTGTAACTGTAAACAAATACAAACACCTTTTGTTTAAGATTAACTGTTTGTTATAATTCAGATTAAGCAATAATATTGTGATTCTATAAACTGTAACTGTAAACAAATACAAACACCTTTTGTTTAAGATTAACTGTTTGTTATAATTCAGATTAAGCAATAATATTGTGATTCTATAAACTGTAACTGTAAACAAATACAAACACCTTTTGTTTAAGATTAACTGTTTGTTATAATTCAGATTAACAATTAAATACGATTTTCAAGCAATAATAATGTCATTCCATACAATTCTACTTTCATCGAATACGTTAAGCTACACAAATACCTTGTGTTTCACATTCTAAGCACGTTGATTATCAACAAGTTTGATTCAAACCTAACAATAATAACGTGATTCCATAAAATCTAACGTCATTAAGCAATAGAACACCTACTAATTCAGATTAAGCAATAATATTGTGATTCTATAAACTGTAACTGTAAACAAATACAAACACCTTTTGTTTAAGATTAACTGTTTGTTATAATTCAGATTAACATACCTGTTGTTTGTTCGATTTCTTCATCGCTTATCATATCTTCTTCCTCTATTGATTAAGAAAACGAAATCAAAAGTTAGTGTTTTAATTGACGGCGGCGAGGTTAATTGATGTTGAATTCCGCATCGATGAACCATACAGATCGTACTAATAGAAGCAACGACGATGAAGATGACGGCGGCGAGAGTGTTTGACGTTGATTACCGATGGAGATGAACAATATTAGTATAATCAAGATGATGGCCGGCGGTGATTTGTGGAGGTTAGGGTTTTGGTCGACGGAGGAAAAGCAAAGGGAAGGAAGAAACAATTTTATTTTTTTGTTTTAATAGAATGAGCGAATTTATGTTTTTGCCCCTCCGTGTTATTTTTTCCTAATGAATTGCGGCCTTAGATTAGATCTGATCCAAGGGTCCAGATTTGTAAACTTGGTTTTCACTAAAAAAACAAGTTTCCACATGATTACAACTCTAAACAAACAATGTAAACGGTGGGTACTTATTTTGAGAAAGTGGAAAACCACCTAGCACTTTTCACCTTTTTTCTTCTATCTAAGACCATCTTTAACAACGACTAGACAGATCTGAGTATCTGACCATTTCATCTTCCCCATTCCACTCGCCCGACCTGCAATCTTCAACACCATCAATAGGAAAACAAACTATATTTATTTTTATTTCATCCTAATTCTAGTAAAACGAAAGAAAAGAAAAAGGTAAAAACAAAACAAAAACAATAATCAATTCAATACACCGAGAATCACCACCGCGGTGGCCACTACGCCGTCGAATATGCCGACCAATACGCCGTCAGCCTTAACGCGCCGCGCCGGAAACACAGCGTATTGAAGTGAATACGCCGGCAAAACTTTGTGCGTTAAAGTTGGTCTAACTACATTCATGTAATAGTAAAAAAATCACATAGATAAGTTAAATGGCATCCCCAATAATGAATTTAAAAAACTCTTTTGTTGAAAAAAGAGTGAAAATGTATAAGAGTTTTAATTTCAGCCTTTGTGTTAGGCAAAAAACAAAATAATTTGTAACATGTATCCTCATTATCTTATCGTAGCAATTTCTTTGGGTTTATTAACAACTATCTCTACATCTATGTTATATAGATGCTATAATCAATGGACAATTATCTAATAATAATTTTTACTATAACTCAACTATACTAAATATATAACGTTTTGACAAAATGTTATCGTAAATAATATACGTCGTTCATTACCTGGTAATACATCAAGACCCGCCGCGAAGCGCGGGCACAAAATCTAGTTCTTTCATATACACCAGCTAAATATAATATATTCGTTACACATAAGTTTTTTTCCTAATTTTTTTTTTAAAGGTGTGAATCATTTGCTCGCAACGGGGAATCCGAAGGCACGACATTTAATTGGGATAAAACCCTGCCCCCTCTGCAGGACTCAAACCTGCTTCACTGGTGGACTTTATGGTGAAATTCCTTCAAATGTCATTCTCATTTCTCGAACTCTAGAATGTAAAACTGGTGCTCACTGAGATATAACGGGAAGTATAGTTTTTTTCCTAAATAAATAATAATAATATGGTTGATACGATTTTATACATACACTACATATAATACACTTGTAGTATAGTATAGTGTATTCCTTGCATGAAGTCGATGTCCCTCATTCTCACATATCCCAACACCAAATAACAAAATCAAAAAACCCCAAAACACAAACTTAAAACCCAAAAATCAATTACATCTTCAAATCCCCAAAACTAATCACACAATTAAAAACCCTAAAAGCACCCAATTTATTTTAATCAGCCCTAATTCCCACTTTATCACATTTCGTCAAGAAGATGATGAGGTGGGAAAAGCTGGAAATACAGAAAGGTGGGCCAGGGAAGAGGTGGGGCCACACTTGCAACGCCGTACGCGGTGGTCAACTGCTTTATATCTTCGGTGGTTATGGTGAAGATAACACACAGACTAATAAAGTTCATGTCTTTGATACTTGTATGTTTTCTTTTTATGTTTCTTGATTAATTTATATAATTGTTTTAGGAAAAGTTTTATGGGTCATCAATCTTTTTTATTGTTTGTATGTATATGTTTGTTAAAGTCTTCGTCTATATTTAGGGGTTTGGTGGAAATGAGGGGCATTTTGAATTGTGCTTAGACGGTGTATGAATTTTTTATAATTCGAGTGCTTATAGCTTATTGCATATTTGGAAAGCCGAAATGTAACTGAAGTGTTTGGATAGTGGGTGTGTGTTCAGCTTATTTTAGGAGAGAAACGGCAGTTACTTGTAGGTGTGTTAAGCGTAACACACAACCCCGTTACACTTAGATAGAAGAAGAGAAATTTGACCGCCCGCCCTATAAGTTTAATTTTGTGGACTTCTAGTACCTTCTTCCATGGTTTTAAGTTGTGAGTTGAAGGTTATGGGCCAGACCATTGCTTTAGGTTCTGCGGTATTACGTTAAGTGGTACTTATAGTGAACTCATATCTTATGTAATAAGCACTTCGAATGTCGTCATTAGAAAATGGGATTCTGTCATGTGGTAAATGAAATTGTTTTTAGCTAATCATAGGGTGTGTTTGGCAAAGGGCTTTTTAGGATTTTACAGCTTATGTTATATATAAGTGCCTATTGAGAAAGAAGCTCTGTTAGAGAAAAACCCGGGTCCCTAAAAGCTACTGAACGTACGGTCTAAAAAAGCATCAGCCTCTAGCTCTTTGCCAAAACTCTAGTTATTTTTTGTGCCAAACATACCCTTACTTACAAGTTGCTAAGTGGAAACATGTTTTGATAGTGGTGAACTGGTGATGATAATTGTTGGTAATATATCTGTTTTATCTAGATGATTGCTAGTTCTTAATCTTTGGTTAATCGTAGTGTCCTAGCCTGGTTAACTATATCCATGGTTATCAACATCCATTACCACACTAACTAAATCCATGGTTATCGACGTCCACTACCATACTAACTTGAGCAAGGTAAAGGCCTTCACAAGGATTGATACCACCAAGAGGGCTTCGAACATGAGACCTTCTACTCTTTAGTGAAGCTTAACCAACCTGGCTACCACTTGGTGGTTTTGCTAGGTTCTTCTTTTTTCTATCTTCATGCCCAAGTTTTATTTCTTTGAACTTTTTTATGTTTAATATTTCTTGTTATAGTAACCATACTACAAGACTTTTGATGGATTATTTTTGGATGTTGTTAAACATTCAGATAGTTTTCCTATATCAATCAACTTTCTTGTTTTCTATTTTGTTTAAGAATTAGTACTCATATTCTTATGTAATACTTGTATTTTGATAGTTCCATCAAAGAATCAAACCGAACGCCATATACACACCTCATCCTTGACTAACTTTTAAGAAAAAAGAGGTTAAATTTAAGCTAGCCAAGATATGTGTTTTATATCTGCTTGATTACTTCAGCACACGTTGTGGTTTTCATCTGCTCAAATATTCAGGGATTGCATACAATGATTTTAGCTGCTCAATTTAGGATTTGCTCAATTTTACTTGTGCTGTTTGTTTTTTATGTTAAGCTACAAGGATTTGGAGTGAACCTGATATGCAAGGCACGCTGCCCGTGCCTAGAGATAGCCACAGTTGCACCACTGTTGGAGATAAGTTGTTTGTATTCGGGGGCACAGATGGAAATGTACCTCTTAAAGATTTGCATATTCTGGACACCTGTGAGTTGTGCTACCCTTATTGCATTAGCATACGTATTATGGCAGAATTGATGGTTGGATAAGCTTCATGATCATTATTGATTTGCCTATGCTTGTTTCTTTTGCGCATTTTTATAACATGATCTGATATTGTCAGCTACAAATACATGGATGACACCATTTGTAAGAGGGGAGGGCCCAGAAGCACGAGAAGGACACAGTGCTGCAGTAATCGGCAAAAGACTCTTTATTTTTGGAGGCTGTGGGAAGTCGTCTGGCACCCCTGTTGAGGAATACTTTGATGATTTATACATACTAAATACAGGTGAGTGTTCCGTATATTTATCACTTTACACGATATTAGTTGCATTATGCATAGTGACAGTTTTATTCTTTTTTTCTTCCAGAGACAATGGTGTGGAAACGAGTGGGAACTACTGGAATTCCACCTGGAAAACGTAATAGCCATACTTGTGTTTCATGGAAAAACAAAATTATTGTGATCGGTGGGGAAGATACTCAGAACTATTATCTGTCTGACGTCCAGATGCTTGATTCAGGTTAAAAGTTTGACTTTGTTGTTCGAGGTTTAGGATTGATCTAAAGTTACCTAATATCTATTTTCTTCTTCGTAGATACGCTTACCTGGACGAAATTGGTAACCAATGGTGAACTGTTGCCACCTAGAGCTGGTCATACAACCATTGCGCTGGGCAATTACTTGTTTGTCTTTGGAGGTTTTACTGATGCCGAAGACCTGTATGATGACTTATACATGTTTGACCTTGGTGTGTAACTCAACCTTTGTTTAACATATTTAGATCATCAACTTTGACTTAGATATGTTTGATCTTGATCTTTTTGAAATTTATGCAGAAACTTTTAAGTGGACCAAGGTTGTAACGCTAGGAGTGGGGCCATCTGCCAGATTTTCTATGGCAGGGAGCACTTTACATCCACAGCATGGTGGTGCTCTTATATTCATTGGTGGTTGCAATAAGAGTCTTGAGGCACTAGATGACATGTTCTACCTATACACAGGTTACCTCTTAATGAATTGCACAAAACACTTGTATGTATGACTGTATGTGTGTTTATATGGGGTAATTGGTGTGGATTCAGGGCTTGTTATTGAAAATGAGCGAGATGAAAGAAAGCTAGAGAAGTTGTCTTTGAGGAAGCAGTTAAGATTAAAAAGCCAAGAGCAGCAATCTGGGAATCTTATGTATGATACTCCAATGATCAGCATGGAGACATCTCATAATAGACCCATGACCATTCCAAGTCATATGCAGTTTTCATCGAGTATGAAACTTCATAACATCTTATTGTTTGGCAATATGTGGCTTTACACTTAGTTATCTTGTTGGTGATATCTGAAGACCATTTGGTTCTTTTGCAGATACACCAAATACCTATTCACATGAATATCATAATGCACATGGGAAGAGAATGTTTCAAGCAAAAGTGACTAAAAACATCACAAATTGCTATACGATCGAGACGGTTATAGATGGAAAGCCTCTACGTGGAGTTTTGTTCTCAAACAACATACGCTCCAAGAAGCCAGCTGCTGATGTGTGATGATTTAAAAAGGTCAAAAGTTTTGTTATAAACCTATATCTGATAACTTAATTCACATTACAATCTTTGGCTTTGGGTGTTACAAACAATAGGAAAAGAGTTGCAGTTGATGCTAGAAGTCCTGAACACCAGACTCCCGGCACCACCTCTGCTGCTTCAGACATGAAGACTCCGGCAGCTTCTAATGTGTCTCCGTCACATGAGGTTAACTTTTAATGTTATATGCATGGATGATAAATATAGAATATGATACATATATGTATTTTGTTCTTCTGTGATGATAATGCATATATATGTCAATAACATCTTGGTGCTTTAATTAGGATTATCATGCTTTACATCTCTTGGAAACTTTCAAATGCACTTTTTAGAAACATTTTTGCCTCCAAAATGAACGTTGTTTTAACCTATAAACATCACATGTTGTTTAAAAAGTACATTCATATTTATCTTAGTTCTGGATTATTTATATGCTGGATTCTTGTTATTGACGCTGTTCGCGCCATTTTTACCGGGCCAACGTATAGTCATAATATTGGAATATATTACAGAATTCACAGATAAACACTTGTAAATTTCAGAGTGAGCAGGAATATTCTGTCAATAAAGTTCAATTTACCAAGTATAATATGCTGTTAACTAACATAGTAACACATATTAGGCTATTTACTCTAGCATTAATCCAGAATCAGAATTTTTTTTTACATAAACTTAAGATCAGAGAGTACTTTCACATTTCCAAGCTTACAAGCATACCGACCAACATGTATATGACTGACGCAAAAATCATGTGATTTGTGGTGATATGTTGTACATAATGAACTCAATGTTAATCGCCTTAAGGAATATTAAAGATAAGAGATAATGGTTTATTCTATAGTGGTACATCAGCTATTTAAAAATAAGTTAGTGATATTGAACTTTAATGCACAATAGTTTTAGTTCTTTTTGATATTGCGTGTCATTATAGAGTCAAATTGTAACTTGTGTACGATCAATAGAACGTTTTATCCATATTGTGATTCAAAACTATCCCATACTTCTGGAAATCACCACCTTTATTTGTCTGCTCTTCTTTCCTCTCCTGAGTTACTGACCCACCAATTGGACACTCTTGGAGAGACGGATCTGGTTGTGCCCTTCTAGTAAATCTTGAATTCAGTGCTTCTCACTTTTCTACATTGTAAGCGAGGAGCTGTACATTTTCTTAAAAGATGGTGTACTTAATGATGTTGTAGTTTTTCTTATTAGAGTACATAGCCATTCATTAGGGAGCTGGAAGCTGAATAATGGTAAGATGTCTCCTTATTTGTTCGCAACTAATGTGCAGGTTTCAGGAGGCAGAAAGTCATCTTTGGAATTTAACAGGACGAATACATCAACTGCAGCTGATGATACTGCCAACTCAATTCCGAACTATGGTATTTTGTAACTTTTAACATGTGAACAGTTTTATTGCTCTTGTAATTTGTTATCTGAACTTTAACCCTTAGAGCTCCATTTATAAGAGAAGTCTGGCATTTAGCATGTTTAGTTATGACATGTTGGGTCTCTAACTCTTTCCGAATTTTACGTATATCAAATTTCCAGTGCACCTGTTCATTATATTATTTTTATTTATCTTTCTTCTTTCATAAAGTTTCTCTCTGTTGTCAACTTTCAGATGGTCAATCTCAACCCTTGACTGGTGAAGAACATGGTCTGTTTAGTTCTCCAACTCAGCAAGTATGATTCATTTGCAGAAATTGAGCAAGTCTTGTTTATAAGGTTAGTTCAGACTTGAGGCCAAGTCCAATTACTTATTGAATTGATGGTTAAGTTGTGGGCAACTCCCAGTTTTTCCTCCAAACATTCACTGATGATCAGATTAATCGCATTTCACGAGCACATATGAACAGTTTAATCACATTTTTTTTTGTAGGTGATCAATGGAGTTTCTGAAGAGTCATGATCAGTAAATAAACACCGAAGTCCCTAATCTGCTTGCAGTCTCCGTGTTTGACTTCTCTGGGTTTTTTAGTCATTTGAGGCAAATGGGGAGTGGATTGAACCCTAACCGACGAGGAGGCACGAATTCGGCATGCATCTTAACATACAAAAATTGTAGGACGGCAGTCTAGATTTATATTTTCTAGCCAAGTCTGTTACCATAGGTCCCCTATTTATTCTGTTACCCAACTAACAGTTGTCAAGTCTTTCTTCATTGAGCCCATATCTTTTGCCTTGGTTCCTTGGCTGTTATTAATTTAATCACCAAAATCGCTACGGATATGAGTTTTTTTCCTTCTTTCTGATGTAAGCAAACGGTGAATGATGTTAACAGTTGGTTCAAATGGAATATCTTGATGCCATGCCATTTACTCATGGATATGAATTTGTGCCTATATATATATATATATAATATAAATAAATATATTTCTTCTATACATGTCCATTAAGTGCATCATACCCTCAAGTTACTGAAACAAAAGAAGATGAGATGGGTAAATTGCAATACTTGACGAATATATTACAAGTCTGAAGTCACTAAGTACCAAGAAATGGAAAGGAGGGCTTGTTTATGCCGTAACCAGGGGATTACATTGACATCAAACAACACATCTTATATTCTTGAATTCATGGTATCATTTGCTATTACTATCACCAAATAGGTAACCCAAAGAAGATCCACTACCTGGCGCCGCATGAACTTTGGTGGAAGGTTGATCCTGCACATGATTGATATCATCAAAATGGGTAAACACCCAGAAAACACCTACAAATCAACACCACAAAACATAAAGTGAGACTGAATAATAGATTACCGTCATGAAGTTGCAAGTGTTCTGACCCTCAGCTCGAAAATAGTTGTTGGTCACTTGGTCTGGCTACCTTGGTCCCTGCATGCAGGTGCTTATTTAACTATATTGATATTGATGATTTCTATTCAAATCCAAATGTACTTGTAATACCTTTTGTAAATTGTGTTGGGCTTGTAGGATAACAAATTACATGTATACTCTCATGTGGACAAATTCATTGTTACCTTGTCAAAATCAATACTTCTGTCAATTAACATAATTTTATATTCGCAACTCTCATAAACTCTTGCTTCAGCTTTGTCGAACACATTAAACTTTAAGCTATAAGCCAATTAGACCAAATATAATTTTTTAAATAGTTTCAACATTTTTCACTCACGTACGTCCTTTAATTTTATTTTGACTGTTCCTTTTTACTGTTTGGTCAATTATATCAATTTTTCTTTTCTTCATTGAAACAAAATAACTTGAATTGCACATCGTTGTTGGATGTTGCGCGCAGTTCAGAAACCTAACTTGTATAAAAAGGCACCTGAGGAAAATAATAAATCCTTCGAATATGCTTAATTGTACAATTATACCTAATTAAGATAGAGCACTACTACTACTAACAATTACCTCTGGCAGATTCAAGACCAAATACTACAAGATTTACAAAACACTTTACCTGTTTCATGTTTTACCATCAAAACTAGATGTTTGAATTAATTATACTATATGACTTAAGTTAGTATAATCTAAACAATATTTGATTAACAGAAATAAGCTAGGTGTTTGAAATGTTTATTTAACTAATTTTAGTCTCGTGTATATACATGTTTAGATTAAAATAACGACCTTAAACTATTTAAAATTATTTTTTGTGCGTAGTGATATTTCAGACATTCTTATTTTAAAGATAAAATCATAGGCAGATGAATTCCAAAAGATCAGTTGATATTATTTGTAAAACGTACAATAACTAAAGGATGAATAAGATGCCAAAACAAATAACTCAAACATCATTTAAGTACTAAATATAATCTCCATATACATATTACAAACCATGAAAGCTAATTACAAGAAATAATAATATATGTATCAATATGTCGTGAAAACTATGAAGAATGTGAAAAAGATGTCGCCCTTGTCATTTTGATCGATCATAGCATTATTCATCTATTGACGCCATTGTTGTGGGAACGAACCTTAGGTTGTATATCCAAACCAAAGGGTACTTTCTCTTGAGAATCACTCGGGGTAAATAGTGGCATAAGCGTATTTGGTGGTACTACATGTTGGGAACTTGAGCTTAACGAATGAAAGAGATTAGTTTGTCTAATAAGATCTTGATGATTATTCTCCCCCAAATTTGGCATGAGAAATGAAGGGCAAGGTGTGGCAGCAGCAGCAGGAGGACACAAGAAAACCTGTGATGCGGATGGGATAGCCATTGAAGAATCGGTTTGAGATGAAACTAGATTTCCTTGAATATTTCCAAAATTGGACATTGACAAATTTGAAGAATGTTCCCAATTATAGTAAGGATTGTATGGATACAGTCCTGCAGGATAAGAATATTGAGGTATAGGAAAAAAATTCAAACCTCCATTTCCATCTCCATTCTCTTGTATTTCATTTACGACTAGTGATTCTTTCCCTTTTTTTCTCTGATCATGATCTTCATTGTTGTCATGATGATCGTTGTCAAACTTGATTCCTTGTTTCGTATAAAGTAGAGTTCGGTTTCCTACATCTTTCACGAACGATGAATTTGGAGTAGTACTTAGGAAATGAGATAAAGAAAGTTGTGAAGAATTAAAATCTTGAGGGTTCATGACTGTTGGTGGTGCTGGAAGGAATTGATTGAAATCTTCAGGTAACATTTGAAGGGGTGGAAGCTGATCGATATCATCTTTAGTAGAATCGATCAACCAATCTATGACCTTGCTAGGTTGATTTAACCCTAGCCTCTCTTGAAGATCATATAATTGAATAGCTGTAGGAACGGAAAGCCTAATTCTTCTGTCTCTTAATCCTTTTACGGTACAAACCTTACTATGCCTATCTTTCCCTCCAAAAGCCTTAGATACCCTCACGATTCGTGGGTTCTTAAAACCTGCCCATTGTCTTGAAGTTGATGTATACCTTGTTAAAGTGGCCTTCTCATTATTGTTATCGCCTTCTTGCTTGGCTTGATGAAAGTCTTTTCCTCCTGATGAAGTATTGTTGAACATCTTACTTGTTGCATCATCTGACTGCAAGATAGCAGCTAAATACACAACTGTTCACAGGTTAATTACTTATCTTCATATTACGTATACTTAATTTGTATGAATTTGAGTTTTCGGAAAATTGAGGTTCATTTATAGGTTATACTAATTAAGTAATCATTGGTTAATTGAACGAAAACCAATCAATTTATAGAAACCATATTACTTTTGTTGACAATTCATGCCATCCTTAATTAGGAATTAGGGAGATTAAGTAGCAAGATATTCACATATCTGTTTGATAATTTTTAAAGATCCGAAGAACAAACTAGCTAGGGTTTTGTTTTTAAGATCTAAAACATATTATGCTATATTTTATGATTATAAACAGCAGTTGATGAAAGTTGAGAGGATATATGAACAAGAATTGAACAAGCAGCTAGCAATTAAGTAAAAGTGAGGTCATTTACATGTTATGGTTAATAAATACAGTACTTCGATTGAAAGGTATAGATCATAAAAATGAACTCACATCGATTAAAACTATCATGTGCCTTTGGTACTGAAGATCAGGTAGCATTCAATTGCAAAGTTTCCTGAAGAGAGGAAAAGCTAGTAGTCTCCAAATATGGAATTGATGAAGTAGTATCTGTATGCAATTCTTCAATTCGGTAAGCAGTGTAAAAAACTGATATTCAATTATTTGCAAGAGGAAAGCTTTGTATATCTATGTCACTTATCCATATATATATAACCCTTAACCTTCCTAGATATGTAATATTATTATATTTGTTTGTGTGAAAAGATAACATTTTCAAGAATCTTACCATGTTGCACGCGAAAAAAAAGTAAAAGGAATGGCGAATTTGAGACCATGTGGTGTCTTTGTCAGCCGACACGCTGAGTTAGTTAAGTGCATACCACACACACTTTCCGGTTAGCGAAGAAAGTTCTACTAGTCTTTCCTTTTAGTAATCATCTAGTTATATATCAATGATACATATGATGTGTTGTATGATTAAACCAATCAAGGTAGCTAGACAGTACAAAAATACTTCAACTATACGGTGGACCATCCTAGCCTTAGCTATGTAGAAAAGAAGTTTTAATGCTTTATTGACAACCACATATGGCTAAGCTTTATCAGTCAATTCCAAGGTATACATATATGTGCATGCTTGGTGTTACCCCCACTCAAAATAACATAATTACAAGAAGCTAGATCCCATACATATAGACATACTCCCACATACGAAGAATTATACATATATATATATATGAAGGTCACGAAAAAAAAAAGAACTCGTGTTACGACACTAATTTGGATGATTATAGCCTTAATTTACTCTTTTCTTATAAGTGCACATCATGTGCGTACTCTTTTGGCGTTTCAAAATAACAGTATAATCCTAAAGTTAGTCGTGGATTGGAGTTAAGTATTTGTAAAAGAAACAAATCAAGGGCCAAAGATGGTCAATGATCGATAAGCTTATATATATATATGATTAATCGATCAGGAAGGAAATTAAGAGGACATTTGATTAATACTTACAAATTGAATAAGAAAAGAAATGTAGTAATCAAGATATATATAATTAGATTAGATAGATATTGCAGGCTAGGATGTGGATCTAGGTTGTAGAAAGCTGTATGTGGTGTGAACCAAAGGATTATAATTGCAGCTTAATATTAGAGCGATAAAGCAGCCAGCTATATATGTATGTGTAGAGCTAGGAGGGACCAAAGGAATAAGAGTTTTTAGAGATATCCCACTGTTACATTGCTTATTGCTCCAGGGGACCACCCATATATAAATTCCATATTGCAATGACATATGAGAATCGATCAATATATATATATATATATATATAGTGATATATATATATATATATAGTGATTACCTAATTAAGTTCTAATGCTTTATTAATTAAGGCCTGATTAATAAACCTGTAGTTGACTTGTTGATTTAATTTAGGTCTTCTAGACATAATTTAAAGTTACTTTTGTGGATCTAATCATGTTTTTTTTTTTTTTTTTTCTCTCCGGAAAAGGAGACTCTCCAAAAATAGGCGTATGCCACTTAAAAGCAACGAGCACACGGTATGCCACTTAACTATGGATCTAATCATGTTCCATAGTTAAACACATACATAAGCATGCATCTCAACAAGCTCAAATAGCATATAATTCAGATCATAAGTGCAGAAACTTTTAGAAGACATTGAATTATCAGTGTGCGTGTGAAGCCTGCTGGTACGTGGCTGATGCAAGATTTATAAGGCTATATGGCAATGAAGCTAATAGAGTTGATTACCCTACAGTATAAACCCTACATAATTGACCAAACCCTAAAATCCTTGACAATCTAATTATTATTTAGAAATGCAAGAAACAATCTTAAGACAGTGGCCTAGCTATCTACTTTGCAAAAGATTTTGTAATAAATTAAGGAGGTGCCTCTTGATGAGCAACCTACAATATATAATTGTGTGTCAACAATGTACAATCTGAAACAAGAAAGGTGCAAAAGGGCATGATAGCATGGATACATGCATACTCCTACGAAATTGAAATAAAAAGATTGATCAGCGTGTTTACCATCATATAACTCTTTTTTACTGTGTAAGTTTTTCAGACGACCCTCTCCAAGGTGGCCTAAAGGTAAGAGTGTAAGACGCGCGTCCTGAAGGTCTGACCCATTTCGAATCTCATTGATTAGATATCTTGGGGTGACCAGAGAAAAAGTCTCTAGGAAACGTTGACGAGTAAAATATGAAATACTCCGTAGTAAAAGAACGTTGTATTCTTATCGAGTTTGTGAACAGGGCCGTACAAACCTAACCATGATCAAACAGAGAATACCGTTAAGCCACAAACATGAAACCCAAATGCTCGACTTTTCAGGTAGTCTGATCAAGGATCTGATCTCTCTGTTTAATTAATTACCCGGCCCTTTAATTATGTAGTACACATGTATTTCCATCGACATATCCTAGCTAGCAATTGATCATTAGTATCAAAATATATACCAAAGAGTACGATTTTGATCAACTAGGAAGTAGTGGTTGTTTTGAATAACTTTCAACCACTTGGTCGAATATATACTTTTAAATTTGATTCTCCAAGCTAGTAATGAACAGACGTCTAATCAATGGATCATTTAGATTTGATGCCATTTTTGTGCCAAAAAACTGTAACTTGTGTTTAGAAAGTACTACTCCTATACATCTGAGGTCAAAAGCGAAAGTGTATCTATCTTTTGTTAGAACAAGGTTATATAAAGCGTACTTTTTGTATTCATTTCCCACATTACCAACACAATAATGAAATGTACATTAATTTGCTAACAGAATTTAAGATATAACTAATTCATCAAGAAGTATACATAATTTATATCATCATAGTCTTTAGATAGATGTTTAAATTGGCATGCAATAGTCTTTAGATAGATGTTTTAATTACTTATAATATTAAGTCTGAGTAGTGATAGATATGCAAGAAAAAGACATGACATGAGACAGTGAGAGAGAGTTTCACGACTTTTAATTGTGCAGGGATACCTCAGAAATTAAATTGAATACTGGTAGACAAAATAATAGTAGAAAGATTAAGAAGCTAAAAGAAGAAGAAGGTATAAATGGTCCCAAAAAGGATCTCTCAGACATTTTTGCTTCTACTCATCAAGACAATAACCACAGAGACTACTATCACTGCCACTATATTAACTACAGCTAAGTTTTATGATCAGTATGATCCCAATTTAGTCCTTCTAAAAGGTGTTCATATCTATCTCACAAGTTCAAAAATTGTTGTACTGATTATATATAGTTGATAAAGTTAGGCCAATTTAAATGATTACATTTAAATTAAGAAGGACATTGATGAGGCTATACATATATATATATATATATATTTGGATGCCCGTATAAGCAAGACAAGATCAGTTGATTTGAATCATGCTAAATTAAATTATTTAGATTTGAATTCAAAGCAGAAATTTTTAGCATAAACACGTACACGTATTAATTTTTTCCCCTATACAGATGTATGGGCCCCAACCGGATTATCCACGTGGCAGTTTCTGAACTTTTCCCTGACCACTCCCAAAATGTTACCTAGCTAGTGAGATTAGAACCTCAGAGCTAGCTATCTTATGAGGCCTTCAAGTTGCATTAGTACTAGGCCACCTAGCTAGGTGGTGGTTTGGCAGTAAATTTTAGCCATGATCGATGTAAAGGCAGTAATTTTCAGCAATAATGCAGAACGTTGAATATTGGTAAAATGTGTCAGAAGGAAATGTAGGATTTAAGCATACAAAATTGTCATTTAGTAGACAGTACCCACATATGCAGCATTAAGTGTCACTATCTATAGAGAGAAAGAATTATGAAACAAGTAAATCATGAGAAAAATGATTGACGAAATGATCCCCAAAAATGATGACAGTGTCACAATGGAAAGAATGTGGAGTCATTTTCATGGCCAGGAAAACTCATCATATCTCCTTTTGTTGCCTTTGCATGCTGCATACATAATTCATTGGTCTCGTCATAGAGTGGCGCCATAAATTCTAGGAAAATTAACGAGAAAGATAGAGATGTGCCAAGCACAATGATAAAAGGAGTGCCTTCTATCATATCGATCGATTAAACGAAACAAAAAAACAAAACAAAAGTAGGAGCACGCGACCTCAAAACATACTTGAGTAATTTTGACAAAGCGTTCGAATGTTTTTTACTTATGTCAGGAGAAAATCTTTTTTAATATGTCTCTGAAAGTTTTATTACACTCTATCAAGTCTATTGATAATTTGATATAGGATTGCACCAGTTTTTGTTTTTTTGAAAAATATATAATCAGATAAGAATAAACAACTTCTACACTGATTATTCACATCAAGTAATCTGCTTATTTTACCTTCAAATAACTACACTGATTATTCACATCAAGTAATCTGCTTATTTTACCTTCAAATAACTAATTGATAAGCTGTTTGAATAATATTCAATGTTCTGACACCCTCAAAATTGCTTATCTGCTATATCCAAATGCGTTAAGCTTATACATAAGCAAATCTGAATATGCAATCCTATCTAATATCCATGCCATGCTGCTCTGTGTATCACAGTTTGGTTGGTTTCTAGGATGCTGTAACAACCGTGATTTTGACTCGTTTGACTGATTGTATACTTGACTAATTAATTCTAGTGGCGATCTAATTTAATGTCGTCCCTTTTATGGTTATTTGGCGTGAGACAAGTTAATTGAGGTCGATTGGCCGACTTATTTGATATTACAACACTTGATGACGTTTAATTAGCTAACAATATGTGATGGGTCAACCCATGGACCTAACCCATACCCATGACTCACAAGATTGACCCAACCCTATCCCCATCCCACTCTTCCACTCTTTCATCCATTCATTTCATTTCCTTATCTATCTTTCCCTCTCTCACTCTTAAATGCAAGAAACACACACACTCTCACTCTCTCTCTAAATTTTTATCATCATTTAATGTTAATTGGGTTAAATTAGTGATAGAAACATCATCTTCACCATTATTTGAACATCATATCAAAAATTCGAGTTTCAAAGTCCAAGTAATCTCCATTTGTAGCTCATTTTCGGACTTAGCTTTTGTAAAGATTGTGGAAGGTAAAATCCTAACTCAACTCCATCTTTATATGTTTTAAAACTTGTGGTTGGGTTAAATAAAAAGGGTTTTTGGTTAAAAAGGTTTTAAAAATGGAAATTGGTTCTTGGATTTGATTCTTGGCCGATTTTCATATTGATTGGTGTTATAGTTGATTTTGATTGATCGGTTGTGCTCATTTAAAGTGTAATTACATTCCCAAACGAGTTACCGGCCAAGCTTTCCTAGTCGAGTTGAAGTACAAATTTTGGGTTAAAAGTGTTTTGGGTCGACTTGTTCTTGTTTGGCTGCTGCTGCTGTTCAGTTGCCAGCGTCTGGGACGCCACTCATCAACGTCTGAGACGTTGGGCAACCCAGGGATGAGCGTGTTCTACGTTAATTTGAACCGTCTTGCACGTTGGGAGCATCTGGGACGGTGTTTGTACCGTCTAAGACGGTGCCTTCCTTGACCTTTACGCCAAACGTCGCTGTTTTACGCCAAAATACGTGCACCAAAACGTTGAAACTAGACCACCGTATTGGACGGTATTCTTGGCGTCTGAAACGCTATGCCATTTCCCAACCACCATCTGGGACGGTCACACAACTCAGCCACCGTAATGGACGCTGCCATGCAGCGTGTTAGACGATGCCTTGTTTGTTTGTTTTCCTGATTTCTTCCTAGCCTTTGTCTAATCATTCTTGGGTCGTTTGTACCTTTCATATGGATCCATCCCCGACTTCTATAATGTCGTATGTGAGCCACAAGTGTCGGTTGAAGTCAAGTGTCGTATCTAAAACCTAAATTAGGGTTTGACTTGTTATATTAATGTGTATATTAAATGCAATTATAGGTTGTGGACGTACGGAAAACATTGAACGATTATAACTCATACGATTGTGATATTGTGAATTATTTAGGATAGTAGTGCATACATGGAAGTCGATTTTGCCTTCAAAAGGTTATAGATGTGGTGGGAAGGCTGCGGGTGACCCTATATATAAGCATCTATGATTCGTTGAAAGTAGAATCCTCATAAGTGTATGTACGTGATGTTTTGGTTGCTTTGATGGACGTATTGTAACATCCGCGACTTTTGACCGTTTGACCATACGCGTAATTTGACTAACGAAATTTATTAATGATTTAATTAAGTTCATTTTGAGACTTAATGACGTACATTATGATAAACGAGACCGATTGACCGACTTAATTGATGCTACGAGTGCATGACGATGTTTGAATTAATTGGAAATGTGTAACGGGTCAACCCATGGGTCTAACCACAACCCATTTACCCACTCTTAGACCCAACCTTATCCCAAACCTCCCACCCAACTCTTCCATCCATTCATTCATTCATCCACCTACTTCTCCTCTACAAAATGCACATACATCTCTCTCTCTCTAAGTTCTTATCATCATTAAATATTGTTTGGGATAAATTAGTGATAGAAACATCATCTTCACAATCATTTGAGCAACATATCTAAAACTTGGGTTTAAAAGTGCAAGGAATCTCTCTATTCGTGTCAAATTCGGATTCAAGCTTTTGGTGAAGGTATTGGTAAGAAAAATTCATCTAATGATCATCATTTTATGTTGCAAACAAGTTTTCAAGTCAAACCCATGAGCATAAAACTAAATTTCGGGTCAAAATTACAAGAAAGTCAAATGTAGGGTTTATGAGTTCATAATGGGTCAAAATCGGGTCAAGCATGAAATGGTCGTTTTGATTCAAATTTACTAAGTGGGTTACCTTCATTTATGTAAATATACATTTGTTCATGTCCCAAACGAGTCAAGAAAACATCAAAATTGTTGTTAAGGTCAAATTAGGGTTCTAAGTCACATTTAGGGTTTTAATTGTTCTTGATTTGTTCTTGGCCGAATTTGAGGGTTTATTTGTGTTTAGGATTGTTGTTTTAGAATGGATTAAGTTTAACTAAACTCAAGAATGTGTCAAAGAGTGTTTTGAAGCTTTTCCAAACGAATTTCAAGTCAAAAATATGATAAATAAATGAAATGGGTCGGTTTTCCTTCTTGTTTGGTTGCTGTCGTGTTCCTGCCCAGACCCAGCGTCCCGCACGCCCACGACCACTGTCCCAGACGGTGGTCTGGATCATTGATTTTCAGTGTGCAGCGTAAAACAGAACCTTGCACCGTGCGCCTACCGTCTGTCGGCGTAAAGCTGTCTAGGGGACCGTCCCAGACGGTGGGTGCCACCGTCCCACACTGTGGCCCACATTTTCCTATTTTCTGTTTTGTTTCTAGCCTAGCCTTTCCGATCCTTGGGTCTCACTTAGCTTTCAATCGGGTCATAACTCAACTTCTATGGAACCTTATACTAGTCATAAGGGTTGTTCAAAGTCGGGTGTACAAAACTAGTCTTTATGATCATGAAAGGTTAATGCATATCCGCATAATAAACATAATGATAGGTGAAGGACATGAGATGACCCTTAGACAACTTTAATCTGTTCTAAACCACTTCTTGTCTTCTATAAAGATGTATACGGGTCTTGGTTGTTATTCAAGATTGAGTGTCATTCTTCAAACACAAACTAAACTTGGCTCGTAAAATACAATACATATTCATGGGTTCTAAACGTGGGGCGATTATTAGATGAGTGAAACGATCATAACCTTATCATACCTCGATTCTTATGGCGTCGAATACGAGTTACAAATGTCATCCAACGTCATAAAGCATACCTAAACCTAATTAAGGTTTTGACTAAGCGTGTTAATGTGTATGTTGCAAATAATTATAGGTCGTGGACACGTGGCGCACATTGAACGATTATAATTTCATCTTAGCTCGATCTTAACTTCCTTTGCCGATCAAGGTGAGTTTCGTAAACCTCTCCCTACTCAATTGAGATTCGGGCTGAAAAGTGTACACATACGTTCTCGTTGGATTGTTTGATTGATTTGATTGACGGATTATTGATTGTATGTTTGATTGATTGTTTGGTGGTTAATGACTTGTTGGCCGCGCTTATGATATGCATTATGACTTTAGCATACATACGGTATATGTTGTGATATTGTGATTATTTAGGGTAGTCGTACATACATGGAAGTCGGTTATGCCTTCAAAGGGTTTTAGATGTGGTGGGAAGGCTGCGGGTGACCCTATATATAAGCATCTAGGACTCGTTGAAAGTAGATCCTCCTAAGTGTATGTACGTATAGTTTGGATGAATTGTGGTATGATGGATTAGTGATTGAGATATGTTAGCGCATTATTCATTATGTAAGTCGCGCCGTTATTGAACGTTGCTAATTGTTATATGGAACCGTTGTTGTTAAACATTGTCTCGTATTGATTTGTGAACGTAAATGTTTTGCTTTCTGTAAACGTATTTGTGAGTGTTTGTTGTGATCATGCCGTTGAAATATACGTAAGTCATGTCGTGGATTTGGTATTCTAATCCTCGTTTATCGTTAACGGTCGTTATCCCGACACTTGTTTCCTATTACTTGTCCCTACGAACTCACCAACTTTATGTTGACCCGTTTTAGTACACTTTTCAGGTGAACAGGTTAGCTCCAAGACGTATTGGATGATTATTTGCTTGATTATGCTAGAATTTGGATTTGGACTTCTTGGATCCGTGATTCTTTTCCCCAATTAGGGGATTATGCTTATGTGTGATCCGGTTACTTGCACTATGGAATGGTTTGTATGGATTACTTGATCCTTTTTTATGCATTTAGATTTACTCTACATAATTTCCATGTCATGCTGTGCTTTTCTTGTGATACCCCATGATTCCGCCTTGTTGGGGTGTTACAGAATGGTATCAGAGCCGTGGTTGTAGAGAGTTAGGTGAATTGACCTAGCCTATAGCCATTGCACCCACATTTTATATTAGCATGCATGATAGGAAATTTCGTGTGCAACGTGAATTGTATGCCGCATAAAACTTGTTTAAACGGAGTTCGTAGGTTTTTCATGATTGTTGACTTAATTGTTATGTGATGACTTGATTGATGCATGTGTTAGTGTCGGGATACACCGTGACTTGCCTAATGAACGTTGATGTATATTCTTATAATTTTATTGTTTAACCCTAGCAAAGTGAAATGATGGCATTAACGGAGTATGACACTCGGTAACCCTAGAGGCGCCTGATCAACAAATCTATGGTTGCCCTGTGTCATATAAAATTAGTGACCTCGTGGATTGCGCATTGTGGATGAAGTATAGTAGGTAACCCGGTATGCTTAATGAGTGTTGGTTAGGTGGAGGGTTAGCCGCTGGTACACCCTGTATACATACCCGACCAATACTTAGAGGGCATAACGGAACCGAGTCCTGACATCCATTCGATATATTAACGGTGTGGAGGGTTAGCCGCTGGTACACCCTGTATACATACCCGACCAATACTTAGAGGGCATAACGGAACCGAGTCCTGACATCCATTCGATATATTAACGGTGTGGAGGGTTAGCCGCTGGTACACCCTGTATACATACCCGACCAATACTTAGAGGGCATAACGGAACCGAGTCCTGACATCCATTCGATATATTAACGGTGTGGAGGGTTAGCCGCTGGTACACCCTGTATACAAACATCTTTAATGTGTCGAATGTTGAAGTTAAGATTCGGACTATGCTTTACCCGCCTTGTTAGTGACTTGACCCCTTTATATATTTGTATGCGTTGGTTTGAAATCGTGGAATTGATTTAGAATCGAATGAAAACGATGATGCTTTGCCTCGTTATATTTGAACTTGAATGTTGATTTGAATATTCGGTTGTGGTTGAATTGGAATTGTGTGATTAGTTAGAATGCGAATAAGATGTTGATAACATAGTTTATTGCCATGATAATATCCCCGTAGAAATACGTGTCCTTGTAATGGCTTAGGATAGTTTAATTTTGGATTGTTTGTTATGTGGCGGTTAATTGTGAATGTTCTAGTGTGAATTGTGAGGATTAACTTGGAAATCCAGCACGTGAGTTTGAGGAGACATGGATAGACCATTAGGCATATCGGATTCGGATTATACTTTAAACAACTTGTTTTAGTTGACTTGTTTTAGTTGCTTGTGATGTGAGGTGTTGAATATGAGTGCTTGGGTCTGATGGTGGACAATTGTTGTGAACTTGGCACGAGAACATGATAGATAATGATTACTTGAGAACTTTGGTATATTGTCCTTAGCATAGTGATATGAAACACGTATGATATGTTGGTATGATACCATGATATATGATAGTTACTTGAGAACTTTGGTATATTGTCCTTAGCATAGTGATATGAAACACGTATGATATGTTGGTATGATACCATGATATATGATAGTTACTTGAGAACTTTGGTATATTGTCCTTAGCATAGTGATATGAAACACGTATGATATGTTGGTATGATACCATGATATATGATAGTTACTTGAGAACTTTGGTATATTGTCCTTAGCATAGTGATATGAAACACGTATGATATGTTGGTATGATACCATGATATATGATAGTTACTTGAGAACTTTGGTATATTGTCCTTAGCATAGTGATATGAAACACGTATGATATGTTGGTATGATACCATGATATATGATGATTACTTGAGAACTTTGGTATATTGTCCTTAGCATAGTGATATGAAACACGTATGATATGTTGGTATGATACCATGATATATGATAGTTACTTGAGAACTTTGGTATATTGTCCTTAGCATAGTGATATGAAACACGTATGATATGTTGGTATGATACCATGATATATGATAGTTACTTGAGAACTTTGGTATATTGTCCTTAGCATAGTGATATGAAACACGTATGATATGTTGGTATGATACCATGATATATGATGGTTACTTGAGAACTTTGGTATATTGTCCTTAGCATAGTGATATGAAACACGTATGATATGTTGGTATGATACCATGATATATGATAGTTACTTGAGAACAGTTATATGTTTACCTTAGTGTACTAGTTTCATGCTTTTAGCATGTATAAATTTTGTTGTTAAGCTAAAATGTATACACGAGATAAGCGAATACGGTGATGCATGTGTAAATATTACTCAATGTACAATTATATGAATAAGAACGGTAGACATGTTTGATAATTTGAGTATGCCTAAAACTTTATTTCTTAACTTAGTTATAAGAACGAATCAGTAATGATTGAAAATTTATGCATAGTTATATCCAAGGTATGAGAGATTGTATGTACGACTTGGTACGCGAGATCAGTTGATAGACATACAAAATCTTACCTTTTAACTTGGCTATGTGAATGAATTGTTAGGAGATGCGGTAGAACGAGTATGGTTGCCATGATATTTTAATTGTTAATATGCTTAAATTTCGTTGCCCGACTAATTTGGTGAAATAAATCGATAGGACTTGGTAATACATGCGTAAAGGAAATTGGAATCTTGAGAAATTGTATGCATAGGTTGCCATGATATTTTAATTGTTAATATGCTTAAATTTCGTTGCCCGACTAATTTGGTGAAATAAATCGATAGGACTTGGTAATACATGCGTAAAGGAAATTGGAATCTTGAGAAATTGTATGCATAGGTTGCCATGCTAGCTTAATTATTTGAATATCTCGGAATCTTGTTGCCTAACTTGCTTATGGAATACATAGTTAGGAATTCAAGATGCATGCATAGATGTAAATGGTTTCATGAACAATTGTATGTATAAATTAGTAGGGCGATTAAAAATTACTTGGCTAAGTTATCCTCCCTTGTTTAGTTTAAGACTTAGTCAGTCTCGTGAAGATTTCAAGTATAGTTGTATTATGATTATGAGAACCTCGTTGTGTTATACGCCCTTAGGATTGAACCTTAGGACAACGCCTGAGCTAACTAAGGTGAGTTGATGAGAATGAATGAATAATAAGGGAGTTAACTGCGAAGTCAATATCAATGGCGACAATGAGACATAATGATTTATTTTGAGCCTTTATGAAACTATAAACTTTACTGAGTGAGGCTAACCATAGGATTGAACAAATAAATCGAAAATTTAAAAGTCTACCCAACATGTAAAATATGCGCAAACGCGAACGTCGCAGGAATGGAGTTGAAGTGTAAACGATATTGGGTGGTACATATACACGAATCCGATTGGTGAAAGTTGATCTAATTGAACGCCTAGCTTAACGCGGAACCGAGAGTTCATAAGCATGAGAACGATGAGCCAAGGGAGTGCCATAGTGCAAGTCACGCGTAAGATGTAAGAAGCTCGAGTGCTTATAGTGTGCGATTCTCAAATCTTCTCGACCTTAGACGGATCGCTAGATCGTTGTCTATCACACGAATGAGGTGCCGTCAGGATTGGATGTCATGGATATGATCCCTCCCATTGTCAGACAGATGGCCAGAAGTGGGAGCAAACACGTGATTTCAGCGAATGAGCCGCCGACCAATGGGTGAAACACGTCACGAGTGCGCTGACTATAAGTCAAATCGTCATAATAAGTGTTACCTGTTTACAACTAATTGCACTTAATGTTAACCGCGATATATATATATATATATATAATAATAATAATATAATAAGGGTTAAGTGCACGGAAATGTAATCAACTAAGGCCGAAAAGTTATTGTATACATGAACTTACAAAAGGTTTATTGTATACATGAACCCTTAAAAAATGGTTATAGAGTACACGTTTTACCTGCTATTCCCTTAGCCGGTAACCCTTGTGAATTCTTACAAAATTGCTGACGTCAGCATGACGTCAGCAATTTTGTCTTATTCTTATTTTGTCATTTTCTGCATTTTTTTTATTTTTTTTTTTTACGATTGTATATTTTTATAGTTTCTTATTTTTACCACTTAACTTACTTTTAAAGTTTTTAATTTTTATCAATTAACTTTGGATTTTAACTTTAATCATCAACTTTTTTTTATTTTTTTTTCTACTTTCTATCTCTTAATTTAACACTTTTAACTTATTTGTACCACTTAACTTATTGGTTTTTTAACTTTAGTCTAACTTTTTGTATACAAACTTAATTATAGTTTAGTTTTAAAGTTTTTAATTTTTATCAATTAACTTTGGGTTTCTAACTTTAATCATCAAATCTTTTTTTTTCTTTACTCTCTATCTCTTACATTAAGGTTTCTAACTAAACTATAGTAAATTTTATGTGTCCAAACTTTTAGGTACTGTTGTATGTATAAATGCTTGCATGACGCAGTGTCGATCCCGGACAACGTCCCCCTGGGGTCAAAAAACTAGTTCTAACTACACACATTCATCAGAATTTAGAACCATAAGAATTTTAAAAAAAATAAAATCGGATCTCCATATCTCGATGATGATGATGTCAAATAAATGAATAACAAACACAATCACTGATGAAAAACGATGTCAAACCACCGCACACAATAATAGAAGTTTTGTAGGTTCATGCACACAATAACTTTTTGTAAGTTCATGTACACAATAACTTTTTGGGCATAGTTTATTACATTTTCATGCACTTAACCGGCCCACATCAAGACTTTATCCGGTTTCGTTATACAATAGAAAAATAGCAGGGTTCATGTATACAATAAACCTTTTGTAAGTTCATGTACACAATAACTTTTCGGCCTTAGTTGATTACATTTCCGTGCACTTAACCCATATAATAATAATAAATAATAAATTACTACGAAAGATTCTAACACTTGGTATGAAGGATGCGTACGACGTCACCCGGTTTTAAATAATCTAACGAGTTATAAACTAACAACTTGTTACATAATACGGCTCCTATAATTGAATGAATTTTGTTAATATGATAGTAAGATGTTTTTGAGACATATGTGATGAATTTTAAATGAAAAAGACCAAAGAACTTGGTAAATGTCTTTAGTGATTTTCAAAATCAAATTGTGTAACAAATTGTAACTTATAAAAAGATTTTTATTAATTACACTCTTTCCAAAAGCTTGAGGATTTCTCGATTTTGTATGAGAATCGGTTTTAACTTATAGAGCGTGCAAATGTTAAGTTAAGAGTGACAAGATAAGAACCGTTAAAAATCCCCGTTTGTACAAAACAATGTGATGACCACTAAGAACGAACAAAAACCTAAAGACTAATGGATACAGGCAAGAGGAAACGCAAACATTTGAGTCATACAAAACGGATTAAGGAAGTAAAGTTTGATAGTGAAGGGGGGGGGAGTTCTTTTTAACTGGGGAATTCCCCAAGGCGTCAAAGTAAGATCTTGGTCTGAGAAGGTTCTCTCTAACTGGGGAATCAATCATGGCGTGCATGAGGCAAAACGATTAGGATGTGAACGACATGTGAATTGAACCTTGGGCTATCCTATGATACTAGATGGGACCACGTGCTACAAATGATGAGAATGGATACATTAACGAGATTTGAACCTTGATGAGAGTGAGAATTGTTGTAAATTTCGAGGACGAAATTCTTTTAACTGGGGAATTATGTAACATCCGCGACTTTTGACCGTTTGACCTTACGCGTAATTTGACTAACGAAATTTATTAATGATTTAATTAAGTTCATTTTGAGACTTAATGACGTACATTATGATAAACGAGACCGATTGACCGACTTAATTGATGCTACGAGTGCATGACGATGTTTAAATTAATTGGAAATGTGTAACGGGTCAACCCATGGGTCTAACCACAACCCATTTACCCACTCTTAGACCCAACCTTATCCCAAACCTCCCACCCAACTCTTCCATCCATTCATTCATTCATCCACCTACTTCTCCTCTACAAAATGCACATACATCTCTCTCTCTCTAGGTTCTTATCATCATTAAATGTTGTTTGGGATAAATTAGTGATAGAAACATCATCTTCACAATCATTTGAGCAACATATCTAAAACTTGGGTTTAAAAGTGCAAGGAATCTCTCTATTCGGGTCAAATTCGGATTCAAGCTTTTGGTGAAGGTATTGGTAAGAAAAATTCATCTCATGATCATCATTTTATGTTGCAAACAAGTTTTCAAGTCAAACCCATGAGCATAAAACTAAATTTCGGGTCAAATTCGGATTCAAGCTTTTGGTGAAGGTATTGGTAAGAAAAATTCATCTCATGATCATCATTTTATGTTGCAAACAAGTTTTCAAGTCAAACCCATGAGCATAAAACTAAATTTCGGGTCAAATTCGGATTCAAGCTTTTGGTGAAGGTATTGGTAAGAAAAATTCATCTCATGATCATCATTTTATGTTGCAAACAAGTTTTCAAGTCAAACCCATGAGCATAAAACTAAATTTCGGGTCAAAATTACAAGAAAGTCAAATGTAGGGTTTATGAGTTCATAATGGGTCAAAATCGGGTCAAGCATGAAATGGTCGTTTTGATTCAAATTTACTAAGTGGGTTACCTTCATTTATGTAAATATACATTTGTTCATGTCCCAAAGGAGTCAAGGAAACATCAAAATTGTTATTAAGGTCAAATTAGGGTTCTAAGTCACATTTAGGGTTTTAATTGTTCTTGATTTGTTCTTGGACAAATTTGAGGGTTTATTTGTGTTTAGGATTGTTGTTTTAGAATGGATTAAGTTTAACTAAACTCAAGAATGTGTCAAAGAGTGTTTTGAAGCTTTTCCAAACGAATTTCAAGTCAAAAATATGATAAATAAATGAAATGGGTCGGTTTTCCTTCTTGTTTGGTTGCTGTCGTGTTCCTGCCCAGACCCAGCGTCCCGCACGCCCACGACCACTGTCCCAGACGGTGGTCTGGATCATTGATTTTCAGTGTGCAGCGTAAAACAGAACCTTGCACCGTGCGCCTACCGTCTGTCGGCGTAAAGCTGTCTAGGGGACCGTCCCAGACGGTGGGTGCCACCGTCCCACACTGTGGCCCACATTTTCCTATTTTCTGTTTTGTTTCTAGCCTAGCCTTTCCGATCCTTGGGTCTCACTTAGCTTTCAATCGGGTCATAACTCAACTTCTATGGAACCTTATACTAGTCATAAGGGTTGTTCAAAGTCGGGTGTACAAAACTAGTCTTTATGATCATGAAAGGTTAATGCATATCCGCATAATAAACATAATGATAGGTGAAGGACATGAGATGACCCTTAGACAACTTTAATCTGTTCTAAACCACTTCTTGTCTTCTATAACGATGTATACGGGTCTTGGTTGTTATTCAAGATTGAGTGTCATTCTTCAAACACAAACTAAACTTGGCTCGTAAAATACTATACATATTGATGGGTTCTAAACGTGGGGCGATTATTAGATGAGTGAAACGATCACAACTTTATCATACCTCGATTCTTATGGCGTCGAATACGAGTTACAAATGTCATCCAACGTCATAAAGCATACCTAAACCTAATTAAGGTGTTGACTAAGCGTGTTAATGTGTATGAATCAAATAATTATAGGTCGTGGACACGTGGCGCACATTGAACGATTATAATTTCATCTTAGCTCGATCTTAACTTCCTTTGCCGATCAAGGTGAGTTTCGTAAACCTCTCCCTACTCAATTGAGATTCGGGCTGAAAAGTGTACACATACGTGCTCGTTGGATTGTTTGATTGATTTGATTGACGGATTATTGATTGTATGTTTGATTGATTGTTTGGTGGTTAATGACTTGTTGGTCGCGCTTATGATATGCATTATGACTTTAGCATACATACGGTATATGTTGTGATATTGTGATTATTTAGGGTAGTCGTACATACATGGAAGTCGGTTATGCCTTCAAAGGGTTTTAGATGTGGTGGGAAGGCTGCGGGTGACCCTATATATAAGCATCTAGGAATCGTTGAAAGTAGAATCCTCCTAAGTGTATGTACGTATAGTTTGGATGAATTGTGGTATGATGGATTAGTGATTGAGATATGTTAGCGCATTATTCATTATGTAAGTCGCGCCGTTATTGAACGTTGCTAATTGTTATATGGAACCGTTGTTGTTAAACGTTGTCTCGTATTGATTTGTGGACGTAAATGTTTTGCTTTCCGTAAACGTATTTGTGAGTGTTTGTTGTGATCATGCCGTTGAAATATACGTAAGTCATGTCGTTGTTCATGCATTTGAAATATATGTAAGTCATGTCGTTGATCATGCATTTGAAATATATGTAAGTCATGTCGTTGATCATGCATTTGGAATATATGTAAGTCATGTCGTTGTTCATGCATTTGAAATATATGTAAGTCATGCCGTTGATCATGCATTTGAAATATATGTAAGTCATATCGTTGATCATGCATTTGGAATATATGTAAGTCATGCCGATATGATCACGCCTTTGAAATATATGTAAGTCGTGCCGATATGTGTTGATTTGTGTTATGTGTTGATTTGTAATAACGTGAAACCTTTTAGGGTTTCCCTTAGAACGTGGATTTGGTATTCTAATCCTCGTGTATCGTTAACGGTCGTTATCTCAACACTTGTTTCCTATTACTTGTCCCTACGAACTCACCAACTTTATGTTGACCCGTTTTAGTACACTTTTAAGGTGAACAGGTTAGCTCCAAGACGTATTGGATGATTGTTTGCTTGATTATGCTAGAATTTGGATTTGGACTTCTTGGATCCATGATTCTTTTCCCCAATTAGGGGATTATGCTTATGTGTGATCCGGTTACTTGCACTATGGAATGGTTCATATGGATTACTTGATCCTTTTTTATGCATTTAGATTTACTCTACATAATTTCCATGTCATGCTGTGCTTTTCTTGTGATACCCCATGATTCCGCCTTGTTGGGGTGTTACACGTATGGACTTGGGATTGATTCGGATATACTTGAATTGTTATACATTGATGAGACACGTACATGGACACCCAAGTATATAGATGTGTATACTTGATGATTTTGAGATGCCATGATGGTCGGGTCGACGACATCATGAGTATCGTTGCATAGACGAAACGTACATGGACATCCGAGTATATAGACATATATATCTCGATGATTTTGAGATGTCACATTGGTCATGGTGATAACATGTGAGTATCGTTGCATTGATGACATGATTGTCACACATATGATATACTTTATGACTTTGACATGCATACGGCACATATTTTGATATTGACATCTCTTGTGCTCATTTATTACACGCATTTACTCTACGTCGTTTAACCTTGTTGTGATTGATATTGTGACGCATAAAGACTACTTGTAAGTTGTGACTTGCCTTTAACTTATACATATTGTGATTATTGGCGATGGTTCCTTGTGAACCATTACTACGAACTCACCAACCTCGTGTTGACTTGTTTAGTACACTTTTCAGGTAATCAGGTGAACCAAGGTCGTGATGTTTGATTGATGCTTGCTTTTGGACCCGGGCTTGGACTTACATGGATCAAGGATTCACTTGCCCTAGATGCATTATGCTTAGGATCGTTTGCCATCTTTTGAATTTCTTTTGTAGACGTTTAATGGCTACTTGCTCCTTATGCATTTTGTATTGGTATTTGACTTAACTTCTTGGATTCACCAAATTCATTTATATTCATCTAGTTTATGCCTACGATAATTCCACAGTGTGCTATATTTTCCGTGATATTCCGAGCTCTAGTTCGGGGTATTACAGATGCACTTCCTAGTATTGGTGTGAGCAGATGTCGACATGATATGTATTATTGAGTTGGGGCTATTGATTTTAGACAATAAGATATGGTTTTTTCTCAAACGGCAAAGTATATTAGTTATAAGCTCTAGCAAGTTGCCACAACACAATTACATATATACATAATCATAGATAATCAGGCTCAGATGGGCAGGGCCGGCCCTTTGGTGGCTCAGATGGTGCTAGGAAGCCAGGCCCACCTTTTTTGGGGGCCCATAATTTTTTATACAGTTTGTTTATATATATATATTCTTTACAGCGTTAGTACAAAATCTGAAAAATTGGTCTCTACAAAGAGACGTGGGCTATTATAGACCATAGAAAGAAAAAAAAGCCCATGGACTTTTAAGTCATAACCTGACATCCAAGTCATAACCTGACATCCTCTCTGTTTCCAAAAACCACCTATTGACAATTCATTCATTCATTGTTATATATAAACTATTAAATACAATTAAAAACCCATTTGTTGTCAAAGTTGCAGCCGTACGTCCTTAGCAGCCTACTAGCCTAGTTCGACTCTTTTTTTTAAGCAGCCTAGCAGGTACTATTATTCAAACCTAAATAGCTATAATTTATTATTTAATTGTTTATTAATTTAAAAGAATATATAGCTTAGTTAGATTTTACTAACTAATATTGTAGAGCTTAATATTATTGTCATATACTTTATCTATATTTTAATAAATATGATGAATGTTAATTTTTATTTTTTTAGGTATGCCTAAAAATTATTTATTAGAGGCCCACTTTTTATTTTCGAGCCAGACCCCGAAATTTTTTTACATTCTTGAAGACGGCACTGCAGATGGGATTACAAGTAATTCATTCTACAATTACAATTCCTACTAGCTATCTAGCTAGGGAAAGCTTAAAGGGGAAACAAAAGTAACCTCATTTCTAGCTATGCTTTCAAAGGACCCAAACGGTGGCTAGTTCTAATGGTGGCCTCAAGAATCTTTTTCAACTTCGTAGGACCCAAAGGGCCGAGGATGAGGCCGTGTTAAGTTATATATGTGAGGTACCATTGCTAGCTTATGGTTCATATTGTACGTAGGACCAATAATGGGCATCTAAACACAACAGTGGACCATCAGAGGTCTGTGGGTGCAGACTGCAGTGTGACTATGGTTCGCGCCATGCTTAATTTGGTCACTAGAATAAAGTTGGTGACTTGGTCACTTGAGTATTGGTGCTGATCGATGAACCAATATATACAAGTCATGCTAACAAGATATATATATATAGTCATATAGATGTGATTTTTCAGTTTAAAGATTATCTATATTGGAAAGCATGATAATTATTTTTAAAGGCGAATTCTCTAACGAATAATTAAAATACCTAACTAACTCTCATATGTTGTACAATGAAAATTTTGTACGTGGGTAAGAAAAAAAATGAAGGGGTACGTACGTTAAGTGTTTATAAGAACTTCTTTATGAAAATTTGTAAAACTACAAAGACTGGTGTTGTAGACACCGGCCTTGTGCAAATCATCGAATCCTGGCGTCTTCAACACCGGTCTTTGTATACGTGGCTCCAATTGGCACTAAAGACCGGTGTTGTACACAACGGTTTTCGTAGTTTTACAAAAGTTCAAGAAAAAGTTTTTATAAGCACCAAACGGTCCAAACCTCTCCATTTTTTTCTTACCCGTACAAATTGTTCGTTGTACAATGTTATGTTATTTAGTTATTTACTGATCTCATTAGTCATACAAATCTGATAAAAACTCTTTAATTTGTTGGGCTTTATAAAGGCCGGCCCGGCTACATGTATAACAAGAATGATACCACTAAGGCACTGCCACTAACTACTAAAGTCGAAGCAGAATATAAATCTTTGAGTTACATATTATACTTTACATAACAATGTTCATTTATAAATTAAATATGGTTTCTTTTTTGATAGGTACCTCAAAAAGTCGTACAATTATATATTGACATAAAACACGTAATGTAACACACGTGATTTATTAGGAACAAAAATTTTACGTATTCTATATTTAAATGAGTTTTAGGATACGAATATAACACTGGACGGGTTTTCGATTCATCTAAAGAGTATCATATACGATTTCTCCTAGAACATTGTACTCATTTGATATTGGACACTATTTTTAGCATGTTTTATTTTTCACATTAATTCATAAATGAGCCCTATAACTCTTGAAAGTGCTATTCATCAATGTTTTAATTTGTAATATAAAAGTCAAATAAAACGCTTGATGTGGTTTCTTAAATCTTTGATAAAAATCATGCGTAGTGTCTTCGATTGGGTCGTGATATAATATAATCCAAAAGGTATGTGTGATCAACGTAGTAACCATCAAAGTAAACCAATACTTTGGGCCTTCGGCCCATGCCAGTAAGATAACACTTTGAGAAAAACCATATTATAAAAGTATCATATTTTTAGCCCAAGGAGTGGGTAAAGAAATCGATTTTTATTTTTATTTTTTTAAGGCAGTATATATTGTGCATAACTAAAGGTAATACCATAAAAACTCTACTAACCAAATAATTGCAGGATGCAACCATTTTATAGCAAGTGATTAAACAAAGAGAGGTGGTTTAGAATTGGGTTTCGGTGTAACAGATCCACCAAAAATGAGGGGATTATGTTGGAACCACGTTAAATGTGACCGTCACTGATCGTTTATCATTCGTGATATGATAATCGACGATAACTGAAATCCCTATGTCTAGTAAATATACGATGGGCATATTTGCTCTTAAAGACATAGTATAAGGTTTCCCATTAGGTGATTGGAACTACAGGGGACTTATATGGCACATATAAACACCAGGGGCTAAACTGTAACATTCTACATTATAAATAGAATGCTAATGTCTCTCATTTACAACTAATCTTACATCAACCTCTCTTGTGCTCTCCCCTAGATCGGTTCTTATTTCAACCGATCCTTACACCCATCTAAACTCAATCACCTCGTTTTGGGAACCCGAAATCAATAGCTAGAATGCTTAAATCTCCTACAGGTTCCTCAGGATCAACGGGTATGTTTTCTATCATGTTTTCATTATATTATTCAATACGAATCATAATTATTCCAACATGTGGTATCATGAGCCAATGGTTTTTAACCGATCTAATGATTTGTATTGTTTATGACCAAAAATATGATTTTGTTTAATATGATGTTAATGGATCGTCAGATTCATTTTGATTCTTGCCGCAAAACCGATGCGAAATAAAAAATGAAAATTTGTTTTGTTTGTTACGGTTTTTTCTTTTAGCCGCCATAATGTTGATAAACGAGATATGGTACCCGGGCGTTGCCCTTACGGCATGCGCATTCTATGTTTAAGATTTTTGTTTATAGTTGTAATTATAAGGATTTTTAATAAAAAACCTAGACCTAAACAATGTTATAAATTGACAAAGTCAATAATAAAAATTATTAACTAAATAAAATGACATACATATTATGTAAGATTATATTCGTTATTGAATGAAATTTATATATATTAAAGCATAGAAGAATTAACACATAACAATATTATATTGAAAATTTACAAATCATTATATTTTAACAATATTAAAAAGAAAATAAAAGTTAGTTTTCAAAATTAACTTGAAAAAAACCATTTACCTACGCAGTCAAAAACTAATTTGAAAAACAAAACCATTTGTATTAAAAAAATTAATCTTGTTTTGAAATTATACAAATTATTATATTTAAAAAGATGTTTAAAAAGAAAATAAATGTTGATGTTAAAAAATAACTCGAATAGCAATAAAGTAAAATGGATAATTAATAACATGTTAGCAATAAAGAAAAATGGATAATTAATAACATGTTTAAGAAGAAAAAAAGAAAAAAATGTATCTTTAAAAAGAAAATAAATGTTGGTGTTAAAAAATAACTTGAATAGCAATAAAGAAAAATGGATAATTAATAACATGTTAGCAATAAAGAAAAATGGATAATTAATAACATGTTTAAGAAGAAAAAAAGAAAAAAAGAAAAAAGTGTATCAAAATAAAGAGGGCTGCAAGAATCGAACCCGTGTTGGAGATGCAAAAGGCAGCTCCTATTACCAGCTCTACCAATTCAATATTTGCTGTTCTTTCGCTGTACGTTTTATATATAATGTTTTAGTTGCGATTAAAATATTCAGCACGCATCCCCGTACTAATTATGTTACTTTAGTAACACTAATCAAACAAACCTATTTTTGTATTAAAATAAAAAAAAAAGTCGGCAAATGTACTTGAAAATTAATGTCGTCTAATGGTTGTTGCAATTTACACTAATGATATTGTATATTGCATAATGGAATTTATATCTTGAATCTGATGCTTATTACAAACTCCATATAATTACATTACTCTTTGTCGACCTCAAATCGGATTTGGATCTTAATGTTTAATCTTGATTTTGATTTAGTCTTTATTGAATTCGACATTATTTTAAGTCGATTTTGATTTAGTCTTTATTGAATTCGACTTTATTTTAAGTCGATTTTGATTTAGTCTTTATTGAATTCGATCTTATTTTAAGTCGATTTTGATTTAGTCTTTATTGAATTCGACCTTATTTTAAGTCGATTTTGATTTAGTCTTTATTGAATTCGATCTTATTTTAAGTCGATTTTGATTTAGTCTTTATTGAATTCGACCTTATTTCATTATTGAATTCGACCTCATTTTAAGATTTTGATTTAGTCTTTATTGAATTCAACCTTATTTTAAGTTGGATTTGATTTAGTCTTTATTGAATTCGACCTTATCTTAAGATTTTGATTTAGTCTTTATTGAATTCAACCTTATTTTAAGTTGGATTTGATTTAGTCTTTATTGAATTCGACCTTATTTTAAGAAGTTGATTTAGTTTTTATTGAATTCAACCTTATTTTAGGTTAATTTTCATTTAGTCTTTATTGAATTCGACCTTATTTTAAGTTGAATTTGAATTCGACGTTATTTCAAGATTGAGTTCGACCTAAAGCTAGTCTATTTCGACCTGAAGCATGTCTAACTAGACCTTATATGTCATAACATGTCGAGATCGATTTATTTTATTGAAGTTCAAATAATTTATCGAACTTTGATTTATTTATTGAGTTGGACTCACTTATCAAGCTCTTCTGTTGAATTCAACTTACCTTGTCAATTTCTTTAAATTGTTGAATCTTACTTACTTGTTGAGTTCTTCTTAATTGTCTAGTACGATTCCACCTTAAAATTTTATGGAAAAATTTGTCCCTCAAATAAGTGAATAATTCAATAATGAAGTTTGATTTAGTCACCAGGGGCTGCCGCCCCTTGGATCCCGCTTTCAGGGACGCTACCCTAGACCCCCGTAACTTAGGGGCTTCGCACTAATATACATGGTCTCATTATTTGTGCCCAAAGGTCAAATGTGATTCCATGTTGCGCTCTTTTTTTCTTTTGCATAATGAACACTAAGTATATTAATTCTGCCCAAAGGTGATTTAATATGCTTTGTGTGCCAAAAGGACTATTTGCATGCATAATATACACGATTCTTAATTTTGTGCCCAAAGGTCAAAAGATAAGCGTTGTGTTGCATAACCCTAATGCTCATATTTACTTAGATATTAGTTATTTCTGCCCAAAGGTGATGTAACATCTAAGTTGAGCCTTAATTTAGCTTATTGTTTTGGTGTTTACAATAGGCTTACCTATCACTAGCTTCATTACTATAATAATGGTCATAGTCTCATTATTCTAAGGAACATTACTATTAGGCCTACTTATTTTAGGCATTACTTTAGTTCCATTACTATTAAGAGACACTATTTAGTCTTCCTTAGATAGCTAATCATGTCACTATAAGAATATTACTATTAGGCCTACTTATTTTAGGCATTACTTTAGTTCCATTACTATTAAGAGACACTATTTAGTCTTCCTTAGATAGCTAATCATGTCACTATAAGAATATTACTATTAGGCCTACTTATTTTAGGCATTAATATAATCATCTTCTATTGTTTATATCTGTAACATCCGCGAATTTTGACCCGTTGACTTTTGTGTAATTTGACTAACAACTTATGAATGAAGTAATTTGGGCCCATTTATGATTTTATGACTAAGTGGTATGTTAGTCGAGTCGTTAATATGTCGTTTGGCGTTTAGTAGTGTAAATGATTGTTTATATGGCTTGTGGGAGAAACGGGTCGGCCCGTGGGTAGTCCATGACCCACCAGCCCCAATGACCCATTTCCCCCCCTTATCCTTTCCTTCCTTCTCCCTTCTCATTCTATCTATCTCTTTATCTCTTTCTCTCTTCTCTCAAAAACTAGCAAAAGAACCAATTTAATCTCTTCACCATTTCTTGCATCAAACTAGTAGTGGGTCGTTTATAACACAAGAATCTTAGCCATCTTAACCTCGTTTGCTTCATATCGAAGAATCAAGTCAAGTTCTTACCATTTTATCCATTTGACCTAATTTCGGGTTCTAGCTCAAGGAGACGTTTTGGTAAGTCAAATTCATCCCATTTACTTCTATTTATACTTGTTCTAATGTTTCTAGTCGTTTTTATGGGATTTCAAGTCATGTTCATGGTAAAAATGGAAATTAGGGTTAGGGTTAGGGTTTGAATGATTCATGAGTGATTTTGATGTTTTGGTCGAAATTGTGGGTTGGGTTATGTGTATTTATGGTCATTGATGTTTAGTTATGCTTCAAAATGGGTTACAAATCATTTTGGGGTGGTTTGGGTCGAAATTGGGGGTTTTGGGTTCGTTTTGCTGCACTTGCAGCTGCTGGTTCTGACCTGCAGGTTGTCCCACTGCGGCGCAGTGGGAGGGCATAGTCCCCACTGCGGCGCAGTGGATTCTCTCGGCCACTCTTGCTCTTTAGCCCACTGCGGCGCAGTGGGCATGGTCCTTGCTCACTGCGGCGCAGTGCATTGTTTCTGGTCCTAGTTCAGTTTAGCCACTGCGGCGCAGTGGGCATAGCTCTGGCCCACTGCGGCGCAGTGGATGGTCACTGTGTTTATATGTGTGTCGAGTTTCAACTTGTTTGGGAATGTATAGTTGACATTACGATATTATGATGGATAATTATAGGTTGTGGACGTGTGGACCCCATTACTCGTTTGTAATCTTATACTAGCTTCTTTGCCGATCAAGGTGAGTTTCGTATCTCCCTACCCGCTTGGGATTCGGGCTGAAAAGTGTAAACCTGGCGTGTTTACTTGTATTTATTGATGTATTGTTTGTTTGACTTGATTGTTGGATTGATGTGACATATCTTTTCGTTTGATTGACTTGGGTTGTGTTTTCGTTAAGTATTACTTACACATTAGGATAGAGGTACATACATGGAAGTCGGTTATGCCTTCCTTTGGGTTTTAGATGTGGTGGGAAGGCTGCGGGTGACCCTATACATAAGCATCTGGGACTTCAAGAAAGTAGAATCCTCTGAAGTATATGTACGTATAGTTGGTTTATATTGTGACTAGTGGTTCACTTTGTTGATTTATTGATCGTTGGCTTATGGTTGTTGTATTTTGATTGCTGGGTTATGTTTGAGGAATATTGGTTTGGTGGCACAGGTTCATTGTACATTGATTGTTGGTTCATGAGCATGCATTTACATTTGATTGTAAGCATTGCATACATTGTTGATGAGCCCTCGGCAGGGGATTGCCGACATCCTGGTGCATAGATGTATGCACCCGTTAGGGATGTAGTTCCTGACCCGAGTATATAGACATATATATCTCGATGATTTTGAGATACAGCCTTGTTCATTGTTATGACAGAAGGGTATCGTTGCATTGGTGACTGCGTTCACGCATAGGATAGGCATGTTGGCTTATTCATGCATTTGGCACTTACATTGATTCATACATCATTCGTGCATTCCCATTTCACTCTTATTTGTCTTGTGAAATCCTGTTGTTGGACGATATTGTGTTGCTTAGAGGCTCGCTGTAAGTCATGCCTAGCCTTTACTCGTATATTGTGATTATTATTGTTGGTTCGTTACGAACCATTACTACGAACTCACCAACCTTGTGTTGACTATGCTTAGTACACTTTTCAGGTAATCAGGTTCTCCCCGGACGTGGTGTTTAGTTGCTTGCTTGCTGTCTAACCCGGACTTGGACCTCATGGATCAAGGATTCATTGACCCTCCTTTTGCATTATACTTAGGATCGTTTGCCATCTTTGGATGTGTTATGTTAACGTTGATGGCTATTTGCTCCTGTTGTATTTTGTTACTTGTTTTGCTATGTTTTGGATTCACCGAATCGTTAATTGCATTTAGTTTGTTCTATTGTAATTCCACCGGGTGCTGTATGTTTTCCGTGACATTTCGAGCTCCGGCTTGGGGTGTTACAATATCATAAATTTATATCCTCCTTATCTCCACTGTAGTACCTAACTTAGGCATTGAATCACTTACCGGTGCAAACTTTGCTTCATGAAAAGATTAATTACCTCTAACTCTGGATATGCTAGACCATGACTATGTCATTCGCCATAATGAACCCACTGCTATTACTGTAAACTTTTTCGCAGCTCAGAAAGCGAATTTCAAAAAGTGGGATAAGGCGAATCGTTTGTCACTAATGATGGTCAAGAACTCCATTAATCTCGGTATCCGAGAAGCTATCACTTCAAGTAAATATCTAAGGTGAACATAAATAGCTTAAATACAAAGGAGATAGAAGTGTTCGTGAACACAATGAAGATGACTGACATGACTTATAAGCTTAAGAGTCCTAAAATGGAAGTCTCTAACAATTTTCTTGTGCACTTTATAATGACCACATTACTTGCTCGTTTCGGCACCTTCAAAGTTAACTATAACTCTATGAAGGATAAATCGTCGATGAGTGAACTAGTCGCAATGTGTGTGCAAGAAAAGGGCCACCTTAAGTTGTTCACCTTACCACCACTGCTAATTCCAATAAGAGGAAGGGTAATAATAGTAATAAGACTGAAAATCAAGTTCAAAAGGCTAATCATGGTGCTGTTGCCTCTGGCTATAAGTCCTTGACGATCAATCCTAACTACAAATTATGTCATGCCAAAGGTCACAATCAGAAAGATTGCCCTAAATTCAAGGAGTGGCTAGCTAAGAAAGGTAACTTACTTTATGTAATATTAGATTCTTTTACGTCTGATGTACCTATTAATAGATGTGTGGGTGACTCTGGGTCATAATTTCTCACAGTCTTTGTTGTCTCCTAATATTGATGACATGATTAAAACAAAGACAAAATCACCTAAACAATTAGAGAATTTCTTCATATTGTGGCATAATGGCTTGGCCACATCTCACGAGATCGCATGACACGACTCGTAAAGGAATGAATCTTACATTCTCTTGACTTTAGTGATTTTGAAACATGTATTCAGTGCCTCAAAGGCGAAATGGCTAAAGGGGAAAGGAGCCACCAGAAGTTCCAACTTGTTGGAAATAATTTACACTGATATCGGTGGCCCCTATCCCGTTTCCATCACAGGACATTGATCATTTATCACATTCATTAACGATTATTCGCGTTATATGCAACTATATCTGATCTGAATCCTTACAAACTTTTATTGATCTTAAAATTTTGGTTTAAAACCAACTTGATCGTAAAATAACAGTTGTGAGATCAGATATAGAAGGTGAGTATTATGGTAAACATACTGATATTGGTCAAGCTCCTGGTCCTTTCCATAACTTTTGCAAGGAACATGACATAATTATCCAATATACCATGTCTGGTTCTCCTCAACAAAATTGTGTTGCTAAAAGGAGAAATAGAACCTTGATGGACATTGTGAAAAGTATGCTTGTCAACACTAACTTACCTACTTTCCTTTGGACCGAGGCCTTAAAAACAGCCATTCATATACTCAATAGGGTTTCATCAAAATCTGTCCCTAAAACTCCTCATTAGATCTGGACAGGTAGGAAACTGAGTCTAAAATATATGAAAGTATGAGGCTGTCCTGCCAAAGCATAAGTCTATAACCCTAACTTAAAGAAACTGTATCCTAAAACTCTTACATTTTTCTCTATCGGTTATCAGTTTTACTATCCTTCCCACACTACTAGCATTATTGACACACAATATGTCATGTTTCTCGAGAACTAAGAGATCAGTGGGAGCACGACAAATCATAACTTAATATTTGCAAGAAGTACAAGAAGCGGGGGAAACCACTCGTCAGTTATAATTACTCCTCCGATAATTCCTTTTGTACCCAACGATGCTCCTAATATCAAAGATCCACCTTCTCCTAATCAAAATCCTCATAATCAAGATACTACTAATGCTAAAACATCTTCCTTACTAAACCTGGAAATCAATTCAGGAGATCATCTAGGTCATGCAGGGCCACAAACTTTGATGATTTCATAACTTATTACACTGAAGTTGAGGACATTGGAAAGCTTACCGATCCTACCTCTTATTGAGAAGCCATTAATAGAAATCGAGTCATTTAGTGGAATGAAGCCATGATTTAAGAGCTTAATTTCATATAGCATAATGACGTTTGGGACTTGGTTGAATTTCCTGAAGAATCCAAACCTATAGGTTGTAAATGGATCTTCAAAACCAAATTAGACCCGAATGGAAACGCCAAACGCTATAAGGCCAAACTGGTTGCGAAGGGCTTTACTCAAAAGGAAGGAATCGATTATCAAGAGACCTTTTCTCATGTATCTCATAAAGATTCCTTAAGGATCGTCATGGCATTCGTAGCTCATTATGATTTAGAGTTACATCAGATGGATGTCAAGACCACTTTCCTGAATGAAAACTTGCAATAAGACGTATACATACGGAAACCTGGAGGATTCATTCTAGAAGGTAAATAGCACATGGTCTGCAAGTTCAATTAGTCCATATATGGGTTGAAGGAAACATCACTAAAATTGTAACATCCGTGAATTTTGACCCGTTGACTTTTCGTGTAATATGACTAACAATTTAAGTTAATGAATTAATTGGGTCGTTTTGTGATTCTGTGACTATGTGGTATATTAGTCGGGTCGTCGTATGTGTAGTCGGTACTTAATTGTGCAACTGGTGGTAGTGTGGTTGAAAGGGAAACGGGTCGGCCCGTGGGTAGTCCATGACCCACCAGCCCCTCCCCAAGACCCATTCCCCTTATCCTTTTCTCATTTCCCTCATCTCTCTCTCTTTCTCTTCTACCCTCCCTAGTAAAAGGAACCTCCATCTAGTTCTCATTTCTTCCATCTAAATTGTGTTTGGAATTGCTATAATACAAGAATCGTAATCATCATCTCCTCATTGTCTCCATCTTTGAAGAATCAAGGGCCAAGTTCTAACCTTTTACCCACTTTTGACCTAATTTCGGATTTGAGCACTAGGAAGAGTTTTGGTAAGTCTAAAGCAACCCAATTACTTCTATTTATGTTCATTTACTTGTTTCTAGTTAATTTGGTGCAGTTGCAAGCCTTGAATCGAGTCAAATGGCGATTTTGGGTAATTAGGGTTTTATTTAGGGTTGGGACGATTCGGCATGATTTTGATGTTAATGGGCGGATTTATGGTATGGGTTAAGTGTGGTTATGTGTAGAAATGCTTATTGATGCTTCAATTTATGTTGAAAACGCTTACAAATCGTTTTGGGTTGTTTTTGGGGGTGTTTGGGTTCGTTTTTGCTGCACTTGCAGCTACTGGTACTGATCTGCAGGTTGTCCCACTGCGGCGCAGTGGACATAGTTCTTCCACTGCGGCGCAGTGGCTATTTGGCCACTGCGGCGCAGTGGCTAGTTTGGTCCACTGCGGCGCAGTGGCTAGTTTGGTCCACTGCGGCGCAGTGGCATAGTTCTGGTCCACTGCGGCGCAGTGGACATAGTTCGGTCCACTGCGGCGCAGTGGGAGGGCATAGTCTCCACTGCGGCGCAGTGGATTTCCTCGGCCATTTTTGCTTCTTAGCCCACTGCGGCGCAGTGGACATATTCCTTGCTCACTGCGGCGCAGTGCTTTGTCTCGGGTCCTGGTTCAGTTTGGCCACTGCGGCGCAGTGGACATAGTTCTGGTCCACTGCGGCGCAGTGGATAGTCATGTGTTTTTATGTGTGTCGCTTTTCAACTTGTTTGAGATTGTATAGTTGACGTGGCCGTATTATGATGGATAATTATAGGTTGTGGACGTGTGGACCCCATTACTCGTTTGTAATCCTTTGCTAGCTTCTTTGCCAATCAAGGTGAGTTTCGTATCTCCCTACCCGCTTGGGATTCGGGCTGAAAAGTGTAAACCTGGCGTGTTTACTTGTATTGATTGATGTATTGATTGTTTGACATGATTGTTGGATTGATGTGACGTGTCTTGTCGTTGTTTGACTTGGATTGTGTTTTCGTTAAGTGTTACTTATACATTAGGATAGACGTACATACATGGAAGTCGGTTATGCATCCATTGGGTTTCAGATGTGGTGGGAAGGCTGCGGGTGACCCTATACATAAGCATCTGGGACTCGAAGGAAGTAAAATCCTCTGAAGTATATGTACGTATAGTTGGTTTATATTGTGATTAGTGATTAATTTTGATTGATGCATATGTTGTGCATATGTCCCACTGTTAGGGGATTTGACTTATGTATATTGAGATACGGGCTTGTCCCTCTGTTGACAGGTGTGCCCCGTTACGATTATTGATTGTTGGTTCATGTTGTCGAATGTTGATTATTGGTTTATGATTGACGGTTATTGATTGTCGGTTTATGATTATGCATTTACATTGGATTGTAAGCATTGCATACATTGTTGATGAGCCCTCGGCAGGGGATTGCCGGCATCCTGGTGCATAGATGTATGCACCCATTTTTGGATGTAGTCCTGACCCCGAGTATATAGACATATATATCTCGATGTTTTTGAGATACAGCCCTGTCCATGGCGATGGCAGAGGGGTATCGTTGCATACGTGATTGAAGGTCACGCTTGGGATAGGCATATTTGCTTATTCATTCATTCGGCATTTGCATTGATACATACATCATTTATGCATCCTCATTACACTCTCATTTCCTTTGTGAAATCTTGTTGTTGGACGATATTGTGTTGCTTAGAGGCTCGCTGTAAGTCATGTCTAGCCTCTATTCTTATATTGTGATTATTGATGCTGGTTCGTTATGAACCATTACTACGAACTCACCAACCTTGTGTTGACTATGCTTAGTACACTTTTCAGGTAATCAGGTACTCCCCGGACGTGGTGTTTAGTTGCTTGCTTGCTGTCTTACCCGGACTTGGACTCATGGATCAAGGATTCATTGACCCTCCTTTGCATTATACTTAGGATCGTTTGCCATCTTTGGATGTGTTATGTTAACGTTGATGGCTATTTGCTCCTGTTGTATTTTGTTACTTGTATTGCTATGTTTGGATTCACCGAATCATTAATTGCATTTAGTTGTTCTATTGTAATTCCACCGGGTGCTGTATGATTTCCGTGACATTTCGAGCTCCGGCTTGGGGTGTTACAGAATGGTGGCCCATGCGTGGTCGTAGAGAATTAGGTGGTTTGACCTAGACTACGGCTTAAGTTAAAACTCTTCATATAGCATGCATGGTTAGGAAATTCGTGTGCAATATGAATTTTGTGAATCCCGTGTGAGTTCGTAGTTAAGACCATTTGTGTGTTAGCTTGATTTCAATGTGATGAATATGGTTCTATGATTTGTTGTTGCTAATTGTTGGAACTAATGTGATGATTTAGGGCAAAATGATGGGATGCCATTAACTTAGTATAATATTGTGGCAACCCTAAAAGAACCCGATCAACTCTTTTATGGTTACCCGATACTATAGCAAGTTCGTGACATCGTGGATTGCGCACGTGTGGCTTAAAGTATAATAAGGAACCGATATGCTTAATGGAAGTTGATTGGGTGGAAGGTTAGCCGTTGGTACACCTTGTATACATACCCGGTCAATAACTAGAGAGCATATCGAATTCGGATTATACCTTGAATCATTCGTGTTAATTGTTTAATTACAGGATGAAACGAACATGAGTACCAAATTTAATGATAAAATATGGCAATAAATGCAACGTGATGATATGACATGTGAAAACCCCCTTATGATCCTAACACTACTGCCTTAGCATAACATTATGTAATGAGTATGTGGTATCGGTACGAGAGTATTGACTACTTGTGTGACTAACATGTGAGCATTTGAGACTAACTCTCGGGTCAACGTGTCACTTGTTTTATAGAAATGGAAAGACCAAGGAGAGTACGAACAAACTATAGGACTGAAGAAGAAGAGCCTCAACCGGAAGCTCAACCGGAAGTACAAGGTGGTAGGGGCCGTGGTAGAGGCCGTGGTAGAGGCCGTGGTAGGGGCCGTGGTAGGGGTCGTGGTAGAGCTCCTGAGCCAAACTTGGCTGAGGTAATCGCTCAAACGGTTGCCGGAATCATGCCAACCATCATTGCTCAAGTCACTGCAAGTCTTGGGCAAAATAATGGGCCCCAAAACAATGAAGCCCCAGAAAATGAAAATAACGAAGATGCTCAACAGTATGCCGAAGATAATGAAGAAGAGGAACCCGTGGGAGTCGGTATCGGTATGCCCATGAACAATCAGTATGGCGGATATCGCCAAGGGTGTATATTCAAGGATTTTAAAAGTTGTGGGGCACCGGAGTTTGATGGGAAGGGTGGTCCCACGGAATGTATAAGGTGGTTTGAGGCAATAGAGGCGGTGATAGAAAGGAGCCATTGCACCTACGAAGACCGGATTCCCTATGCATCCGGCATGTTTAGACATGACGCCTTGAGTTGGTGGAACCAGGAAATAACTCTAGGGCGGACTCGGAATTTGGAGTGGATTGACTTCAAAGAAAAAGTAAAAGCTAAGTTTTGTCCTCCGTACGAGCTACAAAATTTAACAATCGAATTTGCAAATCTCAGCATGGAAGGAGCCGATTACAAGGGCTATGTGAGACGATTCCAAGAGTTGTCTACTCTCATTCCTCACTTGGTGGGTACCGAGCCACAAGCCATCCAAAAGTTTGTATTGGGCTTGAATCCCCAAGTCCGATCTTATGTTAACTCAAACATGCCTACTTCTTTGGCTAATGCGGTTAACCAAGCCGGGAGTGTGACGGAAGATTTGTTGAGAAGTGGTGTTTTGAGCAAGTCCTCATCAAACAAGAGGAAGGAGGTGGGTGAGTCTAGCGGAGTAAAGAAAGCGGGAAGGTTTGATCCCAAGAATGCTTATAGGGGTAGGGTGATGGCGGCGGTAGAACCGGCTAGGAGGCCTTATACCGGGCCTCATCCTTTCTGTGGGAGGTGCAACAGGCACCATCCCGCCACCACTCCATGTGGTGCATGCTACAATTGCCACCAAGTTGGGCACGCCTCCAAGAACTGTAGGGCTCCAAGAACGGGCCCAATGAATGCGGCTCCTATTCGGGCCGTTCCTCCTCAAGGTAACCAAAGAAGGGGCGAGTGTTTTGAATGTGGTAGCCGTGACCACTATCGCAATGATTGTCCTCGATGGGTGGGACAACAAGTTCAAGTGGCCGTTCATCCCAATCAACTCCAAATGGTTGGGCCTAATCAAAACCGGGGGCAACAAGGCCACCAAGTGCAACCACGCGGCCGAGCTTTTGCGGCCAATGTGAATGAAGCCCGAAATGATCCTAACGTAGTGGCAGGTACTTTTCTCCTTAATGGTCTCTATGCAACCGTACTATTTGATTCCGGGGCCGATTTTAGCCTCGTGTCTTCTAACTTTGTTCCTTTGATTGACGTGCATCCATGTGCTCTAAACTATGTGCTTGACATTGAAATGGTAAATGGGTCACTAACTAGAATTAGCCAAATACTCCGTGATTGTGTCTTGACTTTGGAGGACGTTGACTTCTTCATTGACCTTATGCCTCTTGACATTGGTAGTTTCGATATTATAGTGGGTATGGATTGGTTGACGGCGGTTAATGCGACGATTGATTGTGGTGAGAGAGTTGTTAAGATACCTTTGGCCAACGGTAAAATTCTTAGGGTTCAAGGCGAAATCTCCGATTCCCCAAATTCTAAAGTCTTTAGTGCTACCACCACAAAGGTAGAATTGAAGACCGTTCCTATTGTTTGTGATTTCCCCGATGTTTTTCCGGATGACTTACCGGGATTACCTCCAACTCGTGCGCTTGATTTTCGTATTAGTCTCATTCCTGAAGCCGCGCCCGTAGCAAAAGCTCCTTATAGACTAGCTCTAACCGAAATGCAAGAGCTACAAACTCAACTAAAGGAACTCCAAGAGAAGGGTTTCATTCGCCCTAGTCAATCTCCTTGGGGTGCTCCTGTTCTCTTCGTCAAAAAGAAAGACGGATCCTTCCGAATGTGTATTGATTATCGGGAATTGAACAAGCTCACCGTGAAGAACCGATATCCTCTCCCTAGAATTGATGACTTGTTTGATCAACTTCAAGGAGCTAAGCACTTCTCAAAGATCGATCTTCGCTCGGGTTATCATCAACTCCGGGTACATGAAGATGACATTCCCAAGACGGCTTTTCGCACACGGTATGGCCATTTTGAATTCACCGTGATGCCTTTTGGGTTGACTAATGCACCGGCGGTGTTCATGGACTTGATGAACCGGGTGTGTCAACCATATTTAGACAAGTCCGTTATTGTGTTCATTGATGACATACTTGTATACTCGAAGACAAAGGAGGAGCATGTTAAGCACTTGCGCGAAGTGCTTGAATTACTAAGGAAGGAGAAGTTGTACGCGAAATTTTCCAAGTGTGAGTTTTGGTTGGAAGAGGTCCACTTCCTTGGTCACGTAGTGAGCAAGGATGGTATTCATGTGGACCCAAGCAAGATTGAAGCGGTTAAGAATTGGAGAAGACCCGAAACGCCATCCGAGATCCGTCAATTCCTTGGATTGGCGGGTTACTATAGAAGATTTATTGAAAACTTCTCCCGTATTGCACAACCACTCACCCTTTTGACTCAAAAAGATAAAAGTTTTGAATGGGGCGAAAGACAAGAGAACGCCTTCCAAACTCTTAAGGATATGTTATGTGATGCTCCTATTTTGACGCTACCGGATGGGATAGAAGATTTTGTGGTTTATTGTGATGCTTCGGGGCAAGGGTTGGGTTGCGTTCTTATGCAAAGGGGTAAAGTCATTGCTTATGCCTCTCGTCAATTGAAGGTGCATGAGAAGAACTACCCGACACATGATTTGGAATTGGGAGCGGTTGTGTTTGCTTTGAAGTGTTGGAGGCATTACCTCTATGGCACCAAGTGTGTGATTTATACCGATCACAAAAGTCTCCAACACATCTTCAACCAAAGTGAATTGAACATGAGGCAAAGGCGTTGGTTGGAGCTATTTAGTGATTATGATTGTGACATCCGTTATCACCCGGGCAAGGCAAATGTAGTAGCCGATGCCTTGAGCCGAAAGGAGAGAGTGAAACCAAGACGGGCTCGAGCTATGAGTCTCACGGTAGGGCCAAGTATTCGTGATCGGATTATTGAAGCCCAAATTCAAGCGACCCTACCGGAAAACTTTGGAAACGAAAACCTAGATGGCATGGAGCAACTTTTTGACCGAAAGAATGATAACGGGCTTTACATGGTGGAAAGACTTTGGATTCCTATATTCGGCGATTTAAGAACGCTTATTATGAATGAAGCCCACCTATCACCTTATTCGGTCCATCCCGGGTCGGATAAGATGTACTTTGACTTGAAGGAATTGTATTGGTGGCCGGGCATGAAGCGTGATGTGGCTAAGTATGTGAGTGAGTGCCTTACTTGCTTACAAGTTAAGGCCGATCACAAGAAGCCACCCGGATTGTTGGTACAACCGGTGATGCCCGAATGGAAGTGGGAGCATATTTCAATGGACTTCATTACTAAACTACCGAAGACAAGAAGCGGCCGTGACACGATTTGGGTGATAGTAGATCGGTTAACGAAATCGGCTCACTTCTTAGCCATTCGTGAAACCGATAAATTTGACACTTTAGCTCGTTTGTACATCAAGGAAATAATATCTAAGCATGGAGTGCCGATTTCTATCATTTCGGATAGGGATGCTCGTTTTAAATCAAAATTTTGGGAAGCCTTTCAAAAAGCCATGGGTACTCGACTTGACATGAGCACGGCGTTTCACCCTCAAACGGATGGGCAAACCGAGAGGACCATTCAAACACTTGAAGACATGTTAAGGGCGTGTGCAATCGATTTTGGTGGAAGTTGGGAAGACCATTTGCCGTTAGTTGAGTTTTCATACAACAATAGCTACCACGCTACCATTCAAATGGCACCCTTTAAAGCATTATATGGTAGGGTATGCCGTTCTCCTTTAGCTTGGGCGGAAATTGGAGAGAGTCAACTTATCGGGCCGGAAATTGTGATTGAAACTACCAAAGTAATATCTCAAATTAAGGAGAAGTTGCAATTGGCCCGTGAAAAAAAAAAAAAAAAAAAAAAAAAAAAAAAAAAAAAAAAAAAAAAAAAAAAAAAAAAAAAAAAAAAAAAAAAAAAAAAAAAAAAAAAAAAAAAAAAAAAAAAAAAAAAAAAAAAAAAAAAAAAAAAAAAAAAAAAAAAAAAAAAAAAAAAAAAAAAAAAAAAAAAAAAAAAAAAAAAAAAAAAAAAAAAAAAAAAAAAAAAAAAAAAAAAAAAAAAAAAAAAAAAAAAAAAAAAAAAAAAAAAAAAAAAAAAAAAAAAAAAAAAAAAAAAAAAAAAAAAAAAAAAAAAAAAAAAAAAAAAAAAAAAAAAAAAAAAAAAAAAAAAAAAAAAAAAAAAAAAAAAAAAAAAAAAAAAAAAAAAAAAAAAAAAAAAAAAAAAAAAAAAAAAAAAAAAAAAAAAAAAAAAAAAAAAAAAAAAAAAAAAAAAAAAAAAAAAAAAAAAAAAAAAAAAAAAAAAAAAAAAAAAAAAAAAAAAAAAAAAAAAAAAAAAAAAAAAAAAAAAAAAAAAAAAAAAAAAAAAAAAAAAAAAAAAAAAAAAAAAAAAAAAAAAAAAAAAAAAAAAAAAAAAAAAAAAAAAAAAAAAAAAAAAAAAAAAAAAAAAAAAAAAAAAAAAAAAAAAAAAAAAAAAAAAAAAAAAAAAAAAAAAAAAAAAAAAAAAAAAAAAAAAAAAAAAAAAAAAAAAAAAAAAAAAAAAAAAAAAAAAAAAAAAAAAAAAAAAAAAAAAAAAAAAAAAAAAAAAAAAAAAAAAAAAAAAAAAAAAAAAAAAAAAAAAAAAAAAAAAAAAAAAAAAAAAAAAAAAAAAAAAAAAAAAAAAAAAAAAAAAAAAAAAAAAAAAAAAAAAAAAAAAAAAAAAAAAAAAAAAAAAAAAAAAAAAAAAAAAAAAAAAAAAAAAAAAAAAAAAAAAAAAAAAAAAAAAAAAAAAAAAAAAAAAAAAAAAAAAAAAAAAAAAAAAAAAAAAAAAAAAAAAAAAAAAAAAAAAAAAAAAAAAAAAAAAAAAAAAAAAAAAAAAAAAAAAAAAAAAAAAAAAAAAAAAAAAAAAAAAAAAAAAAAAAAAAAAAAAAAAAAAAAAAAAAAAAAAAAAAAAAAAAAAAAAAAAAAAAAAAAAAAAAAAAAAAAAAAAAAAAAAAAAAAAAAAAAAAAAAAAAAAAAAAAAAAAAAAAAAAAAAAAAAAAAAAAAAAAAAAAAAAAAAAAAAAAAAAAAAAAAAAAAAAAAAAAAAAAAAAAAAAAAAAAAAAAAAAAAAAAAAAAAAAAAAAAAAAAAAAAAAAAAAAAAAAAAAAAAAAAAAAAAAAAAAAAAAAAAAAAAAAAAAAAAAAAAAAAAAAAAAAAAAAAAAAAAAAAAAAAAAAAAAAAAAAAAAAAAAAAAAAAAAAAAAAAAAAAAAAAAAAAAAAAAAAAAAAAAAAAAAAAAAAAAAAAAAAAAAAAAAAAAAAAAAAAAAAAAAAAAAAAAAAAAAAAAAAAAAAAAAAAAAAAAAAAAAAAAAAAAAAAAAAAAAAAAAAAAAAAAAAAAAAAAAAAAAAAAAAAAAAAAAAAAAAAAAAAAAAAAAAAAAAAAAAAAAAAAAAAAAAAAAAAAAAAAAAAAAAAAAAAAAAAAAAAAAAAAAAAAAAAAAAAAAAAAAAAAAAAAAAAAAAAAAAAAAAAAAAAAAAAAAAAAAAAAAAAAAAAAAAAAAAAAAAAAAAAAAAAAAAAAAAAAAAAAAAAAAAAAAAAAAAAAAAAAAAAAAAAAAAAAAAAAAAAAAAAAAAAAAAAAAAAAAAAAAAAAAAAAAAAAAAAAAAAAAAAAAAAAAAAAAAAAAAAAAAAAAAAAAAAAAAAAAAAAAAATCTCTCTCTTTCTCTTCTACCCTCCCTAGTAAAAGGAACCTCCATCTAGTTCTCATTTCTTCCATCTAAATTGTGTTTGGAATTGCTATAATACAAGAATCGTAATCATCATCTCCTCATTGTCTCCATCTTTGAAGAATCAAGGGCCAAGTTCTAACCTTTTACCCACTTTTGACCTAATTTCGGATTTGAGCACTAGGAAGAGTTTTGGTAAGTCTAAAGCAACCCAATTACTTCTATTTATGTTCATTTACTTGTTTCTAGTTAATTTGGTGCAGTTGCAAGCCTTGAATCGAGTCAAATGGCGATTTTGGGTAATTAGGGTTTTATTTAGGGTTGGGACGATTCGGCATGATTTTGATGTTAATGGGCGGATTTATGGTATGGGTTAAGTGTGGTTATGTGTAGAAATGCTTATTGATGCTTCAATTTATGTTGAAAACGCTTACAAATCGTTTTGGGTTGTTTTTGGGGGTGTTTGGGTTCGTTTTTGCTGCACTTGCAGCTACTGGTACTGATCTGCAGGTTGTCCCACTGCGGCGCAGTGGGAGGACATAGTCCCCACTGCGGCGCAGTGGATTCTCTCGACCAAATTCGTGCTCCTTAGTCCCACTGCGGCGCAGTGGGAGGGCATAGTCTCCACTGCGGCGCAGTGGATTTCCTCGGCCATTTTTGCTTCTTAGCCCACTGCGGCGCAGTGGGCATGGACCTTGCTCACTGCGGCGCAGTGGATTTCCTCGGCCATTTTTGCTTCTTAGTCCACTGCGGCGCAGTGGATTTCCTCGGCCATTTTTGCTTCTTAGCCCACTGCGGCGCAGTGGACATATTCCTTGCTCACTGCGGCGCAGTGGATTTCCTCGGCCATTTTTGCTTCTTAGCCCACTGCGGCGCAGTGGATTTCCTCGGCCATTTTTGCTTCTTAGCCCACTGCGGCGCAGTGGATTTCTCGGCCATTTTTGCTTCTTAGCCACTGCGGCGCAGTGGATTTCTCGGCCTTTTGCTTCTTAGCCACTGCGGCGCAGTGGATTTCCTCGGCCATTTTTGCTTCTTAGCCACTGCGGCGCAGTGGATTTCCTCGGCCATTTTTGCTTCTTAGCCCACTGCGGCGCAGTGGATTTCCTCGGCCATTTTTGCTTCTTAGCCACTGCGGCGCAGTGGATTTCTCGGCCATTTTGCTTCTTAGCCACTGCGGCGCAGTGGATTTCCTCGGCCATTTTTGCTTCTTAGCCCACTGCGGCGCAGTGGATTTCCTCGGCCATTTTTGCTTCTTAGCCCACTGCGGCGCAGTGGATTTCCTCGGCCATTTTTGCTTCTTAGCCCACTGCGGCGCAGTGGATTTCCTCGGCCATTTTTGCTTCTTAGGCCACTGCGGCGCAGTGGGCATGGTTTTGGCCACTGCGGCGCAGTGGATTTCCTCGGCCATTTTTGCTTCTTAGCCCACTGCGGCGCAGTGGATTTCTCGGCCATTTTGCTTCTTAGCCACTGCGGCGCAGTGGATTTCCTCGGCCATTTTTGCTTCTTAGCCCACTGCGGCGCAGTGGATTTCCTCGGCCATTTTTGCTTCTTAGCCCACTGCGGCGCAGTGGATTTCTCGGCCATTTTTGCTTCTTGCCACTGCGGCGCAGTGGATTTCTCGGCCATTTTGCTTCTTAGCCACTGCGGCGCAGTGGATTTCCTCGGCCATTTTTGCTTCTTAGCCACTGCGGCGCAGTGGATTTCCTCGGCCATTTTTGCTTCTTAGCCCACTGCGGCGCAGTGGATTTCCTCGGCCATTTTTGCTTCTTAGCCACTGCGGCGCAGTGGATTTCTCGGCCTTTTGCTTCTTAGCCACTGCGGCGCAGTGGATTTCCTCGGCCATTTTTGCTTCTTAGCCCACTGCGGCGCAGTGGATTTCCTCGGCCATTTTTGCTTCTTAGCCCACTGCGGCGCAGTGGATTTCTCGGCCATTTTGCTTCTTAGCCACTGCGGCGCAGTGGATTTCTCGGCCTTTTGCTTCTTAGCCACTGCGGCGCAGTGGATTTCCTCGGCCATTTTTGCTTCTTAGCCACTGCGGCGCAGTGGATTTCCTCGGCCATTTTTGCTTCTTAGCCCACTGCGGCGCAGTGGATTTCCTCGGCCATTTTTGCTTCTTAGCCACTGCGGCGCAGTGGATTTCTCGGCCATTTTGCTTCTTAGCCACTGCGGCGCAGTGGATTTCCTCGGCCATTTTTGCTTCTTAGCCCACTGCGGCGCAGTGGATTTCCTCGGCCATTTTTGCTTCTTAGCCCACTGCGGCGCAGTGGATTTCCTCGGCCATTTTTGCTTCTTAGCCACTGCGGCGCAGTGGATTTCTCGGCCTTTTGCTTCTTAGCCACTGCGGCGCAGTGGATTTCCTCGGCCATTTTTGCTTCTTAGCCCACTGCGGCGCAGTGGATTTCCTCGGCCATTTTTGCTTCTTAGCCCACTGCGGCGCAGTGGATTTCTCGGCCATTTTTGCTTCTTGCCACTGCGGCGCAGTGGATTTCTCGGCCTTTTGCTTCTTAGCCACTGCGGCGCAGTGGATTTCCTCGGCCATTTTTGCTTCTTAGCCACTGCGGCGCAGTGGATTTCCTCGGCCATTTTTGCTTCTTAGCCCACTGCGGCGCAGTGGATTTCCTCGGCCATTTTTGCTTCTTAGCCACTGCGGCGCAGTGGATTTCTCGGCCATTTTGCTTCTTAGCCCACTGCGGCGCAGTGGATTTCCTCGGCCATTTTTGCTTCTTAGCCCACTGCGGCGCAGTGGATTTCCTCGGCCATTTTTGCTTCTTAGCCCACTGCGGCGCAGTGGATTTCCTCGGCCATTTTTGCTTCTTAGCCACTGCGGCGCAGTGGATTTCTCGGCCATTTTGCTTCTTAGCCCACTGCGGCGCAGTGGATTTCCTCGGCCATTTTTGCTTCTTAGCCCACTGCGGCGCAGTGGATTTCCTCGGCCATTTTTGCTTCTTAGCCCACTGCGGCGCAGTGGATTTCCTCGGCCATTTTTGCTTCTTAGCCACTGCGGCGCAGTGGATTTCTCGGCCATTTTGCTTCTTAGCCACTGCGGCGCAGTGGATTTCCTCGGCCATTTTTGCTTCTTAGCCCACTGCGGCGCAGTGGATTTCCTCGGCCATTTTTGCTTCTTAGCCCACTGCGGCGCAGTGGATTTCTCGGCCATTTTTGCTTCTTAGCCACTGCGGCGCAGTGGATTTCTCGGCCATTTTGCTTCTTAGCCACTGCGGCGCAGTGGATTTCCTCGGCCATTTTTGCTTCTTAGCCCACTGCGGCGCAGTGGATTTCCTCGGCCATTTTTGCTTCTTAGCCCACTGCGGCGCAGTGGATTTCCTCGGCCATTTTTGCTTCTTAGCCCACTGCGGCGCAGTGGATTTCCTGCGGCGCTGTTTACTTGTATTTAGTGATGTATTGATTGTTTGACATGATTGTTGGATTGATGTGACGTGTCTTGTCGTTGTTTGACTTGGATTGTGTTTTCGTTAAGTGTTACTTATACATTAGGATAGACGTACATACATGGAAGTCGGTTATGCATCCATTGGGTTTCAGATGTGGTGGGAAGGCTGCGGGTGACCCTATACATAAGCATCTGGGACTCGAAGGAAGTAAAATCCTCTGAAGTATATGTACGTATAGTTGGTTTATATTGTGATTAGTGATTAATTTTGATTGATGCATATGTTGTGCATATGTCCCACTGTTAGGGGATTTGACTTATGTATATTGAGATACGGGCTTGTCCCTCTGTTGACAGGTGTGCCCCGTTACGATTATTGATTGTTGGTTCATGTTGTCGAATGTTGATTATTGGTTTATGATTGACGGTTATTGATTGTCGGTTTATGATTATGCATTTACATTGGATTGTAAGCATTGCATACATTGTTGATGAGCCCTCGGCAGGGGATTGCCGGCATCCTGGTGCATAGATGTATGCACCCATTTTGGATGTAGTCCTGACCCCGAGTATATAGACATATATATCTCGATGTTTTTGAGATACAGCCCTGTCCATGGCGATGGGAGGGGTATCGTTGCATACGTGATTGAAGGTCACGCTTGGGATAGGCATATTTGCTTATTCATTCATTCGGCATTTGCACTGATACATACATCATTTATGCATCCTCATTACACTCTCATTTCCTTTGTGAAATCTTGTTGTTGGACGATATTGTGTTGCTTAGAGGCTCGCTGTAAGTCATGTCTAGCCTCTATTCTTATATTGTGATTATTGATGCTGGTTCGTTATGAACCATTACTACGAACTCACCAACCTTGTGTTGACTATGCTTAGTACACTTTTCAGGTAATCAGGTACTCCCCGGACGTGGTGTTTAGTTGCTTGCTTGCTGTCTTACCCGGACTTGGACTCATGGATCAAGGATTCATTGACCCTCCTTTTGCATTATACTTAGGATCGTTTGCCATCTTTGGATGTGTTATGTTAACGTTGATGGCTATTTGCTCCTGTTGTATTTTGTTACTTGTATTGCTATGTTTTGGATTCACCGAATCATTAATTGCATTTAGTTGTTCTATTGTAATTCCACCGGGTGCTGTATGATTTCCGTGACATTTCGAGCTCCGGCTTGGGGTGTTACAGAATGGTGGCCCATGCGTGGTCGTAGAGAATTAGGTGGTTTGACCTAGACTACGGCTTAAGTTAAAACTCTTCATATAGCATGCATGGTTAGGAAATTCGTGTGCAATATGAATTTTGTGAATCCCCGTGTGAGTTCGTAGTTAAGACCATTTGTGTGTTAGCTTGATTTCAATGTGATGAATATGGTTCTATGATTTGTTGTTGCTAATTGTTGGAACTAATGTGATGATTTAGGGCAAAATGAAGGGATGCCATTAACTTAGTATAATATTGTGGCAACCCTAAAAGAACCCGATCAACTCTTTTATGGTTACCCGATACTATAGCAAGTTCGTGACATCGTGGATTGCGCACGTGTGGCTTAAAGTATAATAAGGAACCGATATGCTTAATGGAAGTTGATTTGGGTGGAAGGTTAGCCGTTGGTACACCTTGTATACATACCCGGTCAATAACTAGAGAGCATATCGAATTCGGATTATACCTTGAATCATTCGTGTTAATTGTTTAATTACAGGATGAAATGAACATGAGTACCAAATTTAATGATAAAATATGGCAATAAATGCAACGTGATGATATGACATGTGAAAACCCCCTTATGATCCTAACACTACTGCCTTAGCATAACATTATGTAATGAGTATGTGGTATCGGTACGAGAGTATTGACTACTTGTGTGACTAACATGTGAGCATTTGAGACTAACTCTCGGGTCAACGTGTCACTTGTTTTATAGAAATGGAAAGACCAAGAAGAGTCCGAACAAACTATAGGACTGAAGAAGAAGAGCCTCAACCGGAAGCTCAACCGGAAGTACAAGGTGGTAGGGGCCGTGGTAGAGGCCGTGGTAGAGGCCGTGGTAGGGGCCGTGGTAGGGGTCGTGGTAGAGCCTGATAGAGGCCGTGGTAGAGGCCGTGGTAGAGGCCGTGGTAGAGGCCGTGGTAGAGGCCGTGGTAGAGGCCGTGGTAGGGCCGTGGTAGGGGTCGTGGTAGAGCTCCTGAGCCAAACTTGGCTGAGGCCGTGGTAGAGGCCGTGGTAGAGGCCGTGGTAGAGGCCGTGGTAGAGGCCGTGGTAGGGCCGTGGTAGGGGTCGTGGTAGAGGCCGTGGTAGAGGCCGTGGTAGAGGCCGTGGTAGAGGCGTGGTAGAGGCCGTGGTAGAGGCCGTGGTAGAGGCCGTGGTAGAGCCGTGGTAGGGCCGTGGTAGGGGTCGTGGTAGAGCTCCTGGTACAGGGAGGTAGAGGCCGTGGTAGAGGCCGGGGTAGAGGCCGTGGTAGAGGCCGTGGTAGAGGCCGTGGTAGAGGCCGTGGTAGAGGCCGTGGTGAGGCCGTGGTAGGGGCCGTGGTAGAGTCCGTGGTAGAGGCCGTGGTAGAGGCCGAGGTAGAGGCCGTGGTAGAGGCCGTGGTAGAGCCGTGGTAGGGCCGTGGTAGGGGTCGTGGTAGAGGCCGTGGTAGAGGCCGTGGTAGAGGCCGGGGTAGAGGCCGTGGTAGAGGCCGTGGTAGAGGCCGTGGTAGAGGCCGTGGTAGAGGCCGTGGTAGAGGCCGTGGTAGGGGCCGTGGTAGGGGCCGTGGTAGAGCTCCTGAGCCAAACTTGGCTGAGGTAATCGCTCAAACGGTTGCCGGTATCGGCCGTGGTAGAGGCCGGGTAGAGCCGGGTACAGGCCGTGGTAGAGGCCGTGGTAGAGCCGTGGTAGAGGCCGTGGTAGAGGCCGTGGTAGAGGCCGTGGTAGAGGCCGTGGTAGAGGCCGTGGTAGGGGCCGTGGTAGGGGTCGTGGTAGAGCTCCTGAGCCAAACTTGGCTGAGGTAGAGGCCGTGGTAGAGGCCGTGGTAGAGGCCGTGGTAGGGGTCGTGGTAGAGCTCCCTGAGCCAAACTTGGCTGAGGTAGAGGCCGTGGTAGAGGCCGTGGTAGAGGCCGTGGTAGAGGCCGTGGTAGAGGCCGTGGTAGAGGCCGTGGTAGAGGCCTGGAGAGGCGTGGTAGAGGCCGTGGTAGAGGCCGTGGTAGAGGCCGTGGTAGAGGCCGTGGTAGGGCCGTGGTAGAGGCTCCTGAGACTTGGCTGAGGTAAGCCGGAAGTACAAGCCGTGGTAGAGGCCGGGGTAGAGGCCGTGGTAGAGGCCGTGGTAGAGGCCGTGGTAGGGCCGTGGTAGAGGCCGTGGTAGTGCCGTGGTAGAGGCCGTGGTAGAGGCCGTGGTAGAGGCTGTGGTAGGGGCCGTGGTAGGGGTCGTGGTAGAGCTCCTGAGCCAAACTTGGCTGAGGTAAGCCGTGGTAGAGCCGTGGTAGAGGCCGTGGTAGGGCCGTGGTAGAGGCCGTGGTAGAGGCCGTGGTAGAGGCCGTGGTAGAGGCCGTGGTAGAGGCCGTGGTAGAGGCCGTGGTAGAGGCCGTGGTAGGCGTGGTAGAGCTCCTGAGCCAAACTTGGCTGAGGTAAGGTGGTAGAGGCCGGGGTAGAGGCCGTGGTAGAGGCCGTGGTAGGGCGTGGTAAGCCGTGGTAGAGGCGTGGTAGAGGCCGTGGTAGAGGCCGTGGTAGAGGCCGTGGTAGAGGCCGTGGTGAGGCCGTGGTAGAGGGTCCGTGGTAGAGCCTGGTAGAGGCGTGGTAGAGGCCGTGGTAGAGGCCGTGGTAGGGCCGTGGTAGGGGTCCGTGGTAGAGGCTGGTAGAGGCCGGTAGAGCCGTGGAAGCCTAGAGGCCGTGGTAGAGGCCGTGGTAGAGGCCGTGGTAGAGGCCGTGGTAGGGCCGTGGTAGAGGCCTCAACCGGAAGCTCAACCGGAAGTACAGGGAGGTAGAGGCCGTGGTAGAGGCCGTGGTAGAGGCCGTGGTAGGGGCCGTGGTAGGGGTCGTGGTAGAGCTCCTGAGCTTGGCTGAGGTAGAGGCCGTGGTAGAGGCCGTGGTAGAGGCCGTGGTAGGGGCCGTGGTAGGGCCGTGGTAAGCCTGGAGCCAAAGGGCCTGGTAGAGGGTCGTGGTAGAGGCCGTGGTAGAGGCCGTGGTAGAGGCCGGGTAGAGGCCGTGGTAGAGGCCGTGGAGGGGTCGTGGTAGAGCTCCTGGTAGAGGCGTGGTAGAGGCCGGTAGAGCCGTGGTAGAGGCCGGGTACAAGAGGTGGTAGAGGCCGTGGTAGAGGCCGTGGTAGAGGCCGTGGTAGGGGCCGTGGTAGGGGTCGTGGTAGAGCTCCTGAGCCAAACTTGGCTGAGGTAATCGCTCAAACGGTTGCCGGAATCGAGGCCGTGGTAGAGGTGGTAGAGGCCGTGGTAGACGTGGTAGAGGCCGTGGTAGAGGCCGTGGTAGAGGCCGTGGTAGAGGCCGTGGTAGAGCCGTGGTAGAGGCCGAATGGTAGAGGCCGTGGTAGAGGCCGTGGTAGGGGCCGTGGTAGGCCGTGGTAGAGGCTCCGTGGTAGAGCCTGGCTAGACTGGTAGAGGCCGTGGTAGAGGCCGTGGTAGAGGCGTGGTAGAGGCCGTGGTAGAGCCGTGGTAAGCCGTGGTAGAGGCCGTGGTAGAGGCCGTGGTAGAGGCCGTGGTAGGGGCCGTGGTAGAGGGTCGTGGTAGAGCTCCTGAGCCAAAGGCCTGAGGTAGAGGCCGGGGTAGAGGCCGTGGTAGAGGCCGTGGTAGAGGGTGGTAGAGGCGGAGGTAGAGGCCGTGGTAGAGGCCGTGGTAGGGGCCGTGGTAGGGGTCGTGGTAGAGCCTGAGAGGCCTGGTAGAGGCCGTGGTAGAGGCCGTGGTAGAGGCCGTGGTAGAGGCCGTGGTAGAGGCCGTGGTAGAGCGTGGTAGAGGCTTAGGGGTAGGGTGATGGCGGCGGTAGAACCGGCTAGGAGGCCTTATACCGGGCCTCATCCTTTCTGTGGGAGGTGCAACAGGCACCATCCCGCCACCACTCCATGTGGTGCATGCTACAATTGCCACCAAGTTGGGCACGCCTCCAAGAACTGTAGGGCTCCAAGAACGGGCCCAATGAATGCGGCTCCTATTCGGGCCGTTCCTCCTCAAGGTAACCAAAGAAGGGGCGAGTGTTTTGAATGTGGTAGCCGTGACCACTATCGCAATGATTGTCCTCGATGGGTGGGACAACAAGTTCAAGTGGCCGTTCATCCCAATCAACTCCAAATGGTTGGGCCTAATCAAAACCGGGGGCAACAAGGCCACCAAGTGCAACCACGCGGCCGAGCTTTTGCGGCCAATGTGAATGAAGCCCGAAATGATCCTAACGTAGTGGCAGGTACTTTTCTCCTTAATGGTCTCTATGCAACCGTACTATTTGATTCCGGGGCCGATTTTAGCCTCGTGTCTTCTAACTTTGTTCCTTTGATTGACGTGCATCCATGTGCTCTAAACTATGTGCTTGACATTGAAATGGTAAATGGGTCACTAACTAGAATTAGCCAAATACTCCGTGATTGTGTCTTGACTTTGGAGGACGTTGACTTCTTCATTGACCTTATGCCTCTTGACATTGGTAGTTTCGATATTATAGTGGGTATGGATTGGTTGACGGCGGTTAATGCGACGATTGATTGTGGTGAGAGAGTTGTTAAGATACCTTTGGCCAACGGTAAAATTCTTAGGGTTCAAGGCGAAATCTCCGATTCCCCAAATTCTAAAGTCTTTAGTGCTACCACCACAAAGGTAGAATTGAAGACCGTTCCTATTGTTTGTGATTTCCCCGATGTTTTTCCGGATGACTTACCGGGATTACCTCCAACTCGTGCGCTTGATTTTCGTATTAGTCTCATTCCTGAAGCCGCGCCCGTAGCAAAAGCTCCTTATAGACTAGCTCTAACCGAAATGCAAGAGCTACAAACTCAACTAAAGGAACTCCAAGAGAAGGGTTTCATTCGCCCTAGTCAATCTCCTTGGGGTGCTCCTGTTCTCTTCGTCAAAAAGAAAGACGGATCCTTCCGAATGTGTATTGATTATCGGGAATTGAACAAGCTCACCGTGAAGAACCGATACCCTCTCCCTAGAATTGATGACTTGTTTGATCAACTTCAAGGAGCTAAGCACTTCTCAAAGATCGATCTTCGCTCGGGTTATCATCAACTCCGGGTACATGAAGATGACATTCCCAAGACGGCTTTTCGTACACGGTATGGCCATTTTGAATTCACCGTGATGCCTTTTGGGTTGACTAATGCACCGGCGGTGTTCATGGACTTGATGAACCGGGTGTGTCAACCATATTTAGACAAGTCCGTTATTGTGTTCATTGATGACATACTTGTATACTCGAAGACAAAGGAGGAGCATGTTAAGCACTTGCGCGAAGTGCTTGAATTACTAAGGAAGGAGAAGTTGTACGCGAAATTTTCCAAGTGTGAGTTTTGGTTGGAAGAGGTCCACTTCCTTGGTCACGTAGTGAGCAAGGATGGTATTCATGTGGACCCAAGCAAGATTGAAGCGGTTAAGAATTGGAGAAGACCCGAAACGCCATCCGAGATCCGTCAATTCCTTGGATTGGCGGGTTACTATAGAAGATTTATTGAAAACTTCTCCCGCATTGCACAACCACTCACCCTTTTGACTCAAAAAGATAAAAGTTTTGAATGGGGCGAAAGACAAGAGAACGCCTTCCAAACTCTTAAGGATATGTTATGTGATGCTCCTATTTTGACGCTACCGGATGGGATAGAAGATTTTGTGGTTTATTGTGATGCTTCGGGGCAAGGGTTGGGTTGCGTTCTTATGCAAAGGGGTAAGTCATTGCTTATGCCTCTCGTCAATTGAAGGTGCATGAGAAGAACTACCCGACACACGATTTGGAATTGGGAGCGGTTGTGTTTGCTTTGAAGTGTTGGAGGCATTACCTCTATGGCACCAAGTGTGTGATTTATACCGATCACAAAAGTCTCCAACACATCTTCAACCAAAGTGAATTGAACATGAGGCAAAGGCGTTGGTTAGAGCTATTTAGTGATTACGATTGCGACATCCGTTATCACCCGGGCAAGGCAAATGTAGTAGCCGATGCCTTAAGCCGAAAGGAGAGAGTGAAACCAAGACGGGCTCGAGCCATGAGTCTCACGGTAGGGCCAAGTATTCGTGATCGGATCATTGAAGCCCAAATTCAAGCGACCCTACCGGAAAACTTTGGAAACGAAAACCTAGATGGCATGGAGCAACTTTTTGACCGAAAGAATGATAACGGGCTTTACATGGTGGAAAGACTTTGGATTCCTATATTCGGCGATTTAAGGACGCTTATTATGAATGAAGCCCACCTATCACCTTATTCGGTCCATCCCGGGTCGGATAAGATGTACTTTGACTTGAAGGAATTGTATTGGTGGCCGGGCATGAAGCGTGATGTAGCTAAGTATGTGAGTGAGTGCCTTACTTGCTTACAAGTTAAGGCCGATCACAAGAAGCCACCCGGTTTGTTGGTACAACCGGTGATGCCCGAATGGAAGTGGGAGCATATTTCAATGGACTTCATTACTACTAAACTACCGAAGACAAGAAGCGGCCGTGACACGATTTGGGTGATAGTAGATCGGTTAACGAAATCGGCTCACTTCTTAGCCATTCGTGAAACCGATAAATTTGACACTTTAGCTCGTTTGTACATCAAGGAAATAATATCTAAGCATGGAGTGCCGATTTCTATCATTTCGGATAGGGATGCTCGTTTTAAATCAAAATTTTGGGAAGCCTTTCAAAAAGCCATGGGTACTCGACTTGACATGAGCACGGCATTTCACCCTCAAACGGATGGGCAAACCGAGAGGACCATTCAAACACTTGAAGACATGTTAAGGGCGTGTGCAATCGATTTCGGTGGAAGTTGGGAAGACCATTTGCCGCTAGTAGAGTTTTCATACAACAATAGCTACCACGCTACCATTCAAATGGCACCCTTTAAAGCATTATATGGTAGGGTATGCCGTTCTCCTTTAGCTTGGGCGGAAATTGGAGAGAGTCAACTTATCGGGCCGGAAATTGTGATTGAAACCACCAAGGTAATATCTCAAATTAAGGAGAAGTTGCAATTGGCCCGTGAGCGTCAAAAGAAGTATGCCGATGTGAGGCGGAGACCGCTAGAGTTTGAAGTTGGTGATTTTGTACTTTTGAAAGTGTCGCCTTGGAAGGGAGTCGTACGATTCGTGAAGCGGGGAAAACTTGCACCAAGGTATGTTGGTCCTTTCAAGATTCTTGAACGGGTTGGGAAAGTTGCTTATCGGCTAGAATTGCCTCAAGAGCTTAGTGGTGTGCATGATGTGTTCCATATTTGTAACTTACGCAAGTGTTTGGCGGATCCTACACATCATGTGCCTATGGACGAAATTAGGTTGATTCAAACTTGAACTTTGTTGAAGAGCCGGTAGAGATCATGGACCGTCAAGAAAAGAAGCTCAAGAAGAAGCGCTACACCATTGTGAAAGTAAGATGGAATGCTAGACGTGGAGCCGAGTTCACTTGGGAGAGAGAAGACCATATGAAGTCCAAGTATCCGCACTTATTTGTAAATTAGGGTTTTATTGAATTTCGGGACGAAATTCTTTTGACGGGGGAATAATGTAACATCCGTGAATTTTGACCCGTTGACTTTTCGTGTAATATGACTAACAATTTAAGTTAATGAATTAATTGGGTCGTTTTGTGATTCTGTGACTATGTGGTATATTAGTCGGGTCGTCGTATGTGTAGTCGGTACTTAATTGTGCAACTGGTGGTAGTGTGGTTGAAAGGGAAACGGGTCGGCCCGTGGGTAGTCCATGACCCACCAGCCCCTCCCCAAGACCCATTCCCCTTATCCTTTTCTCATTTCCCTCATCTCTCTCTCTTTCTCTTCTACCCTCCCTAGTAAAAGGAACCTCCATCTAGTTCTCATTTCTTCCATCTAAATTGTGTTTGGAATTGCTATAATACAAGAATCGTAATCATCATCTCCTCATTGTCTCCATCTTTGAAGAATCAAGGGCCAAGTTCTAACCTTTTACCCACTTTTGACCTAATTTCGGATTTGAGCACTAGGAAGAGTTTTGGTAAGTCTAAAGCAACCCAATTACTTCTATTTATGTTCATTTACTTGTTTCTAGTTAATTTGGTGCAGTTGCAAGCCTTGAATCGAGTCAAATGGCGATTTTGGGTAATTAGGGTTTTATTTAGGGTTGGGACGATTCGGCATGATTTTGATGTTAATGGGCGGATTTATGGTATGGGTTAAGTGTGGTTATGTGTAGAAATGCTTATTGATGCTTCAATTTATGTTGAAAACGCTTACAAATCGTTTTGGGTTGTTTTTGGGGGTGTTTGGGTTCGTTTTTGCTGCACTTGCAGCTACTGGTACTGATCTGCAGGTTGTCCCACTGCGGCGCAGTGGGAGGACATAGTCCCCACTGCGGCGCAGTGGATTCTCTCGACCAAATTCGTGCTCCTTAGTCCCACTGCGGCGCAGTGGGAGGGCATAGTCTCCACTGCGGCGCAGTGGATTTCCTCGGCCATTTTTGCTTCTTAGCCCACTGCGGCGCAGTGGACATATTCCTTGCTCACTGCGGCGCAGTGCTTTGTCTCGGGTCCTGGTTCAGTTTGGCCACTGCGGCGCAGTGGACATAGTTCTGGTCCACTGCGGCGCAGTGGATAGTCATGTGTTTTTATGTGTGTCGCTTTTCAACTTGTTTGAGATTGTATAGTTGACGTGGCCGTATTATGATGGATAATTATAGGTTGTGGACGTGTGGACCCCATTACTCGTTTGTAATCCTTTGCTAGCTTCTTTGCCAATCAAGGTGAGTTTCGTATCTCCCTACCCGCTTGGGATTCGGGCTGAAAAGTGTAAACCTGGCGTGTTTACTTGTATTTGTTGATGTATTGATTGTTTGACATGATTGTTGGATTGATGTGACGTGTCTTGTCGTTGTTTGACTTGGATTGTGTTTTCGTTAAGTGTTACTTATACATTAGGATAGACGTACATACATGGAAGTCGGTTATGCATCCATTGGGTTTCAGATGTGGTGGGAAGGCTGCGGGTGACCCTATACATAAGCATCTGGGACTCGAAGGAAGTAAAATCCTCTGAAGTATATGTACGTATAGTTGGTTTATATTGTGATTAGTGATTAATTTTGATTGATGCATATGTTGTGCATACGTCCCACTGTTAGGGGATTTGACTTATGTATATTGAGATACGGGCTTGTCCCTCTGTTGACAGGTGTGCCCCGTTACGATTATTGATTGTTGGTTCATGTTGTCGAATGTTGATTATTGGTTTATGATTGACGGTTATTGATTGTCGGTTTATGATTATGCATTTACATTGGATTGTAAGCATTGCATACATTGTTGATGAGCCCTCGGCAGGGGATTGCCGGCATCCTGGTGCATAGATGTATGCACCCATTTTGGATGTAGTCCTGACCCCGAGTATATAGACATATATATCTCGATGTTTTTGAGATACAGCCCTGTCCATGGCGATGGCAGAGGGGTATCGTTGCATACGTGATTGAAGGTCACGCTTGGGATAGGCATATTTGCTTATTCATTCATTCGGCATTTGCATTGATACATACATCATTTATGCATCCTCATTACACTCTCATTTCCTTTGTGAAATCTTGTTGTTGGACGATATTGTGTTGCTTAGAGGCTCGCTGTAAGTCATGTCTAGCCTCTATTCTTATATTGTGATTATTGATGCTGGTTCGTTATGAACCATTACTACGAACTCACCAACCTTGTGTTGACTATGCTTAGTACACTTTTCAGGTAATCAGGTACTCCCCGGACGTGGTGTTTAGTTGCTTGCTTGCTGTCTTACCCGGACTTGGACTCATGGATCAAGGATTCATTGACCCTCCTTTTGCATTATACTTAGGATCGTTTGCCATCTTTGGATGTGTTATGTTAACGTTGATGGCTATTTGCTCCTGTTGTATTTTGTTACTTGTATTGCTATGTTTTGGATTCACCGAATCATTAATTGCATTTAGTTGTTCTATTGTAATTCCACCGGGTGCTGTATGATTTCCGTGACATTTCGAGCTCCGGCTTGGGGTGTTACAAAAATGCTACCTTAAGTTTGATGAAGTCATAAAAGGACACGACTTTCTAAAGAATCAAGTGGATCAATGCACCTATCTCAAGATCAGTGGGAGTAACTTTACAATCCTTGTTTTGTATGTGGATGTCATTCTACTTACAAGTAACAAATTGGATATGTTGCATGAGTCGAAGCGTATACTTACGCATAATTTCGACGTGAAAGATCTCGATGATGCCTCTTATGTCATAGGTATCAAAATGTATCGATACATGCGTAATGATGTTCTGGGTCTTTCTCAAAAGGCTTATATTGAACACATCTTAGAACGCTATAACATGCAGCACTACACATTCACTATAGCTCTAATAGTAAAAGGAGACGTATTTGGTTCTTTCCAAACTCTGAGCATTGATAATGAAAGGAGCAAATGAGGATTATACCTTACTCATAAGTAGTCGTGACTCGTGAGCATTACATACGCTCAGGTCTGTACTCGTCCAGATATCGCTTACATTGCCGGGTAAAAGGTTCTATGATGTCTGCAAGGGACCAAAGACTACACATTAACTAATAGAAGAAGTGACAACTAAGAAGTAGTAGGATGTGTTTATTCCAATAAGAATTCTACTTCTGGATATATATTTATGATTAACTGGCGGACCTATCTCTTGACGGAGTAAAAAAAAAAACTGACTACAACGTCCACCATGATGGCTGAATATATTGCCATTTATAATACCATGTCATGGGGTGTTGTTAAAGAACCTGGTCAGTGGACTCAAAATCGTCAACTTTATTACCAGACCATTGAAGCTTTACTGTGATAACTCAACTGCCGTAATTTTTTGAATAGTAACAGTTCAACTAGCGCTGAGTTGTATCTCGATACAAAGTATCTGTTTGTAAGCGAACGGATAGAGGATAATGTTCTTTGTATTGAGTACATAAGTACACATAATATGCTAGCGGATTCAATGACCAAAGGTCTTCCTCCTAAAATCTTCATAGGACACATGTCGAAGATGAGGCTTACTAAAGGACCTAATATAATAACATGTTGTACTTATTGGCCATTATTATTATCTTAATAAAAATTTTCCTCTATATTCAGATTTTGTTTGTCTATTAGTTACACTTTGAGCTCATAACGGTGTATAGACATTATATAACAAAATTTGTCTTAGTCAATTGATCATTGCTTATTAGTTTTAAATTTGAGTCATAGTTTGACTAGTGGGGGTCCTGAGTTGATGTTCTTCTCTACGACTGTACTTATTGACTATGATTTCAGTTTAAAACAAAATGAGTATTATCCCGGCCGGACTTATTGAATACTCATAGATAAATGATCGCTTGGTCAAGTGGGAGAATGTTGGAACCACGTTAAATGTGACCGTCACTGATCGTTTATCATTCGTGATATGATAATCGACGATAACTGAAATCCCTATGTCTAGTAAATATACGATGGGCGTATTTGCTCTTAAAGACATAGTATAGGGTTTCCCATTAGGTGATTGGAACTACAGTGGACTTATATGGCACATATAAACACCAGGGGCTAAACTATAACATTCTACATTATAAATAGAATGCTAATGTCTCTCATTTACAACTAATCTTACATCAACCTCTCTCGTGCTCTCCCCTAGATCGGTTCTTATTTCAACCGATCCTTACACCCATCTAAACTCAATCACCTCGTTTTGGGAACCCGAAATCAATGACAAGAATGCTTAAATCTCTTACAGGTTCCTCAGGATCAACGGGTATGTTTTCTATCATGTTTTCATTATATTATTCAATACGAATCATAATTATTCCAACAGATTAAAAATATAACCAAAGCTAACCTGACTTTGCTTTCTTTCATATATATGTCCATCGTCCTACTAGCAAAATGCTAAAACCCCTTGAGTTATTTTATTAGCAGCAAGCAAAGCGGCATTATCCGAATAGAAACACAACTGTAAACACTAAACAGAAGCCGATAAAAACACCCCAACAGCCTACTAGCAAAATCGATCTTATAATTGTTGGGTGTTGGTGTGTCACTCTTCTTAGTCCTTACTAAAAGGCAAAAGTAACTCTCCCTTATTAGAAGACCGGGGCTCAAATTGTTACATCTCTTTGTTGTATGATATGGTAGTAGTATCCACAGAATATTAAATAAAGTGATAAAGAAGGTAAAAATGTATTGTTGGCAAAAGTGTCAGCAGTTTAAAAGTGTTGATATGATGCTGTGATGCATTACTGATAAACGAAGTGGAAGAGCGTTGTTACAAATAATTAAAGATGAACACTTTATATATACACCTCCTTAAAAAAATTGTTAAAGCGTTACTATATTACTTAAAATTTAGATATGTGATATATATTTAACAGTATACTACTAATCAACCCGGGTTAATTTATAGACGTTTTCCAAATAAACCGAATGATATATAGTCAGGTAGCTTTAAAATATTAAAATGAATAATAACAGCGTTAAATAAGTTGAAAAGTCGTGATAAAGCTATTATGTAAAAAACGAAACTAAACGGAAACAAAAGTTGTGTAGTTGTGGACACACGTTGAAACACATACGATTGGTGAAAATAAAAAAGTAAAACCGTTATCCGGAAAGACATCATAGTTTTTGGCCTATTATAACGAAAAATTAAGGTGATTAACATCTTGCATAATAATGTGAGCATTTAATAAAAATCTATATTTAAAAAAAGGAAGGATATTTTGAATTTAAAATTAACATAGTTTCATGATGTCATAATTAAATTAAAAGGATGTGTGGTAGTATCACATAAGACAATTTTTAAAACATCTTATGTCATCACAAATTTTTTTATTTATATATAATTTTAACATTATTTAGTTAACTAATTTATTAGTATATAGTGCTTAGACCCGCGCGATGCGCGTTTAGTCGTAAGCAATTTTTATAAACGTTATTGATTCAACAATTATACACATAAGTATTTATAAACATAAGTGTGTTAGCTAATAACATCATAAACAGAGAAATAGATTACAAAGCTTCATATCCAAACACTAAAAACAACAAACTTAAACATTAGCTATAACATTATAAACATAAGTGTGTTTATCTTATTACAATATAACTAAACGTTAATAAGCAACAAACAACAGACTTAAACATTACATTCTTCAGTAGACTTTATACTTGTTTTCTTCGGTTTCATTGAGTTGTCTACATCTTCTTATAAAATTCAACGAACTTATTGTATTCCAGAGACATTATTGCAAGAACATGATGTATTAGATATGTAATGGTTGAATACAATAAAGAAAGGAGTGGTAGTTTAGTCATATCCGCTCACTTATGTTGAAAGGGGAAGAGGTTTCCCCTTTATAGATGGTTGAATCCTTTACGTATATAGTAGTAAATGGTAGATTAAGTAAAAAAAATGGTTTAATCAATTTGATTTATGTTGTAAGTATAGATGGATAGTAAACTCATCGTATTACATATCATCTAATTTTCCATTCCTTTTTAATTTACATCAACCAATATGCTTTATAGTATTCTTGTCATCAGATCAACCTGAGTCGACCTGAGTTGGGTTGACGGGTTGAAAATCTTTAACCCTAACTCGACCCACTAAAAGTTGGGGTCAAAATTCAGCCCAGACTAAGTCTACCTAAATCAAATTTAAATTTTCACTTAAATTCAGATTTAAAAATGATGATCGTAAACTTTACATACAAAAACGGGTGCGTGTGATGACGGTCCATTTCACCAACCATCGATTTTAAATTTCTAATATACGGGTAAATAACTTTAAATAGAACAATCACTAAAACATCTATAGGTATAATTATAATATAATTATTATGGGTTTAGGCTACCAGGTTCAGGTTGGCGGGTTGAATATATCCAATCTGAACCCAAATTGATATCAAAGTCGACCTGAAAATCTTAACCAAAACATGTCAACCCGAACTACCAACACACAAAAAAATCAGATTGACAATGGGTTGGTGCCTTGGTGGGTTGGTAGGTTGGCGTGTTAAATGGGTTGGTGGGTTGATCTCAAGTTATATGGGTTAGTCGGTTGACGGGTTGATTTTAAATCAAATGGGTTGTGGGTTGTCGGATCAAATGAGTTGGTTGGCCAACTTTTAAAAAACATTATATAAATTTAAATATTTTGGGGTTGGTGGGTTGACTTTTTTTTTTTTTAACAACAAAATCTAAATCTAAACTAACTATAAACTACTCCATAATACACCATTGTCAGGATTTGAACCCTGGTATTTTCTCCAAGAGGCAACTAAAAAAATCAAGTTGGCAAGTTAGCGGGTCAAGATTCACAACCCTAACTCAGTATTCGGGTCAATTTTAAGTCGAATTTCGTGTAAGGTCGAGTATTGAAAATCTTAATTATATTAAACCAATTCTATATATGCTATATAAAAAAAGTACAAAATAAAAGATTTTTTTTTACATTATGCTTGATTTCATAATAAACTTTGTTTTTAAATAATAGACTCTAAGTTTATTTGGTAACCCGGTCACCGACATGGTATTAATCTAGTTAAAAATGCCCTAACAACAATCTAACCCTAAATCAACATAATGACGTATTCTTCCTTACACGAAAATGTTGATCACGATTATTCCCAAAATAACTACAGGTTTTGTTATTGTGGAATCTGGATTTATCCACGTACATCGTGGACGCGTAAAAACCCTGGTCAAATGTTTATGAGTTGCCCCAAATTAGTAAGTTTCCTACTTAATATACAACTATATTTAATCAGAATTAATATATCAACATCAAAAATGTGTAATTTTCTTTATAATGATTGCAGGACGGATGTAAAAAATGTAACTTCTATATATTTATGGATGATGAACTACCAGACCAATATTACAAAAAATTGGTTTTTGAATTGCATAATGACTTGGAACTTGGAAGATATGAAGATTAGATTAAACAAAAACATGGTTGATGATCTTCACGCTTGCAATGTAGAGAGAATTAAATTGTCACAAGAGTTGAAAAGGACAAAGGCAAGGATAGAGGTTTATGAAAAGGTACGCGTATTTGTGATAGGGCTTATAATTGTATTATGTTTTGTAATTATCAGTATGTCCAGGTACGCGAGTGACTCATAATATCGTTTCTTATTAAAATATGTTATTATTATATAAATAAATATAGATTTACACATGTAAATATCAATGTCGACTACATGACTAAAGATAAATATTAGCTTATAAGAAAATATTATAAAATATTATAAATTGATACCTATAAATGTCGTACATTGGTATCTCAATACAATATTGATAAGCGATAAGTACCTCGGAATGTAATGAACTATACACAAATGTTTATGTCGTGTAATGAATTAATCGGATGTTTATTGTATGCAATGAGTTTTCAAATTCCGGTTATTAGATGTATGTGGGTATATGTGGCAACCATATAAGCTGCCACTTGTAAGTTTTTTATTGGCCATATACATCCAATAACCGGGATTTGTAAGTTCATTGCATACAATAAACATCCGAATGGTTCATTATACAACATAAATATTTGTGTATAGTTTATTACATTCTCAGATACTTATCCCTATTGATAATGTCGTCCAATTTAATAGTATATTAGATTAGATTTTTATAAATTATAAATATTAATATTTAGTTTAATATTTAATATAAACACAATTTGAACTCTAGATACATATCCCAAACATAATAACAGATGACGATATACAACATCCTTATCCTAAACACAATAGGAATCATAGAACATGGGACGATCACATAACAAAGCACGATTTACAACAGAGGGTTACATGAATACTAAATCCAAATCAATATGAACTCCATTCAAGATTCATTTTATCTCTCAATCAAAAAGGTACAAAATTTTCTCCCTTTTTATATATTAGTTTAGTGTATTAATGTTTAAAGATACAATTGTCACTCAAATCAAATGTCCTAATTGTTATCAAAGAATATGAAAACAATCCTAATTGTTATCTAATTATCATAGGACAGGCGATTAAAAATAAACATATTCGTGTTATCGGCTCGCATCATGATGAAATACATATACTTGAATGTCAAGTACAGGATCACAAGTATGTTTATATTTTAGTTTCTTAATTATCTTTCATAATAATATCACATTATGAGTACAACTGGTTTCAAAAAATTTATAATAGAGAAATTATTGTAGCATGTGCCTTGTGGAATGACTACGGCAAACAATTCCATCAATATGTCTCAGCTAATAATGACAGTGACCGAACCTGTAATTAGAATTAAGGGGGGGGGGGGGGGGTAATGCCCCTTATTGGCTGAAACTTTTCTTTGTAAACTAGTGTATTGTTTATCTCCAAAGCCCACTAATTATTAAGGTTGCCCCCAATTTAATTTTTTAATGCCCTCGTTTCAAATGTTTTAATTGTGATACAGTAGAAACTCTATAAAATAATACACTTGGACCACCAAAATTTATTAATTAAAAGAGTTATTAATTAATCGATAAATTAATAATTATTAATTTATATATTAATTAATATTTTATTAATTTATAGTAGAATACTTAGTTTACAAACACCTTTCAAGCTTCCACTTAATTATTGTATACATATATATCAAATGAACGGCCCAAATTGAAAGAAACCTTCAATCTCCCACCTTATTATGCTTCTTGTGTTCAATGATGAAAGTTCTACAATGGAGCCCCCTTCGCGAAACGAAGCTATTAAAGCGGCAATCACATTGAACAATTTCTTGTTGAGCTATGAGAAAACAACACCAGAAGTTCTTACCATGCTAAGGAAAATTAGAGACGAGATTCAAGGGGAAATTGATTTCAACAAAAAACAAAAGACAATTGAGTCATTTTTCAAGAAACCTTCATAAATCATTCATGTAATATGCTATATATAAGGAATTATTAATTTATATTTTATATGGGGTCTAAAGAAATTATCAAAAATGTATTATCTTATAATTTTAGCGAATTATTAATTTAGCACCCTATCCCCGAGTCGGGACCGGCAAAAAATATTATCTTAGAGAGTTTATTAAATAATCGAGTATTACTTTATCGAGTTTCTACTGTACATGAAATTGTGTATTGGTAAGACTAAAAAATGATTTCCTTCCTAAAAAAAAATTGTTTGAAAGTCAAAAAGTTGCAGGCGGCTGCGTGAAGAAGACGAACATGTGCTGATGAGATGGGATGTTTATTACTACTTTATTTAATATAAAAGTTTTCATTTTAAACCTTGTATTTTAGTAGGAATTTCATTTATAACCCCTTAAAGATATAAAAGCTTAGTTATCCAATTTATATTTCAGACCCTCTTCATTTAAAGTTTTAAACAAATATGTATAATTTGTTTATTTTTAGGTTTTATGCTTCATTTAAATATCTTTGACCACCTTTTTTTTACATTATTTCATTAAAACCCTTATATTTGTTTAGAGTTATAAGTTTTGCTCTTTAACTTTTTAACGCATTTATTTAATTCCCTAGATTCAGTTATAAATTCAATTTTATAGAGGCATTTTTAAAACGTTTCGTTTTGGGCATCAAAAATCTCATGACCGAACTTGCCCATAACTTATCGCATTCGTGTTACTACCTTTGTCATCGTGCCCCATATATACAAAAATCCTACATCCGCCTCTGACAGTGACGAACCTGTGATTATTGTACTACAACTTGCAAAGTATAACACTTTGAACCGTATATTTTTAAAATTATAAACTTTTATGACTTAAATGTATGAAGACTTAATATTGATAATATTATAAAGCCGTGTCCAGTGTTAGACACAGGTCTAAAATCTAGTTAATAGTTATTGTATTGTCTATCATAAGATATTTTGTTTTTTAAATTTGTTTAATTTAAAATAATATACACACCATTTAGACTAATTAATTTTCACATGTATATTAAAAATAAAAATCAAATAATAGAAAAACAAAATTATGACTCCGTTCATACATAAATTATACAAAAGTAACACATTTTACTTGTTAAAAAAATAAAATTGACCAAATTAGGATAGAACAAACAATCCGGAGTACAACTACTATACATAACTATTTAACACATAAAGTATCACCTATTAAAGATGACTGACTCTGAATATCTATCATAGGACTTTAAAATACATAGTATCAATAATTTATAATAATAAACGATAATAATAAGAAAAAAGAAACTAACCATTAAACCTTTTGCAAAACTTCCTTGTACACAACATTGGTTGTATAGTTAGTTGGTTTCCCTTCCATGTCAGATACGAAAACCTTGATTCCATCTTTACTCTTAACTCTAGATAGTGCAACATAAAATTGTCCATGAGTAAAGACTGGTCTTTCAAGATATACACCAACTTTTTCCAAACTTTGACCTTGACTCTTATTTATTGTCATTGCAAAACACAATGCCACAGGAAATTGCCTTCTCTGAAACTTGACTGGCATTCTTTTGTCAGATGACGTTAAAGGAATTCTAGGTAATAAATGAATGTGTCCAATGTTTGTACCAGTAATTATGGATACCTCGATGACATGTTTCCCAAGTCTCCTGACTAAAAGCCTAGTACCATTACACAATCCAGCCGACTGATCTACATTCCTATGTAACATGACAGGGACTCCAACTTTCAGACATAACTTGTGATTGGGAAGCCCTGATAATTCAAGTTTGTTAAGATAATCTGGAGTGTACAGATATAAGTTGGCTTTTGATGGATTGTCTTCCTTACATATGCTGTCTGAACTTAGATAAACTGTTTCATCGCTGATGAGCGTTCATTTTGTGATAAAAACCCCTATCGAAAGGCCTCATTTCAATGTCTTAAATGAGTTAATATTCCGGAACTATCGGTACTTAATGGATTCTATGTTTATGCAGGTTCACGGAAGATGCGAGTGAGGGTAAATGGCATCAAGTGACTCGAGATGAAGGCCTATGAAGTTACAAGACACCAGAAGGTGATTCGGGAGCCGAACGAAGCGAAACGAGAAGCAGCAGGAACTGCCAGCGTCGCTGGCCCAAGCCCAGCGCCGCTGGAGCCCATCCAGCCCGCTAGTTCAGCAAACCGACTCAAATCACTATTTAAGCCGAAGCAGCCCTCAAAACCCTAAGAGAGAGCCGATTCAGCAGCCCTAGCCGCCCACATTCAACCCTAGGTCGACTTTGCAGATTCCAAGGAGGTTTTAGAGCTTCTAACACCTTCTGATCTTCATCCTCAACCTAGATCTACTATTTTATTTTACTTTCAGTTGGTAAACAATGTCTTTCATCTTTTCAGACTTTGTTATTCCTTTAATAATGGTAGGCTAGTAGGCTGAATACTTGTTTGGATCGATGTGATCATGTAGACGTTTATCTATTTTACTTTATTTGTTAGATCTGTTGGAGTGTGTTTTACTGTTTATCGTAGATCCATGTTTTACTAGTTCTTTATATTATTATCGGTTCTATATCCGAATATATTAGTTTAATTCTGATGGTTGTCTATGATCATACACTAGGACTAATATGCTAGGATGGAAAACACTAGTCGGTCTATAACTAGATGTAAAAGGTGATTCACTTATAACTGAGGGATCCAGAACCATAGTAATTAGGATGAATAGAACATGATGCTTAACAATGTCAGATGCGATCCAGTGACATGGAAACGTGCACTGTGGTCACCGGAGGGAATTATTATTTGGCCATGGCTTAAGAGCCGGGTAACTTAAAGATGAATTAGTAACACAAACTTTAGGTCATTAATGCTTAAACAATGAATCTAACGAGAATCTGAGCCGTGATTAAGTTTCCAACAGTCTAGCAAGTAGGTAGAATGATATTTGGTCGTACCATGAGATCGGAGATGCCAAACAAGTATTTTAATTAGTTTAATAGGAAATCGTGACAACCCCACAACCGCTAGAATTACACGTATTACTAGATTAGGTAAAGTAACGCGTCCCTGCGAACGATCTTGTACTTATCACTTAACTATACTACATCTGATCGGGTCCCCTGTCCGTTAAGGTGTGTGTGTTTTGAGATATTTACTTGTACAACTTTTATAAATTTAAACACTAAACAAAAACCACCCATCAAGCGTTTTGGCGCCGCTGCTGGGGACGCGACGCATTCTTAGTTTAGTGGTGTAGTACGATCCTAATTTGTGTTTCGGTACGAAGTAGTTACTTTTTAGTACTTAGGTTTAAGTCATTTTAGGGTTTAATAGTCAAATTAGGTTTAGGTCAAAACTAGGGTTAGGATAATTTAGCTAGTATTTTCATTTTCTTAAAATTTCAAAAATCCAAAAATATTTTTATTTTATTTTGTTCTTGAAGTTACTAATCGTTTTCGTGTTTTGTATTTGTTTTCGTTCTTGTTTTTCTTTTTATTTTATTTTGTTCTTGAAGTTACTAATCGTTTTCGTGTTTTGTATTTGTTTTCGTTCTTGTTTTTCTTTTTATTTTATTTTGTTCTTGAAGTTACTAATCGTTTTCGTGTTTTGTATTTGTTTTCGTTCTTGTTTTTCTTTTTATTTTATTTTGTTCTTGAAGTTACTAATCGTTTTCGTGTTTTGTATTTGTTTTCGTTCTTGTTTTTCTTTTTATTTTATTTTGTTCTTGAAGTTACTAATCGTTTTCGTGTTTTGTATTTGTTTTCGTTCTTGTTTTTCTTTTTATTTTATTTTGTTCTTGAAGTTACTAATCGTTTTCGTGTTTTGTATTTGTTTTCGTTCTTGTTTTTCTTTTTATTTTATTTTGTTCTTGAAGTTACTAATCGTTTTCGTGTTTTGTATTTGTTTTCGTTCTTGTTTTTCTTTTTATTTTATTTTGTTCTTGAAGTTACTAATCGTTTTCGTGTTTTGTATTTGTTTTCGTTCTTGTTTTTCTTTTTATTTTATTTTGTTCTTGAAGTTACTAATCGTTTTCGTGTTTTGTATTTGTTTTCGTTCTTGTTTTTCTTTTTATTTTATTTTGTTCTTGAAGTTACTAATCGTTTTCGTGTTTTGTATTTGTTTTCGTTCTTGTTTTTCTTTTTATTTTATTTTGTTCTTGAAGTTACTAATCGTTTTCGTGTTTTGTATTTGTTTTCGTTCTTGTTTTTCTTTTTATTTTATTTTGTTTTGAAGTTACTAATCGTTTTCGTGTTTTGACCGAGGGATCCAGAACCATAGTAATTAGGATGAATAGAACATGATGCTTAACAATGTCAGATGCGATCCAGTGACATGGAAACGTGCACTGTGGTCACCGGAGGGAATTATTATTTGGCCATGGCTTAAGAGCCGGGTAACTTAAAGATGAATTAGTAACACAAACTTTAGGTCATTAATGCTTAAACAATGAATCTAACGAGAATTTGTTTATAGGACAGTGTGAGTCTAGGGACAACACTTGTTAATTAGGCAAAGTGAATCTAACGAGAATCAGAGCCGTGATTAAGTTTCCAACAGTCTAGCAAGTAGGTAGAATGATATTTGGTCGTACCATGAGATCGGAGATGCCAAACAAGTATTTTAATTTAATTACTGTTATTTGCCTTTTCAAACTATTTTTAGACTAAGCCTCTCGCTGAATAAGCGGTTGCGGCTTCTATTTACTTTTCAGTATTTTAATTAGTTTAATAGGAAATCGTGACAACCCCACAACCGCTAGAATTACACGTATTACTAGATTAGGTAAAGTAACGCGTCCCTGCGAACGATCTTGTACTTATCACTTAACTATACTACATCTGATCGGGTCCCCTGTCCGTTAAGGTGTGTGTGTTTTGAGATATTTACTTGTACAACTTTTATAAATTTAAACACTAAACAAAAACCACCCATCAAGCGTTTTGGCGCCGCTGCTGGGGACGCGACGCATTCTTAGTTTAGTGGTGTAGTACGATCCTAATTTGTGTTTCGGTACGAAGTAGTTACTTTTTAGTACTTAGGTTTAAGTCATTTTAGGGTTTAATAGTCAAATTAGGTTTAGGTCAAAACTAGGGTTAGGATAATTTAGCTAGTATTTTCATTTTCTTAAAATTTCAAAAATCCAAAAATATTTTTATTTTATCATTTTTAGTTATTAAGTTTAGATTGTTTGCATTTAAGTTTATTTTATTTTGTTCTTGAAGTTACTAATCGTTTTCGTGTTTTGTATTTGTTTTCGTTCTTGTTTTTCTTTTTATTTCATTTTCGTTTAGTGTTGTTTCAGTTAAGATAGGTATAATGCATCGAAATCGATTTGAAATACCCGTTTCAGAAATGGAAAAAGGCGTTTATATGGCAAAAATCAATTCCGGAATCTGCACAGGAAGTACCAGCGCCGTTGGGCAGACCCCAGCGCCGCTGGGCACCCAGGCCAGCGCTGCTGAAGGATCTCCAGCGCCGCTGGGGAGACTTGTGCAACCACAGAGTTTTCATGCTCCAGCCGTTCGCAGACCGATCAGTAACAGACATGGAATGGATTTACATTTGACTGAAGGAGAATACGAGCTCACGGTATCATATAGCCATTGTGAAATAATGCAAAAGGTGGGCAACTTCCGTCAAGAAAACTATGGTAGCTATAAGGAAGCTTTAAGAGAGGTGACAAAGTTGGCGGATGAACTTGGGCAACGTGTACTACTGGTGTGGAAATACAAGGAGATGGACGATCACACCAAACGGATAAGCAATTATTGTTTGCCACTAGAATACAGGATAAAGGAGGCTTGTGGTATCTTGGAGGGACAAAGACAGGACATAATGAAGAAAATCAGGGACCAAGAGAAGAAGCAAGTGGAACGAACAGAGATGGTTGCAAGAATTGAAGCTAGAATCTCAAGCAGAAGAGTCAGGTTTGAAGAACCCGTCGTAAATCCGGAGAAGCAAACACCGCTTGAAGAAACACCTAGCACTGCTAAGGGAGATTCTTGGACCCCAAATCATTTAAAAAGGGGTGTTGAAAAGATTGGTTCAACAATTAAGTCATCGGACATAGTTAGGCGACATGAGTTGAGGCCATTGCCAAGTAGGAAGGAGGAAACGATCAGAAAGAAGAGACCGCGAGGAAATAAGACATCGGCTAAATCTCCAAAAGAGGAAGCATTGATATCAGTGAAGAACTTTAAACAAGCAAAGAATGAGCCCTGGGGAAAAGCTTGGCAACGAATGAAAACACTGACGAATGCATTGGTAGCTGAGAAAAAGAGCACAAAAGAACAAATCAAATCATTCTACAATGGGTTGAATATAGGAACAAGGAAGGCATTCAACGAAGGGTTGGTGAAAAACATCATACTAACAGAACCCGAGAAGATAATGAAGTTCCTGGAGGAGTATGGATGCAAAGTCAGAAAATCGAGTACTGCCACGGAGCCACCAGCGCCGCTGTTAACTCAACCCAGCGCCGCTGGGCAAGCCCAGCGCCGCTCCCACATGCCCAGCGCCGCTGGCAACTACTGCAGTCCCGATATTCGCGAAATCAAATCCGTTACCACACGAACCAGCCCTGGAAATCAAACAACGATCGACGTGGAAATGGTTGAAGCTACAGAAGCACAAAGGAACTCAGAAAACTTGGAGGAGAGAAAAGGAACGAACGTCAAAGAAGCCATAAGTCACTTCGAACGATCTCCAACGGGAACCGGCCCCCGGCCGACCCCGTATTCTTCCTCAACCTAGTTCCTAGGCCGAGTCCGGCTAAAGACTCGTTAAACTTAGCGCTTCTTGGGAGGCAACCCAAGCCGTATTTTTATTTTTATTTTTATTTTTATTTTTATTTTTATTTTTATTTTTAGGAATATGTGACTAATTGCAATTAAGTGAATTGTTTTGAATTTTATCATTTGTGACCTATTTTATATGAGTTATATCTTTAGAATCACAGATGCAAGCTCTCAATAGATCAAGGAAACAAGTAACTTATTGCAATCGTATTTCATTTTTATTTTTATTTTTTATGTTTTAGCTTGTTATTTCCATTTTTATATTTTAATTGAAGTGTGCAGGAGTATTTAGCTTTGTATTCTGAATAAACCATGCACTTAGTCAAAAGCTAAGTGTGGGGGAATGTCGGAAGCAAATTGTGAAGGAAAATCAGACGTCGAAGCATCTACAGGACTTCAAAGCGCCGCTAGAAGACTTCCAGCGCCGCTGGGAAAGCATCTGGGCTTCCCAGCGCCGCTCCCTGAAGACCAGCGCCGCTGGACCTGCACCTGTGCAAGTCCAACGCCGCTCCAGGCTATGCCAGCGCCGCTCCCAAGTCCAGTCTGCACACCAGATCGCGAAAAATCAAAAAAAAAAAATCAGAAAAACCCAAAAATCCAAAAAAATCAAAAAATCAGAAAATACCAAAAAGAAAAGAAGGTGGAAAAGCATCAATGGATCGCCATCAAACGGAGTCGATTCAAGTCTTTGAAGTTCAAACTCATTCAAGTCGCTCCACAAATGCCATCTTCAACAACATTCATGCAATTTAAGCCCGGGAAGTTTCGTTAATCCTTTATCTTTTTCGTGTTTTTCCTATTATCCTTTCTGTTATGTTATGTTTAGTACAACGAGGACGTTGTACAATTTAAGTGTGGGGGTATGGAATAGGAAAAACCCGTGGTTTAATTGTTTGAAATATCATAAGTTTTCTACTACTTAATTCATGCAAATTTAAATTTTTCTTGTGTCTAAAAACCATTTTGAGAATATAAGCTTTGCAAGTAGACAAAAGATGACGATAACTAAGCAATATTAGCTTTGGTAGATGAACGGTTAGTTAGGACTATTAGTTTAACTATAGATTTGTGGTTGTTCATTTTTCCAACTGGATTAGAGCTTAGACTGAAACTGTATGCGATTATGTTTGCCATAGCACATTTAGCCGGACTTTAATATGCCTAGCAATTAGAGCTATCTAGTCATTAGTATAGGTGTATTAATTGGACTTAGTTATATACGTGCTTGTGTAGGAACTAGTTTAGACGTATGGTTCGCCTTAATTCTTACACTATTATTGTAAACTAGTTGCATGCGGAGTAAGTGTATGAGTCATCTGGGGTCTCTGATAATGTCTATTGCATGAATAATGTAGTAATCTTAAGAAAGGCAACCAGTAGATTAATAAAAAGAGTTCAAAGAACTAATAACGAGTAAAATTTATACACATCAAGTTATGTCGCCTTGAGCGTGGGGAACCACCGACCTGTCACCGCTGTCTTGATCTAAGGTATAAACTCTAACCATTAGTTGAGTTATGTCGCTCTGCGCGTGGGGAACCACCGACCTGTCACCGCTGTCTCAACTATTAAAGATGATAATATCGTATAACTGCTTTAGTGTTTAGCTAGTAAGCATGACTGTACTGTGAGAGTATGTCTAAGTAGTGACTCATAAGTACACAAATGATGAAATGTAAATGCCTTGCTAGTAGCTAGTAGATCTGATTGCTATACAAACTTTAATTAAGTGCTTAACTAGTAAGCAGAAGGAAGTAAGATTGAGGTGTAAGACATGTGGAATTATAGAACGGTTTTAGAGGTATTAACACGAATATAAGGTTAACTTTTAGTTTTGATTGACTGATTATCTTGCCTCTAGCTATAGCTTACTGATTTTGTCTAAAGCTTTCTCAAATCATTTTGCATGACTAATCTTTCAAATGTTTAATAAAGTAGAATAACTTGAACACTTAAGTTGTCCGCTCATCATTGATTTATTTTCTTGGACTATTTGCTTGAGGACAAGCAAAGACTTAAGTGTGTGGGGTATATGATGAGCGTTCATTTTGTGATAAAAACCCCTATCGAAAGGCCTCATTTCAATGTCTTAAATGAGTTAATATTCCGGAACTATCGGTACTTAATGGATTCTATGTTTATGCAGGTTCACGGAAGATGCGAGTGAGGGTAAATGGCATCAAGTGACTCAAGATGAAGGCCTATGAAGTTACAAGACACAAGGAGGTGATTCGGGGGCCGAACGAAGCGAAACGAGAAGCAGCAGGAACTGCCAGCGTCGCTGGCACCTTGCCAGCGCCGCTGGGAAGCCTAGTTCAGCAAACCGACTCAAATCACTATTTAAGCCGAAGCAGCCCTCAAAACCCTAAGAGAGAGCCGATTCAGCAGCCCTAGCCGCCCACATTCAACCCTAGGTCGACTTTGCAGATTCCAAGGAGGTTTTGGAGCTTCTAACACCTTCCGATCTTCATCCTCAACCTATATCTACTCTTTTATTTTACTTTTAGTTGGTAAACAATGTCTTTCATCTTTTCAGACTTTGTTATTCCTTTAATAATGGTAGGCTAGTAGGCTGAATACTTATTTGGATCGATGTGATCATGTAGACGTTTATCTATTTTACTTTATTTGTTAGATCTGTTGGAGTGTGTTTTACTGTTTATCGTAGATCCATGTTTTACTAGTTCTTCATAAAATTATCGGTTCTATATCCGAATATATTAGTTTAATTCCGATGGTTGTCTATGATCATACACTAGGACTAATATGCTAGGATGGAAAACACTAGTCGGTCTATAACTAGATGTAAAAGGTGATTCACTTATAACTGAGGGATCTAGAACCATAGTAATTAGGATGAACAGAACATGATGCTTAACAATGTCAGACGCGATCCAGTGACATGGAAACGTGCACTGTGGTCACCGGAGGGAATTATTATCTGGCCATGGCTTAAGAGCCGGGTAACTTAAAGATGAATTAGTAACACAAACTTTAGGTCATTAATGCTTAAACAATGAATCTAACGAGAATTTATTTATAGGACAGTGTGAGTCTAGGGACAACACTTGTTAATTCGGCAAAGTGAATCTAACGAGAATCGGAGTCGTGATTAAGTTTCCAACAATCTAGCAAGTAGGTAGAATGATATTTGGTCGTACCATGAGATCGGAGATGCCAAACAAGTATTTTACTTTAATTATTGTTATTTGCTTTTTCAAACTATTTTCAGACTAGGCCTCTCGCTGAATAAGCGGTTGCGGCTTCTATTTACTTTTCAGTATTTTAATTAGTTTAATAGGAAATCGTGACAACCCCACAACCACTAGAATTACACGTATTACTAGATTAGGTAAAGCAACGCGTCCTTGCGAACGATCCTGTACTTATCACTTAACTATACTACATCTGATCGGGTCCCCTGTCCGTTAAGGTGTGTGTGTTTTGAGATATTTACTTGTACAACTTTTATAAATTTAAACACTAAACAAAAACCACCCATCAATCGCCTGACAGCATCTCCATAACCTTATCATTAATCTTTTTGACAACATCATTTGTTGGAGCCAAAATGGCTTTCTCTTCAAAATACTTGCTATTTGATAAGTTCAGATCCTTGATCATATATTCGTCATATTCCTCAATCACATTTCGAGCCAAGACTATCCCTACGATAGGACTAATATACGTAAGTTCCTATCTTAAACCATCACTAAGAAATGCCACTTTCATTATGTTGTCATAAATTTTGGGATCCAAGTATATTGTTATTATTTGCATCTTTTTGGTTGTAGAGAGTGTTGGTGTAAAAGGGTCACTTTCATTATGTTGTCATAAATTTTGGGATCCAAGTATATTGTTATTATTTGCATCTTTTTGGTTGTAGAGAGTGTTGGTGTAAAAGGGTCACTTTCATTATGTTGTCATAAATTTTGGGATCCAAGTATATTGTTATTATTTGCATCTTTTTGGTTGTAGAGAGTGTTGGTGTAAAAGGGTCACTTTCATTATGTTGTCATAAATTTTGGGATCCAAGTATATTGTTATTATTTGCATCTTTTTGGTTGTAGAGAGTGTTGGTGTAAAAGGGTCACTTTCATTATACATGTAGTTATAAGTTGTTGGAATTTCGGTAACTTGCCTTTGATTATCATGGTTCCCATTGTGTGCTTTACTTGATTATAATATTTGACATTAGTAACTTCATAATATTAATATTTATGAATACTTTCTGATTTATAACTATTTATTTAATTTAATATTATTTAATTAATTATTTATTCATTTTATTGATTTAATTAATTTATTTAATAATATATTTAATTTAATATTATTTAATTAATTATTTATTTATTTATTAATATTATTTAATTTAATATTATTTAATTAATTATTTATTTATTTAATTTAATATTATTTAATTAATTATTTATTTATTTATTTAATTTAATATTATTTAATTAATTATTTATTTATTTATTTAATTTAATATTATTTAATTAATTATTTATTTATTTATTGATTTAATTTAATTATAATATTAATATTTATGAATACTTTCTGATTTATAACTATTTATTTAATTTAATATTATTTAATTAATTATTTATTTATTTATTTAATTTAATATTATTTAATTAATTATTTATTTATTTATTTAATTTAATATTATTTAATTAATTATTTATTTATTTATTGAATATTATTAATTATTAATCATTCATCATACCAAAACCATTTGGTCATCAATACTTCAATATTGCCAAATTCAACAACCTTCAAGATTCCATATAAGGTCCAATACCCAAACCGTATGTTCAATCAATAATTTCCAATAATTTCCATCCACAGCAATAATAATTTCCATTCCGCCAAAAGGCATAATTCGATGAGTATATGCTTGAGCCACTACTACGACCATTTTACATGTCCCAAACAACATAATATTTCATTTCAGAGCACAAGCTGTCAATCAAGTGCTTTAATCACAATTGGGGTCGTGCCATGGAGACGACCAATAATATATAAAGATAGTTAGAGCACCGCTCAGGTCGGACTGGCAATGAAGGTGGCCACCAAGGCAGACCAACATTCCACCGTTACCTATTTAGTGGGTGAGTGGACGACTCTAGTTGCGCAACCCTCTAACTACAGGCCTCCACTATCGGAGTTAATAGTAGTGTACTGAAGTATCTCAGTTTGACAGAACTCAAGCTCATCGTATAACATATAACACATTGAACATACAATATCCCATTTCATAAGCATTCTTTCAAGAATCATTTCATATATATAAAGCCATTTTATTTATCATGCTTTTCACCCCGAAAGTAAACACATAAAAGAGTTTGAAAGGGGGCTATGACTCACCTTGATATGTCGCATATTATAATCACTTATCCAAAATGGGTACTTCCCATCTATCGCTTCCTTGATCATATATTCGTCATATTCCTCAATCACATTTCGAGCCAAGACTATCCCTACGATAGGACTAATATACGTAAGTTCCTATCTTAAACCATCACTAAGAAATGCCACTTTCATTATGTTGTCATAAATTTTGGGATCCAAGTATATTGTTATTATTTGCATCTTTTTGGTTGTAGAGAGTGTTGGTGTAAAAGGGTCACTTTCATTATACATGTAGTTATAAGTTGTTGGAATTTCGGTAACTTGCCTTTGATTATCATGGTTCCCATTGTGTGCTTTACTTGATTATAATATTTGACATTAGTAACTTCATAATATTAATATTTATGAATACTTTCTGATTTATAACTATTTATTTAATTTAATATTATTTAATTAATTATTTATTCATTTTCTTGATTTATTAACCAAATAATTCTTCAAAAATACTTTTAAGTACCTCACTTGCCTTTATAATTCGTGGCTAATTATATTTGGGTTATATTCTGATTTTTTTATGCTTTTTAACTTAGAATATTGTGATATATATATTTATTTATTTACCTTTTTAATTATCATTTGAATTTAATAATTAATAGAAACTCTTAGAAATCACTACATAACTTTTTGGCTAAAAACCTCAGGCCTTTTAGGCAACTTTTATCATGGGAAAAATCATATCAATTCAACCTCTCTTGAGTCTTGCTCATTTTGAGGATTCTAAGCTTATAAATCGTTTACCGAAATAGTGATTTTGCACTTCTTAATTATTTCTTTCAAATCAATATTTTAAATGTGCATGCATGTGTAGATCCATATGTATTTAGTGATAAATTTAAAGGTAAAGAAAGTGATAACCAAAAGAGTTCAAGTAATCAACCTTTGAAGATGAATATAACAAGATTGTGGGTGTTGTTGGGTCTCCATTTCGTGGCTGCCCTTGGAGTGTTTCATGGCTGTAACAAGCTTGAAAAGAAAGGAAAATAAGCTACAAAATAAAGGAAAAGATGAATAACAATCAAAGGAACATGTTGGGTACCCTTTGATGATCAAGAATCAAAAGAAAGTAGAGATATTGGGGCTGTTTTCTGCCTCCATTTGCTGCTGCCGATCAGCCCTTTAGGAGGCTGATTTCGTGCCCTTCTTGCCTCCAAATCGATTCCAAGCTTGACCCAAGATGTTATATTAACAAGAAGAATTATTATTACATTAGTTTTAGTTAGAGTTTGAGCTCCATTTAGCCTTGTAAATCCGAAAATGATGAAGAAAAAGGAAAATAAGCTACAAAATGAAGGAAAAGATGAATAACAATCAAAGGAACATGTTGGGTACCCTTTGATGATCAAGAATCAAAAGAAAGTAGAGATATTGGGGCTGTTTTCTGCCTCCATTTGCTGCTGCCGATCAGCCCTTTAGGAGGCTGATTTCGTGCCCTTCTTGCCTCCAAATCGATTCCAAGCTTGACCCAAGATGTTATATTAACAAGAAGAATTATTATTACATTAGTTTTAGTTAGAGTTTGAGCTCCATTTAGCCTTGTAAATCCGAAAATGATGAAGAAAAAGGAAAATAAGCTACAAAATAAAGGAAAAGATGAATAACAATCAAAGGAACATGTTGGGTACCCTTTGATGATCAAGAATCAAAAGAAAGTAGAGATATTGGGGCTGTTTTCTGCCTCCATTTGCTGCTGCCGATCAGCCCTTTAGGAGGCTGATTTCGTGCCCTTCTTGCCTCCAAATCGATTCCAAGCTTGACCCAAGATGTTATATTAACAAGAAGAATTATTATTACATTAGTTTTAGTTAGAGTTTGAGCTCCATTTAGCCTTGTAAATCCGAAAATGATGAAGAAAAAGGAAAATAAGCTACAAAATAAAGGAAAAGATGAATAACAATCAAAGGAACATGTTGGGTACCCTTTGATGATCAAGAATCAAAAGAAAGTAGAGATATTGGGGCTGTTTTCTGCCTCCATTTGCTGCTGCCGATCAGCCCTTTAGGAGGCTGATTTCGTGCCCTTCTTGCCTCCAAATCGATTCCAAGCTTGACCCAAGATGTTATATTAACAAGAAGAATTATTATTACATTAGTTTTAGTTAGAGTTTGAGCTCCATTTAGCCTTGTTTTGTTGTGAAGAACTTTTACTTGGAATTTTCTGTTTTAACACTCATTTTCATAAAATGTTGAGTAGTCATTCTTGGTTAAGTTGAATTATTTGGACGTTGGTGATTTTTATACAGAGACATATATGTGTCCTATATTTATGTGAATTTTTGCTAAATTTTTAGACATTGTTTACTACCTCTAAAAATTACCAAACCAAAACTGGGCAGAACAAGAGCTGCTGTGCGACTCAAAATATTTTATAAAAGATTTCGATGATGAGCATTTAAGAAAAATCTCCCAATTTTATTTTAAAAGATTTCGATGATGAGCATTTAAGAAAAATCTCCCAATTTTATTTTAAGTTAGGGACACCTTGAACTCAGTTCCTACCAAGTTTAAACTTCTGAAACCTATTAGTTAAGAAATTAAAAATCGTCAAAGTTGACTCAACATTAAGACAAAAATCCAGTTTTGACCACTTTTGGTAGAAAAATCATATCTTTGGTTTGGTTTAATATTTTTGAGTGATTCCAGTTGGAGGTTAAACTTAACTCTTTTATCTACAACTTTTATTTTGAAAGTTTTGCTTGAAACGGCCCTCACATGTTCAGTTTATCCGTCCAAAGACAGGAGAGTGATTCTGTCAGAAGGTATTTGGGTCCAAACAACTCACCAATGACCATTCTTGCTTAATTTACACTTTATTTCACCACTAACATGCTTGATACTCCTTTTTCTATGATTTTAACATCAAATATACAGATTTCTTATCAAATTCAAAGTCATCATTCATCCATCTCAAATCCCAAATCAAAATTAACCAAAACTAGTGCAAATGTTAACATGCATGTGATGATCTAACACTTTTACACTAAATCCATTATTATCTCTTGCATTCTTAATTATTTCTTTCAAATCAATATTTTAAATGTGCATGCATGTGTAGATCCATATGTATTTAGTGATAAATTTAAAGGTAAAGAAAGTGATAACCAAAAGAGTTCAAGTAATCAACCTTTGAAGATGAATATAACAAGATTGTGGGTGTTGTTGGGTCTCCATTTCGTGGCTGCCCTTGGAGTGTTTCATGGCTGTAACAAGCTTGAAAAGAAAGGAAAATAAGCTACAAAATAAAGGAAAAGATGAATAACAATCAAAGGAACATGTTGGGTACCCTTTGATGATCAAGAATCAAAAGAAAGTAGAGATATTGGGGCTGTTTTCTGCCTCCATTTGCTGCTGCCGATCAGCCCTTTAGGAGGCTGATTTCGTGCCCTTCTTGCCTCCAAATCGATTCCAAGCTTGACCCAAGATGTTATATTAACAAGAAGAATTATTATTACATTAGTTTTAGTTAGAGTTTGAGCTCCATTTAGCCTTGTAAATCCGAAAATGATGAAGAAAAAGGAAGAAAAGATGAGAAAGTTGAGAGAGAGTTTTGGGGAGATGTGTGTGTGTAGTTTTGATGAAGATGAATGGAGTGGTTTAGTCTCCAAGACTTGACCACGTGAGAGAGGGGGGAGAAAAGGGTTGGGAGCCATCTTATTGGTTAGATGGAGTGGTGGTGAGGTTAGGATTGGTTAGGGGAAGGTATATGTGGTGAATTTGAATATATGGTGATGTATGTGGTAGTGTTTAAGCCTAGGTACATTCCATATGTATATGTGTATGTATATTTGTTTAAGAGTGTATTGTTAAGTGGGTTAGTTGTATGTTGATTGGTGGATTTTATAAGAGTTTATATTTATAATAAGTTTAAGTTGTATGCATATTTTCTAATTGGAAGACTTATTCAAATGTTGCAATATATATTTATGTCGTGTATGTATATACATATGTGCTTAACTTGTAAATTTTATTGATGTACTTGGTTATTATTTGAGTTGTTGAGTCATTTGGATTATTATATACTTTCTTGTTTAGATCATATACTTACAAAGTTATCGTTTTCCATAAACTTTGAGATTGATTTTGATAATCTTTAGTCATTATGGATGGCATTTCTAAGATGATTAGCTAACTTTGAGCATTCCATTGAACTGGAGGGCAATTATCACTAGGTCCTAAATACCTAGAAGGCAAATGCTCTTAAGAAACCTCTAGGGATAAATGCCTAGATAAATCCAAGTAAATTGTCCTAGTCGGATTTTGAGGGTTGTTATTACATTCCATATGTATATGTGTATGTATATTTGTTTAAGAGTGTATTGTTAAGTGGGTTAGTTGTATGTTGATTGGTGGATTTTATAAGAGTTTATATTTATAATAAGTTTAAGTTGTATGCATATTTTCTAATTGGAAGACTTATTCAAATGTTGCAATATATATTTATGTCGTGTATGTATATACATATGTGCTTAACTTGTAAATTTTATTGATGTACTTGGTTATTATTTGAGTTGTTGAGTCATTTGGATTATTATATACTTTCTTGTTTAAATCAATATTTTAAATGTGCATGCATGTGTAGATCCATATGTATTTAGTGATAAATTTAAAGGTAAAGAAAGTGATAACCAAAAGAGTTCAAGTAATCAACCTTTGAAGATGAATATAACAAGATTGTGGGTGTTGTTGGGTCTCCATTTCGTGGCTGCCCTTGGAGTGTTTCATGGCTGTAACAAGCTTGAAAAGAAAGGAAAATAAGCTACAAAATAAAGGAAAAGATGAATAACAATCAAAGGAACATGTTGGGTACCCTTTGATGATCAAGAATCAAAAGAAAGTAGAGATATTGGGGCTGTTTTCTGCCTCCATTTGCTGCTGCCGATCAGCCCTTTAGGAGGCTGATTTCGTGCCCTTCTTGCCTCCAAATCGATTCCAAGCTTGACCCAAGATGTTATATTAACAAGAAGAATTATTATTACATTAGTTTTAGTTAGAGTTTGAGCTCCATTTAGCCTTGTAAATCCGAAAATGATGAAGAAAAAGGAAGAAAAGATGAGAAAGTTGAGAGAGAGTTTTGGGGAGATGTGTGTGTGTAGTTTTGATGAAGATGAATGGAGTGGTTTAGTCTCCAAGACTTGACCACGTGAGAGAGGGGGGAGAAAAGGGTTGGGAGCCATCTTATTGGTTAGATGGAGTGGTGGTGAGGTTAGGATTGGTTAGTGGAGTGGTGGTGAGGTTAGGATTGGTTAGGGGAAGGTATATGTGGTGAATTTGAATATATGGTGATGTATGTGGTAGTGTTTAAGCCTAGGTACATTCCATATGTATATGTGTATGTATATTTGTTTAAGAGTGTATAAATAAGTGGGTTAGTTGTATGTTGATTGGTGGATTTTATAAGAGTTTATATTTATAATAAGTTTAAGTTGTATGCATATTTTCTAATTGGAAGACTTATTCAAATGTTGCAATATATATTTATGTCGTGTATGTATATACATATGTGCTTAACTTGTAAATTTTATTGATGTACTTGGTTATTATTTGAGTTGTTGAGTCATTTGGATTATTATATACTTTCTTGTTTAGATCATATACTTACAAAGTTATCGTTTTCCATAAACTTTGAGATTGATTTTGATAATCTTTAGTCATTATGGATGGCATTTCTAAGATGATTAGCTAACTTTGAGCATTCCATTGAACTGGAGGGCAATTATCACTAGGTCCTAAATACCTAGAAGGCAAATGCTCTTAAGAAACCTCTAGGGATAAATGCCTAGATAAATCCAAGTAAATTGTCCTAGTCGGATTTTGAGGGTTGTTACACAATGTCTATTTATCATCGGTGCTTCATCCCATATAATTAGCTTAGTTTTCCTAAGAAGACCGGCTAGATCACTATCTGGACTTATTGAACACATGGAACCTTCATTGATGTTAATTGGAATATGAAATTGAGAATGTGCAGTTTTACCACCACTCAAAAGCAAAGCTGCTATTCCACTTGAAGCTACATTCAACACTATTTCATGCCTAGAACGAACAGCGGCAGATAAGGTCTTCCACACATATGTTTTCCCGGTACCACCATAACCATATAAGAAAAACATACCTCCATCTTGTTTATCAACAGCGTTAATAACTCTATTGTAAACTACTTTCTGTTCTTCAGTTAAATTACAGTATAAACTGTCATGTTCAGACCGAAGAGCAGTTACTGAATACGACAAAGCATTTTCAATCAGTCTGTTACATTCGTCTGCAATATTACCTTCATCTGGATATGGCATACCAAGAACTGTTTGTAGAGTTGTTCCATTACGCTGCATAGTTCTCTCTATCTCAATTAGAGTTTTAACCTTGAGTTGTTCATCAGATAAGATGAGACCTACATTTAGTTAAAAATGAACCTTGTTAATTGATAATTATAGTAAGTTAGTTTAGATTAAGTAACAAAATATATTTCATTTAACCCTTGATAAAATAGAGTACCTGGGTTTTTGCAAATAATTTTTTCTTTGTGTAGAATTCCATCAGCTAGAAGTTTCCATGTCTTCTCCCATACTTGTTCAGGTTTACTTAAACTTCCAGATACAATAAGCACAACAAAAAAACTTCTTAAATAAGTACCCGAACCCCAAAGACTTGCTTCCTGAATGCCTTTAATGTATTCCTGATCATCATCCAGCAGACCAAGCTCACAACATGCTTCTCTAAATGTGAGAAATTTTTGCCCATTGACAGTCTTTATATCATCAAAGCATGTAGGACCTTTGACAGTATTCAATAAAATCCTGAGATAAAATAAATCCCCGGTCGACGGAGCAGCGTGA
>CM067168.1:34675753-34738817 GCA_034093135.1 Erigeron breviscapus
AAAAAAGAAAGAACAAGTTAACGAAATCCTTTTAAACAAATACACATGACAAGAAAAAACAATCAAACAAAATAAAAATCATTTAAACCCGATTTATATAAATCGAAGTTGTTAAATTATTACTTCAACACCTTCGCAACAAAACATAATTAAAACCAAAACAAGACTAATTAAAAACTTCACATGGAACCCGGTTTTAAAGCTTAATTTTAGCAAGCTTTCATTTACACAAAGCAACCGGAAAGAAACTTTAGACCTTCTCAGGTTGATCATCAACTAGTTTTAAATTATAAAGATGGAAGAAGTGATCAAAGTTGGAAGTAGCTAGCTAGTATAGTAGTCCTATAGACACCCCGACGGTAGTTGCAATCCATACGACGCTCCATAGACGTTCAAGCAAGAAGACTGCACTCGTCCTTCCGGCCCTCTGTAATCCAAGTTAATGTTCACGAGTTTCACCCCTTCACACGGGGCGCTCCTGCTACATTGCAACTTCACTGCAACCTGGGAACTCGACGTGCCACGAACTTTCCTAAATGTCACGTTCTTTATTTTAACGTTCGATTGTGCCTACAGAAAAAAGAAAAACAAATGTCCACATTTAGTAACAAAAAATTTATTAATTAAAACGTCGATTTTATACACAAAATAAGAGTAAATTACCTTCCAGTTGCAAGGAGGTCGTGGGCAATACTGTTGATCGATAAAAATTGGATTATTGACATCGTCCATAATAATATCATCAAATAAAAAATCCGTAGCAAGGCTAGGAGGAGAGGGTGCCCATGTTTTGATCCTTAATCCATTTTGAGTCCCTCTTAAAGTGGAATTTCTTATGACTATGCCGCTTACAGTTTCTTCGTTGCGGGTCCCACCTAGACTGCCAACGCTAAACCCATGGCCCGGCCCACAATGGACTCCAGTGATTTCAATATCGCGACTGCCTTCAAGCATTGCAATACAATCATCACCGGTGCCTATGATACTGTCTCGGATATTGATATTGCTCGAGATCCCAATATGGATACCATCCGTATTGGGACTATCCTCGGGTGCAATGATCCGAATGTGGCTCATGTTGAAGTTGTGGCACGCGAATAAGTTGAAATGAGCATTTTTGCTATTGATCGAATGTATGTAGTTCACTCTTGAATTAGTAACAAAATCAAACCGCATTGTCTATTTCATCAATGATTAAAAAAAAAAGATCATCAGTAAGTAGTATATCAAGCATCTAATCTAATATACAATATGTATGCAATAAAACAGCTTTACAAAAAGTTCGAAAAATCCAGCATATTTAATGGTAACTGTCTACTTTCTTCAATCATTAAAATGATCTTTAATTTCGGTTACATTTTCCATAACTATGATATATCATATCCTTTATATATCAATTTCATTCTATAACTTGTAATTATAATTTGACTATCCAAATTCCCTTTAACAAAATGTAAGAAAATTGTAAATGAACTTACAATAGGAAGAGATCTGCATCGGGAATTGGTGGCGCAATCATTATAGCGCCACGCTGCCTCACCGTGCCCAATCAAAAAACCGCCACCATTAACCACCAATTGATCAACATACTTGAAAACAATCCAATGATCTAAAAAAAAGGTTGAAGGATTGTTAGAAGCCTCTAACGATCCTCTTAGATTAAAATTAATAGGTCCCTTGCACGGTCCAACAAAGGCAACAGGACCGAGCATAAACATCCCATACGGTACCAAAATCGTAGCACCCCCATTACTTCCACACGCATCATTCCATGCTTGAAGAAAAGCCTAAGAAAAATATAACACAACACATTATACAAAAAATCACAAAAACGTAGCCAAAATAAAAAAAAGTTGAATCAATTAAAATGTACGTGTATTGATACCTTAGCGTTATCGGTAACACGATTAGGACGAGCACCGTACGACATGACATTGAAGGTGGGGGGCTCCGGGGGCTGGTAAGCAACGGCATTTACTAGCAAAAATGAAAGCAAAGGGATGAAGGAGACCATTTTTATTTTTTTATTTAGTATTGCTGATCAGTTAATTTGCATTGATTTAATTTCCACATTTCGGACGTGCTTATATAGTATAAAAGTTACAAGTAATTCCAAAAGTTGACATATTAAATTGCGTAAATTTAGTAGGTGTTTGATCTTTGGCTTGATGATGATTGCGTCAATATCTATATTATATTTGTAATGGAGATTTGTGTGTTAAAATAGACTCATATTACTTTTGATAGTTGCTTTTATGTTATGAAAGTTGTTGTCTCAAGAGCATTGATCTTTTTTTTATTGACATATAAATCTTGGTTTAAGTTATTACAAGATTCGTAAATATATACATTAGTAGAAAATATATACAGGAATTTGTGGATTTATTTAGCAAAATGTTTTTGTTAGATATAAGATTGCAAGAATATTTGTTCGTTTTTTGTGATTAATTATTAATATATTGACATCTTCGATTTTATCTAAAAATATATGAATTTTGGTGTATCAACCGTTTCACGTTTGCAACGATTCCAAAGAAATATCATATCATATATTGTTTATGTAAAGTGTTTTATTTATAGTATATGATTTTCTCAATCTTCTACTATATACTATATCCACGTAATATAATACATGTATACTTGTATTAAAATAAAGTGATTTTGCTAGTATTTATTACGGGTATATATACTGTATAGTTAAAAGTTAATTGGTTTGTGACATCTTTTTAAAGGATGAGAGTGTGTAAAGGTAAAGGTCACACGTTTGTGACTCTTTAATAAAAAAAATATTTCAGTGGCTACAAAAATTCACTTGCTTTGACACCGAGCTCGGAAAAACAAGTCGGCACTGAAGATTCGTCCGTTCGTAAAACAAGCAAGACACCCAAGATTAAAAGTAATAATAATAATTGATTTTTGAAACTTATATAAATATCTTTGAAATTCGGCAGAAGTTATTAAGTTGTTATAACATTTATCTATAAAAGTACTAAAGATTTCAAAGATTTATTTACCAAAAATAAATGGTTCTTATAAGTGTATTGCTGTTTGAATTACAGAGACTTTCTAAAAAATTTGGTAAAAATAGTTAAATGCTCATTTATATATTAATAATTGGGCTTTTCATTTTTCAAGGATAGTATACAATGATAATTTTTTGGACCATTTAACATTTGCAGTGTACAAAATAAATACTGTTATACTGTTATATGTTCAATTATACCACTATCAATTTCACCTCCATATATTGAATACATACCGACAAAACAATACAGGATTTTTTTATGTATAAAGGGGATATATATAAACGGTGAATATTACATCGATTTAAGTCTTAACTATTTATAATTGTAATCATTATAAAAAAAAAATTATAATTGTTATTATTTTTTGGAAAAGGGTTCTCTAAAGTTGCTTCAACTTTATAGGTAAAGTTGAAGCAACTTGAACCATTGGATTAAAATCAATGATCAAGATTCAAACTTGAATTTTTAATCTCAACCATTGATTTTAATCCAATGGTTCAAGTTGTTTCAACTTTACCTATAAAGTTGAAGCACTTTAGGGAATCATTATCCTTATTTTTTTTTACTTTGAGTAATCTATCTAATTTCGAGGGTCACTTCTCACATTTATAAGAATGGATTATTGAGGGATTTCGGAAATCTTAGATAGCATCCTTAAGCATTTGTGTAATTTATCAGTAAGATAAATTGCCATTTTTTTAGAAAATTCGATGACACCTTGCCATTAGATGTGTCGCACTCAACATAAAATTAAATTTTAGTGTTATCATTGGTTCTTAGTTTGTTGTCACATTTGTAAAAAGTTGATTTCAACTTAATTTCTACGTTTCTTAAATATAAACTTCTTTAGGTATAAATTAAAGAAACATGATAATGAATTTTATACATTAATAACAAAATAATGATTATACTATCTTTTTTCATCAGTTAGTTAACATTAGTTGTTGTATATATGCTTTACAGTATCATAAATAATAAATAGAGTAAATTACACGGATGATACATGAGGTATACCTCAGATTACTCTTTTGGTACAAACTTTTGAATCTGACGACCGTCTATTTGGCTGTTAAGTTCATCCACTTAAGGACTATTTTTGTTAAAGTGTAATTATTTTTATAATAACCAACTTTATTAATTGACAAAATATACGTATACTATACTTTTTAAATTTTTATTTTTTTAATAAAAATTGATCTCAAAATAATAATAAAAAATCAAAGAAAAAAAAAATCAAAGAAAAAAAAATAAATAAAAAATTTTCTTATTTTTTAAAAACTGTATGCCCTCTCATCACCACTAGTTACCCCATATTAATATCTTAAAGGTGAAACTCGTACCGTATCATTATCAAAAGATTTTTTTTTTGTTTTTTTTGAATTTCTGCTTTAAAAACAAATAAAAAAACAGAAAATAAAAATAAAAACAAAAAACTACACATTCCCTCATCTTAATATTTTTTTTATGATAAAAATAAAAATAAATATTATTTCGTATTATTTTTATTACTTTTACTAATATATTTTTACAATAACAACTCATTTTTGATTATTTTGATTTTTTTGAGAATGAATTTTTATTAAAATAAATTAAAATAAATAGATGAAAAAAAAAGTTTAAAAAATAAAGTATATATAAACGAATATTTTGTTAATTAATAAAGTTTATTTTTATAAGAATAATTACACTTTTGGTCCTTTTGGTAAGAAAATAACAAAAATAGTCCTCAAGTGGATGGACTTAACAGCCAAATAGACGGTCGTCAGTTTTAGGTACCGTACGAGTAGGATTTGAAAACTTTAGGTATGGTCCGAGTAGAGATTCAAAAGTTTGTACCAAAAGAGTAATCTGAGGTATACTTCAGGTATCATCCGTGTAATTTACTCTAATAAATAATTTCAATATATTGATAATTAACTCTTTATTACACAACATTCCAACTCGTTACACGTTTAGAATTTGTTAGAGAAGAAACCAACGGATTTGTTACTGTTAAATCTTTTATATGAGATACTCCATCATATTTATTGATAGTATTAAAAAATATTATCATAAGCATGTGAAGATATACAAATAAAATATATGTATACATACTCTCTTTACGACTACGAGTGGTTCATATATGCGTGAATGTTTTGTTCAAAGTGTATGTGCGTGAGTGTTATGAACTGCCATATCAAGTCATGATCAATATCTTAATTCCCACATCGCTATCTATTTTAAATTGCACATGTCCTTTGTTCAATCACAATAATGTACAATATCTATTAAACTTTTACAATTCCTTACCATATGCATAAATATATACAAACAAGAAACCTTAGATACATTATTTGTGTAAAAGTTACATCTTCTTGATGACTCTAGAAGACAATTCTTATAAATTTAAATAGTGCCAGAATTATTTCAAGGTGTTGCAACCTAAATATATACCCGTAACAAATTTTATTTATTTCATTCATAAAATGTATAACTTAACTATAACACCTTGATACGTATTTAAGAAGCATTTTTAGTCCAAAAGATGCAATTACGCCATTAGTACAACTCTACAAGGGTCATGCAGATAAATTCGCATGTTCACTAATCACTAATACCAGGGGGACCCTTTTTCACAATCTGAATACAACCCAGATTTTATATCTGTCTAATCTTGTGGTAGAAAATATGATTTTGCTAGTACACTAGTGACTGAATTATGTTGTTGATTAATTGCAGATGGATGACTCAATAAATGTGACTTCTGCTTTTTTCTATTTTAGAACGGCATTCTATCTTACTCTTACTTCTAAATTACACGCATGTCTGGAATGAAACCAGGACTCTCGGAAAACCCCTATTAACCTGTGCTAAGTACTTGATCCGAGCCAAATAGATGGTAAAATGCAGTGGTTCGGTTGTTATCCAAAACGTCGTTCCATTGCAAAGTAACGGGTCGACTACCTATCGTACAATTCAATAAAGACGTATTACATGGTGAGATATGATCCAAGATACACACAAAGGATTCACCACAGGGCCTTGTTGGAGCATTATATTAATTGGCTCCCCTCACTCATTTGGACAGCCAAAACAACCCCTCAATATCCTGTTGGCCCATTGAACCAATTTCTAGACCAGTACCAAATATGTGGAGAAATTGGTGAATCGAAACTCGGACGGGCTGTGCTCGGGCTAGGCCTGTCGGCCGTTTTAGAACTTTTGCTCATCCCTAGTGGCCCGGCCAGATTTAAGGTGTTTTTCGGGCTTTTAATTCTCGAGTTCTGTTTTTGGGCTTTTTGCTCATGGTGTAATGAAATTATGATGAACTAAAGTATACTTTAGTCTGCATGCTTTTGGAAAGAAAAAAAACGATTTCAGCGATATGGTTTTTGGTTGATCAAACGGATACGTTGCTAAAAAGCCATACCAGATTACCTTCTATTTTAAGATAATTGTACACATAATACATATGGTAGTACAATCTCCAGAAACTTTGAGATGCATATCATACTCAACTTAATGTACAAACTTTTCTAATTTTCAGTTCAAGGTATCCAAATTACAATTCAACACACACAAAAAGACTTAATACCTCTCGACTAGGTTACCTGTAAGGTTCATGAAATTATTGTTGATTTATATACTGCTAAAAACAAAACCACGATTCAGTATGATACCCAATTTGACAAGATAATGAACTATTAACCACAATTTCCAACTCCAAATTCTCTCCTCATTCAAGAATTTTCTTAATACTTGGGGTATGACGATCAGGTAAATGTTACTTTTTACATGCAAGAAATTCATAGATAAAATCATGGTTTGTTGTTAGTTATGACGGGCTATCTACTCAACAAATCAAAAGAGTCCTTAAATTGGTGACAAAATATAAGTTAAACACCTAGAAATGAAGATTAAAAAGATCGTACCTTATATCAGAAATGTGTGGTTTGTCCATTCCTAAATCGTAACTTTCACCAGTCCAAATCATGAGAATTGGCAGAAAACAGAGCAACTGTATCATTAAGTCCGCAGCCCAATTATGCAACACATGTAGCTTAATCTCATTTCTTCTAATTCAAGAACAAAGAGGGCCACATAGATGTTCAGCTATTTGCTCTTCAGGACACCATAAATGAAGGCCAGACTGTTCTTAGTTTGGGTCTTGTTTCAGTTGTCCGTTAACTAAATGGAGCACATAATCAAGCACATCAGTTTGGACAGAGATGGTTCCTGGTTTGCTTCCACTTTTTTATCAAAATATATTTTAGCAGAAATTGGCTCAGGTGTTTCAAATGTTGACTCAAAAGTCAAAGTTAAAATCCTAATTCCTAAATAAACATCATCATGCAGGAATAGGATGAATTGCATTAAAGTCCTAGTCCCTAAATAAACATCAGATGAACGAAGACACATAACATATTAAAGTAGCTAAGATTTGTGAAGAATAAAGTCATATACACTAATTTTCATGAAATTCATTAGAATATATCAAAACATTAAAAGATTCGAAGAACATTGTACAATGAATTCTTCAAGAAATACCCGAGTCAAGACATAAAACAATACCCCAAGCAAGACGGATACAGGAAGTGCAGGCAAAGCTTTTTGATATAAAGCAAGTAGAATAAGAGTAATACCAAGACCAGCTACAATGGCAAGATAACAAGCGTATACTGTCATGAAATCATACATTGCGGCCCTTCCTACCAATACACTGTAGAAGATAAAGTCCCCCAATCCAAGCTTGATGGCACCTGTTGAACCCAACCCAATCCCCTCAAGAACCACGTTCTCATTCTCACCCTCAAGACCACGACTCCTAACTTGCTGAATCAAAGGCGCCGATAGCTCATGAACCTGGCCCATTTCCACATTCTCTACATTCCTTTCATTTCGAGAACTTCCAATCGACTGAGAATCAACTTGGGGCCTGGTGTGTGATTCACGATTTACTCCACTATCTCTCCATACCCTCCTTTGAATTACAGTGTTAACTCTAGGATCCATTATAGGCCGGGCTTCATAAACAAGGGCAGGAATATCTTCATCTCTAGACATAGCAAGTTCGACCAATAACCTCAACGGACCACCGGGTAACAAAACAGCAGCAAGATCATATAAAGACATAGCAACCAAAAGAACCCAAGTAGTCCATTCAGGTAACATAGTAAACCAATAAGCAGTCAAAACCCCAATAACCACCATATAAGATTGAGTCACAAAGATAGGAACTTTCGCCATAAAAACCGCCAAAACACCAACAATAGTAAAGTTAAACAACACCACCACATAACTAAAAACATCAATACCAATATGAAACACTTGAATCAACATAAGACCAATCTCACCACCCATAAATCCTAAAACAAGAAAAGCAGAGAACCCCATATAATACTTCAAGAATTTAGTACACCTAAAGTAAAAAAGAAGCACCAATAAGAAAGTGACAAGTGTCACAACTGTAACAAACACAAGTGAGTTCAAAAGGGCTCCTTTGAATTTATCCCATTCAGAATCGGATGTTGTTTCAGTGTAAGCTATTGTAGCTATAGTGGAAATTGAAGAAGGGCTTAATGCATCATTAGTGTTTAATATAGATACTAAAATGACAACTGAAAACATACAGATAGAAACTGGGGTTATGATTCTGATAATTTCTTCACCTAAAGAATCCAGAAGGGTCGTGGGTCTTGGATGTTGGTCCATTTTCTGATCTGGGATGAAATCAAAATTTGATCTTTTTATAGTTTGGGGGAGAGACTGAAGACAGAACTGGTTTGGTCTTTTGTTGTGAATTGTGATTAAATCTCTGTTTGGTTGTTGGTCGTAATGGGTGTGTGGCTTGCGGATTCAAGTACGGGTCTAAGTGGTTGTTTTTTGGGTCAAGTAATCCCCACAAAGTTGTTGATTATACACTCTCTTGTCTCCTTGGACTATTAATGAAAGCTATATGCCCCCTTGTGAATTGATTATAAATTGGATGTATCCTGGATTAACATTTAATACTAGCTTTTTTATTTAACTAAATTTTAGAGAACATAACGGGTATGTTTGGCAAAAAAGCTTCGAGCTGAGACTGTGGCTAAAGGCTTAAAGCTGAAGCTTATAGATGGGCTAAAAGTTGAGCTTTTATTTTAAAGACTTTTCGACACTTTTAAAAACTTTTTGGGGGTGTGGTTTTTTATTTCAAAATCATATCCGTATAGAGTTATCATAAGTTTCTTAAAGCTCTTAAAAGCCTCTTACCAAACAGTCGGAACATACCTATTTAGTTATACATCGGTTGAGAAAAGCTCATATAAAAATCATTTATTTTGTAAAATCATGAAAACCCTTTATATAATAACAGCATAATTAATAATACATAAAGATAGTCCATATGCGAATATTACATATGGACAAATTCATTCACATATAAATAAATTAATTTATACGTAATTTGACATCTTTTTTTAAATAAATGTTTTCATATGAATCTCTATATAACTAAGAGATGATAGTTTTAGGCTTAGTTGTCCTTATTAGTTGCTTGACCATAGTCACATAATTCGCTGAACCCCCCACGGTTTTCGAATTGGTTCGAGCGAACCAGAATCGGGTACGAAAGCGATTCCATTCGCCTTTGGTTCGCGAATCCAAGACTGAAAATGGCGAACCGAGATAAGCGAATCCATATCGTGAATTCTATTGGTTTGGTTCAAAAAATCAGAGGTGTCCATCGATCCCTCATTTTCTGGAGTAGGCATTAAATACAATGCATGCGCCTTATTTTTTGGTATTCAAATAAAGAAACAATTATCTTAAAAACAGAAACAATATTTTCAAGCCATAATATAGGTATTCTTTCAATATAAATATTAACTTCCAAGATCCAAACATATATCCTTTCAATATTGTAAAAAATCGTGTATTCTATAATACCAAAAAACCATTTCTTTGAAGATAATCCATACAAACATGGCGTTTGGAAAACCTTTGTATGATGAAGTCACATTATTTAGTGCTGCTGGTAGTAAAAATCTGGGTGGTAGTAAACTGTGGGTTTGTAAACATTGTAAGGGAAAGTTTACAAGTTCATACACTAGAATGTATCATCATTTTTTCGGGCCTCCATTGGATAAGAAAGCAGACATTAAAAGGTGTCCCGCTTTGCTAAAAGACCGAGCCACTTATGAACTATTGCAAAGGAGGGTGAAAGTAGCTTAAAAGGTGGGGGTTCAAGAGCTTTAAAAAGAGTTCCATGCTTACAAACTTTTGTTCGGAACTTTTTTTTTAGAACGGCGTGTTAGTTTGTTACTTTGTTTTATTTGAAGTATTTGGTTTTGAACTTGTTTTATTTTATGTATTTGGATTTGAACTTGTTTTATTTTATGTATTTGGTTGTTATGACCTTTAATCTGATGTTTGAAGTATTAAATATACTTTGAAATTGGAGTATCTAATACGAATCTATATTATTGTATTTTAACATCGGGTACATCATATCGAATCGAACCGAAATGAGCCTACCCCCTTCAAACCGAATTTTGGGGACCTAGCGAATTGCGAATTCGAACCGCGAATTCGTACAGGAGCGAACCGCGACTCATGTGACTATGTGCTTGACACATTGGATTTTAGCTTACTTGTCAAATTATTCTAAATTTTAGTTGTTTATTCAAATTTTATATTATAATTAATTATATTATATTTATTATAGATATATTATATTATTATTCATTATTATTATTATATTCACCATATAAAAATTAATCTTCCTTTATGTACGAGATTTCCTTTTTGTAATTGTTATAAATAAGATTTGATAAGTTTTGATATTATATATATATTTTTAATATTTTGTATTTAACTTTTTCAATATAAGTTCAAATAAATGTTGTTGGATTGGAAGGATTAGAAGTTTGGCGAAGCTCGAGAATAGATTTGAGATGCTCTTATAGATTCGGTAACTACTGTTTCAGTTATTATACAGATTGTTATAAAATTATATTAATATTCAAATAGTGATTTATTTTAATTAGTCAATAAGTCAACGTTTTGATCGCGAAAGTAATTCATTGGTTTTACTAGATCCATCTAAGTTGTCAAATACTAAGTAAATTCAAAATTTTGAGAGAAATCCGTGGAACATACATGGTGGTAAAAGTGTTGCTTTATATATGCTAGACATTTGACAGTTTAAATTAATTCTAATGGTTAGTATTAGATACATCAAAAATAATAATGATAACAACAACAATAATAATAATAATAATAATAATAATAACCTATTTGCTTAAACTGTATGCATTTAAATTAAACTTCCGTTTATGTTAATCTATTAATTACTACATTTCTCTCTATGTAACTAAGAGATGATATGTTTTTTTCTAGGTGATATTTTTAGTTTTTTTGCTAAATTGGATTTTAATGAGTTGTCATCTTTTCCGTTTAAATTGTTATATTTATATTGTCATGTATGATCTTAATCATCAATACTAATCCTAATCATCATCATAATCCTAATTATTAATATTTTTTTCTATTTTCTATATGAGTACAAAGATGTTTATATACATTATACTATTTTTTTTATTAATTCAATGATAATTATCATTTTTTAAATGAAATTGTTTATTATATTAAGTTTGTTTTTTGAAAAATATTTATTATATTATATTTAATTATATATATATCATAATTTTTTTATTATTTATAAATATTTATGTTTCATTAGTCATGCTTTAACATATTTGACATATATCATATATTTATAAACTATAATTTTATTGTTTGCACTAATCGTAATCTGACAGTTTTTTATATTATCAGATATGATGAATAATTATATAACTATCAATAATTTTATTTTTTTATTTATGTTTTCAGTCAGTGCCGCACAACGTGCGAGTTTAATCTAGTTTTGTAATAGGTCAATATAGTCATACTAATTTTAAAATTATTGTTGTTCCCGTAACTAACAAAAATTTCCACAAAAACTTCCTCTATATCGTTTCATATATCTTAATGAAAACAAAATATGAACATTAGTATCACATCCTTATACTGTTATTTATATATGTTTCGATAAATCATTAAAACATGATAAATATACTTACACAACCATACATGAATAACTACTTTACATCTATAATACTTAAACATTTCAAAAATTGTATTTGTTAGTATATTATTTTTTTCACCAACTTTCTTTTCTGTTCAAAAACCTATTTTTCTAAAAGAGTTAGTAATGTAAAAGTTTTCTCTCAATTACCATGCATTGAAAACCAAGGGACATGAAAAACCTAATTTTCATATCTTTATCTTAATTACTATATAAAACAAGGAAAAAGTGAATATAAGGTTGTCCGACACATAAGTTTAGGTGTGGAACCCCTCACATCCTAATTTTTTAGTATTTCTTTTTTAATGAATAAATGTCTGGACCCCCATGAATTTTATGGATTAAAAAATTAGAATGCGAGTATTTCAAACCTAAGCTTAGGTACCTAACAACCTTATATAACCATCCCCCATAAAACAAACTACCTCTTTTTTCCCCCAGCTTTTCTATCTTTAAAATATCCTTAATAATATAATTAACATTATTCATGAGTCTATTAAATACCTAATACCTTTATCTTTACTATACTATATATAGTAAACTACCTCATCTCCTATTCAACTTTTCAACCTTTAAAATACCAAAAATATGCTTAATAATATAACTAACATTATCCATGAGCCTATTGAATACACAATATATCCTTAATGAAGCTAATTACAATATTTACTTCTTTTCTGAAATAATTACACTACCCTTTTACATAAATAACCTACATTACTCACCAACGACACCAATCGCCGTCATTATCACGCTGCCGCTACCTTCATCATCGCGCATTGTGCGACAATCGTCTAGTAATGATCTATGCAATCTTCCATAACTTTTTATTTTTGAAAGGCCTAAATTAGATAACTTAATTAGAAAGTGTTTTAACAACCCATTTATTTGAAAAACCACAAAATAAAAATACAATTAACGTAATTGTGCTACATGTTTCTATTCATAAAAAAAGGCAAAAATGAAGGAACCAAACAGGGTTCATTTTTTTTTTTAAAGCAGTAATTGAATCTGATATAAATTTAAAAACTCTAACTCGTATAGTCATACTCATTTTTAAACTTTGTTTGCTAACCAACTTAAAATGTCAGTAAAAATGTTAGAGTAAAAATGAAACAAACAATACTTGAGGGGCATGAAGAGTCACCTTCTATATTAGAGGCGTAGACAAAAGTTTGTGGTGAATAAATCTTCTACGTTTGATCAAGGGCTTAGACTTATCCATCTAGATCCAACGGTGTATACTAATTCAAAGGCCCAAAACACCCCCTAAAAAATCTCATAAACCCTCATTACTTATCAACCAAAAATACAGCCCTCTTCTCTCTCTTTTGTTTTAGGGTTTTATTCATCAAACGCTCTCTCAAGGTATTTCACTCCCTTTTCATTTTCAACACTTTCGTTTTGATTATATTTCTTGATCATTTATATATCTTTCATTTTTATATATACACATATACAAACAAACACACATAACCTATATGTATATGTGTATATCTGTGTTCACTGTATGTTTTGTTTATTAAGGTTGTCTTTAGATCTTATTGTTTTCTCTTGATTTTTTCTTGTACATCTGTTATTTTTATGATTGTATATTTGTATTGTTAGAGTGCAAATGAAAATAAAGTTTATATTTTTTTTAATGAAAGTTTTGTTATTGTTTTGCGAATATAAAAAAAGTTTCATTTTTGTCATCTGGGTGTGTGTCGTTTTGTTTGATCTAGATTTAGAAATTTATATTTGTTATTATTGGTGTATTTTTGATTAAAGGGGTTATTGTGGTTTTAGGTTACAAGATACAAAAAGTATGGCTTTTTTTAACAGAGCTCGTGGTATACTAAAGACAGTGGCGGCTAAGAACATTAGTCATGAAATGTCGGGTGCTAGCCCGTCTTTATTTCAAATGATTCGATGTATGTCCAGTTCAAAAGTGTTTGTGGGAGGTAAATGCTGAATTGAATGGGAAATTGGATACAATTTGATTGTTTTGAGTTTTACAGTGTGTAATGGTATTGTTTTTATTTATTTCATTTTTGGTTTCGCAGGATTGGCATGGGCTACAGATGATTCGAGCTTGCGTGAAGCTTTTAGCGCGTATGGGCAAGTTCAAGAAGGTACGGATGTCTTTATGGTAGAAAGAGATCTTTGTTGAGGTTTTATGTACTACGAAAAATTTTGTGGCTGTTTAGCATGTGTTTTAATATTTTGCAAATGTGATATTGGGTTCACTTTAACTCGAGGTTTTAGATTTATATTTCGTCTTTTGTTTTATGACTGTTAAGCATGTGTTTCAATTGTTTCTAGTTTTGATATGACTATAAGCATGTGTATAATATCGTATGTGATATACTCGAAGTTACATTGCCACATTCCCCTCTCACAAGTAAGCTGTTCAAAGTGTTTTTTGCCAAATTTTACATACAGTTGCATACAATGTAAATTTGTTACTGTTATAGTGTGATACAATTGCATGATGGCTGTGATATGAGCCAAGCTAGGTCTGTAATGTTGTTTCTCTTTCACCTGCTGTACCACCTCATTATTACTTAATGTTTTATGGTGATCAATTTCTCATAGCTTATTGTGATGTGAAACAGCTAGAGTGATCCTGGATAGAGAAACTGGCAGGTCCAGAGGTTTTGGATTTGTTACTTTTGATGACACCGAGGCTGCTTCTGCTGCCATCCAGGCAATGGATCAACGGGTATTTGTTTCTTTTTTTGTTCCTTTATTAGTTATGTGGGTTGAGATGCCCTTCTTCATGTGGGTTCGGTTAGCTTTAGGGTTTATACAGTATTAAAAGTGATTTGAGTTTTGACTTTCTAAATGAATCTTTCGCACTCATTACTAACATGGACTTATTTGTAATGATAACGGACAAATAAGTTGATTAAGTATGCCAACATTCAAAGAGAGAGATCCGTAAGCATGTGCTAAAAATGGCCTTTTGAACCAAATTTGCAGGAGTTGCATGGCCGGACGGTGAGAGTGAACTATGCCAATGACAGACCACAAGGTGGAGGTGGTTTCCGGTCAGGTGGTGGCGGTTTTGGAGGTGGTGGCGGTTACGGAGGCGGTGGTGGTTACGGTGGTGGCGGTTATGGTGGTGGTGGTTACGGCGGACGGCGGAGGAGGTGGTGGTTACGGTGGTGGCGGTTATGGTGGTGGTGGTTACGGTGGTGGCGGTTATGGTGGTGGTGGTTACGGTGGTGGCGGTTATGGTGGTGGTGGTTACGGTGGTGGCGGTTATGGTGGTGGTGGTTAGGTGGTGGCGGTTACGGAGGCGGTGGTGGTTACGGTGGTGGCGGTTTTGGAGGTGGTGGCGGTTTTGGTAGGTGGTGGCGGTTCGGAGGCGGTGGTGGTTACGGTGGTGGCGGTTACGGAGGCGGTGGTGGTTACGGTGGTGGCGGTTATGGTGGTGGTGGTTACGGTGGTGGCGGTTATGGTGGTGGTGGTTACGGTGGTGGCGGTTAGGTGGTGGTGGTAGGTGGTGGCGGTTACGGAGGCGGTGGTGGTTACGGTGGTGGCGGTTACGGAGGCGGTGGTGGTTACGGTGGTGGCGGTTATGGTGGTGGTGGTTACGGTGGTGGCGGTTACGGAGGCGGTGGTGGTTACGGTGGTGGCGGTTATGGTGGTGGTGGTTACGGTGGTGGCGGTTATGGTGGTGGTGGTAGGTGGTGGCGGTTACGGAGGCGGTGGTGGTTACGGTGGTGGCGGTTATGGTGGTGGTGGTTACGGTGGTGGCGGTTACGGAGGCGGTGGTGGTTACGGTGGTGGCGGTTATGGTGGTGGTGATCTGTACACCACCAAGTTTTAGCCGTACACCACCAATCATGTTTTACAGTGTTGTACAGTACAACATCCTTATGCACATTTAGTGGTGTACGGCTAAAATTAGGTGGTGTACGGATCATTACCCTATTTTTATCTTATTCGCTGGTTTTGCATAACTACCGATTCGAAATGTATATTGCATAAATGCACCATGTTGCGACCAAATGTTGACTTTCAACATTATTGCTGCGTATTAAGAAAATTGCTCCCGTTGAATAAGAACTGGTCTGATCTCTTATCAAAAGGACTAGTTTTAACTGAACCTCTCGTGAATTTTTACATGTTACCCGACCTGGCGGACCACCTGTATTGCGAAATCTAGTTCTCCAACAACCTTCATAGCGATGCCAACAAGACCCTATTTCTTTCTTCAACTTCCAAGCTTTCATTCATAAAACAATGGTTGCCGTGCAGAATACAGGAGACCCTTATCTAGTTTTCTCTAATATATGTTTCTCATCCTCATCTAAATCCTTAACCTATCTATGATAGGTTTACAGAAAAAACCTACAACCTCCCGTAAAGTGGGGGAGACTCTAAGAACAAAAAAAGAAGACAGACTAAACTTTCATAAATTCATTCCTATCCTCAATTCCATGCCTACGTACAATATATATAGTGAAAGGAAATGTAACTGCTTAAAAACTAATTAAGCTTATTACTCTAAATAAAAGGAAAATGCATGTAACTTAACTAAACGTGGTAACATAGAATCTAAATGCAAAACAATGCAAAACTGAAATGAACATGGACTTAAACTTGTTCCATAATCTTCGAGGGTATGGTGCATACACGTATCAATCTACTTGTACCACCATCACCATTTTGCTAGCTAGTCTTCATCTTTCTTACACAGGCATTCGTTCCACATACTCCATCTGATTAATTAAAATTTGCAAGTCTATTAGAGCAATCACAGTGCCTTCGTTTTGGTTCGTTCCCCCACTCGTTCTTGCTTGGAGGACGAGTGCACACCGTTAGGTGTGACTCGTCCTTCGGTCCGTTTTGTTTCGTCCGTCCCCACAGAGACGAAAGAAGTTGGCGTGTTCTTTTTTTATTTATTTTCAATACTAAAACAATTAAATATAGGAAGAAAGGAAGAACCGGTGGTTGTGGGCAGAGACGCGGCGGTGGTTGATTGCGGCTAGGGTGTATCCGGTCACCGCTGTAGATGGAGGTTGGCCTGAGGTGGATGGCGGCGGTTGACTGGTGGTATTATATATCTTATATATATATATATATATGTATGTAGAGCTTAAGATCTCAAATTGTTGAGTTGATGATGATGATTAATGAATGTTCAGATGATATACATAGAAATCAAAGTATAGATATATATATAGACATAGATAGATACAGATATACAGATGATATGATATATAGATATAGATAGATACGGATGATATATATAGAAGAGGTGGTATATTTTTTTAATTGTTTTTAAGTAATGTATTATTTTTTTAAAATGAAATAAATAGTGGGTCCTAGACTAGTCCTGGCATTGTGGATGTTTTGGGGTATTAGTCCTTGGTTAGTCCTTGGGCTGATGTGGAGCTGATGTGGTGCTGACAGGGACTAGTCCTTGGAGGATGAGTCCTGCGCACTGTGAATACTCTTACAAGCCTTGCCTAAAGCATCAGCTGCTTAGATTCATCTACTTGGTTCATTTTCTACATCACTGCTCAAGAGATCATTCCAAGATTTGTGATTTTGGTCGTCTCCTTTCAGTTGCGTCTCCCAACACTCTGTCGAGATCGAAGAATCTCATGTAGCCGTAAGCTCAATTCTCTAGGAGAAACTGCACAGTTTTCAGAATGAGTTGTGTTGGCCCCCCTCTGGTCGTGGTTGATGTTATCTAGAATGTCAGCACTTGCTAATTCTAAAATTAAATACAAAGATGGGCAGATGGCCTCTTGATACATTTTCCCAAAAATGAATGTGTATGGTCCGACACGTGATAAATGGTACAAGCTTCGATATGCAGATTGGTTAACTCAATGAGATTTGGAATCTTCCTTTGTAAAAGAATCATTTTTGTTCATTTTTAAAAATCAATCAATGTCTCTACCATCTGATTCTAAATTGAAGTTATAGTTTGTGATTATTTTCTCATAACTTCTTTTGATAGACAATAGCTAGAGTGATCATAGAATAGAAACTGAGGTCCTGTGAAATTAGCAATGTATCTACAGGTCCTGTGAAATTGGCTTTGATGCTTACGCTGACTTTGAGGCTGCTTCCGCTGCAATGTATCTACGGGTATTCATTATATTCCTCTCTCCTTTTGGCTACATGGTTTCATGCCACACTCTTTGTCCTATGAAATTAGCAATGTTTGGCTTCAGGTGTCTTCAAAGAATTGGCTACCTTTACCAAATATTAAAAGAACTTCCGTTAGTAAAGAGTAAATATATGAATCTTTGGATCCGCTTCAATAACACCGTGTATTTTAATGATAATGTGAAAATAAGAAATTTTTACGCGATGTGAAAAGAAACATGTGACAACAATGACCGTCGCAAACAAACTTTTGCAGGAGGTATTGCTGGTGAAATGTTGAAAGTGAAATATGCCTAAATTAGACCACATGGTGGTGGTTGCCAACTCGGTGATGATGATAGCTTTGCTAATAAAAGTGCTCTGCTAGAAACTCTGTTGCTAATGATGCTTCTCCTGTAGATGGAAGCACAGAGACAGTGATAGACCTTATGATTTTGCAAAAGAGCTCGACCTATGCACCCGATCTTAGTTTCAAGTTGACTGCTGTTTGCAGCTTATTATGGATTGTTATTTTCTAGTGTTCATTTTCTGTATGTTGAATCTGCATTGTAAAACATGACCCAGTCGGTTAAAACTTCATTCATGCTTGTTAGAGCAGTTTGTGGTTTAATAAGCTACAAAGATTGACTCCCGTGTTTATATATTGTTTAAACAGTCGCATATTACTTTTATTCATCGTCTTCCAAGAACTGAGCAATCTGTGTATGGAAAAGATGCACAAAATTACCTTGTAAATGCCCAGTCCCTACCCACTAAGAGGCCAAACACCCAAACGTGTTCGGACCAAATGTCCTTGTAAGTTGTAACTAGCCCCTCAATTTGAATAATCTGTACTGGTACTGGGACTGGGACTGTGTATTGTGTAACTGGTCCTGTTCTGGGTTGCTTTAGCAAGATAAGATCAGTTTGATGGTACAAGAATGGTCTGATCCCCAACTGGCAGCCGCAACCCGTATGGCCAGGCTCTGGATCTGTTTTTGCATAAGCAACCTGTTTTAATGGTTAGATTCTGGAGTTGTCTTCTGGATCAGCACTGCTTGAATTCAGAGTAAGATTTATTTAGTTGAACTTATAAGTTATGTAACGTTGATTAACGCAATATGTATAACTCAGATTCAAATCCCTTCAGTTGAAAAACCCAAATAGTTTAAGCTGATAATTGGGTAACCTTTGTGATCTAAAGGATCTAAATCCATATTATAAATCCCTCTTATTCAGGTAACCCAAAAGCCGTCCAAGTAACCTGAACATTTTGGATTGAGTGACCCAATTTTCACATTGGATTATGGTTGATTGGTGGTCAACCGAACCTGAATGACCTGCATATCACCACTAAAATGACCCGATAAGCACATGGATATCTCTAAATTGCATAAAATGCCAATTAGTATCTATGATACAAAGTTTTGGCTCAAAAGAAAGATCTGTTAACTTTTATTTCATGTCAAAAACAGTACTATCATTGACCTACATGGCTACATATATGTTGTTTACAAACAAAAATATGACTTTCATCATTCATAAAACAATGCCCGTTGTGCATTTAAAACTACGGGGGACCCTTGTCTTGCTTTCTCCACTATATGCTTTATCAACAGCTTCTCCATCTCGTCGTCATCAAAAACCTTCCCATCTTCACTTGTTCCAGCGCCATTACGTGAGCCGTCATCTTCAAACTGATACATTGGTGTTCCGTCCACATCTTCCTCTGATTCATCAAGTTTTGCAAACTCATTACAAGCCTCTTTATAAGCATCTAAAGCTTCACCTGATAGATTTAAAACAACAGGTTCATCTACATGGATTTCATCTCCTGCATCACTGCTCAGGACATCATTCCAAGATTTGTAATTTTGAACTTGTTGGCTTTCGATTTCTGCTTCCAACTCTCTGATACGTTCTTCAAGTTGTGATTGAAGGACCTCATGTAACCGTAAACTCAATTCTCTAGGAGAAACTGCGTAGTTTGCAAAATGAGTTGTAGTGGTGCTTCCCCTATCATCTTCATCAGCGTTACTCTGGTTATCTAGCATGTCAGCCCTTAACTCACCCTCAGCTACGCCTGCCTCAAAGTCTGCATCATGCTGGAAAAGGCTCAAGTAGATTAATAAGGTGCATCATTGGTTAATAATAAACTACAATCACGTAAGATTATACTAACATAACAGTATGGGTTAATACAGATTGGTTACCTCTACAAGATCTGAAATCTTCTGTTCTAAGGTGGATGAAGTCATATTCAATTCAAGCATTGCAAGCTCAGCTTGAAGCTCGGCTTCAATTTTACTGAAAGAATCATCCTTTGCCTTTATAACAACAGATTCTTGGTTATTATGCTCATCAGAAACCAAATGAGGTGATCCACTATATAAGGAACCACGGCCCATTCTATGTGATTTATGATCCTCGGTTGTTAGCTCTTTCATGATTAATGAATCTTTCATCTCAAGCTCCTCTTCAAGATCTTGAACCAAATTCTCTTTCTGCTTCAACAAACGGTTCAACCTTTCAACCTCAAGTTTATTTGACATGAAAGAATACAATATCCCAAATGACATCCCAAGACAAACAAGCAGAGTTGCATCCGTTAATCCTGTTTTATTTTCTTCTGAATACGTTTGTTTGTTCTTTTCCACAACATTACTTTGCACGACAAAAGAATCACCACTTGCCCTATTAATCACATTACTGCCATCAGTCACAAAAAATGGCCTCACAGTCTGCATAGGAGGCTTCATTTCAACATGCTCCGTATGCAACTGAGCCCTAAGGCAACTTTCTAAAGAACTTAAAGGTCTAAAAGCTACACCGATCTTTCTCCTACTTCTAAGAAAAATTCTACTTCTAGGAGTCGAGGGTTTATTAACCAACTCACCCTTCCCTTCACTCACTCTACCTCTTTCAACATCTCCTAAAATTCCACCACTACCAATAAAACCAGGGAACAAACTCGATGCAGAAAAAACACTACTACCTTCATAACTTCCCGAAACCATCCCCTTTTCAACATCAAACTCACTAATACAAACATCACTTCTAACTTCAGAATCATCTTTTTTCAAACTATCTCTCCTTGACAACCTGCGGAAGGGCCATTTCTTATCGGATGGTTGCTTTGGGGATTCAAGTTCTACATCATCGACTGATGATTTAGATGTTACTTGCTCACCATCCTGCTTATTTTTTTTAAAATGCTGAGCTATATAGCCAGCACCAGCAGCAACTGCAACCATCCATTTATCCATTTCTATCCCTTCTACATGTACAAACACACTAATCTAACCAATCTTCACAACCACAACACAATGTTCTTCCTTTCTTCATAACAATAAAAACCTAAAAAAATAAATAAATGTAAATCCCATCAATAATCAAAGATTTCCCTAACTATAATCTTGTTCAAACCCTAATTACTAATTTCCAAGATTTTCAACACTTAACACAAACTGAGATTTCTTGATAAACCCATTTCAAGATTGAAAATTATATTGCAAAATTAACAATCTTTGTAAAACCCCATTCAATAAAATCGAAAAACAGTGGAGGCTTTGAAGTACTCAATTATATATGATATAATATAATATATAATAATAATATATGCATAACAACGTGTATCTAACCTTGTTCGATTAATGTCTTGGTGGGCTTAATGAAGAATGCAAAGAAAGGGACACAAAAACTGATGAATGGCAATTGGAAAACAGTATTTTTAAATGTTTTTACCAAAAACAAGACTGTATGTCTATATATGTATGTATATGTATATGTGGTTGAACAAGAAACATCTATTAAAACTAAAGAAGAAAGAGGGCTGAAAAAATAACGATCTGAATAAAGACAAGACTTTTTAAACTAATTATTTTTGAGAGTTACGTACTTTTTTCGTTCCAATGATTTTTTGATTTTGCAGTTTTCATTCTTGCCGTTAACTTTTGGCTAAAATCATCTCGTGGTTTGCATTTCGTCCATGCCGTTATAACTTTATCGTTAACCCCTCACATGCAAGTCACGTGAGGGGCATTTTCGTCTTTTTATAGAGTTAAGTGCAAAAATCGTCCATGTGGTTTGTCGTTTTTGCATTTTTCATCCTTGCCGTTAACAAATACAGGAGAACTTTTCAAACAAAACAAAAAAAAATTACCGGTATCAATTTAATCCAAACAAAAAAAAAACCTATATATACAAACATTTGAGGATCTAGTCAATCACCGTTCCGGTACAACTATTTCCGGTATTCTCATTTTTTATTTTTTGAATTTTTTTTAAAATTATTTTTATAATACTTTAATGTTATTTTTTGTAATTTTGATTTTTTTAAAAATTATTTTTATAATACTTTAATGTTATTTTTTTGTAATTTGTGAACTTTAAAACTTATATTTTGTTATAAAGTACCTATTTGGTATTATTTTTGAGTGAATTATAATTATATTTTGACTATTTTCGTTAAATTGTAGTAAGTTTTATAACATTTTTAAAAAATAAAAAAATAAATTAAATTAGCCGTACTGGCCGGTATTAAATTAGATCCTCATATGTAGGAATATATACGTTTTTGATTTAAGTTTGTTTTGGTTTTTGATTAAATTCTTGTTTGGAGGTTGATGTGTCTCAAAATATACATATTTCCCACATCTTATTTGGACGTTTTAGACACGTTTGTTAGCCATTTATACATGTTTTGTGGTGCTTTATGGTATTTGCTAGTGATTTCAGGTCTACAGCAGGTACATCGCTCATAATTGGTAGAAAATAGCTTAAGAATGGTCCATATGCACTAACGATGAAGAACGAAGCTGAAATGACAAAACTCGCACCCAGTCGCGGCGCGACCAGATTCATTCGCGGCGCGATCCTTCACAAACTTCCAATCGCGGCGCGACCCAAGCAACTCGCGACGCGACAAAAGTCCCTGGATTGAAATGCTCCAGCTTTGGCACACCTCGCGGCGCGACCAAGGGGGCTCGCGGCGCGAAATCTGTCTGACAAGTCGATTTTCTCTCTCCTGGGGTATAAATACCAAACCCCACTCAACCCTAAACCTAATCTTGGACACTCCAGCCTCCACACTCTCTCTCCAGCCGATTTTAAGGGTTTTTCAAGGGTTTTTCATCATCAAAACTATTGTGAAGACTTGAAGATTAATTTTGGCTCTTGATTATTGATTGTAGCTTGGTTGTAACCTCGATTTGGATTATTACTTCATATTTGGTACACTATGTTCTCCTTTTTATTTGAATCTTTAGCTCTTTTCATTATGAGTAGCTAAATCTCTATACATCTATGAAGATGAAGTGAAATAATTAGTTATGGTTGCATAATATTTTGAATTCAAGTTGGTTTTACTTAACATTTGTCAAGATCTTAATGAAGTGATTTCTTCTACTTAAACTTGTGTTCTTGGTGATGTTTGTGTTCTTCGATAGTGGTACTAGTTGAATGCAAGTATTGTTTTAGTTGTTTGTCTATGAATAACTCTTGCTAGGTCATGGTATGATAGTAAAGAATATAAGTCTAATAGAAATTACTTTGTTAAGTGGATTTAACGGTTGGTGGTACCACGTTTCTTTCACAAAGATAAAAGTTGTTATTTAAATAATCAAACAAACTAGTTAGTTCGAGGAATTGTAATAGGGTTGGTGGTACCACTTGTTGCAAGAAATTGGATTGAATAGGTGATCGAGTCAATTTTACAAACGGAGTGCACCCGGTTGTGTTTTTGTCTTATCACAATTATTATCACCAACACATATGAATTTTGAGCTTAACCCATATGCAACCTAGACTTTTTGCGTAGCGGATTCGACATAGATGGCTTTTTAATTATTTGTTTACAACTCAAACTCTTTTCGCGTGCTCTCGATTGATACCGGTTGAGTACTTTATTTTACTTGTCGTTTACATAGTTTTCAGAATCGCAAAGTGACAATTCGGTCACACCAAACTTTTTACGTGTTTCACATTTTCACAACTTTTAGTACAACAATCAGTCCTTGTGTTCGATCCTGGTCTTGCCAGTTAGCTATATTACATACGAACGGGTACACTGCTCGTAAGTGTGTTGTAGTCAGTTAGCGGTAGATCTTGTTATAAATTATAAACTAGATTTCACACATCAGAGGTTTGTTAAATACAAGGATGAAAAATGCAAAAACAACAAACCATAGGGACGAATTTTGCACTTAACCATAGGGACAAAACATGAAGATGGGTGAAAAGACATAAATGCCCCTCACGTGCAAGGCACGTGAGGGGGTTAACGGATCCAAGGACGAAATGCAAACCACAGGGATGATTTTGGCCAAAAGTTAACGGCAAGGATGAAAAGTGCAAAATCGAAAAACCACATGGACGAAAAAAATACTTAACTCTATTTTTGAAGTAGTAGTATCAATTTTGTGCAAGGGTTTTTCTCTACTAAAGTATAGAATTTGTACTAGTTATTTTTGAAGGAGTATAATCTTGTTTATATACAGAGTTGGTAAGTCATTTATGCTAATTTCACTTCTTTAAATTTTGTTATAAGTGCACTTATTATTATAAAGAATCTGAGTTGTATACAGCCAAAAATGATTAGTTTATTAAAGTCTTCTAAGGCTTTACATATTAATCCTCAAATACCCTCCTTATTTTTATATGTTATTTGATTACCATAGATAAATTTTGATATTCATTTTTTAATCTCAAGTTCCAATCTAAATTTTGATAAATTTTGTATACAGGAGTATTTGATTCTCGACTTTTCTTTTCCTTTTTCTAAACACCAAACAAAACACTGCAACAAAGCGTAAAAAACTTTATTAGTTACAATGTGGATATTCATACATTAGTGATCAAGATTCTCAATATTTAATTGATAATTGATTTTAATAAGTTTCTTACGACAATGAATATAATAAAGAGTATACTATGATAAATTGATAATCCACCTTCATGGTGATCCAATGCTTATCATCTTGACATCTTTACAAGAAGTCACAAGTTATTTACTAATTACAATGATAAAAGTTGATAACGTACCCACCCAGCCGTTGGCACGCAGGGTACACCCATGATGACTTAATCTTCGACAAATAAGGAAAAGATACGTGCTTATCACCAAGTCCAGCACTTAATGGAAGAGATAATATCATATCACATTATTCTCGGAAACAATATAATCCATCTCCAAAACCCTACTTGGGGATTAAGTCACGAAACCCCTATAAATAGGGGAAGGAGTGATCGATCAAGAGATAGACAAATACACATAAACATTTGGCGTACAAAAGGCTTGGCCTTACCGCAAGGGAATCGCCAGATTACAACCACATTCAAATCCCATTCACTCGTTCTAGGAGTCCGGATTGGTGTACAAACAATTAGCGCCATCCGCGAGACGCTTCCTAATAGCAAAACCCACCCAAAAAACCAAAATTTTTGTTTTCCCAAATCCTAAACCTAGAACATGGAAGATGGAAATAGGCCGCCAGGTTTCGGTGGAGAACAGAGCATAGATCTGAACCGAAACAACGGAGGGACACCAATAACACCTTCTTCAGTAGGGGCAACCCTTGCCTCTACATCGGCTCCACCTTTATTCGACGAGGCATATATACGACAGAATCATGAAAGCATCATAAATACTCTGCGACGTCTTGAAGAAACCGGTTTGCTAACAGGAAGAGCAATTAACTTCGATGAGGCATATGATGAATATGATGGGGATACCCCACCACATGGAAGACAGAGGCAACCAGCCGATCCACGATCAAGGGTGAAAAATAGCATGCCAGGAGGCAACTCCGTAGCAAACAACGGTAACGCTACATGACCGCAGGTTACTAATCAGGGACAAGACACCCAGAACGGACGAAATGTCCCCCAGGGGTCGCAGAACCCAGGGTCGGCAAACAGATACACACAGCCACCGCCTAGCCATGACACACTCCCAGGGCAACAATCCAACATACCTGAATATGTTCACTATACGCAGCATACCGTTATCCCCCAGGGACTGTCCGCCCCAGGGTCACAAGGAAACACCCAGGGTACACCTATCCCAGGGTACTATAGTCAAGGGACATTCACCCAAGGTTTCCAGAATAGCAGTCAAGGACCTAGTGCGGCGGGATACCAGAGGAACTTCCAGGGACAAATAGGCCAGGGGTTCCCAATCGACACCCAGGGGTCAACCACCCCGGGAGCCCAAAACCATACCCAAGGTACGTACATGCAAAGCAACAATCAAAGTTATCAGACAAATGGACCCCAAGCCAGTCAAGCGGGACAACAAACTCAAGGAGGCTTCACCTACGGACAACACCAGCACGGGTTCAAATGCCAAGCCAAGTACCATTTACCCAGGGGCCACAACACCAGAACACAGGATTCCAAGGAGCAAACACAGGTCAGGGATATAACCAAAACTATTAAAATAATTAAGGAATTTACAACCAGGGATACGAACAGTACTATCAGGGAGGGGGACCCAACTCAAACACCTGGGCACCAAATATGTATCAAAATCCACCAGGGTATCAGCCAAACATACCCAGACCGTTCAGCCTAAGTAGAACACCACAGAAGTCACCATTCGCAGAATGGAAAAAAAACTACCCACTCCCGACAAAATGAAATACCCAACCCACCTAGGGACTTACAGTGGGAAGGATGACCCAGATGACTTCTTACAAGCATTCGAGGGGGCAGCGGAGATGCAAAACTGGATTGAGCCAGTGGCTTGCAAAGCATTTAAGATGGGATTGATGAGCGACGCAAGAGAATGGTTGGGTAGCCTCGCAGAGGGATCAATAAACACCTTCGATGAACTTAGAACAAAATTTCAATCCCACTTTTGCCAACAAAAGAAACATAAAAAGACACACGTGTCAGCTCATAACATAAAACAGAGAGAAAATGAGGCCTCAAGAGATTTTATAGAAAGATACACTGTAGAATCACAAGAAATTACAGGATTACCAGAATCACAGAAGATATCAGGACTAATACATGGGTGTCGCAGCAGAGAATTAGTCGAATGTTTGAACACGGATCTAGCGGACACGTTCGACGAACTCAAGAAAAGGGCTCACAAATTCTTGGATACGAAGGAAATCGCAGCCAGTAACATAGATAAAGAGGATTTAAGATATAGAATGGGAAAATGGCAATCAAACAGAGACCACCAGGCAAGATACAGCCCGTACAATAGGGAGGAAAGGAAAAAAGATTATAACCCAGTCCCACTCCCTGAATTAACAAAGAGTCCAAGAGAAATATTGCTGACAGAGTCAGTGGGAAAATCATTCCCAACCCCACCTAAGCTAAGCGATAGAGGAAGAAGGGACAAAGACAAATATTGCGAGTTTCACAATGATATAGGGCATGATACTAATTCATGTATCCAGTTAAGGAAAGCAATTGATGAAGCCATAAGAACAGGTAAGCTGGCACATTTAGTAAAAGGAATCCGCCAACAAGTGAAGGCGAAGACGGAAGAGCCTGGGGAAGACAAAAAGAGCACCCCCCAGGCGACAATATACACAATACGGAGGGATAAGCAAGTAGAGAAAAGGAAGGAGAATAATACCCTCATCCAGAGTGTACCCGCCATCTCTTTTCCCCCGTTACTTGGGACACATGTCTCAGAAGACCCAATAGTAATCAAAGCAATCCTGAAAAACATATGGGTAGATAAGATCAACGTTGATGATGGAAGCGATTGCAACATACTCTAAGAGCATGCACTCCCAAGCACTAACCCACTTATCCGTACCCTAGCCTCACCCGCAGGGACACCGTTGATCAGTTTTTCCAGAGATAAAAGTCAGCCCACGGGAAAGATAGTACTTCAAGTAACAATTGTAGCTGGACCACGAAGGCGAACAGAGGAACTGACATTCATGATAATAAGGGGATCATCGCCATATAACGCTATCGTAGGAAGGCCGACAATAAGAAGGTTCGGAATGATACCCTCCGTCATACATAACATGGTCAAATTCCAAACGGATGACGGAGTAGCAAGTATCCTGGGGAGGTATGAGTTACCCAGTGTCCATGGAAGAACAGGTGTAGTCATGCCAATTAAGAAGAGGAAGCTGGGAAAGAAAGAAGGGGAACTTGTGGACATTTTCACCACAATGACAATCAAAAAGGAAAAATCCCAGAAGATTGAAGAAGGCAAAGAAGGCACCCCTACAACAGAATAAGTCTACTCATCTTATGTATTTGAAACTTTTCTTGTTTAATAAATTTATGATTGAATAAAATTTATGATTTATGGTGAAGAAGGGTCGCAACCTCACACCTACGATTATCTAACGTAATATCTAAGCCAAAAAAGGCAAGCATATCATGCACACAGAAACAAATATAAACATACAGCCATAATATATACTTAAGCTGTCCAAAATGTCACCATGGCCCACAGGCCCAAAAATATAATCCAGCCCAGCTGGAGGTAGAATAATATTGTCTTACACACTATGGCACAATGGCCTAAATATTGTCCAAGCATTCAGAAAGAAAGAGAAAGAAGTTCATCCACAGACATGTCAAGGTGCGAGCTAAACTTGGCAATCACAGGAAACTTGGCCTCCTCCCATTCTTTAGCAGCAACCTCAACTTTAACAGAGGCATTAGGATCATAGTCAAGACAGGAAGCAAGATCAACATGACCTTCCTGGCTAAACTCCTTCAGCACCCTGGCCCTCTCCTCTAAATGATTAGCAGACACACCCTCACCAACTGATTTTAACACATCAGAACTTAGCCAACAAAGATCTGCACACAAAAGGAACATACTCAGAAACCAACCTGCCACGATCAACCTTCATCAACTGCAACTGCTTGGAAAGATCTTCAATCATCAATTTGTCAGCTTGAGACTGAGACAACATCTTGGCACTTTCAATTGACCTTGCTTGAAGCTCTGTTTTCAGTTTAGAGATCTCCTCATTCCTAGCAAACAAGGTAGACTCCCGAGACTTCAACAACTCCTCAGTCTCCCTAAGCTTCTCCTTCAAAGATAAAGACCCACCTTGATCAGCATAATCAGCCAGTTTCTTCTCAAGATCAGCAACAGTGTCATTCAACAACAGCTCCTTTTGCTTGCTCTCCTCCATCACTTTTATGGCAGCATTATACCGAAAGTGCATCTCAGTGACCATGGAGCTATGAGCATCACAATCCTCATCAAAGTAAGAAAGAAACTTGGAAGGTTCCATAGACCTTATCTCATCAACAGTATGCTTGGGAACTTGAGATCTGAACAACCACTCCGACTCATAGTACTCTGAAACTACAACAAAAGAAACAATAAGGAAAGAAAAAAGAAGAAACAAGGAAATTAGGAAATTCAAGCACTTACCTTTCTTTGGGGAATCTTTTGCAGACACTGATTTGCGAGTCTTCCTACCAGTAGCCTTAGATTTCTTGTTACTTTCTTCCACATCCTCATTGGCAGCATTGGCAACAGCAATCTTAGCCCTCTTCATACGAGCAGCAATCGAACCAGCAGGGGGAGGCATGTTAGCTCTCTTCTTCCCAACATCTGGAAGGGAATCAACATCAATAGCATTGACTTGTGGAGGGGGACGGCTAACAACTTCACCACTTTCACCAATACGCTCACCAACACTGCCACCAGCAGCATAAGCATTTAGATTGGGCATCTCAGAAACCTCCTTGGTACCTTTCTTCAGGTACTGCAAATATGACATATCTACAAAACAAAATAAATAATGGTGAAGAAGAGTTGACAAAGTAATAGCAGAATCACTACAAAAAGAGCATACCATCAAACTCTTCCTCTCCCTCAGCAAGAGCAGGAATAAGACCAGCCTTAAACAAGATACCATCTGGATACTGATGAACAACAAACCCCTCCTCCTCCAGGATATCATCAATACTCCCACAATCATCTTTTGGTATCTCATCACCAAAACCCCCCTTTTTCTGCACCTTTAACCTATGTCTCTCATACAAACACTCAGAGTTTTGGGGGAACAAATTCACATTCATAAACACATACTCATCTTTCCAATCACGAAGGTCCACACCACCCTTAATGATACACTCAACCTTTGGCCTATTGGCTATGGTTATCCAATCGCCGGCGGCACAAATATTCAATAACTTTCTAAACAAGATCACAGAAGGCTCAACACCATAAGCACGACAAACAACCTCAAAAGCTATTATCCTAGCACAACCTAATGGATGCATCAAATAGATATGACACTTATAGTGTTTCAAGACATCAAGAAAAAACTTGGGGAATGGATACATGTAACACCCGACATTTAAAAATATGGATTTTCAAAAACTTTCACCTAACGGTGTCAAAATTGCGGAAGAAATCTTTAAACGTTCAAAACCGATAAAAACTGTTCGGTTTCTGCATTTATTGGTGTTACATGCAATACCATCAAATAGTTTAAAATGAAAACCCAACGGTTGCCCAACACAAAACAACCGTTCAACAATACTACATAAATTGCATAACCATACACTACATTAAGCAATACTTCATTTCACTACATTAGGGACTGCATTTCAGGTCTCATGGTCAACTACATAACCCATAATACCTCCCGTGTAACCCCATATGCCCACATGCAATATAAAGATACCAAATGGAAGTATTTATGATTTGAAACCAGCTTTTCGTTGAATCCCCCAGCGTGTCAAAGTAGTGTATCTTACCTTGGTACGGCTTACCAACAAATGATAACGCAAGTTACCGAGCTTTGCAAGTATTCCCGACTACCTAATAATCAACATAGGACCAATTAACGAGTATAACGAGACTAAACCGACCTACAGTCTATATACATGCCGCATACCCCTTTACTTACCATCATTTCAAGTAATAGTCTCATTTTGACTATTACCCTAGGTATTTGTCTCTTTCCGACTATTCTCAATTTTTGTCCATTTCTAGACTATTACCCGAGGTATTTGTCTCTTTCCGACTATTCTCAATTTTGTCCATTTCTAGACTATTACCCGAGGTATTTGTCTCTTTCCGACTATTCTCAATTTTGTCCATTTCTAGACTATTACCCGAGGTATTTGTCTCTTTCGGCTATTCTCAATTTTGTCCATTTTTAGACTATTACCCGAGGTATTTGTCTCTTTCCGGCTATTCTCAATTTTGTCCATTTCTAGACTATTACCCGAGGTATTTGTCTCTTTCCGACTATTCTCAATTTTGTCCATTTTAGACTATTACCCGAGGTATTTGTCTCTTTCCGGCTATTCTCAATTTTGTCCATTTCTAGACTATTACCCGAGGTATTTGTCTCTTTCCGACTATTCTCAATTTTGTCCATTTCTAGACTATTACCCGAGGTATTTGTCTCTTTCCGGCTATTCTCAATTTTGTCCATTTCTAGACTATTACCCGAGGTATTTGTCTCTTTCCGACTATTCTCAATTTTGTCCATTTCTAGACTATTACCCGAGGTATTTGTCTCTTTACGACTATTCTCAATTTTGTCCATTTTTAGACTATTACCCGAGGTATTTGTCTCTTTCGGCTATTCTCAATTTTGTCCATTTCTAGACTATTACCCGAGGTATTTGTCTCTTTACGGCTATTCTCAATTTTGTCCATTTCTAGACTATTACCCGAGGTATTTGTCTCTTTCCGACTATTCTCAATTTTGTCCATTTTTAGACTATTACCCGAGGTATTTGTCTCTTTCCGACTATTCTCAATTTTGTCCATTTCTAGACTATTACCCGAGGTATTTGTCTCTTTCCGGCTATTCTCAATTTTGTCCATTTCTAGACTATTACCCGAGGTATTTGTCTCTTTCCGACTATTCTCAATTTTGTCCATTTCTAGACTATTACCCGAGGTATTTGTCTCTTTCGGCTATTCTCAATTTTGTCCATTTTTAGACTATTACCCGAGGTATTTGTCTCTTTCCGGCTATTCTCAATTTTGTCCATTTCTAGACTATTACCCGAGGTATTTGTCTCTTTCCGACTATTCTCAATTTTGTCCATTTCTAGACTATTACCCGAGGTATTTGTCTCTTTCGGCTATTCTCAATTTTGTCCATTTCTAGACTATTACCCGAGGTATTTGTCTCTTTCCGACTATTCTCAATTTTGTCCATTTCTAGACTATTACCCGAGGTATTTGTCTCTTTCCGGCTATTCTCAATTTTGTCCATTTCTAAACTATTACCCGAGGTATTAGTCTCTTTCGGCTATTCTCAATTTTTGTCCATTTTTAGACTATTACCCGAGGTATTTGTCTCTTTCCGGCTATTCTCAATTTTGTCCATTTCTAGACTATTACCCGAGGTATTTGTCTCTTTCCGACTATTCTCAATTTTGTCCATTTCTAGACTATTACCCGAGGTATTTGTCTCTTTCCGGCTATTCTCAATTTTGTCCATTTCTAGACTATTACCCGAGGTATTTGTCTCTTTCCGACTATTCTCAATTTTGTCCATTTCTAGACTATTACCCGAGGTATTTGTCTCTTTCCGACTATTCTCAATTTTGTCCATTTCTAGACTATTACCCGAGGTATTTGTCTCTTTCCGACTATTCTCAATTTTGTCCATTTTAGACTATTACCCTAGGTATTTGTCTCTTTACGGCTATTCTCAATTTTTGTCCATTTTTAGACTATTACCCGAGGTATTTGTCTCTTTCCGACTATTCTCAATTTTGTCCATTTCTAGACTATTACCCGAGGTATTAGTCTCTTTCGGCTATTCTCAATTTTGTCCATTTCTAAACTATTACCCGAGGTATTTGTCTCTTTCCGGCTATTCTCAATTTTGTCCATTTCTAGACTATTACCCGAGGTATTTGTCTCTTTCCGACTATTCTCAATTTTGTCCATTTCTAGACTATTACCCGAGGTATTTGTCTCTTTCCGACTATTCTCAATTTTGTCCATTTCTAGACTATTACCCGAGGTATTTGTCTCTTTCCGACTATTCTCAATTTTGTCCATTTCTAGACTATTACCCGAGGTATTTGTCTCTTTCGACTATTCTCAATTTTGTCCATTTTTAGACTATTACCCGAGGTATTTGTCTCTTTTCGGCTATTCTCAATTTTGTCCATTTCTAGACTATTACCCTAGGTATTTGTCTCTTTACGGCTATTCTCAATTTTTGTCCATTTTTAGACTATTACCCGAGGTATTTGTCTCTTTCCGACTATTCTCAATTTTGTCCATTTCTAGACTATTACCCGAGGTATTTGTCTCTTTCCGACTATTCTCAATTTTGTCCATTTCTAGACTATTACCCGAGGTATTTGTCTCTTTCCGACTATTCTCAATTTTGTCCATTTCTAGACTATTACCCGAGGTATTTGTCTCTTTCGGCTATTCTCAATTTTGTCCATTTTTAGACTATTACCCGAGGTATTTGTCTCTTTCCGGCTATTCTCAATTTTGTCCATTTCTAGACTATTACCCGAGGTATTAGTCTCTTTTGACTATTCTCAATTTTGTCCATTTTTAGACTATTACCCGAGGTATTTGTCTCTTTCCGGCTATTCTCAATTTTGTCCATTTCTAGACTATTACCCGAGGTATTTGTCTCTTTCCGACTATTCTCAATTTTGTCCATTTCTAGACTATTACCCGAGGTATTTGTCTCTTTCCGACTATTCTCAATTTTGTCCATTTCTAGACTATTACCCGAGGTATTTGTCTCTTTCCGACTATTCTCAATTTTGTCCATTTCTAGACTATTACCCGAGGTATTTGTCTCTTTCGACTATTCTCAATTTTGTCCATTTTTAGACTATTACCCGAGGTATTTGTCTCTTTTCGGCTATTCTCAATTTTGTCCATTTCTAAACTATTACCCGAGGTATTAGTCTCTTTCGCATCAATTGATTTCCAACAACCCAAACCCTTCTCCAAACCCTAAGACCTGAATTAAATCCATTCATTTTATGACCAATCAAATGCAATAAACTTCCCCATCAAACAACATATGATTTTCTTCATAAAAACAAACGTTATTACGACATCGATTGATCCTCCAATGACCTAAACCACTTCTTAATAATCCATACAATTGAAAAGATAATAAATCTACATTACAATACCTTTTCTACCTGTAGATCACAAATAGGATGCAAAACTCTTGACAAATACACACCCGAATCACACGTAAGGAAGCTTTTCGGCTTGCAATTTGATGGAGGAATGCTATGGGGCGGCTAGGGCTTGTTTAGGAGGAAGAAAATCTGCAAATGACAACCTAATGACACCCCCTAACTCCCTAAACCCGTTTTTGACTTTGCCCCTATGTCAAAACTAGCCCCTAAGCTTCCTAATCCTTCATTACTAGTCACAAACTACCTTAGGGACCATATATAACATAAATACTTCTTTAGATGCCACTACATAGGCGTTTAACTACATTATATACACACATATCCTGCATTATACATTTTAGGCTTTCAAACCTTACACACAATCACACTTTAACTACATATATGCATTAAATCTAATATAGACTTAACGACACACTATGTTGACTTAACGACATTAGTCAACTGTTAAATAAAAAGTTGAGGATGTTACAATTACCTCCCCCTTAAGAGGATTCCGTCCCCGGAATCTCATCAGAAAGGAATAACTCCGGATACTTCCCCTTCATTACTGCTTTGGTTTCTCACGCTAAGTTTTCTCCATGATTATGCTTCCACTTGATCAATTTCCTACGTAGCTTCTTTTGCTTCCTTTGAAGCTTCTTTGACTTTTGGTCAAGGATCTCAATCCGACCAACTACAAACACACGTTATCATCAACACTCATATCTCTCCACGGATGCACATTGGTTTCACCTCAACCAATACGTCATGTCATCGTATACTTGCATCTTAATCCATGTCTTATATCACATTATCATGGACTCATCACTTACACGTAACTTCATAGCACATCTTGGCATCTCACACATAAATTTGTCTCACATATTCATTTTAGCACTAGCTTCACAATAAGCACGATTATCCACATCTTACGTACTAACATTACATCTAGCACGATTTACTACATCTTACATATTACTTTAACATTAGGTACATTCATTACCTAATTAATCCCACGTCTACTTCAACGTTTGGTCTCACTAACATATATATCTCATTATGATTCATACGTGTATCTAGTGAACTAGACACACCATATTTAAGCGCCACACATAAGTCATTTCAACATACATATATTCCCATACTACATTCAGCGAATACTATTCATTCAGCAATTAAGCCTTTCGAACACGTACCCTTGCTAACTTGCTATCACATCTCTCATAATTCATTTGAACAAAGGGTCGTCCCTCCATAACCTTCGATGCATAACATATCCCTCCATAATGGCTTATGGTTAAACCATATTACCCACTTTGCGCATAATAAGCTTCCCTTGTTCACCACAAAACCTTTAGACAATTTTGAGCTAACCAAAACACTTCTTTTACAATTTCAACTTTATGAACTATTGCCTTTATGATCTTTGATTCTGCGCTTTTCCTTTCAATAACTTGCCAAATCATGAAATGACATCCAACATCTATAACATGATCATTGATGCATATGATCACAACAATAAATCTCAAGGTACCATCACACAATCATATGGTTTTACCAAGTTTTATACCCCATTCATTCTTCTTTCCATAGATAGTAATGTCATCACCGAACGTAATGACTGAACGGTCTAGAGAAACTTTAAACTTTATCCCTTAAGTTCACGACATGGTAAGGACCCTCCGTTAACGTGCAGGTACTTCAAAAAAAAACTCAATTGGGTCTTAATGAGTGTATAATTAACCTAAGCAGGACTTTCATCATCAACTTCATCATATGGTAGTACAAATCGTAAATCCATCTTGTAGAAATAAATAGAGTCCACAATCGACATCGTTAACTTCTTTCTGTAAGTGAGGACGAAACGAAAGGTGTCTTTGAATAAAGGTAGCACTCGTCACACATCAATAAAAGGTTCGACCTCACGATCGCAACGAAACCGAGGACATTAATAGAACATCTCGAAACTACGGGTGGCCTCGATTTTTTGAAGTATAATCTTTGCCTTACATAAGTAGATCACATAGGCGAGAAACATGATCAATTCGGAACCGAATGCTTCTGAAAACTTCTACTCCTTGTGATTTAAGAGACTGCAATTAAATCCATCATTTTTCTTCTTAACTTCTCTTAAGGGAAAACTCATTATCTTGAGAAACAGCCATACGTAAAATTCTGTGCAAACATAGGATCTCCATATCATCTTCACGTCACACCGGCGAAGGCAGTAAGCGATAGAACTGCTGGAAGGTTCACGTGTTAGTTCGCCATTCATTCCTGCAATATGAGAAAGAATCTCCACCTCGTCGTTTGTTCTTAGCGGCTTCCACCGTCATTCGAAGGACCTGAACTCCCGTCTTTGGAGCGGCTGCATTCTTTCCTTCGTTCTTCATCTGAGGGCAATCGGCAATAAGATGTCCTGTTTCATGACACTTGTAGTAATGATACTATCCTTATAATTAGCTGCAATGTGCCCCAATGAACCACACGTAAGGCACCCTTTGGTCTTGTCTGAACATTGACCTTCATGTGTAATCTTGCAAGTTGGGCACCACGTGCCACTCTTCTTCTTGTCCTTACTTCTATTCGAAATAGAACTACCTTTAAACTTCTTATTAGAACCCGAAGAACAATTAGATCTTCTCTTGGATCCCGACTTCTTATCATCGGCTTTCTCAACAACTTTTCAGATTTGAGGTCATCATTCAACCTCTTAAACTCCTTCATAGTTGTAGATAAGGTAGTGTGCTGCCTACATAAACCACGTTAATTAGCCGGGAGGCCATCACAATAAGCCTCATCTCTCAAGTTCCCACATACTCTTCCAAGAACTTCTCCTTAAATGTACCCCAAGGCATCACCGCTAGTACCTCGGGAGCTATTGACACCGTAGTAGCCCTCCACCAATTACGGGCATTCTTCTTCAGCAATCGAGTTGCACACAAAACCTTCATGTCATCAGGACAATAACATGAAGCAAGGACCACCTCAATGTCCGCTATCCACTCCATTGTACCAACTGCATTTTGTGTATCGTCAAAATCCTTAGCTCCGCAATTCGAAAAACTCTCGTATTTGAAGTTAGTGGTACGAGGAGCAACCACTACACAAGGCTCCACCACGTTACCTCCACCATTCACTCCTGCAACAACATTTTCAGGAGCAACTTACGACCTCACATTAGATGGCTCAGCTTCATTAAAGGGATTAGAGTTATTCCCATCGGTTTGCTCATCCCGACGCAAGTTAGCTTCTCATTTCAGCCTCACTTTCGGCCCTTGCTCGAGCCAATTCTTCTTCATTTGGATCAACACAGACACAGTCTCACAAACACACACATGTCGTGATACATTTACAATTACGTTCGCGACCGGAATTGTAAATGTATCCTTCCATACGTGTACCCGGTAACCCTGCTGTGCATCACCTATTCATCACTCTTCAACTATCCTGCATTAACTCTACTTGTCAACTTCAAGTCCATATCCCTTGAACTAGTAGACTCAACAACAATGTCTACCAATCACTTCATTCCTCACGTACCTTTAGTCTTCATTTAACTTCATGTGCATGATAATCATCATACACCTTTAACCGGCTATAACTTTTCATTGATCTTCACACATTTCCACACACACGAGACATCAACGTCATTAAAGTTGCTACACGATGTTTACTCTCGGCACATAAGGTTCACTACATAGAAACCTCTCCAACTTCATTACTTTGCACACCGGTCAACACAAGTATGGCTATACAAACACACTCGCGTCGTGATACGCTTGCAATTATGTTCCGGACCATAATTGTAATTGTATCCTTTCACATGCGTGTTCGTTACCACCATTGTGTATCGTCTCCTTTTTCCATCCATTCCAATCCACATAATTCTCAGCACACATACTACATCTCATACCCTTTGCGGTCCTTGTCACTAACCCCACGGGCTAGACAACGTTGATGGGATACCATTTCACCTAACTCTCCACTTCGTTCACCTCAGATACTTCACTAATAAGTTATATCACACGTTTATTAAATTCAGTTGGGGAAATGGTACATTACCTCAGGGACCGTCTATGGTAGCAATAGGATAACTAGCGACGGAGGAGCGAGAAACGGAAGAATAAAGGCTAAAACACATATCCACATATCAATAAACACACATCAAAAAGCCTTAATCCTACACTCTCACTCAATCCCAACCCGTCCTAGAGTACTTCATCTCAAAGCTAGGCACACCTACAAAAGCCTAACTTCCTACATCGGTTTAAGTCCAAAATCCTACGGTCAAAGTCGAATCTTGGTTCACTTAAACCAATTCTCTGATACCAACTTGTAACACCCGACATTTAAAAATATGGGTTTTCAATACCATTTCACCTAACTCTCCACTTCGTTCACCTCAGATACTTCACTAATAAGTTATATCACACGTTTATTAAATTCAGTTGGGGAAATGGTACATTACCTCAGGGACCGTCTATGGTAGCAATAGGATAACTAGCGACGGAAGAGCGAGAAACGGAAGAATAAAGGCTAAAACACATATCCACATATCAATAAACACACATCAAAAAGCCTTAATCCTACACTCTCACTCAATCCCAACCCGTCCTAGAGTACTTCATCTCAAAGCTAGGCACACCTACAAAAGCCTAACTTCCTACATCGGTTTAAGTCCAAAGACCTACGGTCAAAGTCGAATCTTGGTTCACTTAAACCATTTCGCTGATACCAACTTGTAAAACCCGACATTTAAAAATATGGGTTTTCAAAAACTTTCACCTAACTCTCCACTTCGTTCACCTCAGATACTTCACTAATAAGTTATATCACACGTTTATTAAATTCAGTTGGGGAAATGGTACATTACCTCAGGGACCGTCTATGGTAGCAATAGGATAACTAGCGACGGAAGAGCGAGAAACGGAAGAATAAAGGCTAAAACACATATCCACATATCAATAAACACACATCAAAAAGCCTTAATCCTACACTCTCACTCAATCCCAACCCGTCCTAGAGTACTTCATCTCAAAGCTAGGCACACCTACAAAAGCCTTAATCCTACACTCTCACTCAATCCCAACCCGTCCTAGAGTACTTCATCTCAAAGCTAGGCACACCTACAAAAGCCTTAATCCTACACTCTCACTCAATCCCAACCCGTCCTAGAGTACTTCATCTCAAAGCTAGGCACACCTACAAAAAGCCTTAATCCTACACTCTCACTCAATCCCAACCCGTCCTAGAGTACTTCATCTCAAAGCTAGGCACACCTACAAAAAGCCTTAATCCTACACTCTCACTCAATCCCAACCCGTCCTAGAGTACTTCATCTCAAAGCTAGGCACACCTACAAAAGCCTTAATCCTACACTCTCACTCAATCCCAACCCGTCCTAGAGTACTTCATCTCAAAGCTAGGCACACCTACAAAAGCCTTAATCCTACACTCTCACTCAATCCCAACCCGTCCTAGAGTACTTCATCTCAAAGCTAGGCACACCTACAAAAGCCTAACTTGCCCTACATCGGTTTAAGTCCAAAGACCTACGGTCAAAGTCGAATCTTGGTTCACTTAAACCATTTCGCTGATACCAACTTGTAAACCCGACATTTAAAAATATGGGTTTTCAAAAACTTTCACCTAACTCTCCACTTCGTTCACCTCAGATACTTCACTAATAAGTTATATCACACGTTTATTAAATTCAGTTGGGGAAATGGTACATTACCTCAGGGACCGTCTATGGTAGCAATAGGATAACTAGCGACGGAAGAGCGAGAAACGGAAGAATAAAGGCTAAAACACATATCCACATATCAATAAACACACATCAAAAAGCCTTAATCCTACACTCTCACTCAATCCCAACCCGTCCTAGAGTACTTCATCTCAAAGCTAGGCACACCTACAAAAGCCTTAATCCTACACTCTCACTCAATCCCAACCCGTCCTAGAGTACTTCATCTCAAAGCTAGGCACACCTACAAAAGCCTAACTTGCCCTACATCGGTTTAAGTCCAAAGACCTACGGTCAAAGTCGAATCTTGGTTCACTTAAACCATTTCTCTGATACCAACTTGTAACACCCGACATTTAAAAATATGGGTTTTCAAAAACTTTCACCTAACTCTCCACTTCGTTCACCTCAGATACTTCACTAATAAGTTATATCACACGTTTATTAAATTCAGTTGGGGAAATGGTACATTACCTCAGGGACCGTCTATGGTAGCAATAGGATAACTAGCGACGGAAGAGCGAGAAACGGAAGAATAAAGGCTAAAACACATATCCACATATCAATAAACACACATCAACTTCATTTCTACATTTCATGCATAATGAGATACTTCGTAATACTACATAAACTGCATAACCATACACTACATTAAGCAATACTTCATTTCACTACATTAGGGACTGCATTTCAGGTCTCATGGTCAACTACATAACCCATAATACCTCCCGTGTAACCCCATATGCCCACATGCAATATAAAGATACCAAATGGAAGTATTTATGATTTGAAACCAGCTTTTCGTTGAATCCCCCAGCGTGTCAAAGTAGTGTATCTTACCTTGGTACGGCTTACCAACAAATGATAACGCAAGTTACCGAGCTTTGCAAGTATTCCCGACTACCTAATAATCAACATAGGACCAATTAACGAGTATAACGAGACTAAACCGACCTACAGTCTATATACATGCCGCATACCCCTTTACTTACCATCATTTCAAGTAATAGTCTCATTTTGACTATTACCCTAGGTATTTGTCTCTTTACGGCTATTCTCAATTTTGTCCATTTCTAGACTATTACCCGAGGTATTAGTCTCTTTTGGTCTGTTTTTCCAAAAACGGGTTTTACACCAGAAAAAGACTCTTTTAAAACCTAATTGATGATTTGACACCATCAATTGCTCCATGAACGAATTGTTAACAAAATGGATCATTAGGTCACATTAAACAACCATTCCTAACCACACACATATAGTCTAGGTAACACACATTCCTAAACCATCACACACATATAGTCTAGGTAACACACATTCCTAAACCGTCACACACATATAGTCTAGGTAACACACATTCCTAGACATTCACACACTTTATCTTCATTACGTTTGGATCCTTAAACGTGCAAGTGACATGGCAACCTAATAAGTCTAGTGAGCTAGGTGTACAAGCCATGTAAGCATGCATATATCACACATCAACTTCATTTCTACATTTCATGCATAATGAGATACTTCGTAATACTACATAAACTGCATAACCATACACTACATTAAGCAATACTTCATTTCACTACATTAGGGACTGCATTTCAGGTCTCATGGTCAACTACATAACCCATAATACCTCCCGTGTAACCCCATATGCCCACATGCAATATAAAGATACCAAATGGAAGTATTTATGATTTGAAACCAGCTTTTCGTTGAATCCCCCAGCGTGTCAAAGTAGTGTATCTTACCTTGGTACGGCTTACCAACAAATGATAACGCAAGTTACCGAGCTTTGCAAGTATTCCCGACTACCTAATAATCAACATAGGACCAATTAACGAGTATAACGAGACTAAACCGACCTACAGTCTATATACATGCCGCATACCCCTTTACTTACCATCATTTCAAGTAATAGTCTCATTTTGACTATTACCCTAGGTATTTGTCTCTTTACGGCTATTCTCAATTTTGTCCATTTCTAGACTATTACCCGAGGTATTAGTCTCTTTTGGTCTGTTTTTCCAAAAACGGGTTTTACACCAGAAAAAGACTCTTTTAAAACCTAATTGATGATTTGACACCATCAATTGCTCCATGAACGAATTGTTAACAAAATGGATCATTAGGTCACATTAAACAACCATTCCTAACATCAAAACTCGATCAATTAACCACAATTGATTTCCAACAACCCAAACCCTTCTCCAAACCCTAAGACCTGAATTAAATCCATTCATTTTATGACCAATCAAATGCAATAAACTTCCCCATCAAACAACATATGATTTTCTTCATAAAAACAAACTTTATTACGACATCGATTGATCCTCCAATGACCTAAACCACTTCTTAATAATCCATACATTTGAAAAGATAATAAATCTACATTACAATACCTTTTCTACCTGTAGATCACAAATAGGATGCAAAACTCTTGACAAATACACACCCGAATCACACGTAAGGAAGCTTTTCGGCTTGCAATTTGATGGAGGAATGCTATGGGGCGGCTAGGGCTTGTTTAGGAGGAAGAAAAATCTGCAAATGACAACCTAATGACACCCCCTAACTCCCTAAACCCGTTTTTGACTTTGCCCCTTTGTCAAAACTAGCCCCTAAGCTTCCTAATCCTTCATTACTAGTCACAAACTACCTTAGGGACCATATATAACATAAATACTTCTTTAGATGCCACTACATAGGCGTTTAACTACATTATATACACACATATCCTGCATTATACATTTTAGGCTTTCAAACCTTACACACAATCACACTTTAACTACATATATGCATTAAATCTAATATAGACTTAACGACACACTATGTTGACTTAACGACATTAGTCAACTGTTAAATAAAAAGTTGAGGATGTTACAATACATAAGATTACCCATGGTGAAAGTTTTGATATATATACTGACAAACCCATCAGGGGGGTTAAGAGCACTTTGATTACGGTTTGGAAGAAGGAATGATGTATGGCGACCAGGGAAATATTGATCAACAAAACCCCTAAGCGTATCCTCATCGACAACAGACCGAGTATTACCTATGCCACGCTTCGCCATCAAACTGGGGTTTATTAAAAGAGAAAAAGCAAAGATCGTACCTTATTTTTGAAGAACAGCCGATTCTCTCACTAGGCGATGGATCTCCGATCAAAAATAATAGAGGATTAATCAAGTTTGACCAAAAAGAAGATATTTATATGAAGCAAAATAGGGTTAACCGTCGATTAATTTCGAATTTTAGGGATACGCGCCCACTAACTCAATGAAGTTAATACCCCAAACCTACCGCTGTAATTTTCAGAAATACCCCCTACACTTTACAATGGTTGGCGGAAAAAGCACGAGGGTGAAGTAAGGCTAGGAGTCTAATACGGCGATCTTCGCAGAATCACCCCATTAGACTGGGGGGCTTGATGACGTACCCACCCAGCCGTTGGCACGCAGGGTACACCCAGGATGACTTAATCTTCGACAAATAAGGAAAAGATACGTGTTTATCACCAAGTCCAGCACTTAATGGAAGAGATAATATCATATCACATTATTCTCGGAAACAATATAATCCGTCTCCAAAACCCTACTTGGGGATTAAGTCACGAAACCCCTATAAATAGGGGAAGGAGTGATCGATCAAGAGATAGACAAATACACATAAACATTTGGCGTACAAAAGGCTTGGCCTTACCGCAAGGGAATCGCCAGATTACACCCACATTCAAACCCCATTCACTCGTTCTAGGAGTCCGGATTGGTGTACAAACAAAAGTTTACGGCTAATCAAATATCATGATGATTGTTTTTATTGTTATCATCTTTTCTCACTTCATAACTTTAATAGGAGATTCATGTTAACCAGGAACCACCACTTAAATGGTCTAGTGATCAAGTGCCATGTTCTTATTATTATTCTCACAATAAGTGCAATATTCTACCTATATAAGCATTTTGGTAAGGAGGGGATTCCCTCAAGTTACCCTAACATGATATGACTTGTCATGTTAGGGTAATCTTGACCCTTAGATGAAAATCAAGGGCCAAGATCTAAAGATGATCTTTGAATCTTAGCCCTTTATTTCATTCAATGGTCAAGATTTCCCCAACTTACTCAAGTTGAGAAATTAACTTGAGGGAATTCCCTCTCATTTTGATATGACAGTTTGAAATTGGTCACGACGATCCCTTAGCTGAGCCGAATACATAGTAAAAAATTCTTCCGAGTCTTTTGAACATGATGAACATTTTTCTACATTTAATACATGTAATAAGAAACTTTTGGTCAGTCCAACTAGTTAGAGACACTCCCGGTTTTACCCAATGTCTTGAGTTCGATCCTCATAGATGGTAAGCCTTGGGGTTTTTCCCTCCAAATACTAGTAACGGCCTATGATCAATATCTCGTTGTCTAGGGTACGTGCAATGCTTCACCATTATATCTCGGGAAAAAATAAGAAACTTTGCAATGAATTTTGACTTACGACACAAAGTAGGACTATTTTAAAATTCGAACACTTGATATACTCATAATTACGCCAATTATGGAATCCCTCGATTACATTTGATCAAAATTGATGACACAGGAATACAGGATTAAGGATGAACAAATTATTCGTCAAATTTACGTGAACTTTACATCTTTCTTTGGTCATGCTTTCTTATCTTGTTGTAGGAAAATGGCAACATAAACAATCATCAACCCACCAAAAGCAAAACCTTTTATGATGATCCAGAAGGCTCTGAATACCACTTGATAGCGTGATGGTCACACGGTTTTTCCTGATCTATGTCAAGAACACGTTTGATTCCTCCAAACGATAAGTTTTATTAAATTTCAAAATAAACAACCAAGTTCATACGGAAAAGAGAAACAGATTAAATAACCCTAGCCTACTTGAGAAACAAGTCTCAACTAGATAAACATCAAAAACAAAACAGATAAACTATAAAAGATAGAGTAGGGCCGAGCCAAGGTGGAGGTATCTTGGGCCGATCCAGAACAGGCCCGCGAGCCCTTTTAGCCACTTTCGTTTGGAATCGGTTTGGAAGCCCCGAAACCCATCATACTAGAATCATTCCCCTCGCCATCATCCTCCCCGGCATAAAAAGGACTCGTCCCCGAGTCATCATCAGCTAAATCACCTTCATAGGGAGACAGATTAGCGACATTAAATGTTGCAGAAACTTTGTAGTGACCCGGCAAATCAATCTTATAAGCATTGTCATTAATACGCTCAAGCACACGAAAAGGTCCATCCGCCCTAGGATGCAACTTACCAAAACGCCCCTGTGGAAACCGCTCACGACGCAAATGAATCCAAACCAAATCCCCCGGCTGAAAAGTAACCGAACGCCTATGTTTATTTGCAGCAGCTTGATATTGCAAGTTATGTTTAGCAATCTGAGCGCGAACTTGCTGATGGAGGTCCTGAATTTGACCAGCGCGCACCCCACCATCAGTACTAAGGTGAGACATATCAGCAGGAGGCGCTAAATCCAAAGGAGTAAAAGGATTGCGCCCATATACAATAAAAAATGGACTCTTCCAGTAGATTTATGACACGACCGATTATAAGCAAATTCAGCCTGAGGTAAGACTAAGTCCCACTGCTTGGGCTTATCCCCAACCAAACTACGAAGTAAATTACCCAAACTACGATTCGTTACCTCAGTTTGTCCATCCGTCTGGGGGTGATGAGAGCTAGAAAACTGCAATTTTGAACCCAAACATTTCCACAATGTACGCCAAAAATGCCCAACAAACTTAACATCACGATCAGAAGTGAGAGTCTTAGGAACTCCATGTAAGCGAACGATCTCGGAAAAATACAATCGAGCAATTTGGGACGCATCAAAAGTTTTAGAACAAGGAACAAAATGCGCCATCTTTGAAACAAAATGCGCCATCTTTGAAAAACGATCAACAACGACCATAATCGAGTCCTTCTGTCTCTGAGTCCGTGGTAAACCAAGAACAAAGTCCAAACTAACATCCTCCCAAGGACCATGTGGAACCGGCAAGGGCATATAGAGTCCCTGGTTTGTGTGAGTGGTCTTTGCAATGTGACAAATGTGGCAACGCCTAAGTAAATGAGTCACATCAGCCTCTAAACGTGGCCAAAAAAATCTCTCCCGAACCTGCGCCAGTGTCTTATCACGACCAAAATGCCCAGCTAAACCACCCTGATGACATTCCAAAATGATTGCTTCCCGAAACGAGGAATGTGGAACACATAAGCGTTTACCGCGAAATAATAAACCATGACGACGGGTAAAGTAGCCCCACGAGGAACTGGTGGTGCACGACCAAGCATTCCCAAAATCAGGATCATTGACATATAGGTGCTGCCACGAAGTAAAGGCGGGAACAGAAAACTCAAAAGTGGTAAGGAAGGTCGGCCGACGACTCAAAGCATCAGCGACACTATTAGAAGAGCCTGCCATGTGACGAATAGTAAACGAATACTCCTGCAAAGTTTCGACCCATTTGGCATGTCGTGGATTCAACTTAACTTGCCCTTGGATGTACTTTAAAGCTTGATGATCCGAAAAAAGAATAAAATCATTTGGAAGTAAATAATGTCTCCAATAATCAAGACTACGAACGATAGCATAAAACTCTTTATCATATGTGCTGTAACGCCGACGCACCTCATTTAATTTTTCACTAAAATATGCCACCGGGCGTCCGTTTTGACTCAAAACACCACCAATCCCAATACCAGACGCATCACATTCAACTTGAAACACCTCATAAAAATTCGGAAGGGCGAGGATAGGAGCTGTCGTGACAAGAGTCTTCAAGGTGTCAAAAGATTTTTGTGCAGCAGTGGTCCAGGCGAATTTGGAACTCTTTAACAGTTCGGTCATAGGTGCTACAACAGAACTGAAATTTCGGATGAAACGGCGGTAAAAGGAGCTAAACCATGGAAACTTCGGACATCATGCAAGTTCTGTGGCGTTGGCCAAGATGTGATGGCCGAAATTTTACGCTCATCCATTCGAATATTGTCACCCGACACCAAATATCCCAAGAAGACGACCTCGCGAGTAAGAAAGTGACACTTCTGTTGGTTAGCAAACAAGCGCTGATCCCGTAAAATAGAAAAAACTGCCCGTAGGTCCTTCAAATGTTGTACCAAAGTCGGACTAAAAACAAGTATATCGTCGAAATAAACGACGACACAAACGCCAATAAGACCCCGAAAAACATGATTCATAAGCCGCATAAAAGTACTCGGAGCATTAGATAACCCAAATGGCATAACCATCCACTCATATAACCCATCTCTTGTCTTAAAAGCGGTTTTCCATTCATCTCCTTGTCGCATACGAATTTGGTGGTATCCACTTCGAAGATCAATCTTAGAGAAAATACTAGCACCGTGCAACTGGTCAAGTAAGTCTTCAAACCGAGGTATAGGAAAGCGGTACTTGACCGTTATTTTATTCACAGCCCGACTATCAATACACATTCGATATGCGCCCCCTGGTTTTGGCACAAGTAAAGCGGGAACAGCACATGGACTTTTACTTTCACGAATAAAACCTTTGTCTAACAATTCTGTCACCTGTCTTTGCAATTCAGCATATTCTTTCGGGTTCATGCAATAAGCAGGTCTATTCGGTATACTTGAGCCCGGGTGAAAATCAATACAATGCTGAATTTCGCGTTCCAATGGTAAGCCCGCTGGTATGTCATCCGGAAAAAGATTACAAAATTCAGCAAGTAAAGGTTGTACTGCTGCCGGTTGAGGTGGTGACGGTGGATTTTCCTCCACAATAAGAAGACCAAAAATATACGGGGGTGCTGGCTTTAGAGCACTCTAAAAATTCATTTTTTGAAAGAATCAACGCCTCTGTTCGTGACTCTGTCGGGTTAAAAGGTGCCAAAGTAATACTCAACCCGTCTTTCCGAAAACTATATGTATTACGATACCCATCATGTTTCACGCGACGGTCATACAACCAAGGTCGACCCAAAAGGACATGACAAGCATCCATTGGGATGACCTCACACCAAAGTTCGTCTGTATATTTGTTACCAATTGAGAGCGGCACTAAACATTGATGTGTCACTTTAATTAAATTTCCTTTTTTTAGCCATGTTAGCTGATACGGTTCTGGATGGTTTTGAAGTGTTAACCCCAATTTCGCCACAGCCGTAGTGGCTATCATATTATCACAACTCCCCCCGTCAACAACAACATCACAAACTTTACCTTTGATAGTGCATTTGGTTCTAAAAATATTGTTACGTAACCACATAGTGTCATCTCCATCCGATGCAATAGACGCGCTAAGAACGCGCTGAGAAATCAAAGCCTCACCCCGATCCGGGTAAAGAATTGCAGCATCCTTAAATTCTTCGTCCGCATCCTGATCATCATCAAATGCGGGTACAGAATCATCAACGAGTGCAACAATTTGTGTGTTTGGGCAGTTTCGTTGTAGGTGACCCAACCCTTGACATTTAAAGCACCGTATCGCCCCCGCAAGCGGGTTTGACGCCGGTGGTTTAGCTGCTGGAACAGCAGCTTTCGGCTGGGCAACAACAGCCTGATTTGGAGTGGGAGTAGAAGTCGATCCCCGGCTTTGATTGGGCCGAAAGTTCGAATAATGTCCCCTCACAGTAGCTTGTTTTTCCACTTTATGGGCGAGCCTGCACACGTCATCAAAAGTATAATAGGGGTGTAGTTGCACAACATCCGAAATATCAGTGCGTAACGCACCCAAAAATCTAGCAATAACTTGTTCTTCATCTTCGTCTGCGCCACACCGCATCCTTAACCGTTCGAACTCCAAAATAAAATCAGACACAAGTAAAGTCCCCTGTTTTAACCCATGATATTCCAAAAAAGCGTCTTGCCTATGATTAACGGGCAAGAAGTTTTTCTTTAATAAACGTTTCATCTTATCCCACGACTCGATTTTTGACTTACCTTCCTGGACGCGTTTTTTCTTCAAGTGTTCCCACCATAATGATGCGTGCTTCTTTAATTTAATAGCAACGATTTTAACCTTCATGTTGTCAGGGACATCCTTAAGATCAAAAACTCGTTCGACAGTATGCAACCAATCAATAAACTCGTCTGGCTGAACACCGCCTTCAAAATCTGGGATTTCCACGCGAAACCCTAGGGAACGCAGTGGGTCGAACACGGGAGGTGGCGGCCGATGCACCCTGGGTGGTCGGCCAAAAGGATTGCCGTCAAACCCGTCTCCTATATCAAGCCCATCCCCCTCAGTGTGGTCAGACTCACTGTCGTGCTGCCATCTTCCTTCATTAGCTGGTTGTAATCCAACATCCAAAAGTTGTTGGCGCAGCCTTTCAATTTCTTCTACGTCTCGCGGATCACGTGCATAATCACCGTTGCCTCTATCGGCGAATCGACGTTGATACATGTGATGATCCGACATGGCTCTGAATACCACTTGATAGCGTGATGGTCACACGGTTTTTCCTGATCTATGTCAAGAACACGTTTGATTCCTCCAAACGATAAGTTTTATTAAATTTCAAAATAAACAACCAAGTTCATACGGAAAAGAGAAACAGATTAAATAACCCTAGCCTACTTGAGAAACAAGTCTCAACTAGATAAACATCAAAAACAAAACAGATAAACTATAAAAGATAGAGTAGGGCCGAGCCAAGGTGGAGGTATCTTGGGCCGATCCAGAACAGGCCCGCGAGCCCTTTTAGCCACTTTCGTTTGGAATCGGTTTGGAAGCCCCGAAACCCATCATACTAGAATCATTCCCCTCGCCATCATCCTCCCCGGCATAAAAAGGACTCGTCCCCGAGTCATCATCAGCTAAATCACCTTCATAGGGAGACAGATCAGCGACATTAAATGTTGCAGAAACTTTGTAGTGACCCGGCAAATCAATCTTATAAGCATTGTCATTAATACGCTCGAGCACACGAAAAGGTCCATCCGCCCTAGGATGCAACTTACCAAAACGCCCCTGTGGAAACCGCTCACGACGCAAATGAATCCAAACCAAATCCCCCGGCTGAAAAGTAACCGAACGCCTATGTTTATTTGCAGCAGCTTGATATTGCAAGTTATGTTTAGCAATCTGAGCGCGAACTTGCTGATGGAGGTCCTGAATTTGACCAGCGCGCACCCCACCATCAGTACTAAGGTGAGACATATCAGCAGGAGGCGCTAAATCCAAAGGAGTAAAAGGATTGCGCCCATATACAATAAAAAATGGACTCTTCCAGTAGATTTATGACACGACCGATTATAAGCAAATTCAGCCTGAGGTAAGACTAAGTCCCACTGCTTGGGCTTATCCCCAACCAAACTACGAAGTAAATTACCCAAACTACGATTCGTTACCTCAGTTTGTCCATCCGTCTGGGGGTGATGAGAGCTAGAAAACTGCAATTTTGAACCCAAACATTTCCACAATGTACGCCAAAAATGCCCAACAAACTTAACATCACGATCAGAAGTGAGAGTCTTAGGAACTCCATGTAAGCGAACGATCTCGGAAAAATACAATCGAGCAATTTGGGACGCATCAAAAGTTTTAGAACAAGGAACAAAATGCGCCATCTTTGAAACAAAATGCGCCATCTTTGAAAAACGATCAACAACGACCATAATCGAGTCCTTCTGTCTCTGAGTCCGTGGTAAACCAAGAACAAAGTCCAAACTAACATCCTCCCAAGGACCATGTGGAACCGGCAAGGGCATATAGAGTCCCTGGTTTGTGTGAGTGGTCTTTGCAATGTGACAAATGTGGCAACGCCTAAGTAAATGAGTCACATCAGCCTCTAAACGTGGCCAAAAAAATCTCTCCCGAACCTGCGCCAGTGTCTTATCACGACCAAAATGCCCAGCTAAACCACCCTGATGACATTCCAAAATGATTGCTTCCCGAAACGAGGAATGTGGAACACATAAGCGTTTACCGCGAAATAATAAACCATGACGACGGGTAAAGTAGCCCCACGAGGAACTGGTGGTGCACGACCAAGCATTCCCAAAATCAGGATCATTGACATATAGGTGCTGCCACGAAGTAAAGGCGGGAACAGAAAACTCAAAAGTGGTAAGGAAGGTCGGCCGACGACTCAAAGCATCAGCGACACTATTAGAAGAGCCTGCCATGTGACGAATAGTAAACGAATACTCCTGCAAAGTTTCGACCCATTTGGCATGTCGTGGATTCAACTTAACTTGCCCTTGGATGTACTTTAAAGCTTGATGATCCGAAAAAAGAATAAAATCATTTGGAAGTAAATAATGTCTCCAATAATCAAGACTACGAACGATAGCATAAAACTCTTTATCATATGTGCTGTAACGCCGACGCACCTCATTTAATTTTTCACTAAAATATGCCACCGGGCGTCCGTTTTGACTCAAAACACCACCAATCCCAATACCAGACGCATCACATTCAACTTGAAACACCTCATAAAAATTCGGAAGGGCGAGGATAGGAGCTGTCGTGACAAGAGTCTTCAAGGTGTCAAAAGATTTTTGTGCAGCAGTGGTCCAGGCGAATTTGGAACTCTTTAACAGTTCGGTCATAGGTGCTACAACAGAACTGAAATTTCGGATGAAACGGCGGTAAAAGGAAGCTAAACCATGGAAACTCCGGACATCATGTAAGTTCTGTGGCGTTGGCCAAGATGTGATGGCCGAAATTTTACGCTCATCCATTCGAATATTGTCACCCGACACCAAATATCCCAAGAAGACGACCTCGCGAGTAAGAAAGTGACACTTCTGTTGGTTAGCAAACAAGCGCTGATCCCGTAAAATAGAAAAAACTGCCCGTAGGTCCTTCAAATGTTGTACCAAAGTCGGACTAAAAACAAGTATATCGTCGAAATAAACGACGACACAAACGCCAATAAGACCCCGAAAAACATGATTCATAAGCCGCATAAAAGTACTCGGAGCATTAGATAACCCAAATGGCATAACCATCCACTCATATAACCCATCTCTTGTCTTAAAAGCGGTTTTCCATTCATCTCCTTGTCGCATACGAATTTGGTGGTATCCACTTCGAAGATCAATCTTAGAGAAAATACTAGCACCGTGCAACTGGTCAAGTAAGTCTTCAAACCGAGGTATAGGAAAGCGGTACTTGACCGTTATTTTATTCACAGCCCGACTATCAATACACATTCGATATGCGCCCCCTGGTTTTGGCACAAGTAAAGCGGGAACAGCACATGGACTTTTACTTTCACGAATAAAACCTTTGTCTAACAATTCTGTCACCTGTCTTTGCAATTCAGCATATTCTTTCGGGTTCATGCAATAAGCAGGTCTATTCGGTATACTTGAGCCCGGGTGAAAATCAATACAATGCTGAATTTCGCGTTCCAATGGTAAGCCCGCTGGTATGTCATCCGGAAAAAGATTACAAAATTCAGCAAGTAAAGGTTGTACTGCTGCCGGTTGAGGTGGTGACGGTGGATTTTCCTCCACAATAAGAAGACCAAAAATATACGGGGGTGCTGGCTTTAGAGCACTCTAAAAATTCATTTTTTGAAAGAATCAACGCCTCTGTTCGTGACTCTGTCGGGTTAAAAGGTGCCAAAGTAATACTCAACCCGTCTTTCCGAAAACTATATGTATTACGATACCCATCATGTTTCACGCGACGGTCATACAACCAAGGTCGACCCAAAAGGACATGACAAGCATCCATTGGGATGACCTCACACCAAAGTTCGTCTGTATATTTGTTACCAATTGAGAGCGGCACTAAACATTGATGTGTCACTTTAATTAAATTTCCTTTTTTTAGCCATGTTAGCTGATACGGTTCTGGATGGTTTTGAAGTGTTAACCCCAATTTAGCCACAACCGTAGTGACTATCATATTATCACAACTCCCCCCGTCAACAACAACATCACAAACTTTACCTTTGATAGTGCATTTGGTTCTAAAAATATTGTTACGTAACCACATAGTGTCATCTCCATCCGATGCAATAGACGCGCTAAGAACGCGCTGAGAAATCAAAGCCTCACCCCGATCCGGGTAAAGAATTGCAGCATCCTTAAATTCTTCGTCCGCATCCTGATCATCATCAAATGCGGGTACAGAATCATCAACGAGTGCAACAATTTGTGTGTTTGGGCAGTTTCGTTGTAGGTGACCCAACCCTTGACATTTAAAGCACCGTATCGCCCCCGCAAGCGGGTTTGACGCCGGTGGTTTAGCTGCTGGAACAGCAGCTTTCGGCTGGGCAACAACAGCCTGATTTGGAGTGGGAGTAGAAGTCGATCCCCGGCTTTGATTGGGCCGAAAGTTCGAATAATGTCCCCTCACAGTAGCTTGTTTTTCCACTTTATGGGCGAGCCTGCACACGTCATCAAAAGTATAATAGGGGTGTAGTTGCACAACATCCGAAATATCAGTGCGTAACGCACCCAAAAATCTAGCAATAACTTGTTCTTCATCTTCGTCTGCGCCACACCGCATCCTTAACCGTTCGAACTCCAAAATAAAATCAGACACAAGTAAAGTCCCCTGTTTTAACCCATGATATTCCAAAAAAGCGTCTTGCCTATGATTAACGGGCAAGAAGTTTTTCTTTAATAAACGTTTCATCTTATCCCACGACTCGATTTTTGACTTACCTTCCTGGACGCGTTTTTTCTTCAAGTGTTCCCACCATAATGATGCGTGCTTCTTTAATTTAATAGCAACGATTTTAACCTTCATGTTGTCAGGGACATCCTTAAGATCAAAAACTCGTTCGACAGTATGCAACCAATCAATAAACTCGTCTGGCTGAACACCGCCTTCAAAATCTGGGATTTCCACGCGAAACCCTAGGGAACGCAGTGGGTCGAACACGGGAGGTGGCGGCCGATGCACCCTGGGTGGTCGGCCAAAAGGATTGCCGTCAAACCCGTCTCCTATATCAAGCCCATCCCCCTCAGTGTGGTCAGACTCACTGTCGTGCTGCCATCTTCCTTCATTAGCTGGTTGTAATCCAACATCCAAAAGTTGTTGGCGCAGCCTTTCAATTTCTTCTACGTCTCGCGGATCACGTGCATAATCACCGTTGCCTCTATCGGCGAATCGACGTTGATACATGTGATGATCCGACATGGCTCTGAATACCACTTGATAGCGTGATGGTCACACGGTTTTTCCTGATCTATGTCAAGAACACGTTTGATTCCTCCGAACGATAAGTTTTATTAAATTTCAAAATAAACAACCAAGTTCATACGGAAAAGAGAAACAGATTAAATAACCCTAGCCTACTTGAGAAACAAGTCTCAACTAGATAAACATCAAAAACAAAACAGATAAACTATAAAAGATAGAGTAGGGCCGAGCCAAGGTGGAGGTATCTTGGGCCGATCCAGAACAGGCCCGCGAGCCCTTTTAGCCACTTTCGTTTGGAATCGGTTTGGAAGCCCCGAAACCCATCATACTAGAATCATTCCCCTCGCCATCAAAAAGGAAGAGGGAAAAAAGAAGATGCACATGGCTTTGGAATGTTATGATTGTAGTATGTTACCCATAATGTCCATTCTCATCTCAACCAGACCCTAACCAATCACCATCAAAGTTACAGCAAACCCAACAGTATAGCAGCGATCATTGGTCAATTTGTGTTGATCAATTTAACAAACAAAAAAAAAACTTTTTAAGTCAGGGCTGTTCCAAAAACTGAAAAATTAAGTCATCTTAAAATATAATGCAGATAATATTGGAAGTTGAAAAAATATGATGTAGTGCAGGCAGGCAGGCAGGCAAAAACATACTCATAAAAGTTTCTCTCCAAAAGAATAATAGAAAGTGTTTTGCTATTCCAAAGAGTTTATTAGGTCATTGAAGTTGAACACAAGCCAATCAGCTTTTGCAGAAACAGCCTCCCGCAGTTGGACACCACCATAGCAGATAAACAGGTCAGCACATCCTGGTTTTCGGGCCTATAGACAAACAAAACGAGCATATTCACTGTAAGTTTGGCCAATAAACATAATGGTTGATCCGAATATCAAGAAATCTTGAACTAAGACCACATAGAGTTGAGTAGACATTGAAAAATCGAATTGTTGGGTAACAGGTCAACAGGGGTAACTATTAGGTAGGGCAGGCAGGGTTGACCTGGGACATTCGATCACCAAAAAAAACTCATTATACATATACAAGTACTTTGTGTTTATACAGCTTCAAATTTGTTGTAAAACGATTTATGAGATTTTATGTATTTAACAAACAATTTGGACAACTTTTGACTCATTTGAATTGTTTTCGTTTAATATAACTCTTCTTTTTATCTCTTAAACTTTTTACCCATCAGAGATAAAACATAGCTCGAGTGACCCTTACATAAGTTAACAGGTCATATTTGATACCTCTGGATTTGAGTTATTCTTACCTCAAGATCAGTTGCACCATCGCCAATCATTACTACTGTCTTGTATCCATGAAGCTGAAAAGTTCACTTGGTATCATTATGGAATTGTTTTAGACTGATAACACACAGATGAATAAAAACTAACCTTTCTTATTAGTTCAACTGCAATTGGTTTTCCTCCACTTCTTGAAGTTGGTTCATTTACATCGAATCCAGCAAACTCGCCAGACGTGTTAAAAAGCAGCTGATTAGCAAATATATTTGCAGTTGGTACCCCGAGGATTAATGCAACGGGCTAGAAACAGCATGTGAATAGTCAATATATGGAATTAAAGGAAAACAAGGCTACAAGAATGAAAATAATACCACCCATTGACATCATAGTTATTAACCATATATATAAGATAAACCATGTCAAGTTATTAATATAATAATAACCTATTTGACCTGAAAGGTCAAAGATGTATCTCTACAATCGGAGGTACTAATCTAGCTTACAATACTAAAGAAAGGAAAACCTTGAAAGCAATAACTGATTCTTGGTGACTTACATTAATCATTTGACGAAAACCTCCAGATATCAGATAAACAGTTTTACCACTTTCCTTGAGCTTCTGGACCAACTCCTTAATTCCAGGAGAAAGTCTACCATTCAAAAGCAAAAGTAGTCAACCATGTGAATACGGAATGCTATAGTTCCTTTGGCATTACCTGAAAGCATCTTATAACCTTGTGTAGACATTTCAGGTGCGTTAGCTTGATAAATAAATAGCGTTTCTTATGATTGGAAAATTGCCTATCTAATTGAAAGAGGATATGAAGAACCCAAGAAAAACTGTCATACCTTGGGGGATTTTTCTCAAGAAATTCCTGGACCTGGGATAATGAAGGTTTAAAAAGATTGAGTCTGGCTGATAAGGCTTCCTCAAAAGGTACTGAACCACCCATTGCTCTGTAAAAGCACAATGAAATACGAATAAACATCAACTAAAAGATGAATCAGTTTAACACTGACTGAATAAGCATTTAACCTAGCGGTCCATTCAGCTACAGCTTTCCCAGCTCCGCAAAACTCCGCAAGTTCATCGATTCCCTCATCCACGCACACCGTGCTATCCACATCGAAGCATACAGCATCAGCCTTTTGCCATAAATCAAGAACTTCTGAGTGTTTAAAATGACCCAATAAGAAAACAGAATCCAGCTTTTTAAATTCTAACCAAATTAACAAGTCAGATGTATCATGGATGAAATACCTTTGGAAGGTAATGTGTTGTCGAATCGACCTAATGAGGAAACCGTTATGGGTTTAACAGAACCGGCTTTTGAGTTGGATGATGTGGAAGGTCCCATCATTCTGATTGGACCAAAAAATACTCTTCTTCTGTTTGATGTATATGTTGGGAAAAGGCAAGTGTTTCCCTGATTACCGTAAGCACGCATATGAATTATTCTTGAACTGGTCAGCCCTTCCATCAAATTTATCTAGAATAAAAACAATTAAAATATGATAATGTGTTTAAAAATAAATTTCCCTCCTTAACGCTCATCTATTGATCCAAGATACAGCAATGCTTTAATAACAGATGCATATTTTTGTAATGTTTAACAACAAATCACGTATATCATACAAAATGCTAACCCCTTAGTTGACTTAAACCATAGGATTACCATTCATTATCTTGAAGACAACATAGTAAGGCAGCATCAAGCAACTAAAATCATATTAGAATTACAATTATTTCTATGCGTGAATGTATTCAGAAATGAAAAGAATTGTGGTTGGTTGACAACAACATGGAAGGCATGTTTGGTCAAACTGTATGATTCAATGTTGAGGGAATAAACTGTTTGTATGACTCAAAGCCTCTCTGTGGACTTGGTTTCAATAAACGACTCTATTATAAAAATTCTATGACTTATATCTAGACACTTGAATGACAGAAAATAACCATAATGGCTTATGATCATTTCATTTATACTCTACACTGACAGATATTACAATGTAGACATTTTCTTAAACCAAAAGAAACAATAATAATACGTGTATTAACTGGATAATCCTATCATGATATCATAGATCGATATCATAATTGGATAACAATATCCATTGAAACTCAACATAATAGTTTGCAATTCAACTATTAGCTTATATTCCTTTAAAATAAAGAAATTGCAATATCATAATAAATAAAACTACGGCAAGAACTTGTATCATTTCTAGTATCTATTTCCGGTTTTGGGACACATGATGGATAAAATAATATACTCTAGCTATTGTTCTGTCATATATTCTTTTACTATATTCGTCAAATTTTGCATTAAGCAAATGAAGCTGATATTATACATCCACTAAAATGAGATGACAATTAGGTCGTTAGGATGAGCGATCAAAGCATATACCCGACAGACGAAGGCAACACTAAAGCAGGCAACTTTCAGTAAGACACTAAAAGAAAAAAAAAAAAAAAAAAATACAAAATTAAAAGCAAACTTTCAACACTAACCAAGCATGAAAGTAAGTGAGTTAGCTTTGAGGGTAAATTGGTTAGGGTCGTAATTGGGTCGAGCAAAAGAACAAAAATGCCAGCTGACTTCTAAGGTTTTAACTAAATACTTGAGCAAAAGGACTTAAGTTTACATAATGTACTCTCATAATGAGGTACGTAATCAAATCAATAAAAAAAATAAAAATTCTATGCGACAACATAAACTAACAAACGGGTAAATGATAATATTCTGAACGCGGAGTAGGTTAACTAACCAATAAACGAGTCAAACCGAAAAAAGTTAGCATCTTTACATGTACATGATATTATTATTGATTGAGAAAACAAAACATTCATCCATCTTAGAATGCAACACTAAGGAACTAAATCATTACTTGTAGTTTAGAAGATTAACTAATATCGGCGTTAAAGTGGTTATTATTATGCTACAAAGAAAGAGTAGGTTTTTGAATGATTATCAAATGAAGAGCAATTTAGTTTCATAGACATGACATCAAACACTTAGTGGGCACCCAAAATAATTATGAATTGAAAGTTTATAACTTGAAACAAAATCAAAATAAAAATGAAAATCAAAGATTTAAAATAGAAATCGCTTACTTGGAAGAAGTTGTTGAGGTAAATAAGTGTGTTTGAGTTGTGGTTTGGAGAAAAAAGGAAGTAGGCTTTGAAATAACGCAAAGATTGTTGCTTTTTGTTTATAAGAAGAAAAAGAAGATGATGATGATGATGATGATCGAATGAATCTAATCTAATTTGTGAGTAGTGTGATGTTGTTGGGGTGCAATGAAATGAAGAATCTTTGAGAATTTTGTTAGGTGGGGAAATTTTGGATCTCACCAACCACCCTGGAGGCCAGGATGTGAGAATTTTATTTTTGAACATATATAATTCATTTAGCTAGATAATTTGTTGAACTAGTCTATATCTATAATCTAATACTATCTTATAAAACATTTTGCCTTTTTTTTTAAAGAAAAGATGATTTGAACTACCCAAAATACCCTTATTCTTTATTCATTAATTTAAACATCTCTACCTAATATACCTATAATAACCTTAAATCTCAACCACTCATTTTTTTCTCTCTCCTCAAATCTCAACCACTCATTTTTTTCTCTCTCATCCATAAATCATTTTATTCCTCTAATTCATTCAAAATATTTTATCTCAAAAACCGTATATCGATAAATTATAAAATTGTATGGGTGTTCTTAAAATTTCATGCTCTTTCATTAGAGATGTCATTCGATATACTTTCGACGAATTTTTAAATCCGAGGACGGAGCCCGTACGGCTAAGGCATTTGGCTATCATACTCTATGACTTGACCTATCACCCCACCATCTCACCGCCGCAACGCGCGGGCACTATCTCTCGTACCTTATAATGCAAACTAGACTTTTCATTTTAAATAATTAAGAACTTAAAAAGACTATATCATCCCTCCTTTTTTTACATCTTCTATATATTACATACTTAATTAGACTAAAATACCCCTAAAATATCTATATTACCCTTATTGAAATTTGAGTTAATATATATATATATTATAATATTAATGGTATATATATATATATATAGTAAAAAGATAAAATGAGAACAAAAAAATGTCAAGAATTGCGAGAACTAATTTTTCAATTAAAAGGTAAGGGGCTAGTATGGTAATTTTATAATACAACTTTAAATAATTATCAATTAAAAAGAAAATCTTCCATGAATATCTCGATCACTTTATTAACTATCAATTAATTTCCTTAATGTGAGGCCACGGTTTGCGGTTACCCAACTTTTACAAAACTTCAAAATATAAATGGTTTCATGATGTTATAAAGACATGATATTAGAGAGCTAATAATATTTTAAAAAATATATAAGAATAACTATTAATTCGTAAAAGCTTTAATTTTTATTTTAACGAAGTTTGAAAAGTAATGACTTTATTGGTTTTTTTTCTATTTTTAGTTATTGTCTAATCTTACTTGTCACACGTGAACATAAATCATATATCATGTTTTTTAATACATTTGTGAACCTTGTTAAAAAAATTTATTTAAACACATGTAAATAAAGTTATTCACATGTAAACGGAATTCATATATCATTGTTTTATATATACTTGTGAACTTTGTTAAAAAAAAATATATTTATACACATGTAAATAGGGCTATTCATGTATGAACGGAATTCATATATGATTGTTTTTGTACGCACTTAATGGTTGATAGATCTAAAAAGTATATTACACGGCTATACATTGTGGAAAACATATGTTTAGGATAAAAGAAAGTTACAACTTTTACGATTAACATGTTCACGAGTTAAATGTAACCATATATTTTATATTATTAAAACATGTGTACTAGTTAAAAAGTTTATAATTTTAAAAATTATCATACAGGTGTACCAGTTAAAACATGTGTATCAGTTAAAACATGTGTACCAGTTAAAAACGTTATAATTAAAATTATTATGCACTGGTAAATAAGATCATTCACATGTGTACTGGTTAAAAATTTTATAGTTCTTAAAACCATTATACAAATGTGTATTAGTAAAAACATGTGTACTAATTAAAAAGTTTATAGTTAAAAATATCCGAACACGTGTGAATAAGGTTACACACACATGTGTGCATATGAACAAAATTCATATATCACATGTGTACCACTCAAATGGTTTATGATTTTCAAATAATTTATATTTTTTAATTTAATGTTAATAAATTTTTAATATAAAGTTTTAAACATAAATCATATTATTCACACAATTTGTAAAAACAAAAAATATGTCTCTCTTAAATTTCTAAATTGTCATAATATATCAATTATCAATTAATAATCAATATCAAAAAGTTGACTACTACTCGTATACAAAAATCCATGAATTTCGTGCACTATATCTCGTAGGTGGCCGTTTCATTTTTTAAAGCATGTTCCTATTATGCCCTTTTCCAGTTTTTATTAATTTGTAGATTAATTTTTAAATCTCATTAATTACATTAATGCCATCAGAGATCTTGACCATTGGTGTATTTAATTTAATAGACTTGATTGGTTCTCGCAGTTCTCGACAATTTTTTGGTTCTCACAATAACTCAACTCATAATATATATATAAATATCTATATTACCCTTATTGAAATTTTTTACAACGTACATCCCTCAATACTTAAAATAACTATACTATTCCATTAAATCAATTACTTTTACATTAATAACGCATCTCTAACCTACCGATGCCACCGCCACCGGCGTCACCCGTCGTCACCACCGCCACCACTGACCACTGACGCCGCATTGCGCGGGAACACTTCTAGTTTATAAATAAATGTACATTCGTTCATATTTGTTTATTACATGAAAATTACAATTGTAATTTATACTTGGATTTTAAAGAAATAAATATAATAGGTATAAACATATTAAATAGTTAAGATATTCTTTTACACTTTTTACATTCGTTAAACATTCATTTAAAAGATATAAAATAAACCCTCTTACATTCATAACCCCTGGATTATATATTTATATTAATATTAATATGATTTAAGGTAATATTTATATTTATATATACTAAAAGACAACTGACCTAATAGCTTATTAACCAATCATAGCTCTCGATTTTATCTAATTGGAAATTGATGATGTCATTATTAATTTAATTATAAATTCAAAATTCTAATAATCATTATCCAAATATATTAGTATATTATATTGTAAGTCCCAAATATAATGGTTCCCGACTGGCAAGCAATTCTATTCTGGAAATAGACCAGTTCAGAATGCGATCCAGATATGGATTAAACAATAAAGTAATGTACTGAAAGTAAATTGCAAGAAACAAAAGTGCTGAAACTATATAAGTAATATGTATAATTCAAGTATGTAGCATTGAGACACGATGTACTTTTCAAATGTATTTTATTAATTGTGTTAAATAAAATACAAAGGTTGATGCGGAACAAAGATAAACACAAAGTGTAATATCTAAACAACCTTGAAATACAAGTGATCTATAACTTGGAAATACTCTTAACATTACTTGGAGTATATCTCACAAGTTTCAATGCCAAAGTTTCAAGCACTTTGCAAGTTGTGAGAAGCCTTATATTTATAGGCAAGGTTCATGCTGATGTGGACCAGGCCGTACAAATATGGTTGGAAGCATTTAAGGAATTAAAGTCAATTCCTTAACATGCGTACTTTTAAGGTTAAGTGTGAAAGTCATTTGATGTGACATTTCACACTTTATTCCCAACCTTTTACTCAACCTTGTACCTTTAAATAGATAAAGCTATTAACCGGGTAAAGGTTGGTAAAGTAAAAAGGTTTCCTCGTAATCAGTGTAAAGTGTTGTAAGTACTTTACACTGAGATGCTTCAGTCTTTGATCTGGTAGAATCTTCTCTGGGCTCTGCTTCTGAGATGATTCTCTTTCTTCAGTCTTCGACTTCAGAATGAATGCTTTCAGTTTGTGTTGATCTGAATTGAAGTGAAGCTTCAGTGAACTAATTCTGAAGTGGTTCAGAATTCTGTACAAGTATCTTCACTGAATTTCAACTATTTCTGAACAAATTATACTTGGTCGATTTTCGACCCAATAAATTCCCCCTATTTGTTCTGAAATAGTGCATGCATCTCAGACTTCTATCTATACATGTTTGTAAGTCTGAAATGCAAGTTTTGTTTAAGTTGTAAAAATTTTCTAAGACATCTTATAGATCATTGATGTCTCGGAATTTTTCTTGTGATTTTTCTAACTTAAACTTATCATCTACTTGTTGGCTACAATATGTAACATATATATACAAACTGAAGTGTTTGTTACAATTGCAAATAAAAATGCAAGTAAATGACAATCTAAAAGAGAACACTACTTCTTTGCAGGCCTTGAGCCAGAAGGTGCTTCAGTAGCCTTTCTCTTCAGAGGAGAATGATCTTTCTTTCCAAACAATCTTGTCTCCATCTCCACCTTGGCTTGCATTTTCTGTTGAATTCTTGATAACCATGCACCAATGAGATGAGACTTTGGCTTCGCCTTCAGAATTGGGATCATCTTTCTATGTTCAGAAATGCCAAACTCATGAACTGAGACCTGATTGTACTCTTCAGCTGCTCTCCCTTCTCTTTT
>CM067168.1:34739817-34810071 GCA_034093135.1 Erigeron breviscapus
AATAAATAAATATATCGAAAATAATTTTGAATTTTAAAACCCAAAATAAATAATATTTTATTTGAAAACAATTTTGATCGGTTTTGAAATCCGAAAATAATTTTGGGTATACGTCTTATGGCCCCACTTTTCTAAAAACTTTTCAACACTTTTAATGTAAAAGTTATCATTACTTTTCATTTACGGTGCAACTTATGTGACACGTCAGCAAAAGACACTTTTATTCAAACGTTATACAGTAACTGTCACGTGTCCACACAAACAACCAAGTATCCAAAAGACACTACAAAGGACTTATTGATTTCAGAAATGATTCAACAAAATCTGAGCATGATCAGTTTTAAGGAATCTGAACCATCTCAGTTTAAGACATATTCTGAAATCATTCAGAAAATCTGAAGCATTTCAGTCAAAATATTTTTTAGAAAGCAAAGTTCCCCCTTAGAGAAAAATTCTTTTAAGTACAAAAATATTTGACACTTCCCCCTCAGAGGATGCTATACAGGATTTAGCAGGCCTAACTCACTAATGAGATGCTTAAAAGTTTTGACATCCAAAGGTTTTGTAAAAACATCAGCGAGTTGTTTATCAGTGGGAATGAAATGGAGTTCAATATCACCTTTAATAATGTGATCTCTAATAAAATGATACATGAGGTCGATATGCTTGGTTTTGGAGTGCATGACAGGATTGTGAGAGATGGCAATTGCACTAGTGTTATCACAAAAGATCGGAGTTTTGGTATAGGTAACACCATAATCAGTCAGTTGGTTCTTCATCCACAAAATCTGAGCACAACAACTTGCTGCATAAATGTATTCAGCTTCAGCTGTGGAGAGTGACACTACAGTTTGCTTCTTGCTTGTCCAACTAACCAATTTGCCACCTAGGAAATGACAACCACCTGTGGTACTTTTCCTATCTATTTTACATCCTGTATGATCAGAATCTGAATAACCCATTAGATCTAGACTTGAGCCTTTAGGATACCAAAGACCAAGTCTAGGGACACCTTTAAGGTATCTGAAAATTCTTTTCACAGCATTTAAGTGTGCTTATCTGGGATCAGACTGAAATCTTGCACAAAGGCATGTTGCAAACATTATATCTGGTCTACTTGCAATTAAATACATGAGGGATCCCACCATACCACGATATTTTGTGGGATCAACTTGTTTTCCATTAGGATCAGAATCCAAAGTCAATGGAGCTGAAATAGGAGTATCGTTTGAAGAGACTTAATCAAATTGATATTTATTTATCAAATCTCTGACATATTTTTCTTGATTTATAAAAATACCATCACTGGTTTGTTTCACTTGAAGACCCAAGAAATATGTCAGTTCACCCATCATACTCATTTCATACTCAGAAGACATAATTTCCGAAACACAATATCATCAACATAAACTTGCACAAGTAGGATATCACTTTTATCATGTAAAATGAATAAAGTGTTATCAATTGCACCCCTTTTAAAACCATTTTTCAGAAGATGTTTAGTAAGAGTATCATACCACGCTCTAGGTGCTTGTCTCAGACCATATAATGCCTTGTTCAGTCTGTACACCCAGTGAGGTTTTTCTTCATTGATGAACCCTGGTGGCTGATAAACATACACAATTTCTTCCAATTCACCATTCAGAAATGCACTTTTAACATCCATCTGATAGACTTTGAACTCATGATGAGCTGCAAAAGCTAAGAAAATTCTGATAGCTTCTAGTCTAGCAACTGGAGCAAAAGTTTCATCGAAATCTACTCCTTCTTCTTGAGAGTAACCCTTAGCAACAAGTCTAGCCTTGTTTCGAATCACATGTCCATCTTCATCCATCTTGTTTCTGAAGACCCATCTTGTTCCAACTGGATCCTTCTTCAGGTTATTAGGACATGGAACAAGTTCCCAAACATCGTTCCTTTTAAACTGATTGAGCTCATCTTGCATGGCTTCAATCTAGCTTGGGTCTTTCATAGCCTCGTCAATCTTCTTCGGTTCTATCAGTGATAAGAAGCTGACATTTAAGCATTGATCGCTAGTGGCTCTTCTGGTCTGAATCCCTCTACTGGAATCTCCAATGATTTGCTCGATTGGATGTGCTTTTGTCCACCTAGAGTAATGACCAGGTTGAACAATGATATCAGTGCAAGAATTCCTCTGATTTACTTCGGGAGGAGCTTCAGAAAAGACTATCTCGGTCTCATCATCTTCCTCCTGCTGATCATGACTTGCATCATGAAATTCTTCAGATTGGGGTAATTCAGTGGAAACTGGTATCTGATTTGAAGCAGCACGTACATCTGATCCAATAGTCAGTTTAGGAGGTAGTTTAAAACTGACTGAAGGATAGAATGGAATGTTGCTTGTCTTGATTCTTGTTGGTTCTGAACTGAGATGTTCAGAAGCAAGTTCAGGTGACTGATCAGATTGAACAATGGGACCAGATTCACCAAAACTGATTGGACTTTCTGAGGGTAGTACAGGAGTTGGTCTATTAAAGATTGCAGAATTTGATTCATCAAAGGTAACATGAATTGACTCATCAACCTTGTCAAGTCTCTTGTTATAGAATCTGAAGGCTTTGCGAATTGTTGAATATCCTAATAAGTATCCTTCATCAGCTTTTGCATCAAACTTTCCAAGCTGACTAGAATCGTTCAGAATGTATACTGGACATCCAAATACATGGAAATATCCAATATTGGGCTTTTGATTTCTGAGTACTTCATAGGCCGTCTTCTTGTGTCTTTTGACATAAACAGATCTGTTCTGAGTGTAGCAAGCAGTTGCAACAGCTTCAACCCAGAAATTCTTAGGAAGACCAGATTCATTGAGCATACTTCTAGCAGCTTCAATCAGCGTTCTATTCTTTCTTTCTACAACACCATTCTGCTCTGGTGTGTGAGCTGAAGAGAAGTTCTGAGATATGCCAGTTTCAGTGCAGAAAGACTCCAGAGTGACATTTCTGAATTCTGTGCCATTGTCACTTCTGAGCTGACAAACCTTTCGCTTATGCTTGAGTTCAATTTGTTTGATGAGGGCAATAATTTCAGCAGCAACTTCACTCTTTAATCTGAGGAAAACAACCCAACAATATCTTGAGAATTCATCTACCACAACAAGGGTGTATTTCTTTCCTGCTCTAGTCTGAATATTTACTGGTCCAAAAAGGTCCATGTGAAGCATGTGAAGAGGTTCAATTATGCTGAAATTTTGCTTGGTCTTGAATGAAGCTCTTTTCTGCTTACCCATTTCACAACCAGGACATGGCTTGTCTTTATTGAAAGACATTGGAGGTATCCCTTCAGCAAGTTGTTTTCTTGACAACTTATTAATATTTTTGAAGTTCAGATGGGATAACCTCTTGTGCCACAACCAGTTTGTGTCCTCATCTGCCTTTGTATAGAAACATTGTTCACTGGGTGAACTTTCCATATCAATGATATAAATGTTTCCTTTCCTTGGTGCAACCAACACTACCTTCCAATCCCTGTTGAATATGGTGCCTTGACAAATATCAAATAAAACCTTGAAGCCATCATCACACAGTTGACTGACACTGATCAGGTTATATTTCAAACCATTCACATATGCAACACGTGTGAATTTGACTTGACCATTATTCAAAACACCATATCCCTTAGTTTGTCCATTGCCATCATTCCCAAATGTTATTGAGGGCCCCTCTTGCACCCTATATTCCTCCAGCAGGGTTTTGTTACCAGTCATGGTTCTGCCAGCTGCACTGTCAAGATACCATATATACTTCTTTCGGTCTCCCTGCACATAAATAAAGATTAGTTCTTTTTGGGAACCCATCTTTTGATGGGTTCACTGGACTCTCCCTTAGACGTCCCAGATTTCTTTGGTTCAGGAGGAACTGAAGGATCAAAGGGGATCTCAGTCATGATCTCAGATGACACAAAAACAACTGGTTTGATGAGGCTTTCAACCTTTTTCTTCTCAGATTTTTGCTTGATTTGCTTAGAAAAAGGTTTTGCATTTTGTTTAGGTTGAAGAGGAGTGCTTTCAACATTTTTCAAACGTGCATTACAACTTTGCACTTGTCTAGCTAACAACTGAAATTGACTCTCTAACCTTAACAAAATTGATTCTTCATTAGACACCTGAGTCTTACCTGAATCTGAGGTAGAGAGCTCAGTGGGGGAGACATTTTTTTTCTTCTTTTGGCCTTTTGGAACCTTAGATGAAGACTGAGGGGAAAGCTTTTTGGATTTAGCTTTCTTTTCTGAAACAGTGGTCTGAGTTGTTTCAGATTTGCCCTCAGATTGTTCCTGGGCCTTTTCAGTTATAGTTTTCTGCTTGCCAACTTCTTTAAAAATAATTTCTGGTTTCATTTCTTTTGGAAGTGCATCTAAATCAGTAATTATAGATGCCAAGTGAAGATCACCAGATTCATATGCTGCTATTTGGTTAGCAAAAGTGTTTTAATTGCAGCATCTCGATTTGGTGATTTCATCCAAGATTTGATTATTTTCTGTTCCTTTTCAAGGATGGTTTTCAGTTCTTCCTTTTCCAAATCCAGAGTGGCAACCATAGACTGATAACTTTTTAGGGCCGACTGAACATCTTTCAGTTCTTTTAGTCTGGCCTGACTGGCATTCAGTTCAGAAGCATTATTTTCAAACAGTTTTAAACTTTCTAAACGCACAGTTTCGACATATGATATGTCAGCTTCTAAAAGAACCAAAAGGTCCAGTTTATGTTCCTCATTACTTTCAAATCCAAAATCACTAACCTTTTTCATGGTTATATCCACCCATCTTCCTGATTCAACATCAGACTTGACCAAATGACCTTGATCTTCTCGAGCCATGAAACACATGTCCCTCACCTCTTCCTCATCATCAGATGATTCATCAGAATCTTCCCATTTTTCGATTTTGGCAATCATACAACTGTTATTGCTTGAGTTGTCTTGTGCCATGAGAGCTATATGGGCTTTCAACCTTTTGTACTTAGCCTTATAACTCTCATCAGATTTCTGAAAAATAGAATGGTTAGGACCAGATTGTGATGATGAAGGTTGACTAGATCTGCATTCCTTCATGAAATGTCCTTTCTTGCCACACTTAAAGCATTCAAGATTGGACTTATCAATAGAAGCGCTGGAAGCAAATGGTTTGCCATATCGATTAGATTTGGCCTTAAAACGATTGAACGTTTTAGCCAGCATGGCAACCAGATCATCATTGCCATCTTCATCACAACCATGAGTAACATTATCAGTAATACCAGTTTTTAACAAATCTGAGACTATCTTCTTCACTGAGTCAGAATGATCACTCTCAGAAGATAGCAGTGCAGTCCCATGTAGTTCAGAATAATGAACCATGACTGAACTTGTGACAACTGCCAAAATTTCAGGTTGACTAATTTACTATTATGTGTGCTATTTAAAAATTTCTGTACATCAAACAATATGAACAAACATTTTATGGCATAATAAACTGAACAAATATTTTTAATAAATTATGGATAATTATTGCCAAGAACTCAAATAGTTATTTGAGAGCTGCTTGTAAATACTTTTTCATACTTATACTATCAATAACTGTATTTATGAATAGTGAACGTGAATAGTACCGTGAATAGTAACGGTGAATATTAAAGATAAAAAGTAAATTTTGAATAGTAAAGGTAAAAAGTAAATTTTAAATAGTAAAGGTAAAAAGTAAATTTTAAATAGTAAAGGTAAAAAGTAAATTGTAAATAGTAAAGGTAGAAAGTAAATTGTAAAAAGGTAATAAAATAAAATAATATAAAGGTGGGACCCACGTCAAATAATTTAAACTCAACGTTGAATCTGATTTCCGAATAAATTCAAAAGTGAATAGTGCTGAATAGTAAACATCGCTTTCATACTTTATTCTTATAATATAAACGTCCAAAACCCGCTCACAGGGGTTAGTTGAGTAACATTATTAAAATGAAAGTTGTAGATCTTAATTTTCTGATCTTATAGAAACTTGAATTTTCTCAATAGGAGCCCGTATGCATAATTTAGGATTAAAACAATGTATAAATATATACTACTAGTATAAAAGAAATCTATCATTAAAACGTCCAAGAGGTAGTGGGAAACACACTTTTATCTACTTTATAATTTAAAATTTATAAATTATAGATCACGGGTCTAATTTGCTAAGTGTATGGACAAAAAGAATACTATATATATACATATCCCTTATTCATGATTAACTTTATAATATAATAATAATATATATAAATCAACGATTAATATAATAATAATATATATAAATCAACGATTAATATAATAATATTAAAGATTTTAAACGTTTTATTATATATCGATCGAATTCGTTACCTACCACGAATGAGTTTCCTATAAATAGGCACCTTCGTTTAACCATAAAACTCACACCATCATATATTCACTTCTAAATTTCTCTCTGATAATCACACAAGATTAAGTACGTCTAAGTGATCTTTCTTCTACAACACTAAGGTGAGTCTCCATATTCCCCTTTTCAGTTATTTATACATTTATTTGGGGACTGAGATACATGCAATAAAACTATTTGTTATACTTATATGTATATTTTCAAAGTTATATTATATGTAATATACTTATATGCATATTTACAAATTTATATATTATATATATTTTGTAACTCTGCTTTATTTATTTTACCTTCGGGGTAAAATACAAACTCTTTACTGTTATGATGAACACAAGTATTTTCAGAAATGTATATATGGTTGATTCTAAGTTGCTCTGTTCAATTAAAGACCTCTCTATCATGAACGATTAATTATGGAAACATAAACGTGGGTATATTGAATAGTACTATTGGGGTAGGCACCCCCATCCGTGTTGGTCATACCAACTGGATACGGATGCATTATATTTGGAAAGCTTAGGGTACCCTGAACAAGGTACCTACTCTGGAGGCAAATAAACACACACTTGTCTAGTTTCGGTTCATGAGCTTAGAACTTGATGTATACAGTGTCTACTCTTATATTCTATTTGATCCATTGTGTGATCAAATAGTTACTTTAAATCTTGTGGTTCATACTCTATATTTTTATTAAAAATCTATGATACTCTTTGCTTTATATTGTATCATAACTACTTGACATTGCGGTAAGGCAATGATCACACTGAACTCCGGTATTTTGAGAAACTATAATTTCTATATGAAAAACTTATGGAACTCACCAACTTTATGTTGACGTATTTTAGCATGTATTCTCAGGTAACTAGACGATACTCTATACATGGGACATTTTTCCGCTGCATACAACATACTGGACCATAGCCTACCCTCAGACTCTAGTAAAGACAAGTCAATTTGCTAAAGTCTCTGTCTACTGTTTAATATTGTTTAATATTAAATAAATGTTTTCAAGAATAATATCTTTCATAAATTGTAATATAAATTTGTGAACAATTCTTTTATATAAATGTATTTTAAAACGACAACGTTTTGTGTCGTTCAGTATATCTTGTGTTGTGAATCCATGTAAGTCATACCCCGTCTAGGGCGGGTGTGACAGAACTGGTAGAAGCATGATTTTTGGCATCTTGCTCAGCCACCACTCTTTCTGCTTTGTTCTCTTCAGTATATCTTGTGTTGTGAATCCATGTAAGTCATACCCCGTCTAGGGCGGGTGTGACAGAACTGGTAGAAACATGATTTTTGGCATCTTGCTCAGCCACCACTCTTTCTGCTTTGTTCTCTTCAGTATATCTTGTGTTGTGAATCCATGTAAGTCATACCCCGTCTAGGGCGGGTGTGACAGAACTGGTAGAAGCATGATTTTTGGCATCTTGCTCAGCCACCACTCTTTCTGCTTTGTTCTCTTCAGTATATCTAAAGGCTCCATATAAGGATGCAAGAATGTGACTGTGCAAGGTTTTTCCTTGTCTTAAAACCAAGATCAAATTTTACCATTTAGAAGGTAAAATATCACAAAACTTTTCAAGCAAAATTTCTTTGTCTTTCTCTACTCCCAAAGCTTTCAGTTGGTTCACCAAATTTGTAAATCTGATGTAAGTTTGTGTTAAAGTTTCACCAGGGAATGCAAAGAAAGACTCATACTTTTTATTTAAAGCTACTTTTCTTGTGACAATTGTGTCAGAAGTACCTTCAAACTGAGTCATAAGTTCCTCCCACATTAATTTAGAATTTTCAAGTAAAACAAGAGTGGGCATGAGAGTTTCAGGAACTGCATACAAGATCATATTTTGAAGCTTGGTATCAAGGTCTACCAGCCTATGATCTTCTTCAGACCAATGATCCTTCTCCTTAGGTGTCATCCTAGAAGTCCCATCGGCAGTTCTGACAACAGTAGAGGCATTCATGGGAATAAAGGGTCATTCTTTTAAAATGTCGGTCAGATGTCTTTCAACACCAACAATATACTTAAGCATTCATGCTTTCCATGTGATAAAGTTTTCACTGTTCCCATCAAACTTGGGAACAAGATTATTTGGAAAATGTACATGCACATTATGCAAAGGTATATTGTTGTTAATAACAGGGGGTGGGTTAGTACCATTAGGATTAGGGTTAGGTCCTTCATTGTTGTTAGGGTTAGCCATCACAGCAGATCTAGGTTAAGGAATATAATATTCAAACCTTCTACTCTGGTACCAAATGTAAGTCCCAAATATGATGGTTTACCCGACTGGCAAGCAATTCTATTTTCAGAATATAATTGTTTGCCAGTCGGGTAAACCATCATATTTGGGACTTACATATATTTATATTAATATTTCTAGAAACAATCTCACTAATTTACCCCTATTTTATTTTCCATCAGTAATTTACACTTTTTACCCTCATTAAATACTTAATTTATAATTATTAAAATTTGTAGTTATCAACTTGAGAATTTTGTTTTAGATTTTCATCATTTAATTAATTAAAAAAATTTCAACATTTTATTTCTAATTTTTTTCTTCCATAAAATCTTTTCTTTTAATATACTAAAAGGCAGTTGCTCTAAAACTTATTGACCAATCACAATTCTCGATTTCTTAAAGTTGACTTTTGTTTTCAATTTTGACTTTAATTTACACTTTTTGTTTTCAATTACAAATTTACACTTTTTAACCATTAATTCCAATATAATAGATAAAGAATAATAGCTAATATATATCCAATAGAATAATAGCTAATATAATATATATATATATATATATATATAATAAATAAAAAATAATTATATATATATCCAATAGAATAATAGCTAATATATATTCAATAGAATAATAACTATTATATATCATAATTATACGTTCTATCATATAAATATAAAATTAATTACTAAAAATTAAATAAAATTTAATGTAAATATATTAAGATTTTAAAAGTAATTGTACTATTATCTTTTTTTGAAGTTTTTTTAGTAATTGTCATGACACATAACGAAAAATAAAACATGTAAAAATGTAATCTTTATAGGAAACACATATAACATTATCATATTCTAATTGAAATATTTAGAATATGTTTCATCTAAAAATAAGATATAATTTTTAAAAGTGTAAAATAAGAATGTAATATCACCTTGTGTAACAATAAATCAAATAAAATGATAGTGACTTATTATGATTTTTTAATATTCAAATATCGCTAAGTATGTTACAATCTACAACTTTGATGGACATATTATGATTTTGTAATATTCAAATATTGTTATGTATGTCACAGTAAACAACTTCGAATAACATATTTTAAAAAATATTTTACTATAAAACTCAAAGTTTTATAGTATAGATCAATTTTTTATTACTAAAAATTGTAAACTAAATTCTAAATCACAATAAACTAACATCTAATATTGATAAATTTGTAAGCCCGTGTATTTGACACAGGCCTAAAATGTAGTTATATACTTAATTAAAGTTAGAAAATTATCTATTACTATATCAATAATGTTGTCTTTCATACTTTCAACTGTTTGTATTTCCTCCTACATTGTTTTCAATATAGTAGTCCACAATGTAGGAAATAACAAACTCCATTAAGGTTGTGGACTACAAGAGCGGATATAGTAAAGCATGAAAATGCATAATTGTATATTTAATTAGAATTAGAAATTATCTTAGATTGTTCGTATTATTTAGGTGTTTGTAAAGTTTGAGAAAAACTACGAGTTATTCCCTGTAATCAATTGTCATTTGTTTTCGTCGTGCAATTACGGATTTTAAATCCTAGTCAATTAGCTATTTTTAAAATGAAACATATAATTAATACACACTAATAAAGGCCCCGTATATTATAATCATTTCAAAGTTTTAAGTATTTTTTCCACAAATTAACAAAGATATCTATCTTGATGAAGGAAAAGAAAATGAATAATTTAGGGCGGAGGGAGTACCTCTCGGGTAACCCTCGGTTTCGCCGAACCCGATCGGCTACGCCGCCGCCGGGTATCGGGTAGTTCGGCTAGCGAAAATCGGGTAGAATTCGAGTTGTGAAGCCGATGGTTGGGTTGGAAAAGTAACCGTTGAAAAGCTATATCCCCTCACCCCAACTATATTTTGGTCCTTTTTTTTCTTTTTTTTTTTAATTGGCCTTTCCCTGTTTTATAAATATAGTATATGCATATGTATGTATAATTTGATGCAGGCCATTTGTAGAAGATAAGACTTATAAAAACTGCTAAGTTTAGTCCCTGTAGTTTCAGATTCTTGTAAATATATATATGTAATATTATAAACTTTCAGTTTGAACATTTTTAGTCCCTGTAGTTATTATGTATTGTTTTTTGAAGTGTTATCTGTTATGTATTGTTTTTTATAATTTTTTAAGTTAATATATTTATGTAATAAAATAATATGAAAAAAAAAGAAATTGGGTAAGATTGGGTATGTTATGCCTAGGATTTGGGTAGAAATTGGGTAAAATTGGGTATGTTATGTAGGATTTGTGATTGGGTAAAATTGGGTAAGATTGGGTACCCCCTTAGGAAAATGTATATCTCTTTAAAAATTAGCTTCGGAATTTTTATAAACCATTAGATGGTGACATGTGGATTTCATTGTTTATATTTTTTAATTTTATCTTTTGATTTTTTCACCTGCTATATCTTATGGTTAGGAGGAGTTTTAGTTCCATTGGTAAGGTCTTAAACTTTGAGGAAATCCACCAGAGGGCTCGATTCTCACTTTCTACATTTGTATGAGTTAATTATTGGGGGATTTTCAAGAGGTTTACATGTGTAATTCGAGCATTTTAATGTTAGTATGATATTTCGAATGTTAAGTATCAACTCGTTGTTAAAAAAAAAACGGAGGGTAACAACCAATTACTGAATATGGTGTCTGCGTAGTAACAAAGTTACTCGGTAAATAAATATAAATAAAATAGAAAAACAGTATATAACCGATTTCTAACATCAATCAAAACCCTACCCTGACTGACTCCTTTCCCACCGGCGATAACCAACCAATGACGTCATCAGCGTCGGAGAAGCGCTGCCTATACGAAGTCCTCGGACTAAAACGCGATTGCACCTCCGACGAGATCCGTTCCGCCTACAGAAAGCTCGCTCTGCAACGCCACCCTGACAAGCTAATAAAATCCGGCATCACCGAAGCCGAAGCCACCGCGTCGTTCCAGGAGCTCGTAAACGCTTACGAAGTCCTGTCTGACACGCGTGAGCGCGCGTGGTACGACTCTCACCGTTCTCAGATTCTGTTTTCAGGTAAACGTAATTCATCACGTTTTGAATCCGGTGTTCCTGATTTGTTCAAGTATTTTACGAATTCCGTGTATTCCGGATTTGGCGATAGAGGAAAAGGATTTTATAAAGTGTATGGTGATGTGTTTGATAAGATATTTAGGAATGAGTTGAGTTATGTAGCCAAGTTAGGTGAGGAGGTGGAATTGAAAGAGGCGCCGTTGTTCGGAAATTCGGACAGCGGTCACGAGCAGGTTAACGCATTTTACGGGTATTGGTTAGGGTTTGCGACTGTGATGGATTTTGCTTGGGTTGATGAGTATGATGTGATGAGTGGTAATAGTAGGAAGAGTAGGAGGGTTATGGAGGATGAGAATAAGAAGATTAGGAAGAAGGCGAGACGAGAGTTTAATGAGACGGTTAGGGGATTAGTGGAGTTTGTTAAGAAGAGGGATAAGAGAGTGATTGATATGCAGCTTAAGAGGAATGAGGAGAATGAGAGGAAGAAAGAGGAGGAGAAGTTTAGGAAGGCGGAGTTGGCGAGGGAGAAGGCGGAGAGGGCGAGGATGTTCCAGGTACCGGATTGGGCGAAGGTGGAGGAGGATGTGGAGGAGGAGGAGGAGGAGGTGGTGGTGGAAGAGAAGAGGAATGAGTTGTATTGTGTTGTGTGTGGGAAGAAGTTTAAGAGTGATAAGCAATGGAAGAATCATGAGCAGAGTAAGAAGCATAAGGAGAAGATGGCTGAGTTGAGGGAAGCGTTTGTTGAAGAAAACGGAGATGACAATGACGGTGAGGTTGAGGGTGATGGTAATGAGTTTGTATCTGCTGATGAGGTTGAAAAGGTGAAAGAAAGGTTTGAAGGTGTTGAAATTCGTGAGGAAGAAAAAGGAGAAGATGGCCGGGAAAGTGAAGTAAAAGAAGAAGATGGCCGGGAAAGTGAAGTGGAGGAGGAATATGTTGATGTTGATAATGGTGAAAAGGGATTAGACGGTAATGAGGGTGAGGATGATGATGAAGATAGTGTTTTGAAAGCAATGTTAAAGAACAGGAAGAAGAAGAATGTGTATGTTGAAGTTGAAGAGGAGGAGGTAGACTTGATGGAATACAATAACACGAAAGGTAGAAGAAGGAGAGGAGGTAGGAAAGAAACGGCTCAAAGAGATGAAGACGGAGAACATAAAGAAACTGATAAACCCGAAACAAAACCTAAAGAAACTGATAAACCCGAAACAAGTAGCAAACCAGAGGTTGGTGAGGAATCTGACAATGGTTCAAACATTGAGGAATCTACTTCGTCTAAACCTTTTGCAGACAATGAGAAGAATGATGGAGGAGATGACAAGCCTCGTGCAAAAATTAAGGTACCAAAGCAAGCCGCCGCAGTCAAAGTTACCAATAAAAAGGAGGTAAATTCCAAAGGGAAAAATTCGGCTAGAGGGAAAAAACAGAAGGTACTACTTATCTTTTTCTATCCAATGTCCATTTAAACAAACATAGGTTACATGTTCAAAACTTAAAGCCATATTACTTTACCGAAGTAGTGAACAATGTTTGGTCTTGACCACAGGCATCAACATCAAGAAGTTCCGGGCATGAATGTGATACTTGTGGAGTAGACTTTGATTCAAGGTATTTACAACATATTTCGGTTAAGATTTTTCTGTTATAATATCTTTATAATTGTTGGCACTTGAGCTTATTATATGGTTGCTTCTGTTGCAGGACCAAGTTATTTAAACATTTGAGTGATACGGGCCATGCCACAATTAAATCACGTTAGTAATAAAGTCTAAGGAAACGATGGAAGCTTACTTTTAGACCAATTTGAGGAGTCTGTGGGTATAGCACCTATTTTGTTTCAGTCTTAACCCCTATAGAGTAGGATTTTATGTATATCATTTTTGAAAGTGAAGTGATGCCTAGTATATTAAAGTTGTTATTGTATCGATATGGAGGACAACATTTCAAAGTCTGATACACATTTGGGTACATCTCTTTGTCTCTCATCAATAAGATTCAATGTTTGATTTAGAGGCTCTTTATTTAGTTATGGAATGGCAATTTTGTTCAAAATCCATCACATGCATGATGTTTTTGATTGTGAAATCACAGCTGTTTGTCTAGTATGATAGTTCTAATTGGTCCATCCCAAAGATATGATTCTTCAATGACTATGATGAAACAAACATTAAAAAGTTAATACACCACCACTAACATAAGTTCCAATCAAGTGGAAAGTTATAAGCTGCTATTAGCTTGAACATTTAATATTGTTGGAAGCTTGTTGAGCAGGTTGCAAAGAATATGAAAGAATACAGTGAGTTCTGTAATACCGTTATTAAACCAGTTAAAACTGGTGTTGCAGATACGAAATCAATATTCTTGCATACAAAACACTAACTAAATGTGCAAAGCCAACCGTCGAAGGAAATTTCACATTTTCACCCATTGACACATAAAATGGTTAGGAAGTGGATGAACTGATTACAAGGATTGTAACTAATTAACCAGCTTTCTCCTGACACCATAACTGGTAAGTAACAATTATACACATAAATCTTCACCTAAAAGAATCCTAAACTCCCATCAGTTTCAGAGTTAAAAACTAGTATCATTCGACCCCACAAGTCGGAAGCATGAATCTAAGTTGAAAAAAAGATAACTACTAGGATAGATTGTTCAAGCAACTATTCCTAAGGAATATACACATGAAGGTTTCAACTTCAATCATAATGGTTTCGTGCAGGCTTCCTGTATATAAGCGATTGCTTCAGCTTCTGACAGTTGTTTTCCTTGAACAAGCCCCCTAACCAAGGTGTCTGCGTACTCTTTAGCCGGTGCACGAATCGGTGTTTTCCCGGATTTAAATCCTTCAACATGAGCACCAGTGCACCTAAAATTTGAACGAAATCTATTATAAAACCTGCTTTGTGATCGGTAAAAAATATAACTTCTAAGTAAACGAGCTTACGTCATTGTTAGAATTGGAATATCATTTTCCTTCCCCAAGTAAAGAACATTATGGTACCAACCATTCTGCACAAAACCAAAACTTTTGAACATTAGTACTTTAGAATTCTGAAACTGTTTTGACTTTTGAAAGTCGACTCGGAGAAGTTGTACCTTAAGAGGCTTCAAAGAAATATTCTTTTTATGTTCAACAGTATCTAAAGCATCAAGGTCGAAAAAAGGAGAACCTGTATCGGCACCAACATTCTCTTGAAGCAGAACATCATTGAACTGCTCAAGACTGCATAACATGACAAATCAGATACAATGTGAGATCAATATAAGGATGAAAATTAAATATTCACTCGAATTGAGGGTCAAATACGTGATCCTATAGAGGCACATGAATGTCTTCTCTTGATCATTACTTTCAGGGTTTAGGAAAGCAACCCCTCCAAGACCCCAGGTAACTGTACTTTCTCGGCCAAAGAATAAACGGTGAGGCACGGTCTTCCAAATGACCCCTTTCGGCCGCCTCTTGTCCACAGCCCCTCTACATGGCCTTTTCATGCCTTCCGCCTACAAATTAATTTAAAATTAGTAAATGAGTAACTTTTATATAAAACCTAGAGTTTTAAATAATCAGATTAACTGCTGCCAGTATGAAGCTGATTATTTTGAGACTTAAATAATTTAATGATCAGAAAGATAATTTGTTCCTTTAAACATTAAATAACAATTATTAAGACTACCAAGTTGCAATAATCAGACAAGTAGTTCCAAAATGCAAATCCAAAATCTCCCTAAAGTTTAGCAATCCATGCTGGCAAGACCAATCAACCCTCTAAGCAATAACATCTTCATTATTAATAGGAGACCCTTGATGGGTAGTAACAGAGAGCTCAATTTTTTGAACATGGAATCAAATATGGTATACGTTCAAATGCATAAACATATTCACAATCTCATCCTTGATGGGTAATAACAGAAAGCTCAAAGCTCAAATTTTTTATCATGAAATCAAATAATGGCATGCGTTTGAATGCATAAACATATTGACATTCTCATCTCCTTCATGGGTTATAATTAAGCATAATATTAGACATGGAGCTACTTTACCTGGCCACCTTCTATATAACAGCGAAATCTTGGCTCACTCATGTTTGATCCAAAAGAGGCATACCAAACATCAATTTTCGATAACTCTGACCTCCAAGCTTGAGAAGAAGCAGACGAAACTGCACCATTGGTCTCTTCACTAAGTTTCAGTTTTGAAAGTGGTATTGTAACATCCTCCTCTGCTAAAGTATTTGGGCTGGCCTCATATTCGTCCTCTGAATCTGAGCTATATACCTATACAACCACATGATGAATACAACACTAACTATATCGAAAGTAACAACAGTTTCAAACATACATTACTAGATATTAAGAAAAGACAAAAGTGTTACCTGAAGTTGGGGTGTTACTTTACTGGCTAACTTCTCAGGTAACTTCTCTGCGAGTATTGGCCAAAAGGCACTCAGTTCCTCACGAACCTGAACATAAATAAGTTATGCATCAGAATGACAAAGTTTATTACAAATAATAGGAAATGTTGAAATTATTCCAAGCTGGACCAAAAATAGAAACCTATAAAATGTTAACAAGACATTACCGCTTTAATCACTCTCCATGAGGATTCAAATGGATAAATCTCGATGGACTTATCAACAGGTTTGTCTTCCAGCAACACTTCCACACAAGCTAATACTGAATTTGCTAAGGATTCAAGATTGTATCCTCCTTCCAATGCCATTATAATCTTTCCGCTGCTAAACTCCATCAGCTATACAAAGGATCAAACACCAAAATTAGTATTAACATATTGGTTCCCAAACGACTCTACTTCAAACAAACACAGCCTTATAACTTTTTATCACTAAATTTAAGATTATGATGTCCAACTGCCCAACATGAAAACAAATTCCTTGATTTTTGAATGGTTACCTTCTTCAACATTATAGCATAACCATTTGGTGAGATACAGCAGCCTCCAAGAGGATCACCAATGGCTGCTCAGGAAATACAATTTGGTAACGTTAGGCCAGTAAACTCATAGCACTTCAAAATTAGACAGTGTGTTACGAATATATCATTGAGCATAAGAATATATTAGTCACTTGCACTACCATTCAAAGTTTTAATGTTTTATTCAATTATCGAAGATTCTAATGACAGTAATTTAAGCAGACCTGCATCAAATCCTGCTGAAATTATGACAATATCAGGCTTAAATTCTCTTGCAACTGGGATCAGTATATGGTCCCAAACTGCAATATAATCTGCATCTCCACATCGACCATTCTCCCACGGAACATTTATATTATACCCTAAACCGGGCCCCTTGCCCATCATGAAGTGTGATCCATCATCACCAACAGGATAAAAACTCCCAAACTCATGCCTGCAAATTTACAATGCACTCCAACAATAAGCATTCCATAAATCCCAGTGTTCACAAAACCAAACTCATCTCATTAACTGTTTTACCTGTGAACGGAGAAAAACAGCACTTGGGAGTCTTTCCAAAACATATTTTGAGTCCCATTTCCGTGATGGACGTCCCAATCAACAATCAACACCTTCCGAATACCCAGCTCCTAAACAATAATTAAAAATTTATGTCCAATTCATGTATTAAAAAACAAACGTTACACATTAAAAGATAAAAAACCACAAACAGCTCTCACTTTTTGGTTTAGAAGAAATCTTGTCGCAATAGCCACGTTATTAAAAAGACAGAACCCCATCGGTTTATCTCTTTCAGCATGATGTCCGGGTGGTCTAACAATAGCAAAGGCAGAATTTAATTCCCCTTTCGCAACTTTCTCAGCAGCCTGTTCATAAACAATTCATCTATTAAACTTTATTCTTAAATTTAATATATATAAAGAATACCATATAGGCATATATGATTTATGTCGATCTGTAAAACGTACCTCGAGAACAGAACCGGCAGCAAGATAAGCGGATTCAGACGAACCTTCATTGAAATATATAGAATTAAACTTTTCAGCCATTTTGTTTCTTCTTATTAAGGGAACCTTATCAGAGCTTATTCCTTTGATCAACTTAATGTGGTTATTGGTATGAACAGCAGCTATATATTTATCTTCCACTTCTTTTGCATCAAATATCACACATCTGATCAACATCATCATCATAATTACTTAAACTAAATATATAAATATAGGATAAATGTATCTAAACTCATTTAACTATATCCCAAAATCTATACGACTTATCCGACTCTCAATTATCATTTTTATACGTGTCCGACCAATTAAAAACTTGTCATGTGGAATTAAGTTTGATATGTACTATAGATTTTTGTATCTATAGATAAACTATATATATAGATATATATATAAAATGTATGTATGTATTGAGTGTGTGTAAAAGAATTGAAGAAGGTTATACCTGCGAGTGATGCCAGTAGACTGAAGTTTGTTCCAAATGGCTCGAATTCGGTTAGGGTTTTCGGGATGGAGATCGTCGTCGGGTGTTGAATGATTACACATCCGTTCATCGTAGACCAAACCAACACGCCGCTGTTCTGATGAAGGTGAAGGTTGTATCACGGTGTGATCGCCGGGCGGGAGCTCCATGAATGAGTACAGGAAAAAAAAAGGAGGTGAAGGTGGAGAGAGTGATAAAATGGAGGGTTTGAAATTTGAAAGAAAGGTTTTTGGAAGGTGGGGAGTGGTCAGGAGGTCGTTTTTCCTTCCTTTCCTTTCTAATGAAAAAGCAAAAGCCCTCCAATCATCTTTTTTTCTTTGAGTAAATTACATTTTTGGTCCCTGTTATGCTCATAAAATTACTGGTTTCATCTTTAATTTTCATAAATTACAATTTTAGTCCAAAAATGTTTTGCCCTGTCTAGTCTAACACACATTAAATAAATGTGGATATGATAAGAAAAGTCATTTTAGAGCTGAAAAGAAAATTCTATAGATTGACAATCAAATAAGCAATGTTGTATGGACTTGAATGTTTATCTGTTTAAACTGGTTTAACGCCAAAACCATTTCAAAGAAATCCGTTCGGGATATTGCAACATGTTTGTCTATCAAAGCACAAAAATGTCAAACAGCACATCCAAAATTGCTCAAAGCATAGGATGCTAAGCTAAGTATAGTTATCAAAAGTATCATATGTTCAAAAGTCTAGAAACCGTTTGGTTCAAAGATTTCAATGGAAGTTGAAAGAACAAAATTTGGTATTTCAATTGTTAACCTAACAAGAGTACAAGACAAGTAAAAAAAAATCCAAATTCCATTCCATTCCATTGAAATCTTTGAACCAAAAGGCTCCTTACATGAACCATCTGTAGTAACCACCGTGGTTGACAATCAAAAATTCTGTGGCATCAAGTATTCATGAATTCTTGCCCTCAATCACAACCTAATTAACATTCTGAATCCTTGAGGGCCTTTAGAGTGATAATTATGAGAGGATCTTGCTAAGAGCTTCATACTTGGGATAATTGCTATTAGGATCCTATGCAGAATCTCAAACTTTATTCATACTTAGGATAACTTCTATTTCAGCGGCTTGGCGCTTCAGATCCGCCCTCAGTTTGGACATCTCATTTTTTGCTTCAGTCAAAGCTTTGATCTTCTGAGCAAACATATCTTTTATCTTGGATATAGCATTTTGATGATCGTTGAGCCTGTCATTGTAGGCTTTGGTCACTTGCTCTATACCCTATATCAAGAATGTTAGAAGAATAGTTCTTTACGAAAATCTGAAAGTCCATAAAAGTTGAGATGCTTACTGTTGAGATGTTGGCTAGTGCTTCTTTTGAACTTAGGGACAAAGGAGCCTTTGCAAGAGGAGTTTTATCAAGAGGAGCCCCCTTAAGTGGACCGTCATCCTGCTCTATCTCCCATGATGTCGTATTCCTTTTGGCAGAAGAACGGAGGGGAAGAATCCGTTCTTTAGGAACAGCAGGGGCAGTTTTTCCAACCTTCACAGGAGTCTTTCCATCGAGAGCTTTGAGATCTTTTAGGCTGAAGCTACCAGGTTGTCCTAAAGTATTTAAAACTGATGAATCAATCCCTATTACTATATTCGTATATCATGCATAGATTTTATGACTTACTAGTCTTCTGGGCAATGTTATCACCCGACTCCTTAGGGATGTCAGTCTTTTTATCTGCCTTGATCACCCTCTCAAGACGCTTGTTACCTTCTTTGATTGCAAGGACTTCATTTTTTGTGGAGGCAACATCCTTCAGTATAGGAACAGCAGGGGCAGTTTTTTCAACATTCACGGGAATTTTTCCATTGAGATCTTTTAGACCGAAGCTGAGATCTTTTAGACTGAAGCTACCAGGTTGTCCTAAAGCATGTAAAACTGATCAATCAATCCTTATATTACTATATTCGTATATCACGTATAGATTTTGTGACTTACTAGTGTTCTGGGCAATGTTGTCACCCGACACTTTGGGGATGTCAGTCTTTTTATCTGCCTTGACCACCCTCTCAAGACGCTTGTTACATTTTTTGATTGCAAGGACTTCATTTTTGATGGAGGCAACATCCTTCAATATAGGAGCAGCCGTGGCAGATTTTTCAACCTTCACAGGAGTCTTTCTATCGAGATCTTTGAGATCTTTTAGACTAAAGGTGAGATCTTTGAGATCTTTTAGACTGAAGGTATCAGGTGGTCCTAAAGCATGTAAAACTGATCAATCAATCCCTATTACTATATTCGTATATCACATATAGGTTTTGTGACTTACTAGTCTTCGGGGCAATGTTGCCACCCGACTCCTTGGGGATGTCAGCCTTTTTATCTGCCTTGACCACCCTCTCAAGACTCTTGTTACCTTCTTTGGTTGCAAGGACTTTATTTTTAATGGAGGCAACATCCTTCAATGACCCAGGTCGCCAAGCTTGAGAAGTAACAGTAACTCGATTTAGAAATATATGAAATAATTAGATTTAAAAAGACAAATGTATTTAAGAATTTTTTTGAAACAGAATAGAGAATTTAACATGCACCATGAGTATCTTCACTTTGAACCAGATCTCTCAGTTGCATTGTAACATCGTCTTGAAGATCCACTGATGATGTATTAAGCCCATCATCATAATCCTTACCTGACTGCGAGCTATATATCTACAAACGCATATGATGGAGTTATGGACATAAGGTTCGGGACAAAACTCGAAGCAAGTTTATTTTAAGGGATAAAACGCTTTCAACTATATATTAGTAAAGACGAAGTGCTACCTGAACTTCAGGGGTTACTCTACTTGTCAACTTTCTAGGCAACTTATATGCTAGTATTGGCCAAAATGTACTCAACTGCTCACGAACCTGAGCAAATGTAGTTTTTATGCCTTAGAATGACCAAATATTATTATGCAAAAGAAGAAATTTGTACATGATAGACAACATTAAAACTTTCTATGGATACATGATCTTACAGCCTTGATAACTCCCCATGTAGATTCAAACGGATAAACCTCCATGGATCCAGCAATAGGTTTGGCTTCAAGTAATACTTCTACACAAGCAAGAACTGAATTTGCCAAGGAGTTCAGATTGTATCCTCCTTCTAATGCCATAATAATCTTCCCCCTACTAAACCCCATCAGCTACACAAGCATCAAACACCAGAATTACCATTGCAATATCGGTTCTAAAAAGTTGAATGTTTGCTTTATGATATCAAGAGCATGCTGTTCATATAGAACGAGAACACAGTCCATCATTCTTGAATGCTAACCTTCTTTAACAGTATAGAAAAACCATGTGGTGTGACACAGCAGCCTCCAAGAGGATCGCCAACAGCTGTTCAAGGATACAATTTAGAGATTATTTTAATACGGGCAATCATTGGAATATAGATACATAGATGTGCGTGGATGGGTGTGTTCATTGATAGTTAATTGAGCTGACCTGCATCGAATCCGGCTGAAATTAAAATTATGTCAGGGTTAAATTCTTTTGCAACGGGGATCAATATATGATCCCAAACAGCAATATAATCTGCATCCCCACACTGATCATTCTCCCTTGGAACGTTTATATTATATCCTGCACCACGCCCCTCACCCGTCATGATATGAGAACCATCTTCACCAGTGGGATAAAAACTTCCATGCTCATGCCTACATGTTTGTAATACGTATATCCTAAGAATAAGCATGACTAAGAGATCATGTGTTTTACACAATTATGTTTAATAACGAGTAACAGACTTCTCGGTATATTTGAAATGCAGATGTCATTTAAACAAAAATGACACGAGAAATATACTGAAGAAGCTATGGAAGTTTAGTTGGTTATACCGTATAAAAAAAAGGAACTGCAATCAAGGTATATTAGATTGCATAGCCAAATTATGTATGCCCCGTGTACCTGTGAACAGAAAAGACCAGCACTCGGGGGTCCTTATAGAACATCTTTTGAGTACCATTTCCATGATGGACATCCCAATCAACTACTAATATCTTGTTGATACCTAGCTCCTAGAACATCAGAAGATTCAACTTAGTAAACTGTAATCAATCAAGCATTTTGACTTCCCAACTACATAAGCATTGGTACATATGTTAACGACATAAGAACACATATAGGCCTCACTTTTGTGTCAAGGAGAAATCTTGTTGCAATTGCTACATTATTGAAAAGGCAGAATCCCATTGGTTCACTTTTTTCGGCATGGTGTCCAGGAGGTCTAACAATAGCAAAGGCAGAGTTAAGCTCCCCTTTTGCAACTTTCTCAGCAACCTGTCAAACAACTCATCTATTAATATTTTAATACGGTCGAGCAAAAGATGGAATATGATATGTGTTGTTTTGAGCCTCGTACCTCAAGCACAGAGCCAGCAGCAAGATATGCAGATTCTGATGAACCTTTATTAAAGTATATTGAATCGTACTTTGCAGCCACCTTGTTTATTTGTAAGATCTTTTTGGAGCTTACGCTTTTTATCAAATTAATGTGACTTTTGGTATGAACAGCAGCTAGATATTTGTCTTCCACTTGTTTGGCATCAAACACCACACATCTGAAAACACAATATAGCATTCAAGTTATATCATGAACACATCACTAGAATGATTAAAAGATAGACTTCCCTCCCTGAGATATTATTCCGTTATTACTAGATTTGCGAAAAAACCAAAGTTTGAAATCACAAAATACATTGCACCAGTACTTCATTTTATCCTGAAACTTCATACATCATTCCCTCCTTTCCTTTCTGTTTTTTTAGTGAAGGCAATAAAGATTTGGAGAGAAAATAACTTCAGGGGCCAACTTTTAAACACAATGGTGGGAAATAACCAAACATTTTTCGGCTTTTCACTGAGTAAATAACAAAATTGCAAGGCAACCCTTGCGATCCTGGTGATTACATAAAAACTCATAAGCCCAAATTACATAAAAATATAGTCTAAGCTCTGAAGTAATATTTAACTACTGTAAAATGTATATTATACTTGATAATTCTCTGATTTAAAGAATGAAAGGTTTCAAACGTAATCAAAATCAGTCATTTATTGGATTAAGTCAAACTTATCGCACAACGTGTTAGAAGTCGACTCAAGTTGTGGTTTTTATCTTTCGAGAACATACGCATAACTATTTTTCCAAGTATTGGAATAATAAACATTAGAGTATTCCTTTATTTAAACATTTTAACTTTTGGTAATTATGAGTTTAACACAAAAATCTAATGTTTTGGAGTAACAAACGCTAGAGTATTCATATATCTAAAGGGGTTATGGCATTAAAGTGGAATAGACTATACACAGATGTCAATAGTATTACACTTACCCAACTATAATCGTGTTCATTCTTTAACTATCAAATTTTTATCATTGTATGTACCCGACCAATTAAAAGCTTGCAAGCTGACAACTTGACACAATGTGGTCGCGTATATAAATGCCACATATGCCCGGGTACATACAAGGTTAAAAGTTTGAAAGTTAAATACATACAATGAACACCATTATAGTTTTCAAATAGAGTATTGATTTACTTATGCTCTATTCTCGAGTTGCATTTTAAAAGATAAGAAAAGAAATGGTATGATGAGAATAAAAGAGATAGAATCCTTCCAAATCATCCCAAAAATGGGAAGAAGATTTTTAGTTTAAAAACAACTAAAAAATCCTTCCAAATCTTATCAATTCATTTCCTTTCCTTCCTTAAAACAAAACTCAAGAACCCAACTTATTTTAGAATCATTTGGATTCATTTCTTTTCCTCCCTCGATTTTTGTATTCGTTAATTTAAACAAACGACTCAACTTTGCTGCATATAAAACTTTTAACTATATATTATTAAAGATTTAGAATAATAAACATTAGAGTATTCATTTATTAAAAGATTCAACTTTTATAGTTTACTGATATATAAGGGATTAATTCAAATAAAACAAAGCTTATTGTAAAACATATAAGACACAATGAGGATATATAAGTTTCTATAATTTATAAGTATATATAGCAAAAACAAGCCGACAAGGCGACAATTTAAGAATGTAAAGGGAGTGTGTGTGTGTGTGTGTGTGAGAGAGAGAGAGAAAGTAGAAGCGACCTGTTTGGAATTCCAGCAGACACAAGTTTGTCCCAGATGGTACGGATACGGTCGGAGTTTTCGGGATGTGGTTCGCGTTTAGGTATTGAGTGCTTACACATTCTTTCATCATACACCAGCCCAACACGACGCCGTTTTCCCAACACCGATGCTGATGAAACTTGAGCTCCATTCCGGCTGATTTGATCGGGCGGGAACTCCATAACACTGTTCAACAATGAAAGCGGGCAATGAAAGGGGGCGCTTTTGGGAAGTTTTTACCGGGTGTTTGGTTAGTGGGTTTCTAAGTAAAAATGGACATGAAAGTGAGATATCCTCGTATGATGTTTATTCTAATTAAGTACAAATGATTTGTATTGTTGATTATAACAAACTCTTTATTTATGGAAAATATATTTTTTAGAACGCCACGTTAAATGTTAAATGATTTGACCCCAACAGTGATATTTAAGGTGGACCGTATGCTGCAAGATGGAACCCACACACTTCTGCAGAACATAAGTGATAATACGTATGCGCACACGCTCAAAAGGTAAATGCTCTGAAACCATGGGAATCAAAATTCGATCCAAGTCAACATCCCTTCTACTAGTTCTCTCAAAGAGAGTCCCAGCTGGTCACTTGATCTAAGACTAAGTGGTTAAGTTATGGAATAATTATCTTATTTGATACAATATAGAATACTCGACGTCATGACGTGTCAATGATGGTGGTAGCGGCGACAATCAAGATGTTATGCGGCGGCGATGACAGAGGCGATGACGGGTGGTGGTGGTGGCGACAACGTTGGTGCGATTATTAAGGTAAAAATAATTGATGTAAAAAGGGTTAGTATATTTATTTTTACGAGAGATAGTGCCCGCGCGTTGCGGCGGTGAGATGGTGAGGGTGATAGGTCAAGTCATAGAGTATGATAGCCAAATGCCTTAGCCGTACAGGCTCCGCCCTCGGATTTAAATTTCGTCGAAAGTATATCGAATGACATCTCTAATGAAAGAGCATGAAATTTTAAGAACACCCATACAATTTTTATAATTTATCGATATACGGTTTTTGAGATAAAAGATTTTGAATGAATTAGAGGAATAAAATGATTTATAGAGGAGAGATAAAAAATGAATGGTTGAGATTTAAGGGTATTATAGGTATATTAGGTAGAGATGTTTATATTAGTGAATAAAAAAGAGGGGTAATTTAGGTAGTTCAATTACTTAATTGAGATTTGAAAAAAAGGACAAAATGCTTTATAAGATAGTATTAGATAGTTGAGTGTCTATATTATAAATTACTCGTATATCATTAAAAGTATTATTGGTATATTAAATAAAATGTTTAATGGAGTGAATGAAGAAAAAAAGTAAAATATGTACATAAGTAAGCTTTTTTGAAAAAAGAATGGGGTAACTCTTTTATTAAGGAGTGTAAATATGATGTATAAAAACTCAATCGAAACCCAATTTTTTAAATAAGGATTAACATTCTTGATGAGATATATGACGTTTTTTTTAATGACATGTGTTCTATTAAAACCATAAGTTAAGTTAATGTATGATGTATTTACCAGCTTATCATATTTAGTTAAATTTTGTCTAACATCATTATTATATGTTAAGTTTAATCTAATTATTTTCTCTCATAATCTTATTTTTTTTATTTAACCTAATGTTATGACTTATGATGATATGGATTTACAAGTAATGGACCAAGTATGTATATATGAAAGTCGAAGGTCCAAATGCAACTAATGTCTATCTGACTACACGAGAGATGGACTCATTTAGGGCCACCACACGCCCAGCCCAACGGACCACCGCCTTCTGATATCGCCGGCACCACACACTTTTCATTAACTGATCAGGTTTGCGTCTTTATCCGATTTACCTTTCTTATCTGCGTTCTGTTTACACACATACAAATATTATTATAAATTGTGCTTTTAGAGCCTGTGATTTGGGGTTTTATTTTTAAATTACTTAAATTTGTTGGTGGTAGGGTTTTAATTACTTGAATTTAATCTCACAAGCACAGTAGATCTCATGTTAGTTAAGCGTGTTTGGGCGAGACTAGTATTATGATTAGGAAGTTCTCAATGACAAAGCTGTGAGCCACTTGGGCAAATCCGATAATGTGACAAAGCTGTATGAATAATGCAGGATTTTACGAGTGTTGTGAGCTGGACTTTTTACTTGACATGATGAGACTTAATTATGTGAAGTTATACACACAAATGGTAAATGTAAAATAACGTCAGCTTGATAAGGCTCACGCAAAAACTAAGAGACCTGTTTTCCCTATTGTCAAGACTGAGTGAGCCAATCACTGTTTTGAGGGTGTTTTGGATTGCGTTTTCTAAGTGCTTATTGGCTTACTGCTACTCTCAAGTTCAATTAGCAGTTTTTAGTAGTATTTGAAAAAAAATAAGTGTTTATTTGCTTATTTTGAGGTGAAGCACTTTTTATTAAGCAACATCGTTTTAAAATGAAGAAATAATGATTTAGACATGACTGAATACACGAATGATTGATATATTATTAACTAGATAAAAAGGTTCATACATAATCCAGAAAAAGAACCAATTGTTGGGCGTGAAGTCCTTGGCTTGGGCAAGATCTAAAAGAGGCCTGTTTTAATTAGGGCTGGCTGGCTGGCTTTTAATTAGGCCTTAATTAAAAGGCTGGTTCTAATTAGGTTTCTTGGGGACCAAGTTTGTAAACCGGCTCCTATATGTACTGGTCTATTGCATTGTAATTCGGTGTCATATTGAGCTTAATAAAATCCCTAGTTGCAGCCGTGGATTAGTTCACACACTTTGTGTGAGATACCACGTTAATTCTCGTGTTGTTCTTATTTATTTTCTGTTTTGCTTCCGCTGTGCAACCCTACTGTTCCTAACAAGTGGTATCAGAGCCACGGTTGGTTCTTAAGATCAGTTTGATTGAAATTCGGTTGTGGCTGCTGCTGTTCGAATTATCTTAATTCGTTTGCTGCTGCTACTGTTCGGTTTTGATCTGTTCTGATTCTGTTCTTGCTACTGCTGTTGCTGCTGTTTGCAGTTTTCTGCTGCTGCTGGAACTGCTGCTTTCTTCCTGTCAGATCTATTTGAAGCTGGTTTGCAGCTGTTGCTGCTGTTCCGCTGCTGTACATCACCAAAAACCGCCCCTGTTTGCAGCCGATTGCTGCTGTTGTATCTCGGGTTTAGGGTTCCTGTTTTTGGGGTTATTTTTTGGGTGTTCTTGACTGATCGTTTGGAAGACATAAGGTTGCTGTAATTGTTTTTTTTTTATTCTTGTTGACGGGTGTTAATCAACTAAGTTGAAGCCGGGTAACTTTGGTTATTTATTTTTCGTTTGTCATTATGGCTGAAGACGGGAAATTTGTGATTGAAAAGTGTGACGGTTCGGATTTTAGTTGGTGGAAGATGCAAATTGAAGCTTTACTTGGTCAAAAGGATCTGGACATTGTTCTTGGTAAAAAACCGGAGAAGATGAATGAAGAACAGGCAGCTCTTTGGGATACGAAGGATAAGAAAGCCAGAGGGGTTATTACACTGAGTTTGACGAGAAACGTGGCTTACAACATCATGTCTGAAACTACTACCAGTGGTATGATGTCGGCGTTGTCAAATATGTATGAGAAACCGTCTGTTGCTAATAAGGTATTCCTGTTGCTAATAAGGTATGCCTGATGAGAGAGCTGTTTACCATGAGAATGAAAGAGGGGAGCTCAGTGACCGAGCACATTAACAAATTGAACTCGATCTTGTCCAGATTGTCTTCTGTTAAGATAGAGTTTGATGATGAGACCAAGGCTGTACTATTGCTATCTTCATTGCCGGATAGTTGGTCCGGGACAGTGATAGCCGTTACTAGCTCGATGGGAACGGACGATATGACATTTGAAAAGATTCGGGATTTGGTATTGGGTGAAGACATTCGCCGGAGAGGTACTCAGTCGGGATCTTCTTCTTAGATGTTACATGTTGGCAAGAAGGGGAATAGCGGGAATAGTGGCAAGGGTCGTGGCAGGAGTCCTTCTAGAACTCGGCCGAGTGTGCGTTGTTGGGACTGCAACGAGACAGGGCATCTTAGGAGTTCGTGTCCTAATAAGAAGAACTCCGATGAAGGTTTGAATTCTGCTTTTAAGAGTGCTTCTGATTCAGATGATGGTGATGCACTGGTACTTAGTAGTGTGGAACCTTGGGTCATGGATTCTGGTGCATCAGTTCATGCCACCCACAGTGCTGATTGCATGCAGGATGTTAAAAAAGTCAATTTTGGCAAGGTTAGGCTTGGAAACGGTAAGGTTCTTGATGTGACTGGCATAGGTAATGTTGTCTTGGATACTTCTTTCGGTACTACCTGGACTTTACTTAATGTGAGGATTGTTCCAGAGCTCAAAACAAGTTTAATCTCTGTTGGGCAATTGGATGATTAGGGTTTTGATGTGAAGTTTGGTGGAGGAAAGTGGACGGTGTTCGAGAAACATCGAGTTATTGCTAGGGGTTTCAAGAAAAGTTCGTTGTATCTTGTGCCTGTTCCGTCTGGGGAAATGACCACCCCTGTTAAGACGAACGCCAAAGTTGGGCTCGCTGATTCGGTAGTTAAACGAGTTCGGTCGACGGTAAAGAACTCCGGGACTCCAGCTGCTTGAGCGTATTCGGAAGTCTGAACGTATACGGGAATTTCGTGATAGTGGGAGTAGCTCGACACAGTCAGGGAATCTACGTTGGGTTCGAAAGACTAGGGATCCGAATGAAATCTCTCCTGAGAAGTTACCGTCATTGGAGAGTGTTCCTCTGAGAAGTCCTGAATCTACTTTGTGGGAGTCAGATGGGATTGAGGATGTGAAGCTGAGGTCTGCTAAGACCGTGTTGGGGCCATCTGAGGCTCCAACGGGGCCTTCTGTTTAATAAGCGGGGGTCCGCTGCAGGTGTACTATGGTTTGAAGTTTGGTTTGTTCGTTGACCTGACCTGTTCTTCTGTTCCATGTGTTTTGGGATTACTGTTTTTGACCGGGATATTGTTTGCTTGAAAGGCGGGCTGAAGTTTTTCGCAAGGTCTTCAAGTGGGAGATTGTTGGGCGTGAAGTCCTTGGCTTGGGCCAGATCTAAAAGAGGCCTGTTTTAATCAGGGCTGGCTGGCTTTTAATTAGGCCTTAATTAAAAGGCTGGTTCTAATTAGGTTTCTTGGGGACCAAGTTTGTAAACCCTAGCTGTCTCCTATATGTACTGGTCTATTGCATTGTAATTCGGTGTCATATTGAGCTTAATAAAATCCCTAGTTGCAGCCGTGGATTAGTTCACACACTTTGTGTGAGATACCACGTTAATTCTCGTGGTGTTCTTATTTATTTTCTGTTTTGCTTCCGCTGTGCAACCCTACTGTTCCTAACACCAACAAGAAACATTAAACCACCTAATGCTTGATGGAATAATGGAGAAACACACTCATTACATAATCAAAATATGAAGAACAAACGTGATGATCAGAATCAAAAGGTTTTGAGAGATAACGGTTATAAACGGCTAAATTAGAGAGTGTGTTCTAAGGAAACCCTAGCTAAACCGTAGTTGGGTATATAAAGGCAATGATCTTCCATTTAGCTCCCTTCCTCTTTCTCTCTTGACACTCCTAGCCCTCCTGCTTCCATCTTCTATTATTTGACACTCTAAGTCCCTCTTCTTTATTATATCCTTAAAGACACAAAACATAAAACATTCCAAGTTAGAACATGATCAAGATGCATAGTTTAACACCCCTCCTCAGCTTGATCATGAGAAGGGGTCAAACAATCCAAGCTGGGTGCACAAATTCTTGTGTTGGTTTAGAGGAAGCCCTTTTGTAAACAAATCTGAGATATTCTCTTCAGAGGCAATCGTTTCAATAATCCCTAACAGATCTTTTCTCTTGTAAAAAATAAATCAAGCTCAAAATGCTTTGTCTTTTCATGAAAGACAGGGTTGGCAGCAATTTGAATTGCTGCCTTGCTGTCACAGAAAACACTAACTAGTCTGGTTTTGTGCACCCCAAGCTCTTCCAAGATTTTTGACACCCAAATAATCTCACATGTAACATCTGCTAGTTGAGGATCTAGAGATAGTTTGTTGTTTTTTGCTTTATCCAAGAGATAGGACAACCACCTAGAAAAAGTGTATCCAGTGATACTTTTTCTAGCAGTCACCTTCTTGGCCCAGTCAGAATCAACATAAGCAGAGAGGGAGAAGGTAGAATTCCTTTTAAAAAGGATCCCTTTACCTGGAGAGCCTTTCAGATATCTAAGCACTCTCATAGCAAGTTTCAAATGAGAATCATGGGGATCATGCATAAACTGACTAAGTACATGAACAGCATAAGAGATATCAGGTCTAATAAGAGTAAGATAGATGAGTTTCCCAACCAGTTTTTGATATTCAGTAATGTTCCTTAATGGAGCATCACTGGTATTATCTTTGTCAATCACAAGATTGGTCTCAATGGGTGTTTGAGAGGGTTTGCAACCAAGAAGGCCAAATTCAGTGAGTAAATCAAGGCAATACTTTCTCTGTGTCAAACAAAGACCATTCTTTTCATCAATAACTTCTATGCTAAAAAAGTATTTAAGCTTTCCTAAGTCTTTAATAGAGAACTTAGTACTTAAAAACAACTTACATTTCTCAATTTCATCACTGCTATTTCAAGTGATGATAATGTCATCAACATAAACAAGTAAAGCAACAAAGGATTTGTTAATGGTTCTAGTGAATAAAGAGTAATCACTTTTGCTTTGAACAAAGCCAATTTCAAGTAAAGCTCCAGTCAGTTTTTCATTCCACTTCCTAGGGGCTTGTTTAAGCCCATACAAAGATTTAACCAGTTTGCATACCCTAGGGTCAGAACTGGAATGGTATCCAGGAGGTGGAAGCATATAGACATCTTCAATAAGGTTATTAATATCAAGTTGGTAAATCGGTAACGAGAAGATGAGGAATCCAAAACGATTCAACAATCTTGAGCCTATGCTCTGATACCATGAAGAAATAATGATTTAGACATGACTGAATACACAAATGATTGATATATTATTAACTAGATAAAAAGGTTCATACATAATCCAGAAAAAGAACCAACAAGAAACATTAAACCACCTAATACTTGATGGAATAATGGAGAAACACACTCATTACATAATCAAAATATGAAGAACAAACATGATGATCAGAATCAAAAGGTTTTGAGAGATAACGGTTATAAACGGCTAAATTAGAGAGTGTGTTCTAAGGAAACCCTAGCTGAACAGGGTATATAAAGGCAATGATCTTCCATTTAGCTCCTTTCTTCTTTCTCTCTTGACACTCCTAGCCCTCCTGCTTCCATCTTCTATTATTTGACACTCTAAGTCCCTCTTCTTTATTATATCCTTAAAGACACAAAACATAAAAGATTCCAAGTTAGAACATGATCAAGATGCATAATTTAACATAAAAGAGCTTAAAGATACGAGTAAACTGAAATTTATGTATATCCAAACAAATTAGGTAACAGAATAAGATTAATATATTATTCAAGTAATATGTTTAAGCATATAACAACGTATTTTTAATTTCTTGATGTTTGTTTTTAGATAAGCTTCTAATAACAAGTAGCCTTGTATTAGAGTTGGCTAATAGCATAGTATTCTGATCAAGCTTTCATGCTTTCAGCTGTGAACGAAAGTTGAGTTTGAATGAGTGGTGCTTCCACATCTGGCAGCTTAAAAGTTGCATTCTCACATTGTGTACAACAAGTCAGAAACTATGACTACCATCACTACCTCTGCCTTCTTGAACTACCCACAAATATGCGTCGAGCTGGTTTTGCTCTACGCGCCTTCAATGTTGAAACGTCCAGGGCAATGGATGTTGCTTCCGACCCCAAGATTGGGTTGATGCGACTTCTTTGGTGGCAAGATGCCATTGACAAGATCTTCAAGAACAAAGTAATTGAACACCCGACAGCCCAGGCGCTTGCATCTGTCATATCTGAGCAGAAAGTCAGCAAGAGCTGGTTGAAGCGGTCTGTTGAGGCTCGTATAAATGATGCTCAAAGGGATGTTGATGATATCTATCAAACAATAGAAGAGTTGGAGAAATACGCTGAAGATACGTCTTCTACTATTCTGTATACAACGCTTCAAGCGGGTGGTATAACATCAACTGCTGCAGATCATGCAGCTTCACATATTGGTAAGGCAAGTGGGCTTCTTTTGCTCATTAAGTCACTTCCTTACCATGCCAACCGTAACCACCAATTTTCTTATATACCCGTTAAAGTGGCGGAAAAACATGGGTTATTACTTAAGCAAGGAGAGAGGTTAGAGATTAGAACAGATTCACGTGAGAGGCTTAATGATGCAGTTTTTGATATGGCATCTACGGCCAATGCCCATTTACAGAAAGCTCGAGCCTTGGCTGAATCAGTCCCCAAAGAGGCGCGATCGATACTTTTGCCTGCTGTGCCATCACAGGTAATTCTGGATTCTTTGAGTCGTGTGGGGTTTGATGTGTTTGACCCCAGGCTAAATCGTGGGATTTTGGGCATTTCTCCATTGATGTTTCAGTTGAAACTGAAGTGGCATTCATGGAGGGGTGTATACTAATGGTTTTAGTTTTGTTTCAAATTTTCCTGATTAATAACGAAGGCATTAGGTATCGGAAGGATATTAAAATATACACCAGAATATGAGTGGAGCGCATTGTAGTTCATTCGGATGATGCTCATGATTTTGTACCGAATGTTGTTTAAGTTGGATCTCATTCACTGACATATATTGAAGGGAGCATGTTATATTTGTGTGATACAATTTCCCCCCCTGCCTTTTACTCTTTTTAACTGCAATTTGTCAATTTCCTTCCCAGAAGGGAAGAACAACCTATTAGAGTTAAGATGCAAGTATATAGTTAGTTTCAATCCAATAAATTCTTTATTTAGGAGTGTCCTAAATTATGACTTAGCATGATAGTTATGAAAAATTGCAGATCAAGAAAGTCACAACAAGCAAGAAATAACTGAGCCTTTCATCACTTTGAAACAATCTATCCACTACAGGAAAAGGATGTTCTAGGACGCTTTCATGGAACATTTTTTTTATTGTGTGGTTTCCTGATAAATACTATACATATTATGGGACGAGTATTATGATGGAACTAATAGGACACTAATATGTAAGTCCTGGTAACTTAACTTATATAGGATGCTTGTCCATTAGGGTTTAATAAATAACAATTTATTGTCCTAGTAACTAAACAATATGTTGTTTTTTAATATTTTTTGAAAAGGCCGGCATAAAATAAAACTGATCATAACTTAATCAACTCTTTTCTAATGTTCTATTACTTAAATGTTGAAGCACTTGGTCACCCTTCCTGAGCATTTAGAATGGTAGGGTTATACGTTCTTATAACCACTAAGTGGTCGCCTCCGTCTCTGACATGGTAGATGCATGATCACTAGGTAACAACGTGATTCTTAGCAAGGCGTGTTTGTGTGTTTTGTAATATTTGTCAGTTATTAAAAATCAATGTGATCCACGACTGTAATAGGCTGAATATGTCTTCTGTGAAATAACAATGATACTGATGTTACAATGTGATGATGGTGTAATTAAGGCTCTACTTAGAGAATTATTTTGGACATTTTTAAAGGTTGTTACTTTTCTTTTAATTTCACCTGCAGCAAGTTAAATCAAGAAGTAGAAATCACGGATGATCTGTTGACTGCCAATGTAAATTAAAAAACACCTTCATACACTCAAGAGTGAGACCAAAGACTTATGATTAGCTAGGTTGAACTGGGCTAGTCTATCATCAGGTCGAACTGGGTATATCATGTTATCAAATTCCACCCCTATACTTTTTTTTTTATCATTACATCTCCCTAAGGTGGCTTTTTGCTTCATTACACACCCTTCGCTTTAACGGACGTTAGTGTGGACCCGTTAAACCCTTGCACATAAGGGTATTTTAGTCTTTTACCTCTAAAACACCCTCTTTGCTGCTGCTTCTTTCTTCCTTCTTTTACCAAGAGAGAAAAAGGTCAAAAACTATAAAAGAAGCCCCTAAAGTCTATATCTTCTTTTCAATCGACACATATACATCCATATTTGTATCAAGCTAGAGATATATAAAACAAAAATATAAAGCAACAGCGATGGTGGGTGCTCCAAATAAAAAACCAAAAGGAATCAATAATACACATATCTATCTATATCTATCTTTCCATATACCAAAACACCAAAAATCACAACCCTAGATCCAATTACAAAAATGAATCTAGTCTATATAGTACTTAATAAAGCAAGAGTGAAGATGGATGTGTGGTTTTCATTTTGGTATAATATATCGGGGAGCAGCAGCAGGGATAATCGAGATTATCGAGAGGGTGAAGGGGTGGTTCGGAATTGCACATAACGGTATATGGGCAGCTCTTGGGTTTGGCGGTGATGGTTGGGATTTGGGTCCGACAGCCCCGTATTTTGTTGGGGGTGATTGGAAAAGCATGTATATGAAATATTTTTGGATTTTATATTTTTGTGTTTGGATTTGGAAAAAAAAAGGTTGAGTTGAATCTAAAAAAGAAGATGAAGAAGAAAGAGGGTGTTTTTGGTGAAAAATACTAAAATGCCCTCATGTGCAATGCACATTAGGGGATTAACGGATCCAAATTAACGTCTGTTAAGGTGAGGGGCGGCTAATGAAACAAAAAGTCACCTTAGAGAGATGTAATGATAAAAAAAAGTATAGGGGTGAAACTTGATAATTTGATATACCCCAAGGGCATGTAATGAAATTAACTCTTGATAGAATTAGATAGCCAAATCCATTCATATATCTTTTTTTCAAGATTCCCCGTAATTATGTCGTTGGACCACATGGGAGTGACACTAGTTGCATCATACAATAATTCAAAGAGTTAATTACATTTTTCGTCCTTGTGGTTTGTACCAACTTTCATGTATCATCCCTGAGTACACGAAATTACGCGTTTCATCCCTAAGTATGGAATTCCGTTAACAAGTTTGGTCCACGACACAAACGGACGTTAAAAAAAAGTTAATTACACTTTTAATCCAAGGGTATATTTGTCATTTCATCCTTACCTTTTATTTAATTAAAAATAAATATTTATCATCATCATCATCATCATCTTCTTCAACCAACATCACCGGATCTAAACCTATGAACAAAAACATATCTCTATACATATATCTCTATATATTATGGCATAGGGTAACACGACCAGGAAAAGGTCAACCCGACCAGGGGCATTAGCGGCGACGTCGCCGCTAATACTCTGTTACTGACGGGGGCCCCGCTAATATTCTGTCAGATTAGCCGTTACTGACATGGGGGCCGCAGTATTAGCGGCGACGTCGCCGTTAATGCTGCCTGGTCGGGGTTTGACTTTTTTGGCCTGGTGGGCTTACGCTCCTCGATAATTTATATATCAAAAACTCAAGACTTTTTTCCATCTTCAATTTCTGAATTTTTTTACTTTCTCTCTCCCCTTCTCCTTATTCCGGCCACCCCGATGAGACACTCAATTCTTGTATATATATATAATACTTGTATATAAGAAATACACAAATACACTTTACAGACACTCATCTCTCTCTCCCTTTTCTGATTCCGGCCACCCCCACCGCCGGACTGCTGCCCCACCTCGCCGGAAAAAGAGCAATCATCCAACCCCTAACACCACCTGATGCCATCTCTGTCGTCGTGACGTCGCCATCGCGCCGTCACCGCCATGCCACCTGAAAGTCACTACCGCGTCACCACATGATAGGTAGCCGGATCTTGGTCCCACCACAACACCACCACCACTATCATCATCATCATCGTCCCACCACCGCCCATTAACGGATCTGAAAAAAAAGATGTTTTCCGGCCACCTTACCACCACTAAGATCCGGTCTCCTCGCCCCACTACCACCAACAAACATACACGTCGATGATGGTCTTTTTCCGACGGCTAGATCCGGTGGCCACTGTCAATAGATCCGGTCAAAATCACCGGTGGTGGTGGACAACAAAACGAGATCCGTGAAGATCCGTGGTGGTGGCAAAGGATTCTCGTTCCAAGGGGTAAAGGATTCCGACATATTTTCTTTATTATCCTTTTCAAACTCATTTCAATCGGTACAAATACATACCGATTGATCTAAAGAAAGATAGAAATAGAAAGAAAGTATAAATTTGTTGATGCCGGATCTAGTGATGGTGATGCCGACAGTGATGGACTGTGGTGGTGGTGCTTGCAATTACTAAGAGATTTGGTGGCAGTGGTGGTATAAATTTGTTGAGATATGGTTTAAAGTTTTTATATATGTAGACATTATGTTGAGATCGAAGTTCATTGATATGTGATAGATATTGACATTGTTATAATAGATATAGATATAGATATGTTATAGATGGATTGATGAAGATGATACAGCCATACACGGATACATATATTAACCTTTTTGTTAAATTATATATGTATAAATTTTGGGAATTGTAATTCCTGGGAAAGATTTCTTTTCATTTTTTGTTGGTTACACTTTTGGTCCCTATAAAAATTTCTAACCATTTTACCCTTTGCGTGCAACTCACGTGACCCCCAACTTAACGTCTGTTTGGGTAGTGGACTAAAAGCGTTGACGGAGTTCCATACATAGGGACGAAACGTGTAATTTCGGATACTCAGAGACGGTCTGTGAAAGTTGGTACAAACCACAGGGACGAAAAATGTAATTAACTCTAATTCAAAATTCATCATACTCTAAAAAATAAGATAGGAGAGGTCATATGAGTCGAGACCACCAAAAAGGAATATAAACTCATGATCAATAATTTCCCAATATAGACAATGGGAAGATACATAAAGGTCCAAAATACAACCTAGCTTGTCTTTTAGACAATCCGCTAACCTACATAAAACCCATATAACAAAAACAATAATAGCAACACTACAACCATGTGTACATACATTTTTGATCAACCCCACAAAAGCATAACGAGTGACGACCCGACTAAAGCTAAGAAACCAAAAGCGGTGGTTTCTTGATGTAGCATGAACCCGTTACTAACATCAGTATTGATACCAGCTCCTGATGAACCCGAGCCGTATCCACCTCCTAAAATACCGGTGTTGGTTGGGTTGTTTCCGTAGGGAGAAGTGGTGGTGCCACCTGTTGTCACGGTGGTGGAGCCCGGTGTCTTTGTGTTTCCAGGTGAAGCAGTCACGGTGTTACCACCACTGCACAAACCAAATCATAAAAGTTAGGAAAAGTTATTTATAGTATCTATTTTTCCTTTTTGATATACTACATATATATTTTATTATAAGATAAAGATAAGATGCTTCTAGGCCAGTGTAGCAATGTGATGACATTTTTGTCCTTCCGACAACCAAGAAACAATATCTATCATTTGTAACTGATCATGCAATAAAAGATACATGAGGCATTGCCAAAAAGGACGGACCTCGACCTACTTTCTATCAAAAGAAAACAATCGCTACTTTAGTTTTCTCTTTTTGACCTTATCTGACCCTCACAATTACTATGGATAAAGTAAATATATGCGATGGTCAAAGTCTTGTATAATGTCTTGCTAATAATTAGGGAAAAGTAAGATTCACATGATCCTTAAATTCAAATCTTTTAAGTTGCAAACATAAAGAACTTGAGACAATTTATACTAGAGATCGAGGATCCTAATCATAAAAGATATTATGATTTCACGTATCACATATGTTATCCATATACATGAAAAGGAAATTGTGTCAAGACATGAACATCATATATTCTCAGATCACTTTTTGTTTACTTGCTAGAACATACTAAATGCTCGATCCGTACGGGTTGTGACATATACCAGCAACTTATCAATAGACTTAAAAACCGGCTCAAAGATATTGCTCAATTTAATGTATGCATTTTATTGGATGGCTTTCTAGTTGGGTTTATTGATCATTTTTCATAGTTTAAACAAGAAAGATTTCTACAAAAAACTTTGTGAAACTAATATTGTGACCTAGAAGGTTGTACATGAACTTATGATGATATTTTGATGTATTTATTAAAAAGTTTGATACATTAATCAGAAAGTCCCTTAAAAAAGACCTAGAACAATGTACAGAAAGTAAATACAAAACCACAATGACAACTCTATATAAATAGTTAATGATCATGGCTCCAGAAAAGGGATGGTACACTCTTGAAACATATCTTTCAAGATTATTTGAATGATGAATTGAATTTGGTCAGGCTCATATATAGTTAAGATTTGTCAGATGAGTGTACAACTATATAAGCAAAAGGTGCAACTAGAAGGTTAGAATTAGTTAAAGTAAGAGGTTGATGTTGGTCCACATTGGTTAAAACCCAAATGGACATTGGATACTGAGCATAAAATGGGGATGATGTGGGTATGATACAACTTGGTAAAGCATGATGGTACAAGTCATAAAACATGATAATAATTAAAAAGGACATAACCTAGATTTTGTCAAAAAGTGAAAGATTAAAGTGGCCGGTTTTGTTTGGCTTGAGGCTATGGGTGGTCAGTGGGACCCGTTTGTATTTACTCTTTCGTTTCAAATGTTTTTTTTTTCCGAAGTCTATAAATCAAAGCATACGGGTCTATATGGGTCGATTTCAAATTTTCAATACATTTGATTTGGTTTTGGCTAAACAAAATCAAAAAGTTCGACTTGTGAAAATCATCAATTTAGTAACTTATATTCCATATATGTAAAAAAAAATAGTAGTAAGTACATACCTGGCTGAAGAAGGATACGTGCACCCATTATTACCTGTTAATAATAAATACAAAATAAAAAGTGACAACAACAAAAAATAACATCAAACGGTGTGACAGTATGTACAATACATAAAAAATAAAAATAAAAACATATTTATTAGCACAATTATTATTTTGCCTTAAAAAACAAAAGTATGTATGTCAGTATGTGTAATAGATAAGTAAGGGAATATATACTAACTGGGATCAGAGGTGACGATCATGGCTGCACCATTGAAGTTACAGGCCTCAGGGGTCTGGCCCTTGGCTTGGAAGTAGCTGTTGACTGCATAGTTGCAGTGGTCAATGACTGTGTTCGGGTTGTAACATTTCCCACCTTGATGTGTTTGGGTGCAGTCTGCACCGTTTCCACAAGCATAGTCTATTGCCATTTGAAGCGTTTTATCATTTCCTCCTTTTTTGCACACACACCATGTCCCACCTATACATACATATACACCCCATGGTTAACAAGGATTATATTGTACAACAACTCATTTTATGTCTAGTTCTTGATAAGTCATGATTAATTCTTCATGTCAAACTCCCTGTATATAGTAGTATACAAGTACAAGTCAATATAGCATGATTTTAGTTCAAAATGTTTTTAGCATGAAGGTAAATTTACTCTCAAGAGAAAATATTGTTATTCCAACAAAAAAAAGAAAAAAAAAAGTTACAAGTACAAGCATAAGACAACATCAAACACTAAAAAATAAATAAATATAGAATCTCTATATGAACTCATCATGTTATGCAAATAAAGATAAGTATAATCCTTTTATTGGTATGTATTTCTAGAAAATCCATACAAATGTGAAATGCACAAGTTTTATTGCAACATGAACAAGCTACTAAAGTACGAGCTACTTTAATTTGGTCAAATGATTTTACCAACCATTTGGGGTTTAACTTTTTGTGGGTATTTATGGATTAAGACTTCTTGTTTGTTCTTTTTCTCATATGTGTTGGTTGCTAAATACATTAATAAAGATTTCTTGAGTGTTAAATAATTAAACAAGTAACAATCTAAACTTACTGGAATGAGCAACCATTGACAACATAAGAAGAGCAACAACTAGAATAGCCATTGGTGTGCTTGAATGCAAAAGTACAAGAAGCTTGGAGAAGATAGAAAGAAAGAGAGAGTGTGTGAGAGTATATGATTTTGTTGGGTTTAAACTTTAAATAAAAAAGGTATATTTACTCTAAAGAGAAAATATTGTCAAGGCTAGAAGAATGTTATTGCAGATGGATAGACATAGTGCCAATGTGTGTTGTATGGGAGTGTGGATGTGGGTATTCCAGCTCTGGAAAACAAAAATTATTAGAGAGAATGTATATTTTATGATTTTCCTTTAAGTAAAAAAATATAACGCTCGCGTAATATAATATGACGGGAGTAAATATTTTCTATCGTTTGCATCCGTCAATCTTTTTATGGTAGTTTTTGATGGTGGTTTAAATATACTTATGATTTTCATAAAACTATAGTAAAACATCTATAAATTAATATGTTGGGATCAAAATACCGAGATATTATTATATCGACAAATCAATAATTTATTAATTTAAAGAGGTTTTTCGATGTAAATTTTGGTACAGACATTCGTTAGCTTGAGAACTTAATTACCAGTATGCATTATCAACACAAAATGGATGTGAATCATTTGCTAGATTATTCTGGTAAATATAATGAATATTATGTGGTTTAAAACGTTGAAGAAATTGTGGCGAATACCATTCGAAAATCCGGTTGATGACAAATTGAAGTTGAGGATTATTCGGTAGCTTTGAAGTCACTGAAAGAAACAATGCAAACAACAACAATTTTTGAGTACAATTAAGAGATTTAAAGATAATTATAATATAGATTTGAAGTTCAACAAATTAAAAACAATCTTTTGGTTTATGTTTTAACACTCATTGTTGTCGGTAGTCTTTTTGGGTGCAGTGCAGTATCTTTACTCTCAATATCGGTGCATTTCACATCTTTTGTACCTTGTTTTTATTGATATTGAGTTTTGTTTTTGGTGTTGTATATTTTGTAAATGTCATTATGGAAACATAAAAAGACTTTGTTAAAAATCCAAGAAATAAGATGATGAATGTTTTTTGATTCAAAGGAAAGGGGAATGTGTTCACATATCATGTTTTTACGATTTTAAAAGATTTTGTATGAAATTTCCAGATTACATTAATTCATTTTCAATAATAGAAACGATTTTAGTAATGATGAACTATAATTTAGTTTTTGTTAACAGAATTAATGAAGTTTAGTAACCTAAAGTTTGGTTAGATCCTAATTAAAATTCAAAATTGAAAATTGCTTTCTAGTGGAGGCCTGACATATGGCCCAGGCAGCGAATGTACTATTGTCGATATGGGCCTGCACCTGTGGGGTACTATTTTTAAATTTGGCTATGGCCTTCCTTTTCAACGGGTATAATTCAATGTTTTAAATACCGACATTTTTGTTTGGTTTATGTCTCCTTACAAATATCAAAAACTAAATTGTTTCAACGGATATGAAAAGAGAGAGGAAGAAGGCATCCAACTTTTAACCTTGCTTGTCATACACTCGTACACACTGGTACAATGGTAATGTTAAAGCCCTTGGTTCAAAGTGATTTTAGGATATAATGTACATTTCAAACTTTTTTGACGGCTTCCAAAATGTCTTTGAACTAGTAGTGTATCTTTTTTTTTGAACGACATTCTATCCTACCCCTAAATTACATGTATGCCTAGAAACCAGCACTCTCGAAAAACCTCCTATCAATCCACCCCCATAAATGTGGGAAGTGAGACTCGAATCCAGGTGGATCCTCCCAAGGTCAAAGACCTTACCAATGGGCCACCAACCTCATTGGCTGAACTAGTAGTGTATCTAATATATAGACGCATTTTAATTTCGGTTACACAGTTCAAACATTTCAACACTCATCAAACACAAGGTTTCAACAGTTCACACAATGTTAGATGCACTAAGATCACTGTCAACTGAAAGCAGTAACAACAAAAGTCAATGTTTTACTAAAAGCAAACCTGGTGGCAAATAAGCAAGAAAGCTTTACAGGATAAACTGGAACGACTAAAAGTCAAAAAGATCAGCTGATATATCCGTGTGCTTTGTCAATATTCATCACCTTATCTACAAAGCAAAGAGACAACACTCCACGTCTCCCTTATTCCAAATCAGAATCGAAAAATCCAGCATCCTTCATTTCAGAGTAGTAGGCATTATCCAAAAGCAAGTCTTCCTCCTGCAAACACCAAATCATGTTATTTCTCAAGAATAATATGGACTTCAATTGTAAACCACAGCAACAACAAATATACCTGGAAGAAATCTGCAAGAAAAGTTACATACACAAAGGGAAGATAAAGAGTGTGGTAGCAGATAACGATGAACTTATACAGCCTGCAAGAATAGAATAAATCAAATACAAACAGGCATAAGTGATTCTATATACGAGAAATTTGGTACATAGTAATACTCTTTGAGAATCTTTGTTTCTGAATGTCGATACTTTCTTCTATGAATTTATAAGTTTAGCTGTATTTACTTACCAAAGTCCAAACCCCACACCAACAGCAGCAAGCCCACACCCAAATAATGCAATTGCAGAGACCACGAACATGGCAACAACATAGTTGTAGAATGCTGGTCGAGCTGCATACAGAATGATGGCACATTAGATAACAGTTTTTCGATCAAGGGCAATTATATAGGTGTAAGTAAGAATTAAGTGGGTGTTCTTAGAATTAGAACCAACTTACGAGGTAGCTTATCTCTCCACTTTGAGTAATGAACAAAAAGAATATAGCCATAAGTGCAAGTCAGCAATAGTTCGTCAAGCGTCCACAAGCCCCATTTCCCTCGATGGGTGGTTTCACCATCCATAAAAAGTGGGACATGGAATCCAAACACACAAATAGCCTGATGATGGAAGAAGATAGAATCAAAAATGACAAGAAAAAGATTATAATATGCATGCGTTAAGAACTATAAAATGAGACGCAGATAATGCAAAAGTTCTAGAAAAATGGCATTGAAAAGTAGTAACAAAGAAGCCGCCGTTAGATTAAAATAACTCAGTATTAAACTGTTGGTAGCAGGTATTACCTTTAGAAGTATATCTGCTCCAACAATGAGCCCTGAAATAATGAAGGTGTGAGCTAATGCTTCCAACCCACTGGCATAACTCTCCTGAAGTAAAAAGGCCACCAAGCTAATCTCTAGACATAGTGTTGCCAACGCAGTGAGCAATGACAACAAGTTCCAAGATAAGTCCTTCCCAGGAATACACTGCCATACCTGCATCAAAACAATCTGGAATTTAATATCACTCGATTTCTTATCAGCCAAATAATAAAGAAAATGATTCTGCATATACAACATTCCCTCAGGCTGAGGTACGACTACATCCCACCTCCCCATCTAACTCCAAAGAATCTAAATTGCCAAAAGTTGCACAAACTACACAATTATTAAAACAACAGTTGTATTACCCTAGTCAGGATCTTCTGTCTGTAATTAGATCATAGACACTAGAAATCAATATATTTACCCAATACACCCCTATGACTTCTTTGATGATAAGTATTAAGTAGACTTAACAAAAATATTGAATATGCTAAAAAATGCACACATACCAATCATGGATCATAGAAGACACTTGGAACACTTTATGAAGATAACATACAGTAAAATTAATGAACTACCTAAAGAAACATGTATTCTCTGACCATGTGTTTTAAACTTGACTACTTAAATTGTGCACTTCTGGGGATGTACTTAAGATATACACCTTAGCATGGGTTACCCTTTATGTCCTGCGATCATTCTGTACACATCTTCTATGTATTTCACTATTTCCAGTACAATTAATACCTCCACTCCACTAATCACTTCAAGTTTGAGACATCATTCTATGAGGTAAGAGTATGTCACAGATCAAGGAGCAGTCAGCCTGCTTAAAAGGGATCATGTCATTAGATCTCCAACAAATAAATTTCCTACTAACCATAAAAGGTATTCAAACACATCTCTAGGTTTGCCTGCTACTTGAACAGATCGCTATCCACAAGCCATCAAATTCTGAGTAGACTGGGTTGCATGATACCATTCATAAAATAGTGCACTTATTAGCGTAACTATTTAAAAGGGAACCCTGTAAAAATCAATTTTTGCAGATGCAGTTCAAATGAAACAGGGTACGAAAACATGCGCACACTGAAGCTAATACATAGCAGACAATTGCTCAAATCCTATTTCAACCAGATAGTCCTTTTGACTTTTCCATCATCAAACAGTTACAATTGTAAACAAAACAAGAATTCTTGAGCAAAGATTTGAACTTGGGACCTCCTCAACCATAAATAGGCACCCCTTACTACTAGACCAAGGAGTCACTTGTGTTATTATTTTGCCCGTTTTAATACATATATCTTTCCAATTCTGTTATTATGTTTACTCATTTAAAAAGAGTCAATTTTTCCTTTCGGGGCCGGTCTTCCACGACATATGTGGGGGCGTGGGGCCACCGCATTGCACGGGCACCCATATAGTATGCTCTTACTTAAAGCATAAGATATGCCAATTGCCCAACAGTGCTTACATGAGTAATCAACGAAGTGAACTCCTATTCATGAGTCAATATACAACACCGGTATTTTGAATAGAGCCTGCTTGACCATGATAGATGACCACAATTTGTATCATTGAGCAAATGACCACAAATAAGCATAGTTATACCACAAAAAAAAAACGAGTAACATGATATATGGGAAGGAAATGAAACGAAAGTAGGACCTGAAGAGAAGACCAGGCGAGATTAAGAGTGGCGGAGAACCAAAGGAGGACATAATAAGTGATCATAACATGTGAGCGACGATTTCGAAGCTTTTTGATATTTTTTTTGAGATGAAACCCTAGATAAACTACAAATAATATCGCCGGGATTGATAGGACTGCTGTGTACCATAATCCATCGCAATTGTAGCTTTGATTTGCTGATGATGATGGTGATGCTGATGTGACATCAGTAATGGCAGGAATGGTGCCAGGTTGAATTATAGAAGGATCTGGATCACTGTTGTTCATATTATACTTCAACATGAACTCGTCATATGACTTTAGTAGGGTGTTGAGGATCATGTTTGTGGCCAACTCAGTACTGTGAAGAACAAGCCTTTGCAGGTTATCTAGATAACTTTTCATCTATAAAAGATGAGAAAAAACTAATTCCTGAGTTCCCTTATCCTACATTTGACCAGGTCCTTTAAGCAGTTCACTTGGTTGATGGGTGTTGATCTGTCTAAGATACATGAATAAGATGTGTTCATTTTCTTCAGTATATTCAAATTCAATTTTTCTATTGATACTATATAAAATGTTGATACTTTGTAAAATGAGTGAGATTTGTTTCTTTAGTTCTGTCCTTAAGAAGTAACCTTTTATGCTTGCCTTGCTTGATGTTACTTCACTTATTCATGTGACTTGTCTAGTTGCTTAGGTTCCACGCCAGAGACCAACGTTGCTACTTGATCAAATTCCAAATTATGACTCTTAAATGAGAATTCAGTTTATCTATCTATCTCTATCTATACTACATTATAAAACATTTGTTCCCTCCAAAATTTTCAACTTTAAGTAGTTGATAACCCCAAAATACCCCTTTCTTTGTTCATTAATTTAAACATCTAAGAGACTTATAATACCAATTATTTACAACATAGCCCTCAACCTTTAAAATAGCTATATCACTCCTTTTTACATCAATCACTTTTACATTAATATCAACACCGCTACCACCGCCACCACCACCCGTTGCCGTCGTCGCCACATCGCGCGGGCATTTGTCTAGTATCTATCTATCTATCCACATTATAAAGCATTTGTTCCCTCCATTTTTTGCCACTAAGTAGTTGATAATTGATAACTCTAAAATGCCCATCCCTTGTATAGTTATATTCACTATTTTTTAAACATCTCCACTTAAAGTACCTATGATATCTATTTAAAATACCTATAATACCCTTAATGAATTTAATCTATAACATCTACCATAACTCTTAAATAACTACACTACTCCTTTTACATCAATAACCTACACTACTTGCAGCCGCCAACACCACCGCATTGCGCGGGTACCCTTCTAGTTATATATAATGTCTATCGACTATCCAGAAGTGCATCTGGTATTATTGTCTCGGGAAAAAAGGAAACTAGATAGTCAATAATACAATATGTAACTAACTAACTATGTAAGTAGGTATAACTATAAGCTTCATATATAGTAATACATTACAATTTACAAATATCTAAACAAGCATTAGCTAGTAAAATTCCAAGTAATAGTATCCAGGAAAACTCAAACTAACCATTGACACAAAAAAAAAACGAGTAACATGATATATGGGAAGGAAATGAAACGAAAGTAGGACCTGAAGAGAAGACCAGGCGAGATTAAGAGTGGCGGAGAACCAAAGGAGGACATAATAAGTGATCATAACATGTGAGCGACGATTTCGAAGCTTTTTGATATTTTTTTTGAGATGAAACCCTAGATAAACTACAAATAATATCGCCGGGATTGATAGGACTGCTGTGTACCATAATCCATCGCAATTGTAGCTTTGATTTGCTGATGATGATGGTGATGCTGATGTGACATCAGTAATGGCAGGAATGGTGCCAGGTTGAATTATAGAAGGATCTGGATCACTGTTGTTCATTATTGCTATTATGGCGTCTTCTTCTTCATTATTATTATTCTGTATGTAAAACCTAATTTAGTGTCTGGATTCGATTGGGGGGTGAAATTGATTTTTTTGAAATCCCTAATTTGATGAATGAAATTGCAGTAGAGGGTGTATGGGATTTTGATGTTATATAGAAATAGCTTGCTGCTAGTCGTCTTTGAAATATTTGTTTGGATAGAAGCAAATTCAAGTTTGTGTTTACGAGGTTAAGCTTAATCAAATAAAAACTATCACAATACCCGTGCGTTGCTCGGGTTACACCGAATAAAGTATTTATATAACTTAGTTAACATATGCTATATCTTTGATTAACAAAATAGAAACATATTAGGCCCTTATAACATAAAACTAAACATAAAAAACAACTCCAACGATAGTTTTAAGAATTGGAAGTTTGGCAAAATATATCATTAGCTAACGCATACTGAATTTTGGGTCAAGACATATTGATAATTAGTATCTAGTACACATCTTAAAGGTGCCATCATTATGAAAATAATTCTCGAAGAAGCAATGTTTTGAGGGTGGATTGAGTTACTTTCTCGAAGAACGTACCAATGTTGTTAACATATTGAAAAAATATAATATTTGACAAACTATTAGAGCTCCCGATTATGTTTTCGTTGGGGGTATGAGTTATGTAAGTCGCCCGGTCATATATTTTTTGCCAATTACTCCTACAACATCATATTTTTTAGAAGTGGTATTCATGTTGGGGGTTGGCACGTTGACATGTTCATATACCTCAATCCCAAACCAACTTATATATAAATATAATTTGACCTCAATTGCTGTAAAACAACATCATATAAAATATAATTTGATACATTTATCGTAGTGTTGTGAGTATGTTATAATAGTAGAATAAGAATGAATTGAATTGAATGATGAATAAAATAACAACTATTCGTATATAGTTTAATCTTCTTCTTGCTTGCAACTTCACCTTCTTCTTTCTTCAATCTCTTTTGCAAACTCTAACTTAATTAAGCCAACACATCTGCCAAACGTAAAACTTTCATATTTAATCACATTATCATGAGAGACAACAAGATAGGGGGTTGTAAAGTATTACCAGTAGAACTTAACACATTATCATGCAGCGCTATAAACAAATTACGTACATTACTTGAAAATATATAGTAATATTTAAGTATCCAAAACATACCAAACTAACCATTGACACACAAAAAAAAAACGAGTAACATGATATATGGGAAGGAAATGAAACGAAAGTAGGACCTGAAGAGAAGACCAGGCGAGATTAAGAGTGGCGGAGAACCAAAGGAGGACATAATAAGTGATCATAACATGTGAGCGACGATTTCGAAGCTTTTTGATATTTTTTTTGAGATGAAACCCTAGATAAACTACAAATAATATCGCCGGGATTGATAGGACTGCTGTAACATCCCAAAACTTAAACGTATATGTTGACTAACGTCGTTAGGTCAAATTCTAAGTCCGTGATATGTTGTGTGGAAATACGTGTTTATATGTTTATGTGCCCTATATGTAAGATTTAATTATCTTTAATGAGTGACAACAAAGTAGATTTAATGATGTGTAAAAGGCCTATGTAGTGTGCGAAAGTGCTTTAGTGTGTTGTATGTATCCCCAATAGGTGTTTTAATGTGAAATAAAGTCAATATGAAGTCGAGGGACTAGTTTTGCCAAAGGTGTAAAGTTAAAAAACGGGATTAGGTTAAGATTAACCTAATCTAGGATCATTTTGGAGTAATTAACCTAATTAACCACACCTGTACAGCCTCTTCAATTCCTTAACTAAATTCGAAAGCAATTGATCAAGTTTTGGTTGAATTGATTGAGTATTTTGGGTTACTTTCAATTGGCTATCAAAGCAATCAGGTAATCAATGGGTTGTTATTGGTATTTTTCAGATCAAAAGATGTTTTATATTGATTCAAAACTGAGTTCAAAAAGGTTTTGCAATTAATTAGAGTTTAAAAGATGTTTTGGTTAATTGATGTTCATAATGGTGTTTAACGGGTGTATAAACGATCTTGATGATCGAAAGATGTTTAATTATGTCAAAAACGTGTTTTGGAAGAAGCCATTGTCGATCGTTTCTGGAAAAAATGAAGAACATGTTCGTTTTTAAATTCTGGACGAACTTAGGCTTAAGTTCGTTTGAGCCATCTTCGTAAAGCATAAACTCGTTTTCTGGAAACTATCTTCGTTTGACAAAACGAAGATCATCTTCGTTCGAAGCTAAAAACGAAGGCTAAGTTCGTTTGATGCTCAAATTCGTTTTCTGAAATCTATGTTCGTTTGATCAAACGAAGATGAACTTCGTTTGAAGTCTAAATTCGTTTTTGGAAACTTAAATTCGTAAGGTATAATCTGGACTTTTACGTAGTCAGTCCTAAGGTCATACAAGAGTTGTTTTAAGGTCCCTAATGACTTATATTTCATATGTTAATGTACGATAGGTGTCGGGGATTACTATTAAGCACTATTAGCTCTCTGTTTGCTCGCGTACACTACTACGAGGTAAGATACACTACTTTTGTCACGCTGAGGGTGCAACAAAAATGGTTTCATAAACTATAACCTCCAAAACGGTAATGTATAACCTATATTGTGGTTGGGTTGATAAGGGAGGTATTCGGGGATTAAAGATGACGGTGCTTATGTTTAAAATGTTTCCCCGTAAATACGTTTATGATATGATATATGATGATATGTTATGATGACGGTGGTTAATGATATGTTTACGATATGATATGTTATGATGACGGTGGTTAATGATATGTTGTAATGTTGTTATGTGCATGTATATGTGGCTTGTTCATCTAGAACACTAGACCTTTTTAGGTTGCCATGACACGTGCACGTTTTAAGGGCCCTAACGTGAAAAGATGATAGTATGGCTTAGTTTAGGTTAAAGGTGGAAATCTAAACTAAATATGATAATGCTCGAGCTAATTAGATGATAAGTGTTATGCATAACCTGTGCCTTACGGTGGTAATAGGTACATCGTGCCTTACGGTGGTAATAGGTACATCGTGCCTTACGGTGGTAATAGGTACATCGTGCCTTACGGTGGTAATAGGTACATCGTGCCTTACGGTGGTAATAGGTACATCGTGCCTTACGGTGGTAATAGGTACGTCATGCCTTACGGTGGTAATAGGTACGTCATGCCTTACGGTGGTAATAGGTACGTCATGCCTTACGGTGGTAATAGGTACGTCGTGCCTTACGGTGGTAATAGGTACCTCGTGCCTTACGGTGGTAATAGGTACATCGTGCCTTACGGTGGTAATAGGTACATCGTGCCTTACGGTGGTAATAGGTACCTCGTGCCTTACGGTGGTAATAGGTACATCGTGCCTTACGGTGGTAATAGGTACATCGTGCCTTACGGTGGTAATAGGTACCTCGTGCCTTACGGTGGTAATAGGTACATCGTGCCTTACGGTGGTAATAGGTACATCGTGCCTTACGGTGGTAATAGGTACCTCGTGCCTTACGGTGGTAATAGGTACATCGTGCCTTACGGTGGTAATAGGTACATCGTGCCTTACGGTGGTAATAGGTACATCATGCCTTACGGTGGTAATAGGTACATCGTGCCTTACGGTGGTAATAGGTACGTATAAATCGTGCCTTACGGTGGTAATAGGTACGTCATGCCTGACGGTGGTAATAGGTACGTCATGCCTTACGGTGGTAATAGGTACGTCATGCCTTACGGTGGTAATAGGTACGTCGTGCCTTACGGTGGTAATAGGTACGTCGTGCCTTACGGTGGTAATAGGTACATCGTGCCTTACGGTGGTAATAGGTACATCGTGCCTTACGGTGGTAATAGGTACATCGTGCCTTACGGTGGTAATAGGTACATCGTGCCTTACGGTGGTAATAGGTACATCGTGCCTTACGGTGGTAATAGGTACATCGTGCCTTACGGTGGTAATAGGTACGTCATGCCTTACGGTGGTAATAGGTACGTCATGCCTTACGGTGGTAATAGGTACGTCATGCCTTACGGTGGTAATAGGTACATCGTGCCTTGCGGTGGTAATAGGTACATTGTGCCTTACGGTGGTAATAGGTACGTATAAATCGTGCCTTACGGTGGTAATAGGTACGTCATGCCTTACGGTGGTTATAGGTACGTCGTGCCTTACGGTGGTAATAGGTACGTCATGCCTTACGGTGGTAATAGGTACGTCATGCCTTACGGTGGTAATAGGTACGTATGCCTACGGTGGTAATAGGTACGTCATGCTTACGGTGGTTAATGATATGTTTACGATATGATATGTTATGATGACGGTGGTTAATGATATGTTTATTGATTTCCTTTATGGAACTTATGTAATGACTATGTTATGATTGCTTTATGTTGGGCAATCTTATGGATTTCTTTTATTACAGATTTGATGCTATTAGTAACACCACCAATGTTTCTCAACTGTTTTCCTTAGTTGAGTATTTTCTTAAATCGTTTCCGCATGATTTAACGCCGTTAGGCGAAATTTTTTTGAAATCCATATTTTTACGAAACGGGTGTTACAAGTTGGTATCAGAGAAGTAGTTTAAGTGAACCAAGGCCTATTGACCATAGGATTTGGACTTAAACTTAAGATGCGCATGCTAGGTATTTGTAGGATGCCTTAGCTTTAACGTAAGATGATATAGGATGGGTTGGGACGAGTGCGAGTGTGATAGGGCTTATGAGATGTTTACGATACGAAGTATGTTTTAGCCTTATCTTTGCGCTTATCGACTCTATCTTTCAGTGAAGGAAAGATGGTTAACACTCGTCAAGGCAACTTACGACGCGATGGAGTTACTGCAAGCATTACCCCACCTGTCCATCCAGGTGCCGGTGCTAGTAATGCTGCCAATGCTGCTGCTGATGCAGCCAATACGAATAGAAATCGAGGAAACCCCCAGCAAGTAAATCAGCCAAGCCCATTAGGTCCTATGCCTCCGCCTCCCGGCAATCCACCTAGAGTTAACGAAGCAGTGGTGGAGCAAATCCCTAATGCAGCTGAACTGTACAACCTTGTGCTGACTCTCCAAGCCCAGTTAGCACAGACTCAAGAGCAACTGAACAACGCTCTTACTGAGAATGCTGAAGGAACTGATGGCAACTACTCAGTGCCATCTCACCACATTGAGCCACCAGTGGATAATGTTGTTGTTCCCCCTGTTAATGTTGATGTGGCTCCTCCTAATGTAGTTCAAGCTCCTCGATTTAAGTTCGAAAGTTTCCAGAAGTGTGGAGCTCAGAAATTCAATGGAACACTTAACGCAGTAGGCTGTATGGAATGGCTTGATGATACTGAGATGGTCTTTGAAGCTTGTGACTGTCCAGAGGATAAAAAGGTGTTGTGTGCGAGTAGAATGTTGAAAGAAGGTGCTCGAGATTGGTGGAAGAGCATTACTATTTCGCTGACTCCAGATATGGTATCTGCTATCACATGGGCTACCTTCAAGCAGAAGTTTATTGAGGAGTATATCGGGACTCATGAACAGCGCAAGATGGAGAAGGAGTTTCGTGCTTTGACGGCTGAAATTGGTAAAGTTAATGATTATGCTCGTTCCTTTATGGAAAAGATGAAATTCGTGGGTCATCTATTCAGAACTGATGCAGATCAAGTCGCCTGCTATGTCGATGGTTTACCTCCAAGTTATCGAGGTATTTGTAGGATGCCTTAGCTTTAACGTAAGATGATATAGGATGGGTTGGGACGAGTGCGAGTGTGATAGGGCTTATGAGATGTTTACGATACGAAGTATGTTTTAGCCTTATCTTTGCGCTTATCGACTCTATCTTTCAGTGAAGGAAAGATGGTTAACACTCGTCAAGGCAACTTACGACGCGATGGAGTTACTGCAAGCATTACCCCACCTGTCCATCCAGGTGCCGGTGCTAGTAATGCTGCCAATGCTGCTGCTGATGCAGCCAATACGAATAGAAATCGAGGAAACCCCCAGCAAGTAAATCAGCCAAGCCCATTAGGTCCTATGCCTCCGCCTCCCGGCAATCCACCTAGAGTTAACGAAGCAGTGGTGGAGCAAATCCCTAATGCAGCTGAACTGTACAACCTTGTGCTGACTCTCCAAGCCCAGTTAGCACAGACTCAAGAGCAACTGAACAACGCTCTTACTGAGAATGCTGAAGGAACTGATGGCAACTACTCAGTGCCATCTCACCACATTGAGCCACCAGTGGATAATGTTGTTGTTCCCCCTGTTAATGTTGATGTGGCTCCTCCTAATGTAGTTCAAGCTCCTCGATTTAAGTTCGAAAGTTTCCAGAAGTGTGGAGCTCAGAAATTCAATGGAACACTTAACGCAGTAGGCTGTATGGAATGGCTTGATGATACTGAGATGGTCTTTGAAGCTTGTGACTGTCCAGAGGATAAAAAGGTGTTGTGTGCGAGTAGAATGTTGAAAGAAGGTGCTCGAGATTGGTGGAAGAGCATTACTATTTCGCTGACTCCAGATATGGTATCTGCTATCACATGGGCTACCTTCAAGCAGAAGTTTATTGAGGAGTATATCGGGACTCATGAACAGCGCAAGATGGAGAAGGAGTTTCGTGCTTTGACGGCTGAAATTGGTAAAGTTAATGATTATGCTCGTTCCTTTATGGAAAAGATGAAATTCGTGGGTCATCTATTCAGAACTGATGCAGATCAAGTCGCCTGCTATGTCGATGGTTTACCTCCAAGTTATCGAGGTATTTGTAGGCAGCATAAGACCCTAACTGAAGCAATCAAAGAATCCAAAAAGCTTGATGATGATTTTGCGGTGGATAAGAAAGTTGAAAGGAAAGAGGAGGAGAAGAGGTCTGGCAATAAGCGGAGGTTTGGTGGGTCAAATCGTTTTGGTAAGAAATTTAAGGGATCTTCATCGTCCTCTGACAAGGGAAGGGCAGACAAGGATGGAAAATGGTGCCCTGGCTGCAAATCTATCCATTCTGGTCAGTGTTCTACAAAGACCCGCAGGTGCAATAAATGTGGAACTCAGGGTCATACCATTGATCAATGCACTGACAAGGCTAGATGTTATAAATGTGGAGACACCAAGCACCGTATTGCAGACTGCCCGCAGATGAAGAAAGATGAGGGAAAGAAGGCAGGAGCTTCCCAGGCCAAAGCCCGTGCTTTTCAGATGACGGCTGAGGAGGCAAAAGACGATGATCAGGTAGTTACTGCTACCCTTATTGTTAACTCTAAACCTGCTAATGTGTTATTTGATTCTGGTGCGAACAAATCTTTTGTGTCTACTCTGTTTGCTCCTAAGTTAGACATGACTACTAGTTCTTTACGGTGCCCTATAGAAGTAGAAGTGGCTAATGGTGCAACGTCTATTATTCGGGAAGGTTACTCTGATTGTCCTTTAGAAATAGAGGGTCGTTTGTTTACTGCAAACTAAGTCACATTTTCTAGCTTATGTCATCGATTCTCGTATCGCGAAGCCTACAGTCTCTGATGTCGAAGTTGTTTCCGAGTTTTCTGATGTTTTCCCTGAAGATCTTCCAGGTCTTCCTCCTGATCGTGAAGTTGAATTTTCTATTGACCTCATTCCTGGTGCTACTCCTGTAGCCAAAGCTCCCTATCGATTAGCTCCGACGGAGATGAAGGAGTTAATGACGCAAATTCAGGAACTTTTAGATAAAGGTTTCATTCGTCCGAGTTCCTCTCCATGGGGTGCTCCTATCCTTTTCGTAAAGAAGAAAGACGGATCCATGCGCATGTGTATCGATTATCGCGAGCTGAATAAAAGAACGGTGAAGAATAAATATCCACTCCCTCGTATTGATGATTTATTCGATCAACTTCAAGGTGCTTCTTATTTCTCAAAGATTGATTTACGGTCTGGCTATCATCAATTGAAGGTTGAAGAAGAAAGTGTAGCCAAAACAGCGTTCCGAACTCGTTATGGTCATTACGAGTTCCTTGTCATGCCATTCGGTTTGACAAATGCTCCAGCGAAGTTTATGGATTTGATGAACCGTGTCTGTCGACCATTCTTGGATCATTTCGTTATTGTTTTTATCGACGACATTCTTGTGTATTCAAAGTCGGAAGAGGAACATAGAGAGCATTTGAGAGCTGTCCTTCAAGTCCTCAGAGAGAAAAAGCTATATGCTAAGTTCTCCAAGTGCGAGTTCTGGCTAAAGGAAGTTCATTTCCTCGGCCATGTCGTCTCCTCTGATGGTATAAAGGTAGATCCTTCGAAGATAGAAGCGGTGTCGCAGTGGGAGCAGCCTAAGTCTCCTACTGAAATTAAAAGTTTTCTCGGTTTGGCTGGCTATTATCGACGTTTTATTCAGGATTTCTCGCGCATTGCCAAGCCAATGACTGAATTAACGAAGAAAGGTGTGAAGTTTGTGTGGACCGATGCTCAAGAGAAAGCCTTCACGACGTTGAAAAGAAGTTGTGTGAAGCTCCAGTCTTAGCCTTACCCGAAGGAACAGACGATTTAGTGGTTTATAGTGACGCATCCATCACGGGGTTAGGGTGTGTGCTAATGCAACGAGACAAAGTTATCGCTTACGCCTCTCGACAGCTGAAGCCTCATGAGCGGAACTATCCTACTCATGACCTTGAGCTGGCTGCGGTTGTTTTTGCTCTGAAGTTGTGGCGACATTATCTGTATGGTACAAAGTGTACCCTATATACGGATCATAAGAGCTTACAGTATGTGTTTACTCAGAAGGACATGAATGTTAGACAACGGCGGTGGATGGAGTTATTAAAGGATTACGATTGTGAAATTAAATATCACCCAGGCAAAGCTAATGTGGTTGCTGATGCCTTAAGCCGCAAAGGATATGCGAAAAGTAGATTATGTGCGATGATTACAAAGATTGAGTCGAATTTACTGGAACCTATTCGATTAGCTCAAATCGAAGCGTTAAAGGATGTTAATGTGAAAGCGGAGTCTATTGGGAAAAAGAAGAAGAACAGACTCCAAATGGAAGAAAATAGTCGTGGCCTTCGAACCTACAAAGGTAGAATATGGGTTCCTCTCTATGGAGGCAATCGTGAGTTAGTAATGGATGAAGCTCACAAAACTAAGTATTCTGTACACCCTGGTGCCACAAAGATGCATGCAGATTTGAAGCCTATTTATTGGTGGCCCAGTATTAAGAACGATGTGATGATGTATGTGCAGAAATGTTTGACGTGTGCGAAGGTGAAAGCTGAACATCAAAAGCCCTATGGGAAATTTCAGCAACTTGAGATCCCTGAGTGGAAATGGGATCACATTACGATGGATTTTGTGACCAAACTTCCGAGGACGCCTCGTGGTCACGATATGATATGGGTTATTGTCGATCGATTAACGAAGAGTGCTCACTTTCTCCCAGTTCGTGAGACTGCTCCTATGGAGAACTTCGCTACGTTGTATATTGATGAAGTGGTTTCTAAACATGGTGTTCCGATATCGATTGTGTCAGATCGTGATGCTCGATTCGTTTCCAACTTTTGGAAGAGTTTTCAACGGGAAGTTGGTACTCAAGTTCGTCTGAGCACAGCCTATCACCCGCAGACCGATGGGCAAAGTGAAAGGACTATTCAAACGCTCGAAGATATGCTCAGAGCTTGTGTAATGGATTATGGTGGTTCGTGGGATAAACACCTACCTCTTATTGAGTTTGCGTATAACAATAGTTATCATGCAAGTATAGGAATGCCACCTTATGAGATGTTATATGGTAGAAAGTGTCGGACTCCTAGTTGTTGGTTGGAGCCCGGGGAAAAGCAATTTGCTGGACCCGAAGTAGTACAAATCACGGCCGATAAAGTTAATGTTGCAAAGAAAGCCTTGCGTGTTGCTCGTGAAAGGCAAAAGTCATATGCTGATAAGAAAAGGAGGCCGTTTGATTTTAAAGAAGGTGAAATGGTTTTACTCAAGGTGTCGCCTTGGAAAGGTGTATTACGGTTTGGAAAACGTGGAAAGTTAAGCCCCAGATTCATTGGACCTTTTAAGATCATTAAGAAGGTTAATGAACAGGCATTTAAGCTGGACTTACCTCCAGAACTTAATGGAATTCACAACACATTTCATGTGTGTTACCTACGTAAGTGCTATGCGAATGAAACGGATGTCATTCCACTTGAGGACGTAAGTATTAATCCCAACAAGCAGATTGTCGATGAACCTGTTGCTATATTGGGAAGGAAACAAAAGAAGCTACGACGAAAGACTATTGATCTAGTTCTCATAAAGTGGAAACACAATCACGGCGAAAGTATGACTTGGGAGACCGAGTCCGTAATGCGGGAGACCTATCCCCACCTGTTTGATGCTGAAGTGATTCCGGGGACGGAATCCTCTTAAGGGGGAGGTAATTGTAACATCCCAAAACTTAAACGTATATGTTGACTAACGTCGTTAGGTCAAATTCTAAGTCCGTGATATGTTGTGTGGAAATACGTGTTTATATGTTTATGTGCCCTAACTTCGAGACGCTCGTGGTCACGATATGATATGGGTTATTGTCGATCGTTTCTGGAAAAAAATGAAGAACATGTTCGTTTTTAAATTCTGGACGAACTTAGGCTTAAGTTCGTTTGAGCCATCTTCGTAAAGCATAAACTCGTTTTCTGGAAACTATCTTCGTTTGACAAAACGAAGATCATCTTCGTTCGAAGCTAAAAACGAAGGCTAAGTTCGTTTGAGCCATCTTCGTAAAGCATAAACTCGTTTTCTGGAAACTATCTTCGTTTGACAAAACGAAGATCATCTTCGTTCGAAGCTAAAAACGAAGGCTAAGTTCGTTTGAGCCATCTTCGTAAAGCATAAACTCGTTTTCTGGAAACTATCTTCGTTTGACAAAACGAAGATCATCTTCGTTCGAAGCTAAAAACGAAGGCTAAGTTCGTTTGAGCCATCTTCGTAAAGCATAAACTCGTTTTCTGGAAACTATCTTCGTTTGACAAAACGAAGATCATCTTCGTTCGAAGCTAAAAACGAAGGCTAAGTTCGTTTGAGCCATCTTCGTAAAGCATAAACTCGTTTTCTGGAAACTATCTTCGTTTGACAAAACGAAGATCATCTTCGTTCGAAGCTAAAAACGAAGGCTAAGTTCGTTTGAGCCATCTTCGTAAAGCATAAACTCGTTTTCTGGAAACTATCTTCGTTTGACAAAACGAAGATCATCTTCGTTCGAAGCTAAAAACGAAGGCTAAGTTCGTTTGAGCCATCTTCGTAAAGCATAAACTCGTTTTCTGGAAACTATCTTCGTTTGACAAAACGAAGATCATCTTCGTTCGAAGCTAAAAACGAAGGCTAAGTTCGTTTGAGCCATCTTCGTAAAGCATAAACTCGTTTTCTGGAAACTATCTTCGTTTGACAAAACGAAGATCATCTTCGTTCGAAGCTAAAAACGAAGGCTAAGTTCGTTTGAGCCATCTTCGTAAAGCATAAACTCGTTTTCTGGAAACTATCTTCGTTTGACAAAACGAAGATCATCTTCGTTCGAAGCTAAAAACGAAGGCTAAGTTCGTTTGAGCCATCTTCGTAAAGCATAAACTCGTTTTCTGGAAACTATCTTCGTTTGACAAAACGAAGATCATCTTCGTTCGAAGCTAAAAACGAAGGCTAAGTTCGTTTGAGCCATCTTCGTAAAGCATAAACTCGTTTTCTGGAAACTATCTTCGTTTGACAAAACGAAGATCATCTTCGTTCGAAGCTAAAAACGAAGGCTAAGTTCGTTTGAGCCATCTTCGTAAAGCATAAACTCGTTTTCTGGAAACTATCTTCGTTTGACAAAACGAAGATCATCTTCGTTCGAAGCTAAAAACGAAGGCTAAGTTCGTTTGAGCCATCTTCGTAAAGCATAAACTCGTTTTCTGGAAACTATCTTCGTTTGACAAAACGAAGATCATCTTCGTTCGAAGCTAAAAACGAAGGCTAAGTTCGTTTGAGCCATCTTCGTAAAGCATAAACTCGTTTTCTGGAAACTATCTTCGTTTGACAAAACGAAGATCATCTTCGTTCGAAGCTAAAAACGAAGGCTAAGTTCGTTTGAGCCATCTTCGTAAAGCATAAACTCGTTTTCTGGAAACTATCTTCGTTTGACAAAACGAAGATCATCTTCGTTCGAAGCTAAAAACGAAGGCTAAGTTCGTTTGAGCCATCTTCGTAAAGCATAAACTCGTTTTCTGGAAACTATCTTCGTTTGACAAAACGAAGATCATCTTCGTTCGAAGCTAAAAACGAAGGCTAAGTTCGTTTGAGCCATCTTCGTAAAGCATAAACTCGTTTTCTGGAAACTATCTTCGTTTGACAAAACGAAGATCATCTTCGTTCGAAGCTAAAAACGAAGGCTAAGTTCGTTTGAGCCATCTTCGTAAAGCATAAACTCGTTTTCTGGAAACTATCTTCGTTTGACAAAACGAAGATCATCTTCGTTCGAAGCTAAAAACGAAGGCTAAGTTCGTTTGAGCCATCTTCGTAAAGCATAAACTCGTTTTCTGGAAACTATCTTCGTTTGACAAAACGAAGATCATCTTCGTTCGAAGCTAAAAACGAAGGCTAAGTTCGTTTGAGCCATCTTCGTAAAGCATAAACTCGTTTTCTGGAAACTATCTTCGTTTGACAAAACGAAGATCATCTTCGTTCGAAGCTAAAAACGAAGGCTAAGTTCGTTTGAGCCATCTTCGTAAAGCATAAACTCGTTTTCTGGAAACTATCTTCGTTTGACAAAACGAAGATCATCTTCGTTCGAAGCTAAAAACGAAGGCTAAGTTCGTTTGAGCCATCTTCGTAAAGCATAAACTCGTTTTCTGGAAACTATCTTCGTTTGACAAAACGAAGATCATCTTCGTTCGAAGCTAAAAACGAAGGCTAAGTTCGTTTGAGCCATCTTCGTAAAGCATAAACTCGTTTTCTGGAAACTATCTTCGTTTGACAAAACGAAGATCATCTTCGTTCGAAGCTAAAAACGAAGGCTAAGTTCGTTTGAGCCATCTTCGTAAAGCATAAACTCGTTTTCTGGAAACTATCTTCGTTTGACAAAACGAAGATCATCTTCGTTCGAAGCTAAAAACGAAGGCTAAGTTCGTTTGAGCCATCTTCGTAAAGCATAAACTCGTTTTCTGGAAACTATCTTCGTTTGACAAAACGAAGATCATCTTCGTTCGAAGCTAAAAACGAAGGCTAAGTTCGTTTGAGCCATCTTCGTAAAGCATAAACTCGTTTTCTGGAAACTATCTTCGTTTGACAAAACGAAGATCATCTTCGTTCGAAGCTAAAAACGAAGGCTAAGTTCGTTTGAGCCATCTTCGTAAAGCATAAACTCGTTTTCTGGAAACTATCTTCGTTTGACAAAACGAAGATCATCTTCGTTCGAAGCTAAAAACGAAGGCTAAGTTCGTTTGAGCCATCTTCGTAAAGCATAAACTCGTTTTCTGGAAACTATCTTCGTTTGACAAAACGAAGATCATCTTCGTTCGAAGCTAAAAACGAAGGCTAAGTTCGTTTGAGCCATCTTCGTAAAGCATAAACTCGTTTTCTGGAAACTATCTTCGTTTGACAAAACGAAGATCATCTTCGTTCGAAGCTAAAAACGAAGGCTAAGTTCGTTTGAAGTCTAAATTCGTTTTTGGAAACTTAAATTCGTAAGGTATAATCTGGACTTTTACGTAGTCAGTCCTAAGGTCATACAAGAGTTGTTTTAAGGTCCCTAATGACTTATATTTCATATGTTAATGTACGATAGGTGTCGGGGATTACTATTAAGCACTATTAGCTCTCTGTTTGCTCGCGTACACTACTACGAGGTAAGATACACTACTTTTGTCACGCTGAGGGTGCAACAAAAATGGTTTCATAAACTATAACCTCCAAAACGGTAATGTATAACCTATATTGTGGTTGGGTTGATAAGGGAGGTATTCGGGGATTAAAGATGACGGTGCTTATGTTTAAAATGTTTCCCCGTAAATACGTTTATGATATGATATATGATGATATGTTATGATGACGGTGGTTAATGATATGTTTACGATATGATATGTTATGATGACGGTGGTTAATGATATGTTGTAATGTTGTTATGTGCATGTATATGTGGCTTGTTCATCTAGAACACTAGACCTTTTTTAGGTTGCCATGACACGTGCACGTTTTAAGGGCCCTAACGTGAAAAGATGATAGTATGGCTTAGTTTAGGTTAAAGGTGGAAATCTAAACTAAATATGATAATGCTCGAGCTAATTAGATGATAAGTGTTATGCATAACCTGTGCCTTACGGTGGTAATAGGTACATCGTGCCTTACGGTGGTAATAGGTACATCGTGCCTTACGGTGGTAATAGGTACGTATAAATGGTGCCTGACGGTGGTAATAGGTACATCATGCCTTACGGTGGTTATAGGTATGTTAAAATGGTTGCTCGGATGGTTCTTTGCAACAAGTCATATGTGGCGAGTAGTTTCGGGTGGCCTGATGACCCACCTAATGTCATGAACATAACGTGCTACTCATGGATCGACATTGTCTTTCCTTAATGGTAACTTCGGTTACAACTTAACGGTGACCTTGTCACAACTTAATGAGATGAAATGACGAAGTTGATTAGGCACACTTAGGGTCATGAACTCTATGCTTATATGTGATGTGGATATGTTTATACGGTGGTATGAATGCCTAATTAAAATGACGTAATGCTTTAAAGTGACGATTTAAATGGATGAAATGTTTGCTTAAACCTGGTGTTATCTTACTTAGCTTTATAGCTAACACTTGTTTCTTTTAATGTGTTGACACCCCTCAGGTTAGGCAATGAGAAGACGTGTGAAGCTTTGGCGAGAGATGGGTAGATGATCAAGCTGGCTTTAGTTTACCCAATAGCTTCGCATAAACCTTATGTTATTGATTTCCTTTATGGAACTTATGTAATGACTATGTTATGATTGCTTTATGTTGGGCAATCTTATGGATTTCTTTTATTACAGATTTGATGCTATTAGTAACACCACCAATGTTTCTCAACTGTTTTCCTTAGTTGAGTATTTTCTTAAATCGTTTCCGCATGATTTAGCGCCGTTAGGCGAAATTTTTTTGAAATCCATATTTTTACGAAACGGGTGTTACTGCTGTGTACCATAATCCATCGCAATTGTAGCTTTGATTTGCTGATGATGATGGTGATGCTGATGTGACATCAGTAATGGCAGGAATGGTGCCAGGTTGAATTATAGAAGGATCTGGATCACTGTTGTTCATTATTGCTATTATGGCGTCTTCTTCTTCATTATTATTATTCTGTATGTAAAACCTAATTTAGTGTCTGGATTCGATTGGGGGGTGAAATTGATTTTTTTGAAATCCCTAATTTGATGAATGAAATTGCAGTAGAGGGTGTATGGGATTTTGATGTTATATAGAAATAGCTTGCTGCTAGTCGTCTTTGAAATATTTGTTTGGATAGAAGCAAATTCAAGTTTGTGTTTACGAGGTTAAGCTTAATCAAATAAAAACTATCACAATACCCGTGCGTTGCTCGGGTTACACCGAATAAAGTATTTATATAACTTAGTTAACATATGCTATATCTTTGATTAACAAAATAGAAACATATTAGGCCCTTATAACATAAAACTAAACATAAAAAACAACTCCAACGATAGTTTTAAGAATTGGAAGTTTGGCAAAATATATCATTAGCTAACGCATACTGAATTTTGGGTCAAGGCATATTGATAATTAGTATCTAGTACACATCTTAAAGGTGCCATCATTATGAAAATAATTCTCGAAGAAGCAATGTTTTGAGGGTGGATTGAGTTACTTTCTCGAAGAACGTACCAATGTTGTTAACATATTGAAAAAATATAATATTTGACAAACTATTAGAGCTCCCGATTATGTTTTCGTTGGGGGATCCGAGTTATGTATGTCGTCTGGTCATCTATTTTTTTTTGCCAATTACTCCTACAATATTATATTTTTTAGAAGTGGTATTCATGTTGGGGGTTGGCACGTTGACATGTTCATATACCTCAATCCCAAACCAACTTATATATAAATATAATTTGACCTCAATTGCTGTAAAACAACATCATATAAAATATAATTTGATACATTTATCGTAGTGTTGTGAGTATGTTATAATAGTAGAATAAGAATGAATTGAATTGAATGATGAATAAAATAACAACTATTCGTATATAGTTTAATCTTCTTCTTGCTTGCAACTTCACCTTCTTCTTTCTTCAATCTCTTTTGCAAACTCTAACTTAATTAAGCCAACACATCTGCCAAACGTAAAACTTTCATATTTAATCACATTATCATGAGAGACAACAAGATAGGGGGTTGTAAAGTATTACCAGTAGAACTTAACACATTATCATGCAGCGCTATAAACAAATTACGTACATTACTTGAAAATATATAGTAATATTTAAGTATCCAAAACATGAGCCATAAACACAATTTCTAATTCAATCGTCTTAGCAAATCTATCATCTTGTTTTATAGAAACAAAAGAATGGATTTAGATCGCTAGAACATAGTCTGCTACTTATAACATATTTCCTTCAATGTATGCCGCTCCTTAGATATGTTTCCATATACAATTATCAACCTGTGAATTATCCGTCACAATATCATTAATCAATCAAATATAAATCAGAAATCACTTTCCAAAAAAAAAAGAATACAAGTCGATCAAATCGGTTTCAATTCTGCTTGTACAAACTAAAACAAACAATCTAAAAAGCACAAATTAAAACAAACAAACATGATATAGGCACAACCCAATAAGAATTTTATACGAATCGAAACACTACATAAACTGGTGAACACCGTCACAAATTCAAATAATTGATAAAACTTGCATCTAATCCAAACTGAAAATCTCAACCATAAGATTCCGTTACATGACAAAAATAATGGCCTTAATCTACAAACAATATTACAAAATCAACCATTAATTACAGAACTAACAACTACACTCTATCAATACCATAATTAAGCATGTCACGTTTGTTCCTGCAAAAGCTGTATTTATATGATGAAAAAGTTAGAAGCCCGGACTTTGCGTTTTAAGCCCTGCGGGAATATCTGTTTCTTAACCGTCCCATATTTTGACTTTTTCAAAATACCAGCTATCATCCAAAAAATTTGGGTGTTCCGTGTTCGGTATTTCTGCATGCAATAATCCACACATGTTAATTAAGCCTCAAACAAACTTGCCGTTTTAAAAGGAGACTTTAAATGGTTAAGATTGAATATATTTCTCATCTAACGGCTTAAAACAAAAAGTAAAACTACTTACCGGTGGCGATATATATATATATATATATATATAATAAATATCATACAAAGTAACTTCTCCAGGTTTCAGGATGAATCATGTAACACACAAAAACCACAAGGGCAAATTATGTAACATATATACTGTGTATTAAATTGTCTCGAAACGTCTAAGCTTTTCTGGTAGTTTCCAGAAAATCCAATTGCTGGTGATTTCATTCATTCCAGACGTCTCTCGCTACTTTCGCCATCTGTTATTATATATACAAAAACATTTCATCTTCCCCACCTCCTCAATTCACACTTGAACAAACAAAATTCTCTATTTCCGTCTGTAAATTCGCTCGAACAACATAATATAAAAGAGTTTTTCAACTAACACATCAAGGTACGCTTTTTATTTCATTAATTACATTATTATTTTATTATCAGGATATATGCTTTGATATATTTTTTTCACTTTGTATTATTTTTATTATGTTTTATGATATGTTTATGATGATTGTTGTTGATGGTTTTATTATAAGGGATTTGCTGGGGCACTAGTTATGGTCTGATTATAATATATATATATTGAATATGAAACGTTTTGTTCATTCCTGTTTTAATATCTGCTAAGATTTTTAGAAGGCCTTATTGAAAGGATTTTTTTGTGTTTTTAAAAATTAAAATAATGTAAAACTAATCTATAATGTTACTTTTGCATATCTAGAATCTTGTGTATGGTACCCAAATTTGTTAACTTTTTGGAAAAATATATACTATTATATAGAAGTTGTTTTTATTGTGGTTTTTATAGTATGAGATGGACTGAAGTTAGGGTTTTTTTTAATTGTGTGTTTGTAGGTTATTAACAAGTATTATATTAATAGAACATGAATCCTGACAAATTTACACACAAGACAAATGAAGCATTTGTCGCAAGTCACGAACTTGCTGTAAATGCTGGACACGCACAGTTCACGCCTCTGCATTTAGCAGTCGCTTTGATCTCTGATCCGAACGGCATTTTCAAACAAGCGATAAGCAATGCGGGTGGTGAAGAATCAGCCAATTCGGCCGAAAGGGTGTTTAACCAAGCATTAAAGAAACTCCCATCACAATCCCCTGCACCTGATGAAGTTCCAGCTAGCACGTCTCTAACGAAAGCCATTCGTCGTGCTCAGACGTTGCAGAAGAAACGTGGTGACACCCATTTGGCTGTAGACCAGTTGGTTTTGAGCTTGCTTGAGGATTCTCAGATTAGTGATTTGTTAAAAGAAGCAGGGGTGGGTGCATTGCGGGTTAAGAATGAGGTCGAAAAACTAAGAGGGAAAGAGGGGAAGAAAGTTGAAAGTGCTTCTGGAGATACGAATTTCCAAGCGCTTAAGACGTATGGGCGTGATCTTGTTGAGCAGGCAGGGAAGCTTGATCCTGTGATCGGGCGAGATGACGAGATCAGGAGAGTGATCAGGATTTTATCGAGACGAACTAAGAACAACCCTGTACTTATTGGAGAGCCTGGTGTAGGGAAAACTGCGGTTGTAGAAGGATTGGCTCAGAGGATATTGAGAGGTGATGTCCCGAGTAATCTTGCTGAAGTACGGGTTGTGGCGTTGGATATGGGGGCTTTAATTGCTGGGGCCAAGTATAGAGGGGAGTTTGAGGAAAGATTGAAAGCGGTTTTGAAAGAAGTGGAAGAAGCCGAAGGGAAGGTGATATTGTTTATTGATGAGATTCATCTTGTTCTTGGGGCGGGTCGAACTGAAGGGTCAATGGATGCTGCAAATCTTTTTAAGCCTATGCTTGCTAGAGGTCAACTTAGGTGCATTGGTGCAACTACTTTGGAAGAGTACAAGAAGTATGTTGAGAAAGATGCCGCGTTTGAGAGGCGTTTTCAACAGGTTTTGGTGGCTGAACCTAGTGTTCCTGATACTATTAACATTCTTAGAGGGTTGAAAGAAAGATATGAAGGTCACCATGGTGTTAGGATTCTTGATCGTGCTCTTGTGGTTGCAGCTCAGCTTTCAAACCGATACATAACAGGTATGGTTGATCTTTTAATGTTTTTCACAAAAGGGGACTTTTTTTTGTTGTTAGTGTTTTGTAGTAGTTTAGTGGTGCTTAACATTATATTGAAATCTTGATGCAGCTCGATTCCTGCCCGATAAGGCTATTGACCTTATGGATGAAGCATGTGCGAATGTGAGGGTACAACTTGATAGTCAGCCTGAGGAAATCGATAATCTTGAGAGGAAGAAAATGCAGTTAGAGGTTGAGCTTCATGCCTTGGAGAAGGAAAAAGACAAGGCAAGCAAAGCTCGTGTAGTTGAAGTGAGTAAAGAGCTTGAAGAATTGAGAGAAAAACTTCAACCACTAATGATGAAGTACAGGAAGGAAAAAGAGCGAACGGATGAAATTCGTAGGTTGAAACAGAAAAGGGAGGAGCTTATGGTGGCGCTACAAGATGCAGAAAGAAGAGGTGATATTGTGAGAGCTGCAGACTTGAAATATGGTGCATTTCAAGAAGTGGAGACTGCTATTGCAAAGATTGAAGGGACTGCAGATGAAAATGTGATGTTGACGGAGACTGTGGGACCTGAACAGATAGCAGAGGTTGTGAGCCGGTGGACTGGTATACCGGTTACCAGACTAGGCACTAATGAGAAGGAGAGGCTTATTGGGCTAGCTGAAAGGTTGCATCGACGAGTGGTAGGCCAAGATCAGGCAGTCTCTGCTGTGGCTGAGGCTGTTTTGAGATCTCGAGCTGGTTTGGGAAGGGCTCAGCAGCCAACTGGCTCATTCCTCTTCTTGGGTCCCACCGGTGTTGGGAAAACTGAGCTTGCTAAGGCTCTAGCAGAGCAGTTATTTGACGATGAGAAGCTAATGATTAGGATTGATATGTCCGAGTACATGGAGCAACACTCGGTGGCCAGACTAATAGGTGCTCCACCTGGGTAAGGACCTGCATTCTTTAGCAGTTCATTATTTATTTTTTTTACTTTTTTTGATCATTTTGTGAATGACATTGATTGTAACTTGTGTGTCTACTATTCTGTAGCTATGTTGGTCATGAAGAAGGTGGTCAGCTCACTGAAGCTGTGAGGAGAAGACCTTATAGTGTTGTGCTGTTCGATGAAGTGGAGAAAGCTCATAATTCTGTTTTCAACACTCTGCTTCAAATGCTTGATGATGGACGGTTGACAGACGGTCAAGGCCGTACTGTGGATTTCACCAATTCTGTTATCATTATGACTTCCAACCTTGGAGCTGAACATCTGTTGCAGGGGTTGTCTGGGAAGACAACAATGGACAGTGCTCGTGCAATGGTGATGCAAGAGGTAAGTAGTAATATATGAAATGGATATTGCAAATCTAAACGGCCTTATGGTTCTTGAAGTAACATGTTTGGTCACAGGTGAGGAGGCACTTCAAACCCGAGCTTCTGAACAGGCTTGATGAGATTGTGGTTTTCGATCCGCTTTCCCATGACCAGTTAAGGAAAGTTGCCAGGCTCCAGTTGAAAGATGTGGCAGTCCGTCTTGCTGACAGGGGGGTTGCCTTGGGAGTTACAGAGGCGGCTTTGGATGTTATACTCCGTGAGAGTTATGACCCGGTAAGCATCAAATTCACGTTGATTTGCTATGGTTTGGTGTCGTGTTTATTTTCACATACTGACTTGGTTTCAAATGCTATGTTCTTAGGTATATGGCGCACGGCCAATTAGGAGATGGCTGGAAAGAAGGGTGGTGACAGAGTTATCAAAAATGTTGATCTCAGAAGAGATTGATGAAAATTCAACAGTGTACATAGATGCAGACATGAATGGGAAGGAATTGAGTTACCGGGTGGAGAGGAATGCTGGACTTGTTAATGCCGCGACCGGGCAGAAATCAGATATACTGATAGAAGTTCCTACTTCAAATGGAGGGGTTCGTAGTGATGCTGCACAGGCTGTGAAGAGGATGAAGATTGAGGAAGTGGATGATGAGGATGAAATGGTTGATTAATCTGAATCTCAGTAGTTTGCACATCAATTGTATGTAGAAATCTGATGTGGAGACTTGTTTTTTTTTTGGTGTCTAAGCTGAAAACAGTTTGTTTGTTTAGTTTTGAGATTTGTATGTGGCCTCCAATGTTTTCTGATGTACTGGTGATGTTTTTATCAATGAATGGGAGTTACTGAATCCCTTTTTTAACTTGATACTCTGCAATCAATTTAATTTCTGTTGGCCGTTTCCCTATATTTGCCAAGTTCTTAATAAGACCAGTTTTCTCATGAAGAGTTCTACTATAGCATTGTAGCACCTAAGGTGTTGTGAAACTTTGACCACCATCAACGAGCTTTAGTGGTAAGGTGGTGGCTAGATCTTTTGATGTTCTCCCAAGATATCTGCTAGTATTACAGGTACCACAACGATATGTAGAGGACTTGAGGTATGTAGGTCTCTTCCTACCACTTTTTCACATTATAGAAACTGCAAAAATTTGTTTGGGAGCTTGATTTGTTCTTTAATTATAGTTATAAAAAAGGTACCCACTATTTGTTAATTTTTGTCTTAAGTAGTTAAATCCATGCTACTTTCCTGTGTTCAACTTCGTAGGAGAGGGTAGTCATTATTTGAAACCAGGCAGTTATATTCATCATCATTTTTCTTTCTTCTCGTAAAGTTTTTTAGTCATTGCATCAAGAATCGCAAGTCAGAGCCCGAGAAGAAATTACAAGAAATACATTTTGAAGGACTAAAGCGCCTCAAGATTGTGAAAATGATACTAAACTGGATTCTTAGGTTATATCCACCTGGAGTCATGATTATATGAGATACCACTAAAGAGCCGAATCTAGGATACTGTCAGGTGTGCCCATAATCATACCTATAATGAAAATCCATCATGACCGTGAAACAGGGGTGAAGAGGCCAAATAGCTTAAACCCGAAAGGTCTTCAGGAGGGGTTGTGAATACATCAAAAGGGAAGGGGATCGAGTTCTTTTATGCCATTCTCTGGTAGTATTCAGATTCGCATTGGGCGAAACATTGCCATGACAGAAACAAAAGCAACAATAGTGGAGACCCTTCAACAGTTTTCCTTTGACATGCTTTTGTTAACTTGTATGATCCTAAATTGGCGCTGTTATTTGCAAACGTCAACTACAATTTAGGTTTGTGCTTTGCTTAGACAACAAATGACGTAGTTCTGTTGCTTGTTATAATTTTTTTGGTTAAGCTTATATTTAATCCGGCTATGTACTTTTTCAATTTCCTCTAAAAATGTGAAAGGGTATGTTTGTCAGATGCATAGAGTAAGTGTTTGCATCAATGATCTCACAAGGACACAAGGCTGCTTTTGATTTTTGAAGGTGGCTCATCCGTTACTTCATCTTTTTTGTCATGTCGGCACTTCTCTATTAATACACGACCAATATCCCTACCAAATGGTACCTTATCATTTTTTTTATCACTTTACTTTTTCTTTTTTGATCAAAAATACTAACTACGGGTTGTCATAAGCATGCATAAATTATAACATATTAATAGACGCCCCTGAATTTTATGATAAAAATACAAAGTACAACTATTTTATGCATGTTATGAGCTATTAGACTGTCTGCATCAGTTCAAGATATCCTTCCAACAAACATCTAATCAGCATACCACGTCAGCTTTCCATCCAGCTTCCCGTAAACATTTTTTACCCACAACAATAATATATTCAGCCTTCCAATCCTTCTCCATCCTTCCCCACAAACAAGTGAACAACCAAGGATGGACATCCTCCATGTCACCACCCACATCAATACTCTTTCCCACAAACACCATCCATATCACCACAAATTTTCTATGGATATCCTTGTTGTGGATGGTCTTATTACTAATAACATTAATATACAAAGTTAAATTAATAAAAGAAAAACTATCCCTCGTCGTTGTCATTGTTTTTGTTTTGGTCAAACTGATCACTATACTTGAGCCACAATTAATATTGTGTTCTTTTTGAGCCATTTTCTATTCTTTCTGTTCAAATTATTATTAAACTGATCAAATTATATTTGAGAAACCTTCGGGTTCCTTGAGATAACAATAAATGAGGATTAGGAGAACTAATCACATCCAAGGAAAACCTATAAGGTTTCACATTATCACAATTCAATACAAGTCAACGTTCAACAACAACGATTCATATAACGTTCAAGA
>CM067168.1:34811071-34953328 GCA_034093135.1 Erigeron breviscapus
ACCAGTACGATGACTTGTCTTTAATAGCAGTTTTCTGATGACAAATTCAGCACAAGTTAGTGGCTTTTCAATACTTGCTACTGGAAAATTTCACTTTCGGTTGAATGAGTTCACATCCACACTCCTGATTCGGACGATGAAGGTTTCTTTTTAGACGAATTCTTCAATTTGGAAGTTAAGCAGGAAGAGATGGGTGACGAACAACCTAGGGATCCAAATGACACTCGCTATGGCGAGAGGGTTCGAACTATTCCAACTAGCCGTGGCTCCGCCATTAGACCACCGGCCATTGATCACACTTTCAATTTGAAAGGGAATCATCTTAAGAGCATAGAAGAGCACCAATTTGATGGAAAAAGAAAATGGGATCCTTACCAACACTTGGATAGGTTTGAAAAGTTGGCTCGGCTTTATCAATACGGTCAAAATCAAATGAATCGTGAAACTTGAGACATTTCCCATGTCAATCACCGGAGAAGCCCTTGATTGGTTCAATGATCTTCCGGAAAATTCAATCACTACTTGGAACCAACTTAAGGAGGCTTTCATTGGTGAGTTTTATTCACTAAGAACTCAAAGAAGGTTGGAAAATATGATTAGATCTTTTGAACAAGATGATGGGGAAGATGTTGTTGATGCTTGGGTTCGTTTCAAGGAAATGTTGAGAAATTGTCCAGGTCACGATTTGACTAGGGAAAAATATGTGGAGCTTTTCTTTGATGGGTTAGATAAGAAGTCCAAACGCGAATTGGGATATGCTTTCGGGGGTAGTTTTAATAACATTACACCCAATGAAGGTTATCAAATCTTGGAAGATATGGCAAAGGATAGCTCAACTCTTGTTGATGAAAGGTTCTTGAAGAATGAAAGAAAGATGAAGAGAGGTACTAACCAAGGGAGAGTTGCTAAGGTTAAAGCTAGCAATGACCCAGAGGTTATTGGAGAAATTAGAGCGCTATCTGAGCGCATGGAAAAGGGGTTTGCTACTTAAGAGAATAGGTTTGGAGCAATTGAGAGGGATGTTAAGGTAGTAGCCGATGGGTGTGATCATTGTGGTGATATGCACTATTCTGATGAGTGTCCAAATCGGGCACCCGAAGATGTGAATTATGTTCAAATCAACCCCAAGGGAATTTCTACCGCAACACCGGTTTCCAGAACCGACCTTCAGGTAATACTTCTCATAACTCTTCTTTTCAGACTAATAATTCTCATTTTTCAGGTAACAGGTGGCAAAGAGATAATTATCAGAATCATCCACAACAGCAGACTCATCAAGGACAAGGACAAGGATCAGGTTCTTCTTCTTCTAATGCCGATCCTAATGCCGAGTTGAGGGAGATGATGAAGCAGTTGGCTAGTAATCAAGTTGAAACAAATACTAGCATTCAAATGATCAGGGAAGATACCAAGGCTTTGAGTGAGAGGTTGGATCAGATAAGCGGGAAGGTGGAGATCAACATGAAAAATCAGGGTGTTAACTTCAAGGATCTCGAAAGTAGGATGGCAGCTCTTGCTAGGCCCCAGGGACTCTTCCTAGCAACACGCAGCAGAATCCTAGGCCTCAGTTTAGCCAGGGACAGAAATACACTCCACCTCCAGTCCGGAATGAGCAAGCCAAAGCCATCACCACTCGTACTGGTAGGTCTTATGACTCACCTCCTATGCCTAATGTTGTTGTTTCAGATGTGCAGGATAAAGGGAGTGATGATGACGAGGTTGATGAAGAGATTGAAATGGAGGAAGATCCGACCGTGAAGACTCCGGTCACTCCACCAAAACCGGCTGTGGTTCCAGAGGTTAAACCATACAAGCCAAAGATACCATTTCCACAGAGGTTCATTTAAGCAAAGCTAAAGGAGCAATATAACAAGTTTGTGGAAATGATTACAAATGTTCATATTAATGTGCCTTTAGTTCATCTTATCCAGGGGATGCCCCATTATGCCAAGTTCATTAAGGAGCTTGTGATAGACAATGGGAAGTTTGAAGAGGCAAAGGCTACTTTTCTCAATGCCGAGTGTTCTGCTATCTTGCAGAACCGCATTCCACCAAAGCTTGAAGACCCAGGGAGTTTTCTTATCACTTGCTCTATTAGAACCATTATTTGCAAGGCCTTAGCTGATTTAGGAGCTAGCATTAATTTGATGCCTTACTCAGTTTATGCTAAGTTGTCCTTTGGAATCCTTTGCCCTACTTGCATGAGTATAAGACTAGCTGACCATTCATTTCAGTATCCCATTGGGATTGCTGAGAATATAGAGTCAACGTGGGCCACATTGTTTTCCTAGTTGACTTTTTTATCCTCGAGATGGAGGAGGATGCGTAGGTACCCCTTATTCTTGGACGACCATTCCTTAATACCGCGGATGCTATCATCCGTGTGAAGGATAAGGAAATTTCCTTAGGCGTAGGAACTGATAGGATTGTGTTTAATGTTGAAAAGTCTATTAAGCATTCATATTCTAATGATGAGACTTGTTTCAGGATTGATGTCATTGATGATGGATTAGATCAAAAATTTCAGGACTTCATGGAGACGGATATTGGAGAGGAAGAGATCGCTAATTTAGGATCTGGAGAAATTACTGATGAAGCTTTGTTTGCAGAGGTCATGGCACTGAGCTTGGATGAATCACCTCCCGAGGACGAGACTTTTGAGGAGGTAGTTGCTGACGGGAGTTCAAGGATACCTAACTCTGTTGATGTACCACCTACTGACTTGGAGCTTAAGCCGCTTCCAGACCATCTAGAGTATGCATATCTGTCAGGTGAGTCTTCTCTGCCAGTGGTTATCTCGTCCTCACTTTCGAGTGATGAGAAAGACCGTCTCATGTCTGTTCTTAAAGCTCATAAGCGGGCTTTTGCTTGGAAGACCACAGATATTCCAGGTATTAGTCCTAATTTTTGCCAGCATAAGATTGATTTTCTTGATGATGTTAAGCCCGTTGTCCAGAGACAAAGGCGGCTAAATCCTAACATGAAGGAGGTTGTTAAGAAAGAGGTGATTAAGCTTCTTGATGCAGGAATCATTTTTCCTATTGCTGATAGTCCTTGGGTTAGTCCTGTTCATTGTGTGCCCAAAAAGGGGGGCATGACAGTTATTGAGAATGATAATAAGGAGCTTTTGGCCACTAGGACTATTACGGGTTGGCGGGTTTGTATAGATTACCGTAGGCTTAATGATGCCACCCGTAAGGATCACTTTCCCTTCCTTTTATTGATCAAATGTTGGAACGTCTTGCAGGTAATGAATATTTTTGTTTCTTAGATGGGTTTTCCGGGTACTTTCAAATACCCATTGATCCAAAGGATCAAGAGAAAGACCACTTTCACGTGCCCCTTTGGCACTTTTGCTTATCGGTGAATGCCGTTTGGTTTGTGTAATGCCCCTGGCACCTTTCAAAGGTGCATGATTGCTATTTTCCAGGACATGCTTGAAACTTCCAATGGAAGTTTTCATGGATGATTTTTCAGTTTTTGGGGATTCTTTTCATTCTTGCTTGATTAATTTGGATAGGATGTTGGAACGGTGTGAGAGGGCACACCTTGTTTTGAATTGGGAAAAGTGCCATTTTATGGTGACTGAGGGTATTGTGTTAGGTCATAAAGTGTCCAAGGCCGGGATTGAGGTTGATCGGGCTAAGATAGATGTAATTGCCAAATTACCCCCGCCTTCCAATGTGAAAGGGGTAAGAAGTTTTCTTGGACATGCAGGTTTTTATCGTCGATTTATTAAGGATTTCTCAAAGATTACTCGTCCTATGACCCACTTGTTGGAGAAGGACACTCCTTTTATATTTGATGATGCTTGTGTAAGTGCTTTTCAGGTGTTGAAAGAGAAAGTTGACTGATTCTCCTATCATGGTAGCTCCAGATTGGGAATTGCCTTTCGAGTTGATGTGTGATGCCAGTGATTATGCTGTGGGAGCCGTGCTAGGGCAAAGGGTTGAGAAACATTTCAAGCCCATTTACTTTGCTAGTAAAACTTTGAACCCCGCCCAGCAAAATTACACCACTACAGAAAAGGAGTTGCTTGCAGTGGTCTTTGCATTTGATAAGTTTAGATCATATCTGGTTTTGAGTAAGACCATAGTTTTCACTGACCATTCAGCCCTGAAGTACCTGTTCTCGAAACAGGATGCTAAACCCAGGATTATCCATTGGATTCTTTTGTTGCAAGAATTTGACATAGAGATAAAGGATAAGAAAGGGGCTGAAAATTTGGCTGCCGACCATTTGAGTCGTTTGGAAGATCCTCACCGGGAGGAACTTCGTGATGGGGAGATCAATGATCACTTCCCCGATGAGTCTTAATGTTTATCTCTAACTCTGATGAAGCTCCTTGGTTTGCAGATATAGCTAATTATTTGGTTGCAGGTGAGATACCTAATGATTTCACGTCCCAGCAGAAGAAGAAGCTCATATCGGATGTTAAGTATTATTTTTAGGACCGTCCATACTTGTTTCGTGTTTGTGCAGATGGTATGATTAGGAGATGTGTTGCTGGAGCTGAGACTAGAGAGATTTTGGATGCATGTCACTACGGGCCAACTGGAGGTCATTATGGTCCTTCAGTCACGGGTAAGAAAGTTTTTGATGCAGGTTTCTATTGGCCAACAATTTTCAAGGAGGCCCAGACTTTGGTTGAGACTTGTGACATCTGTCAGCGACAGGGGAACATCACTAAACGGGATGAGATGCCTCAACAAAGCATTCAGGTATGTGAGATATTTGATATTTGGGGTATAGACTTCATGGGACCATTCCCACGTCTAATAAGTTTCAATATATTCTTGTCGCCGTTGACTACGTGTCTAAATGGGCCGAAGCCAAGGCTTTGCCCACGAATGACGCGAGGGTAGTCATTGATTTCTTGAAACAATTATTCTGTCGATTTGGTTGCCCTAGAGCTTTGATTAGTGACCGTGGAACCCATTTTGCAAATCATCAATTAGCTAAGGTCATGAAGAGGTATGGTGTTGTGCATTATTTTTCTACTTCTTATCATCCACAAACTAGTGGACAAGTAGAAAACACCAATAGGGCTTTGAAAAGGATTTAGAGAAAACTGTTGGAGATAACCCCAAGGTTTGGTCGAAGAAATTAGATGACGCCTTGTGGGCGTTTAGGACGGCTTATAAAACGCCGATTGGCACCACGCCATACCGGTTGCTCTATGGCAAAACTTGCCATCTTCCTATTGAGATAGAGCATAAAGCGTAATGGGCTTTAAGGAATTTGAATTTGGATTTTATGAAAGCGCGTGAACTTAGAAAGTTGCAACTACATGAGCTTGATGAGCTTAGGTTAGGTGCTTATGAGAATTCGAGGCTTTATAAGGAAGGACCAAGATTTGGCATGATAAGAGGATTCGTAGGAAGGAGTTTAAGGTTGGGGCTAAAGTGTTGTTGTTCTTGTCAAAATTTAAGATTAAGCAACCTAAACTAACTTCTAGATGGATTGGACCGTTTGAGATTAAGCACGTGTACCCATCGGGGTATGTTGAGTTGATCAAGCGAAACGGTGAAGGGCCGTTCATTGTCAATGGTCATCGAGTTAAGTTATATGGAAGAAGAGCAGGTTGAGGGGATATTTGATGAGATCCCCGTGTTTGAATTTGATGCTTGAAGGTTGGTCGAGTCAAGCTGAAGACTCGTTAATAACTTAGGCGCTTCTCGGGAGGCAACCCGTGTTACTTTATCGCATTTTACTTTTCTTGGAATTAGATAATTTTAATCTTGTTTTAGTTTAGTAAGTGCAGGTGTGGTTTAGATTTGATGCGGTTCCGGTTATGTGCAATTTGAGTTTTGACATAATGATTCGAAGAGAAATTTTCCAGCAGTTCCCCACTGCGCCGCAGTGGGGGTGAGATGGCTTGGCTGCGCCGCATCAGAAAACCACTGCCCAATTGTGATGCAGTTGTTCCACTGCGCCGCAGTGGGCTGCCAGGTAAGTCATCTCCTGGCCGATGTAAATATAGCTTAGTTTTTTTTATTTATTTTATTTTACTTTTCACTTTCACCTTATCTTTCTTTTCTCCCCCAAAAAAACCAAAATACCCACTCTTTCTTCCATCAAGATCCTCCATTTTCTTCCATCTTTAATCAATCTTCCAGATTTTCATCTTCATAACCTTGCATAATGGGAAGAAGTGTAAGTTTTTCTCTTTAGCTTCTTTGTATTTTCCTTTTATTTTGAAGTTTTTAATTTCTAGGGTTATGCTAGCTTAATGTTCGAATTAATTTAGGGGTTTTGATGTTTGTGGGCAATAGAAGCCATTTGGGTGATAAATCTTGCATCTTGTTCATCCATTTTTGATTTGGATTTTGAAAATTAGGGTTTTGAAAAATTGGGGATTTGCTTTGAACAAGTGTGGGGGATGTATATGTCGATTTATGTGGAGATTATTGTTTGATTATTCCCTGAATGTGCTTGTTTGAGTACCTTTTTTGTGCTATATATGATGAACCCTAGGATTGGTTGCCCAGGTTTTTCGCCTCACTGCGCCGCAATGAGGGGGTTCAGTGCCTCACTGCGCCGCAGTGAGGATCTTCTGCCCGTTTTGTCCTTTTGCCCCACTGCGTCGCAGTGAGGGTGAAGCATGCCCACTGCGCCGCAGTGGGGGCCCTTCCATGCCAAGATTTTTGTTTGTTTAATATGCCTCCCACCTTTGCATTCTTAATACTTACAATTGGACGTTTTCATGTTTGTGAATGCAGGGAGCTGAAGATAAGGCCGCAGGAAAAAGGAAAATGGTTGAGGGGCAATCCAGTGAGGCCGTTGATGTGCCGAATTCAAAGAAAAAAATGGAGGTGCCGCTCACATTTATTGAAGAAATGAACGAGCGACATGCTTGGCTATCATTTGAGGGAATTAGGCAGCCTCAAAAGAACATCTACAAGAACAAATTGTATAAGCTTTCTAAGCATGTGGTCCTTCCCGCAAGACATTTAACTCAATTTCAAGCTCAGGTATTTGGAGTTCAGGAGGATATTCGACGGTGGTTTTCTATGAGTATGAGGGTTGGAGGTACGTCAAGAGGGCATGAAGTGAGTTGTGATATTTGGCGGCGGGTATTCGCTAACCGTGAAGCCGCCTACCGTGAGTTGTGTCTGGAATTTTATTCGACTTTGAAGCTGAAAAAGGAGTTGGGTAAAGTGAAAGATATTTTTGAAGAGAGGATAGTTTCATTTTATTGTGGGGGACAGCAGAGGAAGTTGTCAATTGCTGAATTTGGTTACTACTGTGGGATGTATACGAGGGAGGAGTTGCAGAGTGCTGAGTTTAGGGATATTTTGAAGAAGGGGTATAGAACACAGGCCGATTTGGGTGATGGAGAGTCTATCGTAGAGTATTACACCAGGATCACGGGGGGAGAGACATGGACATACACAAGTGGTGTGTCAAAGATTAAGAATGTACATTTGAGGGTGCTCCATCCAGGTTTGCTTTGCCTCCTCTTGTGCTTCTGGACCGTATGTGTAATCATACCGATGCGACTCTGGTTTTGGGACACTTTATCACGGTGATCTATAAGAGGATGGGAGTTTTTGCTTCTGATGATTGCCAGACCTATCTCTCATTGCCAGTACATCAGGAGGGTTTTACGTATCAGGAGCTTTGGAGGGCAAAGATTTTGAAGAAAAAGAAAGACAATGAGCAGGAGCGGTTGTTAGATGATGAGGTGAGGTTGAAGGACCACCTCCTGTACAGGAGGAGGATGAGGAGGCTGATGTTGAGATGGCTATGATGCTCCACGGGAGCCACCGAGGAGGACTGGACGTAACATTCCCATCCCTCCTTCGTTTGATCTTACACTCTTGGGGAACACTATTCAGAACATCTATGAGTCTCAGCAGAACAGTCAGCGAGAGTTTGATGCGTACCAGAGGAGGGTGGACCAGGATTTCACCTGGATTGGATCACAACAGGCCCACACTAACTATAGCCTTGATTATTATCAGCCTATGTGGGATGCTCAGTATCATGGCCGGGAGTTTGTTAGACCTGACCCGATTCCTCCATTCTCTCCACCGCCTATTTATGTCCCTGATTATCGTCAGGGGGGTCAGACCTTTTTCTCTCAGACGACTATTCCGAGGAACATGTCACCACCACCCCATGATTTAGGAGGTTCTCCTCGTGGTCCAGTGCAGTTTGGGGTCTTTCAGGGTGGACATGTTGGCGGTGATTCTTCATCTTTTGCAGGTTTGGATGCAGGTGCTCATTCAGGATTTGATGCTGGTCAGTCAGGAGGAGGTGCAGGTGGTTCAGGTTCAGCTCAGGAGGAAGAGCAAGATTGGGTGACAAGTATTTTTGGCAAACCTGGACTACCCTATGGCTACCATGGACATCAGCAGTGAGTGGAGATGATTCCCATCCGGTACCGTGGGATGGAATCATATGATTTGGTTATGTTGGTATTTTCATGTCGTTACTTTAGTTATCATTGTCTGGTATCCACCCTACGGGGTGATGAAACATTTGTAATTTCCTTTGTTTCTTTTATTTTCTGCATGATACTGTTTTGGTTTGCATTTAGTATGGATATTTGGGATTTGTTCTTGTGATGTGAGCAGGTTTGATCCGAATTGATGGAAATACTTAGTGGAAACCAAGTGTGGGGGAGGACCCGTTGGATTCTCATTCTCACCTATATTCGTTGGCATTGATTTGTTTGATTGTGTGATCGTGTTAGTATCTCACTATGATGTCATGTGCATGTGCTGGCAGTAAGTTCAGCGCAATATTTTTGATTGGCATCTTTATTAACACACAGTTCTCACACCTTCCGTTTTGGAACTAGTTTGTTTCTCCCGTCAAGCAAATTGGACTTCCTTTTTAGGAAGAGCAATTTGTGGTGCGGGGTCGACTGACTTGTTTTGAAACGGAATGTGTCCATAATCCGGTATGTGTTCTCATTCTTTCTGTCTATTGTGCTTACCCCTATTTACCTTTGTTTGACCGAATTTGGACATTGAGGGCATTGTCCATCTTAAGTGTGGGGGGTGGCAAATAGGTTTAAGCTACCGGATATATCTCTTTTGTTGTTTTGCCATTGAGATTTAGCCGTTCTTGTGGATGTGTCCCTCTCGTAGGCTTTTGGGTTTTATCCAAGAGCAAGGGTTCTATCTTGAAATCTGAACTATGATGTGCATGTTTGAGATTGGTTGTTTCGATTTGGTAAGATGACGGAAGATGATATGATTTGAAACTTGTGTTGAGCTTGTCCTTGTGGTAAATTGCTTTTGTCACTTAATTCATAATATTTTAATGAGCAATTTTACTACAAAATTTTTCCTTGGTAAAATTTAATCGGCGAAATGTGTTCTGAACGGTTATTGGGCTAATCCTTGTGGATTGATAACATTACTTGCATACTCAAAATTCCCAAACACCTAAAAGTGGTGAGAATCATCATTCATTTATCGATGTGCTAGGTGTTTACGGTTTTGGTTTGATTGCCTTGTAAATTTGTCCCTCTCTTAGGCTCTTGGATTTTTTCGGGAGTAAGGGTTCCATTTCGAACTCTGCACTAAGATGTGCGAATTTGAGGTTAATTTATTCCATTTCCGGGTTCCTTTCTTTGATATGAGTGTGCCGGTGATGTGTTGAGCTAGAACTTGGCCTTGTGATCGTGACGAGACCGCAGTGAGATCACTTTTGTGATAAAAGTATATCGGATGACGAATTGGCATATAGGTTTGACCCATATTTTCTTTCTATTCACCTCTTGCTTATGTATATTTTTACCTTTATTATACATACTTTTATACATGTACCTTTAGCATATATTTTTCTTTCTTTGTAAACCCTTGTTGCACTCATCTTTAGTGCAAGATACACTTAGACATACTTTTTGAACTTAGCCTTTTCCTTTGTATAAATCCACTCAAATATGTAAACTTTACCTTGCCATACCGATAGTCTAATTTTGGGGGGCCATTGATTGTCATTGGTTTGTTTGGACGGTTTGGGAGAGCTTCAATGGGTTATCGGTTGGAATATTCTTGGTCTATGGGAATACGTCGATTGGTCAAGTTATTGGGGAATGTCTTGGATTGTTCAAAGGAAGTATATTGTTATAGACATTGTTCATCATTTAAGAGGGTGCCTACTAGTAGAGTAAAAATGGTTCAAAAAAAAAAAAAAAAAAAAGAAAAATAAAAAAAAAAGAGAAAAAAAAAATAGAAAAAAAAAAAAAAAAAAGAACTCGGGCTACTAGTAGGTGCTTCTCATTTTTATATGTCAAAAGAATTGTTGTATCATTTGGTTCGTGAATAGAATGGAAGATTTGGTTGTTCCTAAGTTGTTTGAAGTTGATACACCACAATGGTGTCGGGTTTTGTTCGTTGCTTTTGGGGTGTGTTCGCGGGATAACATCTTATGGGTTGGTGGCAATCAAAGGTAAGGGTTTGATTAGACTATTTTGTACATAACTTATACTTTTGTTACTTCCTATCACTAACCTAAATTTCCCATATCCCATTGTAAATACCCTTAGCCTAACTTTACAACCGACTTATATGCCAAATTATGATGTACTTGGTGCTCACGCCATGTCGGTGGAGCTATGATCCTTGTTCAAGCCTATGGTAAGATATGCATCACGACCGCGCAATGAGTGATTATTCATATATATTCAACCCCAATTGTAAGTTCGTTGGAGGAGGATGATTTTGATAGGTTCATTTGTTTCACTTTTGCTTAGTCGTGTTATTGAGGCTTGTGAATTGTTCAGATATTGTCAAACATTTCGGATTTTCATTTAAGATTAAAACTGCTTCACCAAAGTCCTTGTCATCGACATACTTGGTTTGGCTTCTTTTTGGAAATTTGTAATGTGTTCATGTAGCTTCATTGCCAAGGAATGCTTTTCTTTAATTTCGGATTTGCTTGAGGACAAGCAATGCTCAAGTGTGGGGAGATTTGATGTGACCAATTTATACCCATCGCCCACATCATTATTGGCCATTTTAGTGTTTTGAGTCGATTTTGTATGCATTTGGCGCGTTTATGGTGTTTGTTAGTGCTTTCAGGTTCTTAGCAGGTTGCGCGTCCATTTGGTACATTTTTTGACGATTTTTGGCCAAGAAGTTGACCCGAGTGTTCGAGTGATGTTGATAATGAAGAACAAAGATTTCAGCAGATATGCATGGCGCCGCAGTGGGAGGGTTATTGCCCCACTGCGCCGCAGTCGTTGGGTACCAAAGATACAAGATTCCAGTGAATTATCACTGCGCCGCAGTGGGAGCATTCACACCCCACTGCGCCGCAGTCGCAAGTGAGAAGAACCAAAGATTCCAGTGGAATCTCACTGCGCCACAGTGGTAAGTGCACAAGGCCACTGCGCCAGTGAGTGCACGGGAGAACAGGGTTGCAGCCTTTTGCTGCAGATTTTGGGGGAGGTATAAAAAGAAAAAAACCCTATTTTCCCAAGTATCAAAATTCTCTTTCTAAGAGCTGTTCTACCACGAGTCTTTGACGGATTATCGCAGATTTCATCATTTGATTCATTGAAGATTCAAGAACACCCATCTAGATCGTATCTAATTTTCCGTCTTGCAATTTCTATTCAAACAATTTGGTACAATATGTTCTATTTCTATTTCATTTGTTATTTTCAATTTAGCATGAGTGGCTAGATTTATAATCATCCACTTTGATGAAACTTGACAAATGATATGATTGCAATATTTTAATTCAAGAGTTGATTCAATTATCGTTGTGTCGTGATCTTTATCAATTAATTCCTTGCGATTTATTCTTTGATGTTGATGGTTTATGTGTTCATCGTTAGTGGTACTAGGTGAATATGTTTATCGTTTCAATTCGATTGTCTATGGTCGTTTGTCACTGGTTCATGGTATGACGGTGAATGTCAAATCTATAATAGTAATTAATCGGCAAACGTGTTTAGAAACGGTTGGTGGTACCACGTTTTCATTCACATAGGCATAATTGGAAATTGGATAATCAAGCAAACTAATTGTTGGGGAGATTTTCTAGGCATTGGTGGTACCGGCTTGGGTAATTAAACTAGCAACTTAGGTGTTTGGGTGATTTGTGAGCGGTTGGTGGTACCACGCGAGCATTTTATCCTTTCACGATTATCTTGTCAACTCTAAATAATTTGAACTTTATCATGTGCATTCATAACTGAAGTCAAGTGGATTCGAAGTAGGTGATCTTTATTCATATTGTTTGAACTTTCTTACTTTTCAATTGTCTTGTCATTTCAATTTCTTTAATTTCAAATTGTCAAAGTGAGGTAGCAATTCGGCTACGGTTCCATCCTTATTCTAAAACCGCTTTAGCAAACAATTATTTCAAAACCAATCCCCGTGAACGAATTCGGACTTACCTTTTAGCTATACTATATACGAACGGGTCCACTGCCCGCGAGTGTGTAGTAGTCAGTTTTAGGGTAATTCTTGTTTATAAATTTTAAACTCGATTTTACACATCAAGTTTTTGGCGCCGCTGCCGGGGAATGTGTGCCGATTTAGTTGTTAATAAGTGGTTTGATCCTTTCTCACGCGTGAGAAAGTTACTTGTTTATTAGTTTAGTTTTCTTTTCTGATCACAGGTGCATTTGACGTGTTTGTGTTAGTTGTGTGTTTGCAGGCATATTTCTTTAGTTGATGAACTTGCGTTCTTCGGGTCTACCTTTGAATAGTCCTTTGTCTACTCCGAGAAGACCAAGAGGGCGTCGGTTTAACTTCACTGAACCCACAACACCAATACCAACACCATTTTCACCTATAGCTAAACCCACTCCTGATTCGGACGATGAAGGTTTCTTTTTAGACAAATTCTTCAATTTGGAAGTTAAGCAGGAAGAGATGGGTGACGAACAACCTAGGGATCCAAATGACACTCGCTATGGCGAGAGGGTTCGAACTATTCCAACTAGCCGTGGCTCCGCCATTAGACCACCGGCCATTGATCACACTTTCAATTTGAAAGGGAATCATCTTAAGAGCATAGAAGAGCACCAATTTGATGGAAAAAGAAAATGGGATCCTTACCAACACTTGGATAGGTTTGAAAAGTTGGCTCGGCTTTATCAATACGGTCAAATCAAATGAATGCCGTGAAACTTGAGACATTTCCCATGTCAATCACCGGAGAAGCCCTTGATTGGTTCAATGATCTTCCGGAAAATTCAATCACTACTTGGAACCAACTTAAGGAAGCTTTCATTGGTGAGTTTTATTCACTTAGAACTCAAAGAAGGTTGGAGAACATGATTAGATCTTTTGAACAAGAGATGTTGTTGATGTTTGGGTTCGTTTCAAGGAAATGTTGAGAAATTGTCCAGGTCACGATTTGACTAGGGAAAAATATGTGGAGCTTTTCTTTGATGGGTTAGATAAGAAGTCTAAACGAGAATTGGGATATGCTTTCGGGGGTAGTTTCAATAACATTACCCCCAATGAAGGTTATCAAATCTTGGAAGACATGGCAAAGGATAGCTTTGGATGATGAAAGGTTCTTGAAGAATGAAAGAAAGATGAAGAGAGGTACTAACCAAGGGAGAGTTGCTAAGGTTGAAGCTAGCAATGACCCAGGGGTTATTGGAGAGATTAGAGCGCTATCTGAGCGCATGGAAAAGGGGTTTGCTACTCAAGAGAATAGGTTTGGAGCAATTGAGAGGGATGTTAAGGTAGTCGCCGATGGGTGTGATCATTGTGGTGATATGCACTATTCTGATGAGTGTCCAAATCGGGCACCCGAAGATGTGAACTATGTTCAAAATCAACCCCAAGGGAATTTCTACCGCAACACCGGTTTCCAGAACCGACCTTCAGGTAATACTTCTCATAACTCTTCTTTTCAGACTAATAATTCTCATTTTTCAGGTAACAGGTGGCAAAGAGATAATTATCAGAATCAGCCACAACAGCAGACTCAGCAAGGACAAGGATCAGGTTCTTCTTCTAATACCGATCCTAATGCCGAGTTGAGGGAGATGATGAAGAAGTTGGCTAGTAATCAAGTTGAAACAAACACTAGCATTCAAATGATCAGGGATGATACTAAGGCTTTGAGTGAGAGGTTGGATCAGATAAGCGGGAGGTGGAGATCAACATGAAAAATCAGGGTGCTAACTTCAAGGATCTCGAAAGTAGGATGGCAGCTCTTGCTAGGCCCACGGGGACTCTTCCTAGCAACACGCATCAGAATCCTAGGCCTCAGTTTAGCCATGGACAGAAATACACTCCACCTCCAGTCCGTAATGAGCAAGCCAAAGCCATCACCACTCGTACTAGTAGGTCTTATGAATCACCTCCTATGCCTAATGTTGTTGTTTCAGATGTGCAGGATAACGGGGGTGATGATACCGATGTTGATGAAGATATAGAGATGGAGGAAGAGTCGACCGTGAAGACTCCGGTCACTCCACCAAAACCGGCTGTGGTTCCAGAGGTTAAACCATACAAGCCAAAGATACCATTTCCACAGAGGTTCAGGTAAGCAAAGCTGAAGGAGCAATATAACAAGTTTGTGGAGATGATTACAAATGTTCACATTAATGTGCCTTTAGTCGATCTTATTCAGGGGATGCCCCATTAGGCCAAGTTCATTAAGGAGCTTGTGACTGACAAAGGAAAGTTGGAAGAGGCAAAGGCTACTTTTCTCAATGCCGAGTGTTCTGCTATCTTGCAGAACCGCATACCACCAAAGCTTGAAGACCCAGGGAGTTTTCTTATCACTTGCTCTATTAGAAACATTATTTGTAAGGCCTTAGCTGATTTAGGAGCTAGCATTAATTTGATGCCTTACTCAGTTTATGCTAAGTTGTCCTTTGGAATCCTTTGCCCTACTTGCATGAGTATAAGACTAGCTGACCATTCATTTCAGTATCCCATTGGGATTGCTGAGAATGATAGAGTTAAAGTGGGCCATATTGTTTTTCTTGTTGACTTTGTTATCCTCGAGATGGAGGAAGATACGAAGGTCCCTCTTATTCTTGGACGACCATTCCTTAATACCGCGGATGCTATAATCCGTGTGAAGGATAAGGAAATTTCTTTGGGTGTGGGTACGGATAGGATAGTTTTCAATGTTGAAAGGTCTATTAAGCATGCATATTCTACTGATGAGTCTTGTTTCAGGATAGATGTTATTGATGATGCATTTGGATCAGAATTTCAGGAGATCAGGAATTCATGGAGAGAGATATTGGAGAGGAAGAGAACGCTAATTTAGGATCTGGAGAAATTACTGATGAAGCTTTGTTTGCAGAGGTCATGGCACTGAGCTTGGATGAATCACCTCCCGAGGATGAGACTTTTGAGGAGAAGGAGGTAGTTGCTGATGGGAGTTCAAGGGTACCTAACTCTGTTGATGTACCACCTACTGACTTGGAGCTTAAGCCGCTTCCAGACCATCTAGAGTATGCATATCTGCCAGGTGAGTCTTCTCTTCCAGTGGTTATCTCGTCCTCACTCTCGAGTGACGAGAAAGACCGTCTCATGTCTGTTCTTAAAGCCCACAAGCGGGCTTTTGCTTGAAAGACCACAGATATTCCAGGTATTAGTCCTAATTTTTGCCAGCATAAAATTGATTTTCTTGATGATGTTAAGCCCGTTGTCCAGAGACAAAGGCGGCTGAATCCTAATAAGGAGGTTGTTAGGAAAGAGGTGATTAAGCTTCTTGATGCAGGAATCATTTTCCTATTGCTGATAGTCCTTGGGTTAGTCCTGTTCATTGTGTGCCCAAAAAGGGGGGCATGACAGTCATTGAAAATGATAATAAGGAGCTTTTGGCCACTAGGACTATAACGGGTTGGCGGGTTTGTATTGATTACCGTAAGCTTAATGATGCCACCCGTAAGGATCATTTTCCCCTTCCTTTCATTGATCAAATGTTGGAACGTATTGCAGGTAATGAATATTTTTGTTTCTTAGATGGGTTTTCCGGGTACTTTCAAATACCCATTGATCCAAAGGATCAAGAGAAAACCACGTTTACTTGTCCATTTGGCACTTTTGCTTATCGGCGAATGCCGTTTGGTTTGTGTAATGCCCCTGGCACCTTTCAAAGGTGCATGATTGCTATTTTCCAGGACATGCTTGAAACTTCCATGGAAGTTTTCATGGATGATTTTTCTGTTTTTGGGGATTCTTTTCATGCTTGCTTGATTAATTTGGATAGGATGTTGGAACGGTGTGAGAGGACACACCTTGTTTTGAATTGGGAAAAGTGCCATTTTATGGTGACTGAGGGTATTGCGTTAGGTCATAAAGTGTCCAAGGCCGGGATTGAGGTTGATCGGGCTAAGATAGATGTTATTGCCAAATTACCCCCGCCTTCCAATGTGAAAGGGGTAAGAAGTTTTCTTGGACATGCAGGTTTTTATCGTCGATTTATTAAGGATTTCTCAAAGATTACTCGTCCTATGACCCAACTGTTGGAGAAGGACGTTCCTTTTGTTTTTGATGATGCTTGTTTGAATGCTTTTCAGGTATTGAAGGAGAAGTTGACTAATTCTCCTATCATGGTAGCTCCAGATTGGGAATTACCTTTCGAGTTGATGTGTGATGCCAGTGATTATGCTGTGGGAGCTGTGCTAGGGCAAAGGGTTGAGAAACATTTCAAGCACATTTACTTTGCTAGTAAAACTTTGAACCCCGCCCAGCAAAATTACACCACCACAGAAAAGGAGTTGCTTGCAGTGGTCTTCGCATTTGATAAGTTTAGATCATATCTTGTTTTGAGTAAGACCATAGTTTTCACTGACCATTCAGCCCTTAAGTACCTGTTCTCGAAACAGGATGCTAAAACCAGGCTTATCCGTTGGATTCTTTTGTTGCAAGAATTTGACATAGAGATAAAGGATAAGAAAGGGGCTGAAAATTTGGCTGCCGACCATTTGAGTCGTTTGGAAGATCCTCACCGGGAGGAACTTCGTGATGGGGAGATCAATGATCACTTGCCCGATGAGTCTTTAATGTTTATCTCTAACTCTGATGATGCTCCTTGGTTTGCAGATATAGCTAATTATTTGGTTGCAGGTGAGATACCTAATGATTTCACGTACCAGAAGAAGAAGAAGCTCATATCGGATGTTAAGTATTATTTTTGGGACAGTCCATATTTGTTTCGTGTTTGTGCAGATGGTATGATTAGGAGATGTGTTGCTGGAAGTGAGACTAGAGAGATTTTGGATGCGTGTCACTACGGGCCAACTGGAGGTCATTATGGTCCTTCAGTGACGGGTAAGAAAGTTTTTGATGCAGGTTTCTATTGGCCAACAATTTTCAAGGAGGCCCAGACTTTGGTTGAGACTTGTGACATTTGTCAGCGACAGGGGAACATCACTAAACGGGATGAGATGCCTCAACAGAGCATTCAGGTATGTGCGAGGTTTGATATTTGGGGTATAGACTTCATGGGACCATTCCCACCGTCTAATAAGTTTCAATATATTCTTGTCGCCGTTGACTACGTGTCTAAATGGGCTGAAACCAAGGCTTTGCCCACGAATGACGCGAGGGTAGTCATTGATTTCTTGAAACAGTTATTCTGTCGATTTGGTTGCCCTAGAGCTTTGATTAGTGACCGAGGAACCCATTTTGCAAATCATCAATTAGCCAAGGTCATGAAGAGGTATGATGTTGTTCATTATTTTTCTACTTCTTATCATCCACAAACTAGTGGACAAGTAGAAAACACCAATAGGGCTTTGAAAAGGATTTTAGAGAAAACTGTTGAAGATAACCCCAAGGTTTGGTCGAAGAAGTTGGATGACGCCTTGTGGGAGTTTAGGACGGCTTTTAAGACGCCGATTGGCACCACGCCATACCGGTTGCTCTATGGCAAAACTTGCCATCTTCCTATTGAGATAGAGCATAAAGCGTATTGGGCTTTAAGGAATTTGAATTTGGATTTGATGGAAGCGCGTGAACTTAGAATGTTGCAACTCCATGAGCTTGATGAGCTTAGGTTAGGTGCTTATGAGAATTCGAGGCTTTATAAGGAGAGGACCAAGATTTGGCATGATAAGAGGATCCGTAGGAAGGAGTTTAAGGTTGGGGCTAAAGTGTTGTTGTTCTTGTCCAAGTTTAAGATTAAGCAACCCAAGCTCACTTCTAGATGGATTGGACCGTTTGAGATTAAGCATGTGTACCCGTCGGGTTATGTTGAGTTGTTTAAGCGAAATGGTGAAGGATCGTTCATTGTCAATGGTCATCGACTTAAGTTATATGTGGAAGAAGAGCAGGTTGAGGGGATATTTGATGAGATCCCCGTGTTTGAATTTGATGCTTGAAGTTTGGTCGAGTCAAGCTAAAGACTCGTTAATAACTTAAGCGCTTCTCGGGAGGCAACCCGTGTTCATTTTATCGCATTTTACTTTTCTTTGAATTAGTTAGATTTAATCTTGTTTTATTAGTAAGTGCAGGTATGTTCTCGATTTGATGTGGTTCCGGTTATGTGCAATTTGAGTTTTGACATAATGATTCGAAGAGAAATTTTCCAGCAGTTCCCCACTGCGCCGCAGTGGGGGTGAGATGGCTTGGCTGCGCCGCATCAGAAAACCACTGCCCAATTGTGAAATAATCCCCACTGCGCCGCAGTGGGAGTGCAGTTTTTCCACTGCGCCGCAGTGGGCTGCCAGGTAAGTCATCTCCTGGCCGATGTAAATATAGCTTAGTTTTTTTTTATTCATTTTATTTTACTTTTCACTTTCATCTTATCTTTCTTTTCTCCCTTCTCTAAAAACCGAAAATACCCATTAACATCCTTCAAGATCTTCCATTTTTCTTCCATCTTTTATCAATCTTCCAGATTTTCATCTTAATACATTGCATAATGGGAAGAAGTGTAAGTTTTTCTCTTTAGTTTCTTTGTATTTTCCTTTTATTTTGAAGTTTTAATTTCTAGGGTTATGCTAGCTTAATGTTCGAATTAATTTAGGGGTTTTGATGTTTGTGGGCAATAGAAGCCATTTGGGTGATAAATCTTGCATCTTGTCATCCATTTTTGATTTGGTTTTGAAAATTAGGGTTTTGGAAAATTAGGGATTTGTTATGAACAAGGGTGGGGGATGTATATGTTGGTTATTGTAGTTTTGAAAGAAGATTGTTGTTGATTATTCCCTGAATGTGCTTGTTTGGGTACCTTTTTTGTGCTATATATGATAAACCCTAGGATTGGTTGCCCAGGTTTTTCGCCTCACTGCGCCGCAATGAGGGGGTTCAGTGCCTCACTGCGCCGCAGTGAGGATCTTCTGCCCGTTTTGTCCTTTTGCCCCACTGCGTCGCAGTGAGGGTGAAGCATGCCCACTGCGCCGCAGTGGGGGCCTTTCCCTGCCAAGATTTTTGTTTGTTTAATATGCCTCCCACCTTTGCATTCTTAATACTTACAATTGGACGTTTTCATGTTGTGAATGCAGGGAGCTGAAGATAAGGCCGCGGAAAAGCGCAAAATGGTTGAGGGGCAATCCAGTGAGGCGGTTGATGTCCCGACTAAGAATTCAAAGAGACAAATGGAGGTGCCGCTCACATTTATTGAAGAACTGAACGAGCGACATGCTTGGCTATCATTTGAGGGAATTAGGCAGCCTCAGAAGAACATCTACAAGAACAAGTTGTATAAGCTTTCTAAGCATGTGGTCCTCACCAAAGTCCTTGTCATCGACATACTTGGTTTGGCTTCTTTTTGGAAATTTGTAATGTGTTTATGTAGCTTCGTGCCAAGGAATGCTTTTTGCTTAATTTCCATATTTGCTTGAGGACAAGCAACTCAAGTGTGGGGGGATTTGATGTGACCAATTTATATAGATCGCCCACATCATTATTGGCCTTTTTCGTATGTGTTTTGAGTCGATTTTGTATGCATTTGGCGCATTTATGGTGTTTGTTAGTGCTTTCAGGTTCTTAGCAGGTTGCGCGTCCATTTGGTACATTTTCTGACGATTTTTGGCCAAGAAGTTGACCCGAGTGTTCGAGTGATGTTGATAATGAAGAACAAAGATTTCAGCAGATATGCACTGTGCCGCAGTGGGAGGGTTATTGCCCCACTGCGCCACAGTCGTTGGGTACCAAAGATACAAGATTCCAGTGAATTATCACTGCGCCGCAGTGGGAACATTCACACCCCACTGCGCCACAGTCATTGGGTACCAAAGATAAACAATTCTAGTGAATTATCACTGCGCCGCAGTGGGAAGTGCACAAGGCCACTGCGCCGCAGTGAGTGCACGGGAGAATCAGGGTTGCAGCCTTTTGCTGCAGATTTTGGGGGAGGTATATAAAGGAAAAAAACCCTATTTTCCCAAGTATCCAAGTTTTTCTTTCTAGGAGCTGTTCTACCACGAGTCTTTGACGGATCATCGCAGATTTCATCATTTGATTCATTGAAGATTCAAGAACACCATCTAGATCGTATCTAATTTTCTGTCTTGCAATTTACATTCAACGAATATTGGTACAATATGTTCTCTTTCTATTCCGTTTGTTATTTTCAATTTAGCATGAGTGGCTAGATTTATAATCATCCACTTTGATGAATCTTGACAAATGATATGATTGCAATATTTTAATTCAAGAGTTGATTCAATTATCGTTGTGTCGTGATCTTTATCAATTAATTCCTTGTGATTTATTCTTTTGATGTTGATGGTTATGTGTTCATCGTTAGTGGTACTAGGTGAATATGTTTATCGTTTCAATTCGATTGTCTATGGTCGTTTGTCACCGGTTCATGGTATCACGGTGAATGTCAAATCTATAATAGGAATTAATCGGTAAACGTGTTTAGAAACGGTTGGTGGTACCACGTTTTCATTCACATAGGCATAATTGGTAATTGGATAATCAAGCAAACTAATTGTGGGGAGATTTTCTAGGCATTGGTGGTACCGGCTTGGGTGATTAAACTAGCAACTTAGGTGTTTGGGTGAATTGTTAGCGGTTGGTGGTACCACGCGAGCATTTTTATCCTTTCACGATTATCTTGTCAACTCTAAATAATTTGATCTTTAACATGTGCAATCATAACTGAAGTCAAGTGGATTCGAAGTGGATGATCTTTATTCATATTGTTTGAACTTTCTTTACTTTTCAATTGTCTTGTTATTTCAATTTCTTTAATTTAATATTGTCAAAGTGAGGTAGCAATTCGGCTACGGTTCCATCCTTTTCCCCAAATCACTTTAGCAAACAATTATTTCAAACCAATCCCCGTGAACGAATTCAGACTTACCTTTTAGCTATACTATATACGAACGGGTCCACTGCCCGCGAGTGTGTAGTAGTCAGTTTTAGGGTAATTCTTGTTTATAAATTTTTAAACTCGATTTTACACATCAAGGGGTATTAAGTGTTTTGTAAACATGTTTTGTCCCATCTTATGCCACGGGTCAAGGATCTCACCTCTTAACTCGTTTTAAATCGCCCAATTAAGAACATGTAAATAGTCCACCACCGGTCTCACGGTGGAGTGGTAATTTACCTTGAAGAGATACAATTCGCCTACGGTCTCACGTAGGAGCGAAAAGCACTGACAAGTGTTCTTAGCAAAGTGGGTGGCAATGACTTAACTTTAAATGGGTAATGCATTTGATGTGAATCAAAAGTTTATGTATGAAGACTCATGCAAATCTTCATAACATAATGTTTAATAAAATCATTTTATAGTCTTAGTAACACAAGAGAGATCGGTAGCTCCATTTGAACGCACAAAGAAGCGCAAGGGCAAAGGTTTGCGAAGGACGCAATTAAAAACCCGCCCTTTTAGGAGGCTAGCGCACTCCGACTTATACGTCTCTTAGAGTTTGTTCAAATGGGTGAGCCGGTGTATCTCAAGGTTGTAAGACTCCAATTTTATTAAAGAAATCTCTATTTCGATAGTTCTTAGTCAAGTTTATTCTTTTCTCCAAAACAAGTTTTGCATCACCTTTATAGCTCTTTATAAACACGCAAAAATTAATAAACTTACTAATTACCGAACTAATTTAATCATGTAACAAGTTAAGGTAGGCCGCCTAAACATGGTCACTATGGTTCATGCATATGTTTAAAGCCGGCTCCCCCCTCCGAAGAAGAGGACCACATACATCAAGTTGCCTTGATTTCGTAAGCCTTTAAACAACTTAATTAACAAGTAATTCACATAAACATGCTGACTGGAAATTTCCAGCAGCTTCACGACCTGTTTAGCCCTGTTTCTGGTCCGATTCAGCTTTCGACCAGAACAACAAAGTTGTAGCCCTATGTGTCAATCACCTACTGTCCAAAGCACAACTTCTAACTCATTACAGATTAAAAGATATGAATGTTTTAGTGAACTGTCGCAAATCAGAAAAATCACACGAAAAAATTCACTTAGTCACACAATTATCTAATAATTAACCCTAATTATTGGATCATCATGCTTTGCTAAATATATCTCCATATATCAGTAAAAATCACAAGGAATTTGCATGAATTTTTGTGATTTTACTTTTATTTAAAAACTTTAAATAATTAAGATACACAAAACATGCAATTTATACAAATAAATCATGTCAATTCACTAACTCAAAACTTGCCATGAGGGTTTCAATCTCCATTGAATTAGGTTAATTTTAATTAAACAAAAAAAACTCTTATTTTTATTTAATTTAATCCGATTTTTAATTAAAAAAAAATAAGAAAACAACTTTTAATTATTTAATTAAAAATCAACCAACCCTTAACCCCCCTTCAAGTTTTGATCTTTGTAACTAATAGATCACATATGTGGTTCGTGATACCACTGTTAGAATATGCGAACATAAATTATATAAATATTCACATATAATCACGAGTATGCACAACGGAAGAATCGAATATGTACCTTATGCAAAGCTTCCAATAAAATAAATAATAATAAGATTATTATTATTATTATAGGGTTTAAAGTAAAACCCCTCTACGATCGCACACTTGACACCCCTATGATGTATGCTAGTACCCAATCACGAACTCACAAACCCGTTGTGTATCTCCCTTAATTCGAAACCCTTATGAACCGAACCAATTTTGTTGTAGTCTAACAAAATCATAATAGAATTAATGCTGACATTAATTATAGAAGATTCATATGTGTTGTCGAATGAAACAAAACCAAAAACTCTTGCTTTTGTTTCCTACGGCCGAAACTAAGGAAAAGGGATAGAGAGGAGGTTTTTTTACAAGTCTAATTCTTGTATGTGTATATAAAAACCCTTAACCTTTAACCCCTATTTATAGGGATTAATATTTAGGGTTTAATTACTTGGTGACCAAGTTTGTAGCGGATTAGGAAATCCTCCTACAATTTTCGGCCCACCCCTCCTTTTAGTGTAATTAGGAAACTTCTTTATTCTCTAATTTACACTTTAGTCCTCTCTATTAATTAATAAACATTTATATTAACTCTTTAATTATTGTTTATTAATCATTTCGTGATCATATTAATCAATATACTACACTTAATATATTAATTAATAACATAGAGTTTACGTGTCATTTTGTGTGACCCCGTAGGCTTAAATGATTTCCGGACATGCGTTTATGTAACGTGATCACATACCAACAGAACCAAACTGGCCCAAAGGCCAAAGGAGTAGAAAAGCATACTTGCCAAACCATCCAAATCCAGTTTTGTTCGATCAGTTTACTATGATTATTATAAGTGTATGCATCAAGCTTAATTTTGGTCAATGTTTGCAACCTTATATGTGGCAATTGGCATCGCATGTTTGATTATTCGAAGTTGTCTTGTTTGGAAAATTTTATATCTTAACTCGTATTAAAAGTAACCTTAAAAGATAATGGTCCCGCATAAGCGTAAATAGCTTCCTCAACCTAATATCATTATGTAAGTTATTCAATCAAACAAAAAGGCACCAATTAATAATTAATGCTGTTGTTAATTATCAAAATTAGTTTTAAAAATTAATCAAATTGGCGTATCGGTTCAGCTTGGGGTTGATCACAACCAACTGGGGTACAAACTAAAATAGATATATGGACGCTTATATTAAAACAAAAAAGTAGCACCTATGACTCAAATGTAACAAATGTTATCAACTTATCATCTAACTTTATGAAAGAGAAAACTTCAATTGTTTGCTTGTTTATCTCTAGCTACAATACAATGTCCCTTTATAATTACATTGGGTTATGATTGAGTGGTTGTATATTAGGAATAAGATAATTTAATTTAAAAAACAATGACATCTGAACATGATCATCTGTTGGATAGTATTATCAATCTTGTTATTGATCTGGAGCCAGTGGTACCTGTCTCCGCTTATGCGTGGGACCCATGGGGAGACCAATTGAATACAAGGTCGAGGGTTCGAATCTCATTCGTTCCCAATAACCATGGGTTATCACGAACAGGAGTTTCACCCGGTAGTGACCCCTTACAGGGTGGGGAAGCTAGGTACAAAGTACCAAGGACTAGCGTGTTCCTTCCAAAATACACGTTTTGAGTATTATCAATCTTGTTATTGATCTGGCTGTTGAAAGTAACAATTTTAACCAAAAACTAAACACCAATACCCTTATTTAAGAAGTAGTGTTCAATTAATTTAGAGCTAACGATTTTGTTATATAATCAATGCAAAAGAATTCAAAACCACATATCACGTACATAATTATTAGAAAACCAATATAAGCTCAATCCTAACCAATACGACACTTGTCGCTTGACCAGTCTAAAACTGATCTGGTATCCTAATTGTGTTTATCTAAAAGATATAGAACCAAACTGAGATAATCACTCATGTGTCCATTATTATACATATTTCCACATCGCCGTTTTATACTTAATAATGAGTAAAATGCATGCATATTCGATACTTTCATAGTGTTGGTTGTGATTTCAGGTTCATGACATGCTAAATGGTTGGAAATGGCTTTATTTTACTCAAGGATGGTTCAAGCAAGTTCATGGACGAGTACGTGAAGTGATTTGATGAAGAAACGCGCGAATTCAGCATAAAGAGTAAAGTTGTGACGCAACATGCTTAAGTTGCGCCGCAACTAGGAGGTCAGAGAATTGGGAGCTGAAGGAAGTTGCGACACAACTTCAGGGGGTGCGACGCAACTTTAGGTCGGTTTAGGATTACTTTTTGGAAACACTATAAATACAACACCAAAACCCTACAAAACGAATATCTTTTCATAGCAGTCGAAATTAGGGTTCTTTGGAGGCTTTTCAAGCAGCTTTTACATCTTTGAAGATCTAGGGTTGCTCGGGGGTTTCAAGGCATTCGGATATCGATTTTCTTAGCTTTTTAGTTGTTTCCTACACATCGGTACAATATGTTTCTACATACTTTTACTCTTTGTGTTTCGTTTTTAGTCATGAGTAGCTAAATACTTCATCATCTACTGAGATGAAGTGACACGATGAATTATGGTTGCATGATTTTATGAATTCTAGTTGATTTGTTTAATGTTATGTCGAGATCTTAATGTATTTAATCTTTATCTCTTATCTATTGGTTTGTTGATAATATATGCATGATTTTTAGTGGTAGCTAGATTGTGTATGTGTTATTTCAATTGATTTGGTAGAATTAATTGGTTCTAATTCATGGTAGTGCGTTAGAAAACAATCATAGATAATAAGATTAAACGTGTTAACGGTTTGGTAGAATCGATAGACATAATTGTTAAATAATAACAAAACAAATTAATCAGTTAGGGATATTTTAATAGACGCCAGGTGGTAGTCGGTCTTTATAATTGAATCAATTGGTTAATGGGTTTGGATAGGGTAATAAGCTAGGTGCGCAACTAGTGAGTTCTTTGTTTAAACTTTGTTATTGAGTCAACATAATTGAATTGGGTTTTCTCGTATATGCAACTAGAGTTTGTCGTGTCATGGATTCAAAGTAGATGACCTTTTAATCTTATTGTTTTTCAACAAATCTTTTCAAAGTTAATTTTAGTTTACTTTAATTTTAGTTTAATTTTCAAATCAACTGACGAGGGTCATTAAACCTAAAAGCATTTTAAACTACTTTAAACTCGCTTATTTCTTAGTACAGTCTCTGTGGATTCGACCTGGACTTACCTATAAACTATACTGCAAACGAACTGGTCCACTGCCCGAGAGTGTGTAGTGCTCAGTTAATCGGTATTTCTTGTTTATAAATTTTAAAACTAGATTCAACAAATCAAAGTTTTTGGCGCCGTTGCCGGGGACTGTTTTTAGGATTTTAGTTTGAGATTTTGTAGTTCGATCCTTTCTTGTATTTATTTACGAGGAAGTTACTTGTCTTTATTAGGTTAGCGTAATTTAGTTTCTATTTACTTTTTCTTCCATCGGTGCTTTTCACGGGTTGTGCTAGTGCTCTTTTGCAGGATTAGCATCACCAATGGCATTTTGATACTATGTATCCGATGAGTAATATCCAGACGAGCTTCGCAGCTTTGCGCAGTTTTCTGATGAAACGTATGAGGAAGCTTGGTTAAGGATAAGACGAATGGTTGAAAAACTTGGCATGTACGAGCTTACCATTCGTCAACTTGTTTCGTTATATTGTCGTGGGCTGGATGGCGAAACAAAGGAAAATTTAGGAGACGAATTCTTCTCGATGGATCCAGACGGTATGTTTGACTATATGGAAGAATACGCTCAACCGGAAGAGAGCGAAACATGGGAAAGTCATCAAATTTCAGATTCTGAACCACACGATTTATTACCCTTTAAGGATGAAAATGAAGATGACGTGGCAGATTTGGAAGTTAATACAACATGTTCAGAAGAGGAGAGTGGTATTGTCGATGATGTTTCATATCTCACTAACTCTGTTTTGCAGGATGTGGAGGTTGATTCTGAGATGCACGAGCTATCTTCCATGAGCATCGAGGATTTGGATGACGTTGTTTATGTAAAAGATATTATGTCATTTTCAAGTGACGTAGTTCCTGTTTCTTATCATGTTTCAAGTACTACTAACTCTCTTTTGCAAGATACGAAGGAACTCGAATTGTCTCATTCGCATTCCGATCTTGGTGACATGAGAATGGAGGAATTTTTGGATGAATTTATGGATGCAGGTGATAGTTTGAGAGTGCCAAGGCCGCTGAAATTTTTCAAAAAGATCATGGCATGAAGGAAAGATCCGGATAAAGGGCATACGGCTCTCATGATAGGTGAATGCAAGGACACAGGGCAAGATGATTTGCAACCCAAGTCGGGTTCTCTATGGAGTTTTCTTACTCTTACCTATTGTGATTTAGATTATAATTTTAATTGCATTAGGTTAGGTAATCTTAGGGCTAGTAGTAATTTCATGCATTATTGTTTATTCTCTAAACTAGCCCCGGAGCCTTTAGCTCCCGACCCTTTTGAGTGGACGGGTATAAGCCTTGACATGAAATACTTGAAAATTCCGTGCCATAACAAAATTTTGAGATATTATATGTAAGGATGAAAGGTGGATTTTTAAAATGAATTTTGAAAAGAAAACAAAGGATTTTGACATCTTAAAAGTGAACTTTGTTAAGGTGAAAGAAATGGTTTGGGTGATGATTAAGATTAGATACACATTTTATTCACCTTATTCGCGTAAACCGCCCGACACTTTAAGTGTGGGGGCGTTTAAGACCCCACCATGGTGACCTTTGAGGATCGAGTCTAGCTAACGACTCGTTAATAAATTAAGCGCTTCTCGGGAGGCAACCCGTGTTTCATTTTTGTTTTTCTTAGTTTTGTTATTGTTATTTTTCATTTTTATAGCTTTTTGTTGAGTTATGCAGGTCCCGGAATGCCCATACGCGTTACGGTAAGTCAAATCAAGCCAAGGTAAGTTCCTAGTGTGGGGGAGATGCAAGTATGCGCCGCATGCAGGGGCGCAGCTATTAAGGGGACCGGGGGGGGGGGGGGGGCGACCCCCCGAAATTTGTTTTCGTGTAGAAATTTTTTGATATACTCGGTTTCGACCCCCCATTTTTAAAAAAAATAGTGTTAGGGAATGATGTGAAAAATCGAGTTTTAAATTTATAAACAAGAAATACCGATTTTACTACCTAATGCACACTCTCGGGCAGTGGACCCGTTCGTGTATAGTATAGATAAATGGTAAGTCAGGATCGATCACAGGGACTAAGTAGGCAATTGTTCAAATAAAGTAGTTCAAATAGAAATGGGGGTTTTGTGACCGAATTGTCACTTTGCTCAACTTAAAGTAAAAGAAGAATAATTAAATCCGGTATTACCGGGGCAGGGATCGTCCTCAAACGATAGAAAAAAATGATTTTATGACAATAATAATTAAAAGGCATCCATCTTGATTTCGCTCGACAACATGTTAAGATTGCACATAAGTGAAGTTCAAATCCAAATTAAGTTGATTAAATAACCGAGACTCAAACCAAGCACCAACCCCGTACCCGTTAAGTTAATGACATAATTTGACTCTCTTGTTTAAACCAGTTTAATTACAAAGACTGGTACCCCAAGACATCTTTTATAACTTCCCTAATCAAACAATTGTTTTGGTTATTGAAATAACAATTATACCTATCGATTGTACCCAACCGTTAACACATTTCCCCCTATTATCATTGAATGATTATCTACCGTACCCGTTATAGATCCAATTATTTGTACCCAAATAATCAAAACGACATATACGCAATCAATAATTACCATTAAAGTCGCACATATATCACCAATCAATCCAAGATAAATTAAAAGAGAGAAATACAATGTTAAATGAAATCAACATTGAATTATAAAAATTGTGCAATCCTTACATATTGTCTCACTCTATCAAGATGGATGATAAAGTGATTAGCCACTCATATTAAATATGAAAGAACAAATCAAAATAGAGGAATTCATCGTTACCGAATACAAAGAATTGAAAGCTAATAACGAAATTGATCCAATCGTGCTTGAATTCCTCAAAGATGATTCAAAATATGAAAATATCTGGAAAAAGGTCTTCAAAATCGGCTGGGAGAAGAAGAAGGGTTTTGGGATGTTTTTGCATGCTATTTATACTTCCCTAAAATCTGTCCAGAATCGGCACCTATTGCGGCGCAACTAGGGTAGTTGCGGCGCAATAGGCCTTTGACCGCGTTGACCGTTGACTTCCATTGACTCGTGGCTGGCTTAAACTTGAAGGCATTGCGGCGCAATGAAGATCGTTGCGGCGCAACTTAACTTTCTGAAAATCCATTGCGGCGCAATTCTCCTGGTTGCGGCGCAATCAGGTTTGACTCGAACGTTGACTTTGACTTTCGTTGACTTGGCCTGGATCAGACTTGAACGCGTTGCGGCGCAACTTAACTTACTGGAATTCTGTTGCGGCGCAATCAGCTGTTGCGGCGCAATGGCTTGTTTTGCAGCTTTGACTTTTGTTGACCAGCTGCTATCTTCATCCAAACTCTCCCGAAATCATCCGTTAGCACTTATTTCACCTCAAGAATGTCGTTTTCTCCAGAAATACGCTTAAGTACCTGTTATTTCCCTGAAACACTAACAAATACCATAAACGCACCAAATGTATACTAAAACGACTCATAAACCATGCTAAATCAACTAAATACATTGTGGGAAATGGGTATAAAATACGACACATCAAAATTTAGATCCCGACCCCCCACTGAAAATTTTCAAGCTTCGCCACTGGCCGCATGGTAAATCCATGTGCCATATATCGGGGTCTGGATGAACTTTCCGTGACAAAGAAATTAGATATATGCGCCGCATGAAAACTGCATGCGCCGCATATCGGGCCTCTCCTGTAACACCCCAAGCCGAGGCTCGAAATATCACGGAAATCATATAGCGCAAGGTGGAATTACAATAGAACAAGAACTAAATGCAAATAAAGATTCAGTGAATCCTTACAATACGAGTAACAAGTATCAGAATACATAAGGAGCAAGTCACCATCAAAGTTACAAAAGGACATCAAAAGATGGCTATCGATCCTAAGTATAATGCAAAAGAAGGCCAATGAATCCTTGATCCATAAAGTCCAAAGCCCGGGTTTTACAGCAAGCAACAATCAAACTCCACGTCCGGGGATAACCTAATTACCTGAAAAGTGTACTAAGCATAGTCAACACAAGGTTGGTGAGTTCGTAGTAATGGTCCATAAGGAACCATCGTCAATAATCACAATATACCAGTAGAGGCTAGACATGACTTACAGCGAGCCTCTAAGTAACACAATAACGTCCCACAACAAGATTACACAAAGCAAGTAAGCGTGTAATAGGAGTGCACAAATGATATAAGTATCAATGTAAGTGCTAAATGCATAATAAGTCATAATGCATGTCATATGTGTGAGCTTCAAGTCACCTATGCAACGATACCCGCCTGTCATCGCAATGAACAAGGCTGTATCTCAAAATCATCGAGATATATATGTCTATATACTCGGAGTCATGTCACCAACATCTAACAGATTAAGTGTATACATCTATACACTTGGATGTTTGAGTCCTCAACCGAGGGTTATGTAACTACGTGTGCATGCTTACAATCAATCGTATATGCATCAATCACAAATCGTCTGTCATAAACCAACAATCAATATTCGCCAATCATAAATCAATAATCACAATTCAAACCAACTATACGTACATACACTTAAGAGGATTCTCCTTCCTTCGAGTCCCAGATGCTTATATATAGGGTCACCCGCAGCCTTCCCACCACATCTAAAACCCATTGAAAGCATAACCGACTTCCATGTATGTACGTCTATCCTAATATTAATGAAATACTTAACAAAACATAAATCAAGTCAATCAAACGTGATAAACCGTCTCATCAATCCAACATTTAAACCAAATCAATCAATCAATCAACAACGTAAGTAAACATGCAAGCTTTACACTTTTCAGCCCGAATCTCAAAGGAGTAGGGAGCTACGGAACTCACCTCGATTGGTTATGAAAAGTTAAGTCGATATAAAGTCGAGTTATTGTCGTACAATGTTCTCCTCGCGTCCAACACCTAAATATCGATATCATACATACACATTAACATACATAAACACGTATACATAACTTATCAATTACTCGACAAAACCCAAATTAGGTTTCCAAAGTGGTTCTCGACGTTAGGTGACTTCTAGAACTCTTAATCATTGTTAAATAAGTTAAGAAGTGATTTAGATCGAAGCTAGGAAGCGAAAACGAGCATCAGGGCCTGAACTGCGCCGCAGTCAGGATGCAGTCCATTGACTGCGCCGCAGTCAGATGCAAAAGCTTCGTTCCAGAGGTTTTCCACTGCGCCGCAGTCAAGGCCAGGGCTGCACCACCAGCAGCAGCAGTTTGTGCAGGAAAATGCAACCCAAAACCTACGACCCTAAATCGACCCATAAGGCTATGGACTAGTTTTTGAAGCAATATTTGACATTCCAAAGCCTAAATACACTTACCCAAACCAAGATTTCATTCCAAAACATCATCAAATCTTCCAAATCAATCAACCCTAACCAAAACCCTAATTTGACCCAAATTCCATTTTGAGTCGATTTAGAACCTGTAAATGTACGAAATGACTAGAAACGAGTAAACAAACATAAATAGATGCAAATGGGATGAATTTGACTTACCAAAGCCTCCTTCTCGAGCTAGAACCCGAATTATGTCAAAATGGGTAAGAATCCTTGCACTATGACTTTTGATCCTTCGATATGATGACAATGAGATGAAGACGATGATGATTCTCGAGTTAAACCAAATCCAAAACACCAAATGATGCTAGAGAAAAGAAGAACTAGAGATGGATAGTCTTGCTTTTTACTTAGAGAGAAAAGAGAAAAGAGAAGAGATGTGTGGTGAATAAATGAGATAAGGGGGAAGGGAAATGGGTCTTAAGGCTGGTGGGTCGTGGATCACCCACGGGTCGACTCGTTTCTCTCCTCAAGCCAAAATACAATCGTTATACATTTAAACACGTTTAAATCATACTATCGACCCGACTAACATACCACATTGTCATTTAATCACAAAACGACCCAAATATTTCATTAACTTAAATTGTTAGTCAAATTACACATAAAGTCAACGGGTCAAAACTCACGGATGTTACATTATTCCCCCGTTGAAAGAATTTCGTCCCGAAATTCAACAAAACACTAATTACTAAATAAATGCGGATACTTAGACTTCATATGGTCCTCTCGCTCCCAAGTGAACTCGGCTCCACGTCTAGCACTCCATCTAACCTTAACAATCGTGTAGCGTTTATTCTTGAGCTTCTTGACTTGACGGTCCAAGATCTCTACCGGCTCTTCAACAAAATTTAGATTCGAATCCACCCTAATCTCGTCCATGGGCACATGATGTGTAGGGTCCGCCAAACACTTACGTAGGTTGCAAATATGAAACACATCATGTACCCACTAAGCTCTTGTGGTAATTCTAATCGATAAGCAACCTTTCCAATCCGTTCAAGAATCTTGAAAGGACCAATATACCTTGGCCCAAGTTTACCCCGCTTCACAAAACGTACAACACCTTTCCAAGGTGACACTTTCAAAAGTACATAATCACCAATTTCAAACTCTAACGGTCTCCGCCTCACATCGGCATACTTCTTTTGACGTTCACGGGCCAATTGCAACTTCTCCTTAATTTGAGAAATCACTTTTGTCGTTTCAACTACAATTTCTGGCCCGATAAGTTGACTCTCACCAATTTCCGCCCAAGCTAGAGGAGAACGACATACCCTACCATACAATGCTCTAAAGGGCGCCATTTGAATGGTGGCATGGTAGCTATTGTTGTACGAGAACTCAATGAAAGTGCAGGGGACCGATCGATTCGCGATTCCTACGACTATGTAAGTGCGGAATCCAAACATAATCGTTATTGAGGTAATTGAATGAAACAAACACGAAATCAATATGAACAGGAGATATAAATCTGATTCCTTTATCATTAGTCGAATGATTACAATGAATAAATCCGTTTACAATACATCTACGATGATTACGGATTACAATCAACAAGACGACTCTTGATAATCGAATAATATGGTGGACTTACGGACTGAGGTTTGCGCATACCTCAGCCTGCCGTCAATGAAATCTGTTGCAACTCAAATCATCATAAAGTGCAGGGGACCGATCGATTCGCGATTCCTACGACTATGTAAGTGCGGAATCCAAACATAATCGTTATTGAGGTAATTGAATGAAACAAACACGAAATCAATATGAACAGGAGATATAAATCTGATTCCTTTATCATTAGTCGAATGATTACAATGAATAAATCCGTTTACAATACATCTACGATGATTACGGATTACAATCAACGAGATGACTCTTGATAATCGAATAATATGGTGGACTTACGGACTGAGGTTTGCGCATCCCTCAGCCTGCCGTGAATGAAATCTGTTGCAACTAAAATCATTCTAAAACCGAAACCTAAGAACAATATATATAGGCTACAAATGGGCTGGGCTTCAAACTCGTGGGCCTCCAAACTCGTGTTACTGTTCACACGAGTTTGTCCAAACTCGTGGTACTGTTCACACGAGTTTGTCCAAACTCGTGGTACTGTTCACACGAGTTTGTCCAAACTCGTGGTACTGTTCACACGAGTTTGTCCAAACTCGTGGTACTGTTCACACGAGTTTGTCCAGTTGTCTGGATAATCTCTGTAAAGTAACAGCCCTTTAATTGAGATGCATCGGACACAAATTGTGCACCAAAACGTGCACTTACACTCAACTAGTGGCAAATGGTCTTCCCAACTTCCACCAAAATCAATTGCACAAGCCCTCAACATGTCTTCAAGGGTTTGAATGGTTCTCTCGGTTTGTCCATCCGTTTGAGGATGAAACGCCGTGCTCATGTCGAGTCGAGTACCCATTGCTTTTTGAAAAGCTTCCCAAAAGTTTGATTTGAAACGGGCATCTCTATCTGAAATGATAGAAATCGGCACTCCATGCTTAGATATTACTTCCTTGATGTACAAACGAGCCAATGTGTCAAATTTATCGGTTTCACGAATGGCTAAAAAGTGAGCCGACTTCGTTATCCGATCTACTATTACCCAAATCGTGTCACGACCGCTTCTCATCTTCGGTAATTTAGTAATGAAGTCCATGGCAATATGTTCCCACTTCCATTCGGGCATCACCGGTTGTACCAACAATCCGAGTGGCTTCTTGTGATCGGCTTTGACTTGTAAGCAAGTAAGACACTCACTCACATACTTAGCCACATCACGCTTCATGCCCGGCCACCAATACAAGTTTTTCAAATCAAAGTACATCTTATCCGACCCGGGATGACCGAATAAGGCGATTGATGAGCTTCATTCATAATAAGTGTTCTTAAGTTACCGAAAATAGGAACCCAAAGTCTTTCAACCAAGTATAGCCCATTATCACTTTTTCTTTATCGAATTGTTGCTCCATGCCATCAAGGTTCTCATTTCCAAAGTTTTCCGGTAGGGTGGCTTGAATTTGGGCTTCAATAATCCGGTCACGAATATTTGGCCCCACCGTGAGGCTCATAGCTCTAGCCCGTCTCGGCTTCACTCTCTCCTTTCTACTCAAGGCATCGGCTACAACATTTGCCTTGCCCGGATGATAACGGATGTCACAATCATAATCACTAAATAGTTCAAGCCAACGTCTTTGCCTCATATTCAATTCACTTTGGTTAAAGATGTGTTGAAGACTTTTGTGGTCGGTATAAATCACACATTTGGTGCCATAGAGATAATGTCTCCAACACTTCAAAGCAAACACAACTGCTCCCAATTCCAAATCATGGGTCGGGTAGTTCTTCTCATGCATTTTCAATTGACGAAAGGCATAAGCAATGACTTTACCCCTTTGCATAAGAACACAACCCAAACCTTTTCCTGAGGCATCACAATAAACAACAAAATCTTCAATTCCATCTGGTAGCGTCAAAATAGGAGCGTTACATAGCATATCTTTAAGAGTTTGGAAGGCGTTTTCTTGTCTTTCGCCCCATTCAAAGTTTCTCTCCTTTGAGTCAAGAGAGTGAGTGGTTGTGCAATACGGGAGAAATTTTCAATAAATCTTCTATAGTAACCCGCCAATCCAAGGAATTGACGGATCTCGGATGGAGTTTCGGGTCTTCTCCAATTCTTGACCGCTTCAATCTTGCTTGGGTCCACGTGAATACCATCCTTGCTCACTACGTGACCAAGAAAGTGGACCTCTTCCAACCAAAACTCACACTTAGAGAATTTGGCATACAACTTCTCCTTCCTTAGTAGTTCGAGCACCTCGCGCAAGTGCTCAACATGCTCTTTCTTTGTCTTAGAGTATACAAGTATGTCATCAATGAACACAATGACAGACTTGTCTAAGTATGGTTGACACACCCGGTTCATCAAGTCCATGAACACTGCCGGTGCATTGGTCAACCCGAAGGGCATCACGGTGAATTCAAAATGACCATACCTTGTGCGAAAAGCCGTCTTGGGGATGTCATCTTCATGTACCCGGAGTTGATGATAACCCGAGCGAAGATCGATTTTTGAGAAGTGCTTAGCACCTTGAAGTTGATCAAATAAGTCATCGATTCTAGGGAGGGGATACCGGTTCTTCACGGTGAGCTTGTTTAATTCCCGGTAGTCGATACACATTCTAAAGGACCCGTCTTTCTTTTTGACGAAGAGAACAGGAGCACCCCAAGGAGATTGACTAGGGCGAATGAAACCCTTCTCTTGGAGTTCCTTGAGTTGAGTTTGTAGCTCTTTCATTTCGGTTAGAGCTAGTCTATAAGGAGCTTTTGCTACAGGCGCGGATTCGGGGATAAGATTAATACGAAAGTCAAGTTCGCGAGTTGGAGGTAATCCCGGTAAGTCATCCGGAAAAACATCGGGAAATTCACAAACAATAGGAACAGTCTTCAATTCTACCTTTGTGATGGTAGCACTAAAGACCTTAGAATTAGAGGAATCAGAGATTTCGCCTTGAACCCTAAGAATTCTACCGTTAGTCAAAGGTATCTTAACAACTCTCTCGCCACAATCAATAGTCGCATTTACCGCCGTTAACCAATCCATACCCACTATGATGTCAAAACTACCAATGTCAAGAGGCATGAGGTCAATGAAGAAGTCGACGTCGTCTAAAGTCAAGACAAAATCGCGGAGTATTTGATTAAGCTTAGTTAGCGCACCATTTACCATTTCAATATCGAGCACATAACTTAGAGCACACGGACGCACGTCAATCAAAGGAACAAAACTAGAAGATACAAGGCTATAATCGGCTCCAGAATCAAATAAAACTGTTGCATAGAGACCATTAAGAAGAAAGGTACCTGCTACTACGTTGGGATCGTTGCGGGCTTCATTTGCATTGGCCGCAAAGGCTCGGCCGCGGGGTTGCACTTGATGGCCTTGTGATGTGACCAATTTATACATATCACCCACATCATTATTGGCCATTTTATTAAGTGTTTTAAGTCGATTTTGTGTGCATTTGGCGCGTTTATGGTGTTTGTTAGTGTTTTCAGGCTCTAAACAGGTTACGTGTCCATTTGGTGCAATTTCGGATGATTTCTGAGGCCAAGAAGTTGATTTGTGAGTTCGAGAGTTGTTTAAAGTTGAGAAGATAGAAAATTTCAGCAAGTTCATAGTGAAAAGGTTGTCTTCGGATCAGCAGGATTGGACTGCGCCGCAGTGGGAGCATCACCAGCCCACTGCGCCGCAGTCGGCTAGTGGAAAAGTGAGAACTCGGTCAGCAGTTTTAGACTGCGCCGCAGTGGGGGTGACCAAGGCCCACTGCGCTGCAGTCAGACAAGGTGGAAAACGAGCACCTAGATCAGTGGATATTGACTGCGCCGCAGTGGGGGCATCACTCGCCCACTGCGCCGCAGTGGGACGACGGGGCTGAAGGGTTTTGACCGATTTTTGCATCAGATTTCCAAGGGGGTATAAAGAGAAAACAAAAACCTAATTCCCATTTTATCCAAATTCTTTCTAAGAGCTGCTCTACAAGGGATTCCTTCAAGGATCAAGGCTAGACTTCTTCCTCCGATTCATTGAAGATTCACGGGCACCCACTTAGATCGTATCTATTTTATTGTCTTGCAATTTCAATTTCAAGAACGATTGGTACATCATGTTCTTCTTTTATTTTGATTGTTATTTTAAATTAATCATGAGTGGCTAAACATTCAATCATCCACCTTGATGAAACTAGACGAATGATGTGATTGCTATATGTTTTAATCCAAAGAGTTGATTTCAATTATCGTTGTGTCGAGATCTTGATGATTTAATTCCTTTTTATATATTATTATGATATTGGTGGCATGTGTGTTCTTCGTTAGTGGTACTAGTTGGATGCATATGTGATTTTCAAATGGTTGTTTGTCTATGAGCAATTATCACTAGTTCATGGTATGATAGTGAATATCATTTTAATAAAAGGAGTCATTTTGTCAACGTGTTTTATAACGGTTGGTGGTACCACATTATCTTCACATAGGCACAATTGTTAATTCGATAGTCAAACAAACTAATTGTTGGTAAGGTTGTCTAGGCATTGGTGGTACTGGCTTGGGTAATTAAACTAGCAACTTAGGTGATTGGGTAATTTGCTCACGGTTGGTGGTACCACGTGAGCACCTTAATCCTTTTACGATTATCTTTTCAACTCAATGAATTTGGTCTTAATTGAATGCAATCATGTTTGAAGTCTAGCGAATTCAAGGTGGATGATCTTTATTAATATTGTCTGAAGCTTTTCTTTACTTTTATGCGTTTTGTCTTTTAAATTTATTTTAATTTAATTGTCAAAGTGAGACTCGAAGCAACACCCTGTTTTCCAAACCATTTTATTAAACAACTAGTTCAAACCAATCCCCGAGAACGAACACAGACTTACCTCTTAACTATATTGCATACGAACGGGTCCACTGCCCGATAGTGTGTAGTAGTGAGTTTCTAGGTATTTCTAGTTTATAATTTTTAAACTCGATTTAGCACATCACCTTGTTGCCCCCGATTCTGATTAGGCCCGACCATTTGGAGTTGATTGGGGTTAACGGCCACTTGAACCTGTTGTCCCACCCATCGAGGACAGTTGTTGCGGTAGTGAGTATGACTACCACATTCGAAACATTCGCCTCTTTGTTGATTTCCTTGAGGAGGAACGGCCCGAATAGGAGCCACATTCATTTGGCCCGCCCTTGGGGCTCTACAATTCTTGGAGGCGTGCCCAACTTGGTTGCAGTTAAAGCATGCCCCACATTGGACATTGGCGGGATGATGCCTGTTGCATCTCCCACAGAAAGGATGAGGCCCAGCATAAGCTTTCCTAGTCGGTTCCACCGCCGCCATTACTCTACCCCTATTTGCATTCTTGGGGTCAAACCTTCCCACTTTCTTTACCCCGCTAGACTCTCCCACTTCCTTCCTCTTGTTTGTTGAGGATTTGCTTAAAACACCGCTTCTCAACAAGTCTTCAGTCACGCTACCGGCCCGGTTAACCGCATCGGCCAAAGAAGTAGGCATGTTAGAATTCACATAAGATCGGACTTGAGGATTCAAGCCCAATACAAGCTTCTCGATGGCCCGAGACTCGGAATCCACCAAGTGAGGAATGAGGGTAGACAACTCTTGAAATCGTCTAACGTAGCCCTTGTAATCGGCTCCGTCCATATTGAGATTAGCAAACTCAATGGTCAAGTTTTGTAGTTCATATGGAGGACAAAACTTCGCCTTCACCTTGTTCTTGAAATCGATCCATTCCAAGTTATAAGTCCGCCCCAAAGTTATCTCTTGGTTCCACCAACTCAAGGCGTCATTTTTAAACATGCCGGATGCATAAGAAATCCGGTCGTCATATGTGCAATGACTTCTTTCAATCACTGCCTCGATCTCCTCAAACCACCTTATACACTCTGTGGGACCGCCTCTTCCATCAAACTCCGGTGCCCCACAGCTTTTGAAGTCTTTAAATATACACCCCTGTCGGTATCCTCCATGTTGATTATACATGGGCATACGGTTATCAACTCCCACTGGTTCCTCTTCTTCCTCCTCCACAGCATGAGGTTGAGCATTTTCATTATTCATATTAACTGGGGCTTCATTGTTTTGAGGCCCATTGTTTGGAGCCGCATTGTTTCCCCCAAGACTTGCCGTGACTTGAGCAATAATGGTCGGCATGATATTGGTGACCGTTTGAGCGATCATCTCAGCCAAGTTTGGCTCGGGAGCTTCACCACGACCCCTTCCTTGGCCTCTACCACGACCTCTACCACGGCCCCTACCACGGCCCCTACCTCCTTGTACCTCCGGTTGAGCTTCCTGTTGAGGTTCTTCCGGTTCAGCCCTATAGTTCGTTCCGGCTCTCCTTGGTCTCACCATTTCTATAAAACAAGTGACACGTTGACCCGAGAGTTAGTCTCAATTGCTCACATGTTAGTCACACAAGTAGTCAATTTCTCTCATACCGATACCACTTACTCATTTCATATCATTATGCTAAGGCAAGAGTGCTAGAATCCTAAGGGATTGTTACTTAGCATATCATCATGTCAAATTCATTACAATTGTCTATCATTAACTCAAGTAATCATGCTCAATACATCATGCATTTAAACAACTAACACGAACGACTCAAGTATAATCCGAATTCGATATGCTCTCTAGTTATTGACCGGGTATGTATACAGGGTGTACCAATGGCTAACCCTCCACCTAATCAACTTCCATTAAGCATATCGGTTCCTTATTATACTTTAAGCCACACGTGCGCAATCCACGATGTCATTAACTTGTTATAATGTTGGGTGACCATAAAAGAGTTGATCGGGTTCTTTTAGGGTTGCCACAATATTATACTAAGTTAATGGCATAACTTCATTTTGCTCTAAATCATCAAATTAGCTTCAACTAATAACAACAATAAACCATATTACCCGCATTTCACATTCATCACATTGAATTCAAGCTATCACACAAGTGGTCTTAACTACGAACTCACACGGGGATTCACATAATTCACATTGCACACGAACTTCCTAACCATGCATGCTATATGAAGAGTTTTAACTTAAGCCGTAGTCTAGGTCAAACCGCCTAATTCTCTACGACCACGCATGGGCCACCATTCTGTAACACCCCAAGCCGAGGCTCGAAATATCACGAAAATCATATAGCGCAAGGTGGAATTACAATAGAACAAGAACTAAATGCAAATAAAGATTCAGTGAATCCTTACAATACGAGTAACAAGTATCAGAATACATAAGGAGCAAGTCACCATCAAAGTTACAAAAGGACATCAAAAGATGGCTATCGATCCTAAGTATAATGCAAAAGAAGGCCAATGAATCCTTGATCCATAAAGTCCAAAGCCCGGGTTTTACAGCAAGCAACAATCAAACTCCACGTCCGGGGATAACCTGATTACCTGAAAGTGTACTAAGCATAGTCAACACAAGGTTGGTGAGTTCGTAGTAATGGTCCATAAGGAACCATCGTCAATAATCACAATATACCAGTAGAGGCTAGACATGACTTACAGCGATCCTCTAAGTAACATAATAACGTCCCATAACAAGATTACACAAAGCAAGTAAGCGTGTAATAGGAGTGCACAAATGATATAAGTATCAATGTAAGTGCTAAATGCATAATAAGTCATAATGCATGTCATATGTGTGAGCTTCAAGTCACCTATGCAACGATACCCGCCTGTCATCGCAATGAACAAGGCTGTATCTCAAAATCATCGAGATATATATGTCTATATACTCAGAGTCATGTCACCAACATCTAACAAATTAAGTGTATACATCTATACACTTGGATGTTTGAGTCCTCAACCGAGGGTTATGTAACTACGTGTGCATGCTTACAATCAATCGTATATGCATCAATCACAAATCGTCTGTCATAAACCAACAATCAATATTCGCCAATCATAAATCAATAATCACAATTCAAACCAACTATACGTACATACACTTAAGAGGATTCTCCTTCCTTCGAGTCCCAGATGCTATAATCATCAATATCATATACATTCAATCAATCAATCAATCAATCAATCAATCAATCAATCAATCAATCAATCAATCAATCAATCAATCAATCAATCAATCAATCAATCAATCAATCAATCAATCAATCAATCAATCAATCAATCAATCAATCAATCAATCAATCAATCAATCAATCAATCAATCAATCAATCAATCAATCAATCAATCAATCAATCAATCAATCAATCAATCAATCAATCAATCAATCAATCAATCAATCAATCAATCAATCAATCAATCAATCAATCAATCAATCAATCAATCAATCAATCAATCAATCAATCAATCAATCAATCAATCAATCAATCAATCAATCAATCAATCAATCAATCAATCAATCAATCAATCAATCAATCAATCAATCAATCAATCAATCAATCAATCAATCAATCAATCAATCAATCAATCAATCAATCAATCAATCAATCAATCAATCAATCAATCAATCAATCAATCAATCAATCAATCAATCAATCAATCAATCAATCAATCAATCAATCAATCAATCAATCAATCAATCAATCAATCAATCAATCAATCAATCAATCAATCAATCAATCAATCAATCAATCAATCAATCAATCAATCAATCAATCAATCAATCAATCAATCAATCAATCAATCAATCAATCAATCAATCAATCAATCAATCAATCAATCAATCAATCAATCAATCAATCAATCAATCAATCAATCAATCAATCAATCAATCAATCAATCAATCGAACCAATTTAACCAATCTCACGAAAGGAACCATCACACCAATCCAACAACTAAAACGATCAATCAATCAATCAATCAATCAATCAATCAAACCATCACACCAATCCAACAACTAAAACGATCAATCAATCAATCAATCAATCAATCAATCAATCAATCAATCAATCAATCAATCAATCAATCAATCAATCAATCAATCAATCAATCAATCAATCAATCAATCAATCAATCAATCAATCAATCAAAATCAATACCTAAACAACAAAACATAAATCAATCAATCAACAATCAATCTCAATCAATCAATCAATCAACAACGTAAGTAAACATGCAAGCTTTACACTTTTCAGCCCGAATCTCAAAGGAGTAGGGAGCTACGGAACTCACCTCGATTGGTTATGAAAAGTTAAGTCGATATAAAGTCGAGTTATTGTCGTACAATGTTCTCCTCGATATCATACATACACATTAACATACATAAACACGTATACATAACTTATCAATTACTCGACAAAACCCAAATTAGGTTTCCAAAGTGGTTCTCGACGTTAGGTGACTTCTAGAACTCTTAATCATTGTTAAATAAGTTAAGAAGTGATTTAGATCGAAGCTAGGAAGCGAAAACGAGCATCAGGGCCTGAACTGCGCCGCAGTCAGGATGCAGTCCATTGACTGCGCCACAGTCAGATGCAAAAGCTTCGTTCCAAAGGTTTTCCACTGCGCCGCAGTCAAGGCCAGGGCTGCACCAGTAGCAGCAGCAGTTTGTGCAGGAAAATGCAACCCAAAACCTAATACCTTCAAAACCTATGACCCTAAATCGACCCATAAGGCTATGGACTAGTTTTTGAAGCAATATTTGACATTCCAAAGCTAAATACACTTACCCAAACCAAGATTTCATTCCAAAACATCATCAAATCTTCCAAATCAATCAACCCTAACCAAAACCCTAATTTGACCCAAATTCCATTTTGAGTCGATTTAGAACCTGTGAATGTACGAAATGACTAGAAACGAGTAAACAAACATAAATAGATGCAAATGGGATGAATTTGACTTACCAAAGCCTCCTTCTCGAGCTAGAACCCGAATTATGTCAAAATGGGTAAGAATCCTTGCACTATGACTTTTGATCCTTCGATATGATGACAATGAGATGAAGACGATGATGATTCTCGAGTTAAACCAAATCCAAAACACCAAATGATGCTAGAGAAAAGAAGAACTAGAGATGGATAGTCTTGCTTTTTACTTAGAGAGAAAAGAGGAAGAGATGTGTGGTGAATAAATGAGATAAGGGGGGAAGGGAAATGGGTCTTAAGGCTGGTGGGTCGTGGATCACCCACGGGTCGACTCGTTTCTCTCCTCAAGCCAAAATACAATCGTTATACATTTAAACACGTTTAAATCATACTATCGACCCGACTAACATACCACATTGTCATTTAATCACAAAACGACCCAAATATTTCATTAACTTAAATTGTTAGTCAAATTACACATAAAGTCAACGGGTCAAAACTCACGGATGTTACATCTCCAGCTTTGACTTTTGTTCACCAGACTTAAAAATTGGGTTTAGATTTTGTTTGGATAAGTGGGTTCACGTAAATCTGAATTCTTTTACTCCTTATTGTTCTTTTCTCCCTATCTCTATCATTCTCTCTTTTAAAAACATAAAAACACACACAAAAACACCCTCAAAACCGACCCACCCTCTTAATTTTCAGATTTCTTTCTAGTTTTCTTGTGTTTATTCATCATGGTTTGAACATCAAGGAGAGGAAAAGCTGTTGCAACATCGAGTGCTCCCGAGTTTGTTTCAGGCATTCAAGAAGGGTATGACTTCACAAATCCAGAACCAAGTGATACTTTCAGATATAAGGATTTACCCTTGGATGCTAATGCGAAGAATCTGCCCGTTGAAGCTCACGAGTGGCTCAAGTTTCCTGGAGTGACAGGTCATGAAAGGACAACTTACTTGAACAAATTGCAAGAGATCAGATATGCACATGTGATGCAACCAAAGATTGTGAGCTGGCGTGATTTTGCTACAGTGGGTATTGCTGAGCCCATTCAAAGGATGTTATTGTGTAAGTATAGGAATGCAAATGGGCAGGACAAGACGTTCAAAATGTGGGAAAATATCTCTGATTGTTCACATGCACCGGTTAGAGAATGGTGTCTAGAGTTTCTGAGTATTTTGAGGGTTGATAGTAGTTTGAGGGCTAGTGAGTTCAACACCAAGAAAGTGATTCATTTTCGAGCTGGGGGTGTTCAGAGGCATTGTTCTGTGTCTGAGTTTGCTTACCCGACAGGGATGGTTGATGAAAATGAGTTGGAGGATATTGATACGTATGACTTTTTATGTGGAGGAGTGTTTGATAAGAGGCACACTGGTTTTGATGATGATAAGACTCTTAAGGATTTTTGGCACGAGATTGGAGGTAGTGGAGAGTTGCAGATGTCTAGTAGATGATGCCCCTAAATTAGCAATCTAAAGCTATCATTTAGTCCAAATTAAATCAAATGAAATACCATTGAACAAAAATTTAATTGCTAATTAATCAAATTATATAAATAATAATGTAAGTCTCACAAGTTGGGATAACCATCAAAAATCCTTATAAATGTCCAACAATTTAACCACAAAGTTAATTAAAATAAATATGGGCATGAAAATAGAATGTCTATCTCAAAATATATTTATAAATTTATATGTACATAAAAATGCTTGAAATATTAATAAGTGTATATATATATAACCAAAATAAATACAAGATTTTAACTAATGAGTTAAGTAACAAATTTAAGACACAAATATATATACATATATCGCGCTCCATTTGTGTTATCTAGGTACATGGCGACTCATAAGGATCATATTTTTTTCTGTGGGCATTATATCACTCAGATTTACTTGATGCTAGAGTTGCAGAATGCTAGGTGTAACAGGGGGATCACTAGAGTCCCATGTGTTGCTTTTGGATTGGATGATTTGAGGAGATCGGGATTAGTTGTGAATGTTGATAACAGGGATGTATTTGTTGGTACTTTGACTAGGGAGCAGAGACCTAACAGGAGGCGACAGCGAGATGATGGTACTAGTGAGGCCAGGTTCACCGGTGGTTGTAACAACCCTCCTTTTAATATTATATATGTGCTAGTTATGTTGCCTATGATCCCGCAAGCCATAGTTATATTAGAAACTAGTAGATGATGCCCCTAAATTAGCAATCTAAAGCTATCATTTAGTCCAAATTAAATCAAATGAAATACCATTGAACAAAAATTTAATTGCTAATTAATCAAATTATATAAATAATAATGTAAGTCTCACAAGTTGGGATAACCATCAAAAATCCTTATAAATGTCCAACAATTTAACCACAAAGTTAATTAAAATAAATATGGGCATGAAAATAGAATGTCTATCTCAAAATATATTTATAAATTTATATGTACATAAAAATGCTTGAAATATTAATAAGTGTATATATATATATATATAATATATATATATGTGCTAGTTATGTTGCCTATGATCCCGCAAGCCATAGTTATATTCGAAACTAGTAGATGATGCCCCTAAATTAGCAATCTAAAGCTATCATTTAGTCCAAATTAAATCAAATGAAATACCATTGAACAAAAATTTAATTGCTAATTAATCAAATTATATAAATAATAATGTAAGTCTCACAAGTTGGGATAACCATCAAAAATCCTTATAAATGTCCAACAATTTAACCACAAGTTAATTAAAATAAATATGGGCATGAAAATAGAATGTCTATCTCAAAATATATTTATAAATTTATATGTACATAAAAATGCTTGAAATATTAATAAGTGTATATATATATAACCAAAATAAATACAAGATTTTAACTAATGAGTTAAGTAACAAATTTAAGACACAAAAATATATACATATACATATATACATACGACACACTCATACATACATAAACATATGTATATTTATGCTTAGGAAACTTAAACAACAAATAACACCTAAATATACACTTAATCTATACATACACTCTTATATACTTACACACTTTTAAAAAAAAATTAAATAGAAAAACCCTTCATTTTCCCCCCTTTACCCGGCCCCTTTACACACCCACACTCCTCATTTCAACCAATATCTTTACTTCTCTTTTCTTGTAACTCCCACACTTCTCACACTCTTCACACACACATCTAGTTTCACCTTTCAAAAACTCTTTCTTCTCCCCTTTTCTCCCTCTTGGTCACGGCTCAAAGAAAAACAAAAAGAAGGCAAGAAAAATCCATATAAACATATACTAATAATAAGGGTTTTAAGCTAGATTGTTAAGGGTTAATTCAAGATATATTTAAGGGTTGTTCTAAGCTTAGATTAAGGGTTGTTGGAGCCTCTCAAGCCACGATTTTTCTGCCCATTTTCCATCATCAAAACCGAGTTCAAGAGGGTATAAATCATCATCCTTTTTACTAGATTTAATCTTGTTCTTGTTTATATTCAAAGGTTTTATCAAAAGTTTATGTTTTCTTCTTGTTTTCTTTGTAATACACACTTGATGAGGGCAAAGTTGATAGGATCTTTCCTCATGCACATGCATGTCGAAATCTATGAGAAAGATCCAAGGATTCAACAAGTTTAAGACCCAAAAGTGTTGTTATAGATTAAGTAGCTTTTAAAGTGATTTTTCCTTTGAAAGATGGATATGTTCTTGCATATTATGATGAATATATTTCTGGATTTTTCATTAAAAAGGTGTTTTTATATTGTTGGATGTGAGATCTATAAAAGTTTGTATTAAAAAGTGTTGATTTGAATGTATGCATGTTAGATTTAAGAAAGTTGGATCTTTTGTTGGATTATGAGATGGACATGGACTTGTCATGATTGAAAAATATATTCATGTTGATGGTAATATTCTGGAAATAAAAGTATTTTTACAAGAACACAAAGCTTGGAACAAAACTAGTGAAAATAAGCTAGAAATCATAAACCGAAATCATGTAAAAATGCATTTTTAGCACACACATGCACCATATTCAAAGAATCATCAAAATATCACAAAGTTACTGTGAAAAAGTGATATCAATATTATAAGAACTCAACTTGTATGGTTCATGGCAATGATAAGCTCAAAAATCACTTTTTCGGGTCAAATAATCACTAACCGAAAGCACTAAATTTCACATATCACACCACCACCACTATCACGACTTGGAATACCAAAATATGATGAACTTTCTGGAAATAATGAAACAAGAATGAAAATCCTTTTTGAAGCACTTTAATTGCTTAAGAAATGAGGCTAAAATCACTATTTTGGCAAACGATTTTTAAGCTTAAAGTCCTCAAAATAAGCAAGACACAAGAGAGGTTGAATTGATATGAATTTTTATTGATAAAAGTTGCCTAAAAGGCCTGAGATTTTTAGCTAAAATGTTGTGTGGTGATTTCTAAGGATTTCCATAATTTATTGAATTTAAATGGTAATTAAAAGACATATAAATCAATAAATAAATTATGTAAATCATGAATTTGGTTTAATCTTCATAACCAATGGTGAAAATAACTAAAACCTACTGGAGCCAAATAATTAAAATCCAAGAAACAAGTGTTACTCAATTTTAAGGTAAACAATTAAGTAAAAATCACAATTAATCACTATTATTAAATTAATGGAAAAATACACAAATAATTATATAAAACATAAAATCATAAGTTAAAAAGCATAAAAATCAGAATATAACTCAACTATAATTATTCATAATTTATAAAGATAAATATGGAACTTAAAAGTATTTTTACAAGAACACAAAGCTTGGAACAAAACTAGTGAAAATAAGCTAGAAATCATAAACCGAAATCATGTAAAAATGCATTTTTAGCACACACATGCACCATATTCAAAGAATCATCAAAATATCACAAAGTTACTGTGAAAAAGTGATATCAATATTATAAGAACTCAACTTGTATGGTTCATGGCAATGATAAGCTCAAAAATCACTTTTTCGGGTCAAATAATCACTAACCGAAAGCACTAAATTTCACATATCACACCACCACCACTATCACGACTTGGAATACCAAAATATGATGAACTTTCTGGAAATAATGAAACAAGAATGAAAATCCTTTTTGAAGCACTTTAATTGCTTAAGAAATGAGGCTAAAATCACTATTTTGGCAAACGATTTTTAAGCTTAAAGTCCTCAAAATAAGCAAGACACAAGAGAGGTTGAATTGATATGAATTTTTATTGATAAAAGTTGCCTAAAAGGCCTGAGATTTTTAGCTAAAATGTTGTGTGGTGATTTCTAAGGATTTCCATAATTTATTGAATTTAAATGGTAATTAAAAGACATATAAATCAATAAATAAATTATGTAAATCATGAATTTGGTTTAATCTTCATAACCAATGGTGAAAATAACTAAAACCTACTGGAGCCAAATAATTAAAATCCAAGAAACAAGTGTTACTCAATTTTAAGGTAAACAATTAAGTAAAAATCACTAATTAATCACTATTATTAAATTAATGGAAAAATACACAAATAATTATATAAAACATAAAATCATAAGTTAAAAAGCATAAAAATCAGAATATAACTCAACTATAATTATTCATAATTTATAAAGATAAATATGGAACTTAAAAGTATTTTTAAGGAATTATTTAATTAATAAATTAAATAAAAACTTATAAATCAGAAAATATTCACAAAAATGAATATTATTAGGTAACTAATGACAAGTATCAAGAATGAGTAAAACACACATTGGAAACCATGACAATCAAAGCCAAAATACCGAAATTCCAACAATGCGAAATTACGTGTAGTGAGAAAATGACTTTCTCCACCAAATATCTTCCAACCAAACTTTATGAATAAAATAACACACTTTAACTCCATAAACTAATAACAACCAAAGATGGGCAAGTCTACTAGTATACATCTCATGATCTAGCGCACTAGTTCATGTCACGCGAACTTACGTCGTGAATATATATATATATATGTTTATATTATATATATATATATATATATATATATATATATATATATATAGATATATATATATATATATATATATATATATATATATATATATATATATATATATATATATATATATATATATATATATATATATATATATATATATATATATATATATATATATATATATATATATATATATATATATATATATATATATATATATATATATATATATATATATATATATATATATATATATATATATATATATATATATATATATATATATATATATATATATATATATATATATATATATATATATATATATATATATATATATATATATATATATATATATATATATATATATATATATATATATATATATATATATATATATATATATATATATATATATATATATATATATATATATATATATATATATATATATATATATATATATATATATATATATATATATATATATATATATATATATATATATATATATATATATATATATATATATATATATATATATATATATATATATATATATATATATATATATATATATATATATATATATATATATATATATATATATATATATATATATATATATATATATATATATATATATATATATATATATATATATATATATATATATATATATATATATATATATATATATATATATATATATATATATATATATATATATATATATATGATAATTCTTGAAATTTTATATATTACTATTATCTATATATATATATATATATATATATATATGTTGTTAGCATAAACCTATGAACTCACTCAACTCTCGTAGTTGACACTTCATCTTCATGCTTTTCAGGTGTAGAGCAGTAAGCTAGTACTTGACCACCTCTTGGATGTTGTATTTGTCTCTATGCTTGACGGATTGTAATGCAAACATTTGATCTTTTGGCTATGGATTTGGTTATGTAATGATTGTTAAACGTCAACTTGAACTTGTAATCTTTTGGGAGTTGAATGTCATTTGAAACTTTATGTTGATGTTTTCTACTTAATCTTTTTGTACCATGTCGTTCTGTGGCATCTCGTGTTTCCGCCCTAGTCGGGGTGTTACAGTGGTGCTTCTTCTTCTTTGACCCCCTTTGATCTTTCTTCCATGCAGGAGTCGATATTTGGTTTGCAGGGGACCACGGATATGATTTTGGATCAGCAGCGTACACTTAATAGCATGGTCCATAGGACTTTACATACGCAGGAGCATTTTGCTCCATATTGGCAGAGGCAGATGGAACATCAGTATGATCATATGCTCGAGGATTCCCGACCAGCAGTTCCTGCATATAATCCACCACCAGTGATACCACCCAGCGAGTCCTCCTTTAACTTTTTCTTTCCTCAGCAGGGTTACAATCAGGAGCAGTATAGATATCAGCCTGCAGCATATGACACCACTGCTCATACTACAGGTTATGGGATGTACACCGGCGCAGAAAGGTACAGTGGTAACTATTTTAATTATTACACGCCGGTAGGAGATGAGGCAGGAGGTAGGGCGACTACAGGGACGCCCAACATTATTCCAGGAGGAGATCTTTTTGCTGAGCGACATACCACTCATGAGGGTGGTGGTACTGGGTCTATCTTTCCTATGGAGGAAAGGCGTGATTTCTAGCTATTTTTGATGGATTGTGATTGTGATGGCGATGCCGGCACCGTGGGCATAGAGTCATCAGTATGGTAGTGTTATCCCATTTGTTGAACTTTATTATCTTATGTTTCATATTATCTGGTTTGTAATGCGCCTCTGTTGGCGTTTAAACAACTTCGTTTCATTTTGATGTTCATTTGGATTAATAATTGTGTAGCAAGCACTGCTACTGGTGACTAATGTTTATCATTTGGAAGTTGTTTTGTTTTGTTCATGCATTTTTAGAAGGTAGCAATCCACGTGCATATGCTGACAGTAAGTTCAGCGACCATTCATTTTAGGCGATTCTACCAAGTATAAGAACATACACATGCATCCGGCAAGTTTTCATATTCTTTTCTTTTATTTTTTATTTTCCCTATTTCCCTTTGTTTTTAATCGATTTCATGTACAACAAGGATGTTGTACAATTCAAGTGTGGGGGGTGGAATAGGAAAACCAAAAAATCAAGTTTTCTACTAATTCATTCATGCAAAATTTTCATTTTTGAGAAATAAGCCTTGTTATAGACAAAAGATGAGGATAATTAAGCAACATTAACTTCGGTAAGATGAATTGTTAGTTAGAACTTTAAGTTTAACCATAGATTTGTGGCTGTTCATTTTACCAAGTGGACTATAGTTTAAGCTGAAACGGTATGCGATATAGTTTCCTATAGCACATTTTAACCGGACTTTAATATACTTAGCAATTAGAACTATCTAGTCTATTGGTAATGGTATATAATTGAACCTTAATGCTTTAAGTGCTTGTGTAAGATCTATATTAGACGTATGGTTTATCCTTAAATCTTGCACTATTGATTGTTGAATACCTAGTATACTAGGTAAGTATATACACATCAAGTTATGTCGCTTTGCGCGTGGGGAACCACCGACCTGTCACCGCTGTCTTGATGTAAGGTATAAACTCTAACCGTTAGTTGAGTTATGTCGCTCTGTGAGTGGGGAGCCACCGACCTGTCACCGCTGTCTCAACTATTAAAGATGATAATATCGTATAACTGCTTTGGTGTCTAGTTAGGAAGCATGACTGTAGTGTAAGAGTATGTCTATGTAGTGATTCACAAGTACAACTAATAATAAGATAAAGTGCCTTGCTAGTAGAACTAATTGCTATACAAACCTTAATTAAGCGCTTAGCTTGTTTGCATAGAAGAGTAAGAGTGAGTTGTAAGACACTTGGGGTTATAGAACTGTTTTAGAGGTACTAACACGAATATAAGGTTGGCTTTTAGTTTTGATTGACTAAGTATCTTTGCCTCGTAAGTTATAGCTTTCTGATTTTGTCTAAAGCTTTCTTTTAAAACATTTTGCATGACTACACTTTAAATGTTTTGAAAGTAGAAATACTGTTTCATTGTCCGGACTCTTAAATGATTTATTTTGGTTATTTGCTTGAGGACAAGCAAAGCTCAAGTGTGGGGGAATTTGATGTGTCCATTATTATACATATTTCCACATCGTTTATAAGCCGTTTTATGCTTAATAATGAGTAAAATGCATGCATATTCGATACTTTCATAGTGTTGGTTGTGATTTCAGGTTCATGACATGCTAAATGGTTGGAAATGGCTTTATTTTACTTAAGGATGGTTCAAGCAAGTTCATGGACGAGTACGTGAAGTGATTTGATGAAGAAACGCGCGAATTCAGCATAAAGAGTAAAGTTGTGACGCAACATGCTTAAGTTGCACCACAACTAGGAGGTCAGAGAATTGGGAGCTGAAGGAAGTTGCGACACAACTTCAGGGGGGTGCGACGCAACTTTAGGTCGGTTCAGGATTACTTTTTGGAAACACTATAAATACAACACCAAAACCCTACAAAACGAATATCTTTTCATAGCAGTCGAAATTAGGGTTCTTTGGAGGCTTTTCAAGCAGCTTTTACATCTTTGAAGATCTAGGGTTGCTCGGGGGTTTCAAGGCATTCGGATATCGATTTTCTTAGCTTTTTAGTTGTTTCCTACACATCGGTACAATATGTTTCTACATACTTTTACTCTTTGTGTTTCGTTTTTAGTCATGAGTAGCTAAATACTTCATCATCTACTGAGATGAAGTGACACGATGAATTATGGTTGCATGATTTTATGAATTCTAGTTGATTTGTTTAATGTTATGTCGAGATCTTAATGTATTTAATCTTTATCTCTTATCTATTGGTTTGTTGATAATATATGCATGATTTTTAGTGGTAGCTAGATTGTGTATGTGTTATTTCAATTGATTTGGTAGAATTAATTGGTTCTAATTCATGGTAGTGCGTTAGAAAACAATCATAGATAATAAGATTAAACGTGTTAACGGTTTGGTAGAATCGATAGACATAATTGTTAACAATAACAAAACAAATGAATCAGTTAGGGATATTTTAATAGACGCCAGGTGGTAGTCGGCCTTTATAATTGAATCAATTGGTTAATGGGTTTGGATAGGGTAATAAGCTAGGTGCGCAACTTGTGAGTTCTTTGTTAAAACTTCGTTATTGAGTCAACATAATTGAATTGGGTTTTCTCGTATATGCAACTAGAGTTTGTCATGTCATGGATTCAAAGTAGATGACCTTTTAATCTTATTGTTTTTCAACAAATCTTTTCAAAGTTAATTTTAGTTTACTTTAATTTTAGTTTAATTTTTAAATCAACTAACGAGGGTCATTAAACCTAAAAGCATTTTGAACTACTTTAAACTCGCTTATTTCTTAGTACAGTCTCTGTGGATTCGACCTGGACTTACCTATAAACTATACTGCAAACGAACGGGTCCACTGCCCGAGAGTGTGTAGTAGTTAGTTAATCGGTATTTCTTGTTTATAAATTTTAAAACTAGATTCAATACAATCACTTTAAAGTTTCTAACCAAGAACATATATAAGTCAAGTAACTAGCGTTGGGTTTTCAAGCCACATCTTGGCATGATGTCTCAAGCGAAAGCCTTTTTTGCAATCTATCCAATTCCAATGTATTTTTTGGCCAATGATGTTGAAAGTACAAACAAGTGCATTAACATCACATGGAACATAACAACATGCTACGTGTATGGTTAGACATGAAATGAACAGCTTCAATTTTTTCCCGAATAACCAATATCTACACATGTAAAAAGTACATGGCCTAGTGAACACCGTTCGTCTGCATTCTACAAATGTGGTGGTGCTACGAGAGTCTAAGTGCCATTTCATGAAGAAGTGCTCGCTTCTGGGATGCATTAATCACCAGATTTGTTTCAGCATTCTCTAACACATCAGCAATTATTCCGGATGCATGACCAAGTGGGCCCTCGACTGTTTTTCTCAGCATAAAAGCCTGTGATACACAAACAATAACCAAACCCCACAACATTGTGACAACAAGAAATTTACAGAGTTTTAGAAAATTTGGCATATTGATTTAGATTCGTGTACGTAGTATTTCATGAGAAGGTACCTGTCCATGGTGTGAAATGCTCAACGTGCAAGGTGACTGTAACCATGGTTCTCCATCAACTTGAACTGGCAATGGTGCAAGAAGCTGAATTCTTATGGTCTTCCCTTGTGCAAGTCTTCGAGCTCGAGAAAGCCCCACCTGTTAGACGAAACTATAATTAGGTTGTCTAAGAAGAAAAAAGACACAACTTTAGCAAGGAATCACTACTGTATACATTATACGGAATATATTTGACAAGGGAAAAGAGAGACAAAAAAATTCAACGTTTTAGTGTCGTAAGAATGGCAAAATGAATAAGTCAGTGGGCTGGATAACGAGTCAATTCAGGTCTAGATCGACACATCCAGGCTGGGTTGGCATGCAAATAATTTGTTTATCTTTTTTATAAACAATAAAGTGTTGCAGGTTATTCTTGGTATTATAATCTTGTTAAGTATAAAGTACAATATGTATAAATGGGTCGAAACTGTCACCTTGTATATGTAATGGTTAACATAACAGTGAACTTAACAAAAGTTAAGCGGGAAGACGAAAAAAGTTTACCTGAAGCTTTCCGAGATGCCAAGTTCCTGATATGCTCACGACCTCTAATATCTTATCGTGCATAGATTGAGGATCAAAATTATCATTGCTTTCATTTTCATTCTGCCATAGGTCTACACCACCCATATAGCTCCCAATATTGGCAATAAGAATGCCTTCCGCGTCCTGCAAATATAAAATTCCCAAATGAATGTTCATTTTCTACCACAATCCAAGAAATGTAGAATATCGATCTAAAATAGAGTAAACTTGAATTAATGATTAGAGAACATTTAAGCACGGAAATTAGATAAAGTTTGCGTGATAGACAACTATTAGTACATATCAGAACCTAACCTCAGGAACATCGACCTCAACACCATCAACCACCACTCGGACTTGCCATGGATAATCTGCTAATGTTCTATCCATCATACTCCTGGCACCTTCTCTAGCATATAGAACTTTATTCATAAACTGAATTCACATACCCAAAAATCATTATTAAACCATTAAAAATACAGGCAAGATTTATATTGATTGAATATTTACTTTAAACTAGATATAGATAAGCATGCTCACCTGGTTATAGAATTTCTCAGGATTTTCCTCCCTCAGATTATGAATATCAAGAGCAACCTTTGCATCACATCCGACACCTACAGTTATATGTTTCAAGTAACGATCAAAATCAATTATCATCTATGAAAAGTTGTATCAAATATCACTTACCAAGATAATTATTCATAAACTTTGGGGATCGAAGGGGTCTTCCCCTATAATTTACAATAGAAATTTTCCAACGATCAAGAACGGTTACAGCAGCATGCTCCATGTGTTGCAACATGGTGCATAGACCTCCTTGTTTCTCTACTGAACCTAAACCACTTCCCCAATTTAAAACTCGGGCCAAATCATTTCCAGTTCCAGCTGGTAGAATAGCAACTGGAGGTGGAGATACAAAATTTTGCTTTTCAATGGCATCCAATACCCATCCTACTGTACCGTCCCCGCCACATACAAGCACTCTAAAATGTGATACCTTTCTAAATAGATAAAGACCGACTTCCGGCCCCTCTTTCGAACTCAACTCAAATATCTACAACACAAAGCAAATTTGACTCACATTAGCTGATGGTGGCAACATGGGTGGTCAGACAAGTCAGGTAATAGATCGAAATGTGTAATTTTAAAATGATAATACATATTTGTTAAGTGCGATTATAACGTTATATTATATATTTCTTAACTACTATCGTATAAGTGTCCTGAAGTATATGTTTGAGAGGTTTTAAACATTCAAAAACACTAGAGACACCTTTCAATTAGAATGACCCATTTGACATGTTTGTTTTTTTTAGCTAGTTTTATAAGTTTACCCATATCACCCATTCAAGATTAAATTCAACCCAACTTGACCATATATCTATGAGTTTATCAAAACTTAGGCCTACAGGTTTAGCTAGTGGTCAAAAGATAAATGAATCATTTTTATGACTTCTTAAAGTACAAACCTGAACAGGATTCAAAAGAATATTCATGCGTAGCCTTATTGAATCACCACGCTTAGCACCACTTTTTTTGTTAATGAAAACCAAAAGAGGCCTTGCATCAGAACGCAAATTAATCAGCTCGTAACTCTGTTTCATTTGTACCATCTGAGAATCATCTTTTTGGTGACTTCTTTTATAACTCAGTTTTTTGCTCATCATGTCACTGTCACCAGAATCAGTTTTTTGCTCATCTGTAGACGATTCCCCTACACCAACTTCACCATCATCTATATTGACTCGATCCCCTTGCTTGTTTTTCTTAGTTTGACTTGTAATACTTGCACGAACAGACGATGCAATCTCATTGGCTCCAAAAGTTATGGAACTCAATATTCCACCAGAGGATGACCGACCTAATCCCTTAACATAAAGAGGCGATAAAATCAATCTTTTAAAAGGACCCATATCACAAATATCACCAGTTTCACGAGACATGTTACTATGGCAATCAACATGAATTAATCGCTGACACCATAAACAACACCATATTGGTGACCCGCCAAGAAAAGAAGCACTACACGGTTCTTCGCAATGTGTACAAAAAGAGGTTCCATCTGGTTGATCAATAACCTCTGTCCACCTAATAGCCCATTGGTGCAAGACATGGTCCGACCCGATCATAGACACACATTTACAATCTTTATTGGCATTTGCTGAACAATTAAGGTGAGCCACCGCACCACATATGCTACAACGGTGAATGAAACTACCTGAAGACACCATGGGGCCAAGAGACTGAGACGGTGACATGGATTTTAGACATACACAACAATTTAAGCTTTTCCCACGAGCTACGGATTCTAAATACCAAGTATGTGGTGCTACAAGATCCTTGCTTGATTTTGGATCTTTATTTGTTCCTGCAATGGCTTTTGTCCAACTCAGACTTATGTTTCTTCTCCATTGAAACGCAGTGTAAACGATAGTCAAGATACCGATAAGGCCAGCAATAAAGCAAGATATAATGAAGAGATTTGATTCTGCTAGTTCAGATGAGCTTTTGTTCAACCAAGTAGAAGGCAGGAAATGATCCTCTTCTCTATAATCGTCCATTTTTCAAGTTTCGGTATTCTGTATTCTACAAATCCTAACTCATGTTTCTAATTGAAGTGAAACCCGCAAAAATAACCATCATCTACACGAACTAACAAACTCATAGAGAATGAAACTTGGAAGAATTAAAATGATATACTTCTTTTGATCACGCCGTATCCTAGATCTAAAGCAGCTCGGTTATCAGCATTTGGCATACCAGAGATAAATCTAAACTTGTTTTCTAACTTACAAACACAGATGCATCACCTACAAGGAAAAGAGATATCATATGCCTTTATTAATCACATATCTTAAGTACTTTTTGTAATGGCAAAATAAAAACCTTATAAATGAAAAGTAACACCATACTAAATAAGTAATGTCAATAATCCCACTACTTCTCATGTTGTGTTGTAAGATAAAGTTGCTTAAAACATCATAATGGTCAAGCTTTTTTACAAACATTCCAATAAAATATAAGAACATGAACATCTTTAGTCTTGTCAGTGTCGATGATATCTGACCGGTACAGGGGGCGGGGGTGGGGTGTAGTCTTGTAAGGAACCTAAATCATAACCAAACATAAAAAGCAGAATAGTTCAAAAACTTCATATAATCGAACTTCTAATAGAATCATTCCTGATATAAACATGCTTTAACAAAGTTAAAAAACGTTTCCCACAAATATATACGTACTACTCTATATATATTTCTCAAAAAGATTAGTATACATTAAACAAATACTAATATTGACCACATTTATGTCAATACAAAAAAAAATTAACAATAATGAAAAGATATCAAGCAATCTCAAATAACAAAAAATGTATATTTACAGATTGTATATTCGTGTTTATGCAATGATCGATACAGACATGAAAGATGATGATTCCATGCACCAAAACCAAAACCTTTATATCATGTATGCCAACGATAAATACAGAATATATATTATTACGAATATATATATGGATTTTATTTGCCAATATATTATAGATCCATTGCATCATTTGATGTTTGCATTTTAGCAATATACATATAGATAGGATGATGCGAGTGTATATATGTACGTGATTTTGTAAATGGCTATTTGTTGGTGATTTTTTTTTTCTTGAAAGAAATAAGATATATACGTTCCGTTTTGTTTTCACCGGCGAAGCAGATCAATAAAATGAGTATTTTGTATATGTGGCATGAAAAGGAAAGACAGGGTCTACATTGTACGAGGATTCATTTTGTCTGCTTTTGTGAATTGACGAAGACCAGTCAACGAAGAGGGAGCACGTGACAAGGTCATGTGCTCACGTGGTTATGGTGCAATGTTTCACAAGTTTAATGAAAATCTTAAATTAGAACCTAATGTTGATCCATTTATCTAAATCTAAACTAAATCTTAATATGGGAATGGAATTGGAGCAGACCCCCCTCAAATCAGACAGAACTCCAGCAGCTTCATGATATGATCTCTCAAATCTCAAACGTCAACCTTAACAACATGTCAGATAGGTGGTCATGGGCAGAAGAAAAATCCGGAAACTTCTTTGTCAAATCGATGAAGTCCCATATGTTGTCCACCATGAATGGACCGAACCTGTGGCCCTTTCCCTGAAATAAACTCGCCCCACTAAAGGTTAATATTCTTGGATGGAGATTGGAGATGGGCAAAATCCCCACAATTGATCAGATGAGCAAAAGAAACATCACAACATCTTCTGTTACCTGCCGACTGTGCAACCGAGTCGATGAAACCGCTGATCACCTTTTCCTCCATTGCTCCTTTGCACGATCACTTTGGTTCTTTATGACCAGTTGGTGTAACCTTCCCAATAACAGACCAGGATGTGCCAAGGACATGTTCGAATATCATAACCACCCCTTGATCGCACCAGCAAAAAGGAAATTCATCAGCCTCATTGTTCTTGCTTATATATGGATAATCTGGAAGTGCCGAAATGAATCCATCTTCTCAAACAAGCTGCCCTCAATCCATTTTGCAGTTAGAGATCTCAAGTCTACAAGCTTTGCATGGCTATCAAATAGATCAGAAAAACTACACCTTGAATGGAACCGTTGGAGCACCTTAAATGTCTAGCTTTCCCTTTCTCTTTGTTCCTTTCTTTTCTCTTCTGTCTTCTGTATTATGATGTACTGCACACATTGCTTGTACCCTGTGTTTTCCTAGCATCTCGCTAGTCTATCTATTAATAAAATCTTTGAATGTTCAAAAAAAAAAATATCTTAATTTAGTGAAGTCTTAATTAACATTTGAATTGTTTAAGAACTTCTCAATATTTTTTTGTTGAGGATTGTTCTTGAATTTTTTTTTTATAAGGATTTTTCTTTTTGACTTTTCTATCTAAACACTCATTTGGTGTATATACATAGGCATATGGTTCCAATGTCAAAACAAAATCATCATAAACTTTCCTTGTTATGAGAACCATCTTTTTTTGTAAGAACCATGAGAACTCTCAAATTATGTATTGGATCACATGTTTTTTTTGTTCATTCACATGTGAAATGATATAAAAAAGTATGTTGTAGAAGAAACTTTTTTAAAAAAACCTTCAAAATAGCCTTTTGTGAACTTGTGAATGAATATGTTTACGTTTTCGTTCACATGTTAACAAATGGGTATATATAAGGTTTTGAAAAAAACTTTCTTCTGCAACATATATTTTTATAATGTTTCACATGTGAATGAATAGAAAAAACATGTGACCCAATACATAATTTATGAGTTCTCAATGTTCTTACAAAAAAAATGGGTCTCAAAATAAGGGTCCCCATATATATATATATATATATATATAGGGGATCCTTATTTTGAGAACCCATTTTTTTGTAAGAACCTTGAGAACTTTTAAATTATGTATTGGATCACATGTTTTTTTTGTTCATTCACATGTGAAACGTTATAAAAATATATGTTGCAGAAGAAAGTTTTTTTTCAAAACCTTATATATACCCGTTTGATCACATGTGAACGAAAACGTGAACATATTCATTCACAAGAGACTATTTTGAAGGTTTTATAAAAAAGTTTCTTCTATAACATACTTTTTTATATCATTTCACATGTGAATGAACAAAAAAACATGTGATCCAATACATAATTTGAGAGTTCATCATGGTTCTTACAAAAAAAAATTGGTTCTCAAAATAAGGAAAGTATATATATAATAATAATAATAATAATAATAATAATAATAATAATAATAATAATAATAATAATAATAATAATATATAATATATATATATAGGTTTTAGGTAAAATAAAACAAGTATTAAAGTAAAACAAATAAAACAATAGGTTTCTCTTCACTGAAATCACCGTGCATCATGAAAATCATCGTGTATCAATTGCTTCGTGAATCTTCGTGCATCAATTTAACCATGATCTAAGGTCAAAATCTTGTCCTATTTGTTTTACTTTAATATTTGTTTTACAATACCCAACCCCTAAAACACTAGTCTGTTGAATTTTTTTTTTAGTATATCCGATAAGATGAAATAATTAATATACGCGTAAAATGTAAATATGTTTGTAACCGGATGTGTTTTTTTTATCTGTGACGACAACCATTTACTTCATTGGTAACTTCAAGATCCCGGTAGGTTTTAGTTTTTCTCTTTCGGGTTTTTTTCCCCATAAAACAAATATATATACAACACACAATATATATATATACACACAAATAATACTAAAATAAATAAAAATATAAATTTTAGTGGATGATGACATCAACATGATATAAGTAATATTGTTTGACCAGCCTATGTGGCTGACAACTCAATTTTTCTTATGTCATGGACATATCTCCTTTAGTAGATATAATAATAATAATAATATATAATAATAATAATAATAATAATAATAATAATAATATATAATATATAGGGAGATAATTGGCTTGTAATAATTTGAAATTCACAATTTGTGTGAAAATAAGAAAACTGACCGAACATAATGTGATTTGAAATTAAACACAATGTGTTTATAGCTGTCTACCACCACCACCACCGCTCTTAGTAATGACATGTTGACCCCTCACGTACCTCTAACATGATACACTTAACGGTAAAAAATTAACGACCACTTGTTTTTGGACCAAGGTGCAACTGTTGTGATACTATATGAAACTTGCGAATGATGCGATATTTATGGGACCAAAACTTCATTTAGTTCTTTATAATATCCTACATTTTATGCCAATAAATGAATTTTTTTTTTTTAAAAAAAACACAAGAGAAATAGTATTTGAAGGAGAAATTGTAGGGTTGATAAAGAGGGAATTCGCAACACTGACAGAAGTATTGCAAATCCCCCCAAAATCTCAAAATTAAAACCCTAAATTGGGCATCGATTTCGTCTTCACTTCGCATCTTTTCAGCTTCTTATTATATATCGATCTACATATAGATTCAGGTAACTATTTTTTTTACAAATCATAGTCAGTCTGCTATATTAATAACAAAAAATGTATTGCTTTAAAACTTATTACATATTTATGCTCTAATTATTATCCTTTATTATATTATATAGTTTTATATATCTTTATAAACATAGCAAGTATGTGGCCTTAAGTATCCTGTATAAAAGTCATAATAACAATAATAAACTTTATATGTTGCTTAGCCAATTTATAGGAACCCCGTCAACAGTTAGGGTTTAAACTAGGGAATAAATGTAGAACATTTGAAGAGTTTTACAAATTTGCTTTAGTATTTGATTGACCAAACAGTACGGGATGTCGAAGGGACGATTCATTCTGGTTGCGTGGTGTTGTTTTAATAGCTAATGTAGATTTTCAAGCTGAACCGATTTCGGTTCGTAATAAATTAGAATGGATTAAGTGGTCAGCAGGTACAATTTTTCTGGATTTTTTCAGAAAGGAGTGGTCTGTTCTGTTCGTAGTATATTTGTAAGGTATTGGCTTTTGTGGCAATATATAGTTGGAGGGTTTAGGGCCGAATGCAGTTTGGCGGTGAGTGTAGAATTTGTATTATTATTATTATTAGTTTTTTTGAAAACTTAGGTGTGAACTCGAACTGTCGCTGTTGATAGTGTATATCTGGTTGAGATTTGTGAATGCGATTTGATTCAAAGCATAATCATATAGTTAGTGGAATTTTTTTTCATGAATTATTGTTTCTTACAAACTAGATAACAGACGGTAACAAATGAACTGAAATCCTTGAATAAAATTTATTACAACGTGCACATAAGGAAACATAAAGGCCACTATTCTTTACCAGGATTCGAGTAAGGCCTTCTACCCATGTAAATGTAGTGGGGTACTAAATTATTATTCAAAATTCAAGTCACTGTTACCTTTAACTCTTTTGCCCCCAACAAAGACGTTGACTTTTATTTTGCCTAGTGTATATATTGTTTTACAACTCAATAAGCTTTTATAATTGTATGTTGGTGCTTTTGATTGTAGTTAAATATGGGGAGCGACTTAAAGACGTGGGTTTCAGACAAATTGATGTCCCTTGTTGGATATTCACAACCAACGCTGGTCCAATACGTGATTAGCATATGTAAGTTATCTTCAAGATTAACATTTGACGTATTTATAGTGTATATTGTTCTATCATTATTTAGACACATAGATTGATTCTTTTTTCAAAAAATCTGCGTGCAGCTAAGAAAGCTTCAACTCCTTCTGATATATTAAACAGTCTCAAAGATATGGACGTGCCATCTTCCAATGACACCCGTGCATTTGCTGAAGAAATATTCAAAAAAGTTGAGCGTAAGAGTTCTGGAACAAATGTGCGTTTTATTTTCTTCCTTTACATAATTGACATCGTTTGTTCATGTTACAAACCTTCTATGATTTTTGAACGAATTACTGTTAACGCGTGCATTATTGTCCATTTGGCTTTTAAATTAATAGGTCTATAGACAACAAGAAGAGGCTGCAGCAATGCTAGCCAGAAAGCAGAGGACTTACAAGCTATTGGAGGCAGACGACGACGACGACAATGCTGAGCGTGGCCCTTCTGTTTCTGTTGCCTCTCAATCTAAAAAGACCGACAAACATGTGAAACGGTTTAGAAAGAAGAGTGAAAACCAAGACGATGATGATGAGGTCTAATGCATATACTCTTTATGATAAATCCGGATTTATATCTATAGCAAGTGGCTGTATTGGTATCTCTTGTAATACTTTGGCACTGTTAATGAATGTATGTGGTAATGTAGGGTGCTGGAGTTTTGAAACAAGATAGACGCGTTAAACAGAAAGCTTCCCATGATGAATCGGAAGATTCAGATGTATGTGGCAATATTAGTTTTTTGGCATCAAAAGACAATTAGTTTGTTCTATAAACATTTTATTCAATATTAATTCTCTTCATATTCATACTACAGTCTGAAGAAGAAAGATTGCGTGATCAAAAAGAACGAGAAGAGTTGGAGCGTCATCTAAGGGAAAAAGATGCAGCGAGAACAGCAAAGGTTTGGTTTAAATGATCATTTAATTATTTCTTTTTTAACTTGATTTGATTTTTGGTCCCCCAAAAATTGATATGTTGTTCACAATTATGCTTTACTGAAATATGATCCTAATCTGTGACGTGAAACATGATTGGGCAACTATGACTTTTGCTTATTTTCTTTTTGCTGGATGGAGAAATATGTCAATAGTTGTTTCTAACTTTTCTCTCTTTATTCTTATATAACAGCTGACTGAACAGAAGTTGTCTAAGAGGGAGGAAGGTCTCTATTGTTTACATATTTTTTAGTTATATACTGAAATCTACGAAGAATTTTACTACTAATTTTTTTTTTTTGGTCCTGTTTCAATTATTTGGAAAACAGAAGAAGCAATTAGGAGAGCCAATGCCTTGGAAGAAGATGATATTGGTACCTTAAGGTCTGAACCAGTATTTTTAGTCTTTGTTAGATTCTGTAGTTTTTAGTTTTAGGTTTCATGACGCTAAGCATGATTGATTATATTTTGGGTCAAATAAAACAAGTATTAAAGTAAAACAAATAAAACAATTCTTTTTTTTAATCTAACATTTTGTGCATCATGAAAATTTTGTGCATGGTGCTTTATGAATCTTTGTGCATCATTGTTATTATGATCCATGGCCAAGATCTTATCCTATTTGTTTTACTGTAATATTTGTTTTGACAATAACTAGAAACTCATCTTTACTGGGAGAAGTAGTTTAAGATGAAAAATTATATGTCTATTTACAGAAAAGTATCGCGCCAGGAATATCTCAAGAAAAGGGAGCAGAAGAAACTGGAGGAAATCAGGCATGTTTAAAGACTATAAGCTACTTTTAACTCTTATACTTTTTATAGTTTTGTAAGATGTAGGTGCATGGTGATTGTTATGGACTTGATTTTGTACAAGATATATTCACCTTATATTCTTCAATTACAGAGATGATATTGAAGACGAACAATATCTATTTGGGAATGTCAAAGTCACAGAGGCTGAGCAGCGTGAACTAAGGTAATTTTTTTAAAGACGAACAACATCTAGTTATGCAAGTTTTAATTTGTTCTGTGAAGTGGATCACTTTTCTTTTTCTTTTATTTTACCTTTTGCATTTGTAAGCATGTTTTCATATGCGTGATGGTTTTATACAGTACATGCATATCCTGTGTTTGCTGATAATGAGTCTTCTACTTCTGCAGATATAAAAAGAAAATCTACGAGCTAGTCAAGAAGCGTTCTCAAGAGGATGATAACGTTAATGAGGTTATTTGTTGCCTTTTGATATTTCAGATTGCTCTTAAACTTTCAATTCTTCAATCATATTTAGTGTTAGGCTTCTTTTTTTTTTTGTTGCTAATTTTAAACATACGTCACATTATATTTTGGACTCCAGTATCGGATGCCCGATGCCTATGACGAAGAAGGTGGGGTTAACCAAGAGAAAAGATTTGCCGTAGCTATGGAGCGTTATAGGTAAGAATCCAGTCATTTTGACTTATAAAAAGTTCTATATATGGCTATATATGATGCTGTAAATTCTGGTTATTTTTTTTTTATCACAGACTATAACTATAACGTAAGATTTCAATAATTTTGCTTCCTGTGACTACAGAGACTCAAAAGATGGAGATAAGATGAACCCGTTTGCTGAACAAGAAGCATGGGAGGATCATCAAATTAGTATGTTCTAGTTACCCAAGCCAATATGGAATAATTTATTTACCAACTAGATTATGTCCCGTGCGATGCACAGCAACAGTAATATACACACCAAAAATTAAATTAATTATAATATAATATAAGTAATATTATTTGAAAACAATGATTAACATATATACCGCCTATCGATTCTATTATGGCCGGCTTGGAGACATCAGAGGAAGATTTTTTAATAATAAACTATAACAACCAAGAAAAAGATTTATAAAGATTTCATTTATATGAAACCACAAGCCCAAAAAACCACAAAATTACACATAAGCTAAAAGCTGACATGGCAAGCAAATAAAATAGTCACATAAGCCCTAACATATCCTCTCTTAGTTATAGATAAAGAAGACTAGTTAACTAACTTGTCGTCAATTTGCAGAGAAAGCAACCCTAAGTTACGCGTCAAAGAACAAAAAGCAATCTGATGACTACGAGTATGTATATGCTATTTACATTTCTTTTGTTTATTAGATTGCGGTGTTTTTATGTGCTTTTACATTGCTTTCGTTACTTGCTCATTTGGATACAAGGAATTCATCTTGTGTGTTTTTCTCTTCAGTTTTGTATTTGAGGACCAGATTGAGTTCATACATGGACAAGTCATGGGTGGTGAAAATGTATGCAGTCTACCTTATCATGGTGTGGTAATTTTGCTTTGGCCTTATCCACTCTAGTCTGATGACTTTCTCTCATTTACAGATTGATGACAAAGTAGATGAGGAGGAACAGGAAAAGTCTATAGCAAAAACAGCACATGAGAAGCTTCTGGTATGTCGGTCATTAGATGCCTTTGTCGATTTACCTTTTATGGTGATGGTTTTGTTCTCACTTGACATTTTATATTTGGCCTTTAGGCAGACAGAAAAACATTACCTGTATATCCGTACCGAGAGTCTTTGCTTAAAGCTGTGGAAGAACATCAGGTCTACTTCAGCTACTTGCCTTATTTGCTCTGTTTGTAATTAGGATTATGCTAAGCCATAGCCATAAGGGCTATGTTTAACACACAATAAAGGATTGTACATGGCAGTTGCTTATTATTTAAAGGGGCAGTTATTTTCATGTACAAGAGTTTTGTGTGTGTTAACCATAGTTCTAAGGGCTAAGGTAAGCAAAGTATTTAAATATCCATACCTTTCTTATTTATTTATTCTAAATGTATACTTTTGTCTACGGTTCTTATTTTTTTTCTTTCTAATTTTATTTTTTATACTCGACTGATCCACAATTAGGTTATCGTTATTGTTGGTGAGACCGGATCCGGAAAGACCACTCAGATACCCCAATATCTTCATGAGGCTGGTTACACGAAACGTGGAATGGTATCTTTTTCAGTTATCAGTCTTATTAGGTTTATGTGCTATAAATTCATACTGATTTTTCCGGAGGGAGAAAAGGGGGGGGGGGGGGGGGGGGGGGGGGGGGGGGGGGGGGGGGGGGGGGGGGGGGGGGGGGGGGGGGGGAAAGTTAAATCAGTTTACTCTTTAGTTCTCTGATAATTTCAGGATGTGTGTCAGTTAATTTGGCAAAAGTTAAATCTAAGAATGTCGATTCTAGAGACAGTTTGACTTTGCAAAACAGTTTTCCCCTTTAATTTTCTGATTATTTTACAAAAGCATATCTATTTCAGGTGGAGTCTTGTTGGTCTTTATCTAGGGGTAGTGTCATTTAGTTTCTGGACTTTTTGTTTGGAACGCTAATAAATTGTCCCATGGTGCCAGGTGGAATAATAGTTTATGTTCTAATTTGTTGTCATATTTGGTGTGACAATATATTATTTGCTAGACTAGTTAGTTTATGATTTCATGATAGATAACTGTATCTATCCTAAAGGTAAATCTGATGGGTTCTAATTTTGTTCGAGACCATCATTTAGAAGATTATAAACATTCAGGGTTATCTTATTTTCTACTGTATACTGTGTTACTGAATGTTTGAATGTTTCTTGAAGAACATATGTTCGATGTCACATACCAATACAATAATGAGCCAAGTTATCGTAGTGCAAGTTATGATTTTATAAAATTCTGCTTTAGATTAGACTGTTTTTATATATTTTTCTCTCTTTTATGCAGATAGGTTGTACGCAACCTAGACGAGTTGCTGCTATGAGTGTTGCTGCCCGAGTTTCTCAGGAAATGGGAGTCAAACTTGGGCATGAGGTAGGTATTGTGGTTTAGTTTTAGCTTTGATAATGCCTACTCTCTCTCTCTCTCTCTCACACACACACACACACACTTGGCACCACTTTCTTTTATGCTATATATAAAGCTTCCGTAAAATCGTCATGTACTGATGTACGGAAATATGCTTATATCACCCAAAAGGGTTTCTTGCAAAAGGTGTAACTTATGCTTTCAACAACTAGAGAGCCGTTTGGTTTGCATAATGTTTTTGATAGGATTGGAATTTATAAAAGGAATTGGAATTTTTTATTTGTGTAATCCTGTTTGGTTTGTGAGTATATCATTGGAATTGGAATAGGAATATTACATAAGATAAAAACGACATTAATACCCTCCAATAATTAAAACCACAAATCATTTCCGTATATTTGTATAACAAATAATCAAAACTACCAGTAACTCCATTGTTACTGTCGCCCTCAGTTTTCTTCAACCTAAAAAGTTACCATTACCACCAAATCAAATCATACAAGATCATACATCTTTCTTCAACCTCAAAATTTGCATAACAACAACAACCTCACTAGCAGCAACATTGTATAAAATAATGAGAAGTTTAACATGATGCATCAGACAAGATCACACAAAGAAAACTTTTGATGGAGCCAACGACTTTTCCAACCATCATACTTCGCTTTTTTGTTGCAAACAATCTGGTGTTCTTGTTACTTTCCAAGATTTGGTGGGTTTTGTCCAAAAAGTTAATTACGAATGTTGAACAGTGTTTTGTTCATTGATGTTTGTTATTTATGTATAACAACTCTACTCACAATTTCTGGTATCCGGGTTAGTTTTTGTTAAGAAGGATAGAATTTTGTTAGATTTATATGGGTATTTTGGTAAAAGATACGAGTACATAAATTTCTTTGTAAGTTAAACTTTCCTTCCATGAATCCTAGGAATCTTGAATTCAGTCAAATGAGGGAATTTGAAGGAATTTCATGAATTCCAATTCCGTATGTTTCCTAACCAAACAGCTCAAGTAATGGAATTTACATTCCCATTCCATTGAATTCCAATGAATTCCATGAACCAAACAGGCCCTAGATATGATACACAGAATTAAATACCATAGATACAGTAAAATTTCATGTGAACTTCAGCTAATATACTTTTGTGGTAGAGACTAACTTATATTTTTCTTCCTCCTAGTTTTCAAAGTTATCAATATGGCTTCTTAGATTGACACGATTTATCTGATTTTTTGTCATATTTTTGCTGTTTTTGCTTATTTGCTCTCTAATAGACCTGTAATATGGCAATTTCTAAAAACATTTTGCTTTATGGTTCTAGGTTGGCTATTCAATACGTTTTGAAGACTGTACTTCTGACAAAACAGTGCTTAAATATATGACTGATGGCATGCTACTGCGAGAGTTTCTTGGTGAACCTGATCTTGCAAGTTACAGGTATGTTGTATTCTTTTCTTTCCCCTATTCGAGGTTGTAATTTGACCTATTCATCTAAATATGAGTTGATATGTTTTCTCCAATGGGTAAAGTGGCTACAAGTTAGAATCTTAGTTAAAAATGAAATGGGTCAAACAAGTTGAAACCTGCTGAATTTGATGTATAGCCTCCTAAATTACCTTGCTAAAAGATTAATTCGGATTTCAGAAGTATGACTTTGTTATCATTTTTAGTACATAAATTTGTTATAGTATTAAAAAATGGAAATGTGTTGGCAGTAAAACGCAACCCTACCCTTCTAGAATTATTATTACAAATTACCTGTGTTGCATACAACCTGTACCCAGCTTGTCCACCCCGCCTATTTTGTAATTGATATATTAACAAACTAACGTTAAGTAACTTAAAAACAGTGTGGTGATGGTGGATGAGGCTCACGAAAGGACGTTATCAACTGATATCTTATTCGGTTTAGTTAAGGTAAAGCTAAAACTTTCAGCCTCGCTGTAATTGAACAAAGAATTGACCACACTTTTGAACTAACAACTTATTCTCTCTTATTTTTTTGTTAGGATATCGCTCGATTCCGTCCTGATCTCAAGTTGCTCATTTCGAGTGCCACTCTCGACGCTGAGAAGTTCAGTGACTATTTTGACTCTGCCCCAATTTTCAGAATTCCGGGAAGAAGATATCCTGTGGAAATACTATACACTAAAGCACCGGAGGCTGACTACCTGGATGCTGCAATTGTCACAGCTCTCCAAATCCATGTCACTCAACCTCCTGGAGATGGTGACATACTTGTTTTTCTCACTGGTCAAGAGGAAATTGAAACAGCTGAGGAAATCCTGAAACACAGAACACGGGGACTAGGGAGTAAAATAGCAGAACTTATAATATGCCCCATATATGCAAATCTTCCCACCGAGCTTCAGGCAAAAATATTTGAGCCTACTCCAGAAGGGGCCCGCAAGGTGGTCCTTGCCACTAACATCGCTGAAACATCGTTGACCATTGACGGAATAAAATATGTGATTGATCCAGGATTTGTCAAGATGAAATCTTATAACCCTCGAACAGGGATGGAATCATTACTCATTACTCCCATCTCAAAAGCATCTGCAAATCAAAGGGCGGGTCGATCTGGACGTACGGGTCCAGGGAGGTGTCACAGGTTGTATACAGCCTACAATTATTTTAATGATTTAGATGATAACACTGTCCCAGAGATCCAGAGGACCAACCTTGCCAATGTTGTGTTGAGTCTAAAGAGTCTTGGGATCCATGACTTGTTAAATTTTGATTTTATGGACCCACCTCCAGCTGAAGCATTACTCAAAGCTCTAGAGCTACTGTTTGCCTTAAGTGCACTCAATAAACATGGTGAATTGACAAAGGTGGGTAGAAAGATGGCTGAATTTCCACTTGATCCAATGCTGTCCAAGATGATTGTGGCATCTGAGAAGTATAAATGCTCTGATGAGGTTATTTCAATTGCTGCCATGCTCTCCATTGGAAGTAGCATCTTTTATCGTCCAAAAGATAAACAAGTCCATGCAGACAATGCTCGATTGAATTTTCATATGGGTAATGTTGGTGATCACATAGCACTGCTTAAGGTATGTTGGGAGTGACATAAGTTTGTATTTTGAAATACTAGTATTTCCATTAATAGGCGGTATTTAAAACTTTAAATGCATGTTTTTTGTTATTTTTTCAGGTTTACAGTTCTTGGAAGGAAACAAACTTCTCTACTCAGTGGTGCTATGAGAACTACATTCAGGTGAGAAGTATGAAGCGTGCCAGGGATATAAGAGATCAGTTGGAGGGACTATTGGAAAGAGTTGAAATTGAATTAACTTCAAACCCTGGTGATTTGGAAGGAATTAAGAAGGCCATAACCTCAGGTTGTACAGAAACTTAATTAAAAGTTTGATTACTTGTAAAGTTAATTTCACAAAATAAAAATTGTATACTCAACTGTCTTCGCTTTTTCAGGGTACTTTCCCCACTCAGCAAAGATGCAAAAGAACGGAACCTACAGAACTGTTAAACATCCTCAGACTGTCTATATTCACCCCAGCTCTGGTTTAGCACAGGTACATTACTACATTGTATATGCATTAAACTTGTGATTCTCTAAAGTGGTATGGCCCAATAAGAATATGAAACAGAAAAAGAGATGCTCCGTTACAGAATACTTCAATATTTTGATATATGATTAGAATGTCAACACTACTTGTTAATGCCTGTTTTTTCTTTGTTAAGGTACTTCCTAGGTGGGTGGTATACCACGAGCTAGTCCTGACGACTAAGGAGTACATGAGACAGGTCACGGAACTAAAACCCGAGTGGCTCGTGGAAATAGCTCCTCATTATTATCAGCTCAAAGACGTAGAGGATTTGGCATCAAAGAAAATGCCTCGTGGAGAAGGCCGTGCAGTTAAAGACTGATTCATTCACAAAGATGTAAGATGGTGAGTAATGGGAAACCTGTAAATACAATTTTGTAAATCTTGTAGTGCGAAACAAAGATCACGAGGCATAGGTGACAGTGGTAATGCTATTTTTCATGTATACCAGAGGCTGCAATCGTCATTGTGGCTCTAAAATGCAGGTAGATGATATGGTAAACAGGGAGGCATATATCTTTGAACTTATATGCCATTGATAATCAATTTTTTTTATTAGACTTTATGGATGTAGTGTTACAGTTAACAGAAATATAAATGACCTTGAAGTTGAACGTATCCGTATGACACAGGGTGTTTCGTATTCCTCTGTTGCTCTCTCAAGCGATATGGTGAAATGCCCTAATATGCTTAACCTTCAAAACAATGTGGGGTTTACATACCGGATATTAATTCATTTAAACAATCAAATGTTTGAATACAGTTAGAAGTTTTTTCCTTTCAACAGACAAACATGTTGAAAATGATTATTGGGTATGTCAATGTTTGTCATCAAGAAAAAGGACATTGCTACCCTTGAATCTGTAATTGGTTTCAAACTCAGAGTCAGTCTCCAGTCAGACGTGACACGGAACTAGTGACTTACAAGCGCTTTGTATATGGCAGGTTGGTAAACCGACATACACGAGGTTGCCTATAAGTATTATATACCGTGGTAAATTTGTCGCGTGACATCATTTTAGCTTTAAACAACATATACTTTATGTTTGTTTTTTTAGTATAATAAATCTTTTTACACTGTTTAAAGTTATAAAGCCAACCTTAGCATTGCTCATTCATCTTAGAGTAAAAAGGGTAATTGGAGTAATAACCTACTTCAATGAAACAATCTAGCAGTTTGTGGATATTCAAATGCATTTTAAGCGAAATCCTACTGATCTGACTCATTTCTTTAGTAGTCAATTTCTTACCCACTAACAAATTTTTTTAAATGAACTCAAAACGAATCAAATTGGCACTATTAAAGATTTTACTAGCAGTTTAAAGTTTCAAGGATGGCAAAATACATTGGTTGTATTATGTACATAAAAGAGTTGCACATAACAATGTAATTGCAAGCAGTAAGGAGGTAACAAATTCAGAATAGCACGATTGTTGTTCAGATAATTGACATTGGACTAACAATTCTTTATAAAAAAAGAATTTAAGTGAAGTTGTTCAAGGAACTACGCTATTTCCCAAGCAGGCGTCGAGTACGTTGATTCGCGCCTCTCACTCGCAAATTGATCTCCTCAACATCATCCTGGAGAGGATTAAGTGATTTGTTTTGCCTGCACAATGTCAAATAATTTTCAGACAAATGTTCAACTTTCAGACCCGAAACATTGCCTCTTAATTTGCAGACATGCAACAAGTATTCAGACTTCAGTCACTTGAAGCAGCCGCTCTGACCAGAAGGCTACAGACTAAAACCATTAGATATTCAACAGAGGGCATGTGGTTCATTTTCATTATTAGAAAACACTAACCTCTCAATCTCAGAACCCATGTCAACAGCCATTTCCTTCAGCTCCCCCAGTATATCACTCAAATCGGAGAGCCCGTCATCCTGCTTTGCTTTTTCATACTGTTATTATGCCAATGAGAGGGTGGCATCAGGTATTAGTTTCAAGAAACCTTGATGAATTAGAAGAGACAAATGTCACACTACCAGTGACAAAATCTTGATTAGCATACCTGTGTTAAATAGGGTTGTTGTAAAGTGAAAATTTTGAGTGATTGTTGGCGTTATTTTGGACAAAAAATGAAAAATGAAAGACTAGACTAGTTCTTGTAAAGTGCAAATTTTCCGTTAACTGTTTCATACCTCAACTTTCTGCATTGCATCAGCAGACTCGGGGAGTGGAGTTCTTGAACGTGATTGCCCCTTATTCGGGGTGGTTGTAAGCCCAAGTTTTTCTCTTTGCTCCAAATGGTTACCCTTCTTCTGATCAGGATCATCTATAAATTTACAAACTTCAGAAAGCACTAAAAAAATCCTCCCGCCGGCATATCCACGCTAATAGTTTGTAAAAACAATATCTAATCGTAGGACTTAATTTCAATTAAATACCTCTGATCATTGTTGGTCCTTTTATAGTCTGGCCCTTTTTTGGCTTCCATGTCCTAGAAAAAATGCCCCCAAGACTTCCTAAGAGCTTCTCGCCCTAAAAAAGAAAACAAAAGCAGGCTCTCAGATTTGCAGAAAATGACATGTTGGCCCTACAAGGGTTATGCATGTGTAGTCTTAACTAAGAGAAGATACTAAATCAATAGCTATACCTTAGGTTTCCAGTCAACTAAACCACATTAAATTTAGTAGAAAATGACATGATAATGCTCTTTTACATGAGAGAGTGAACACATGCCATTTTGGCTCTATTTTGTATCATTACATTTTATTTACAAAAATAACTATTTCATTTACAATAGAGGTGGGCAGGTGACAAAATGTGCATGTCGGGTTGGATAATGGGCCACAACAGGCCATTTTAGTAAGTTAAAAACATTCCGGTTCACGTTAGCAATTTTTCGCTCACTTTTTAACATGTTAAAAATATCTTATGTATTAATTATGATTACAAAAATAATTCTTTTTTAGTTTATTACAATAGTAGTATTACTAAATAAAGACGATTTTGGAGGTTCCATGCATCAACAATAAACACTATGCGGCTTTCAGCCCATTCGACCCATTTGTCCCATTCCCCTTTTCACTAAATTTTGATTTGAAACGTATGAGCAATACAACCCAAATTTGATCCTTTAATAAAAAAATGAATCGAAACTGCCACCTCTTATTTATGGTAACAAGTCAATTACATGGCTCAGTCCGGTTTGGTTCAGCTACTTTGGAACTCCGTAAGAGCAGGCCATTAACATTTGAACAAATAACGATCCTTAGCTTGATAACTGAAGCTCGGTAAACTAAATTGAAATAACAAAAAAAAACATACCCTACTGAGATCCTGCTCGATGTCGGCTGCAGCCATGTGGGTTCGATTAATCTGCTCACCTTGTTGATGCAAAGTTATCAAAGTATTAGTGGCACCTTCTCTGATATCCTCTGCAATCTTTAATGCACTATTCACAGCCTTTGTAGTCTCTTCGGCCTTATACGCTGCATAATGCTCCAATTCTTGCACACTTTGGTTCTCTACACCACCAGAATCAACAAAGTCATTCTTGTATTTGTTTCTTGATGCATATGACGTTGCTTTAACCTCGTTATCATCAAAAAGACTGACAGTTGAATTTTGGGTCAATGAAGAAGGTTCGGATGAAGTTCTGTTCGACGGTTTCTGAGTTGACCTTTTATCAATATCATCATCAGAATCAAACGGATTTGCACTTGGGACTTTAGAGTCAACTGAGTTTTGTTTAGCAGTCTTGTGAAGATGGGGTCTCGTGTGCCCAAACATACTTGATCTTTCAGGATTTGATTATCAGCGATTATATAGATCCTGAAAAAAACTAAAAACATTGGAACTTCAGACAAGTTGTTCAAATAAACTTTTTGATTTTTCTGAGACTGGTATTGACTTGTTGAGTTGTGAAACCAAAGATTGTTAACCAAAACCAAGCAAACATCATGAACAGATATATCGGTTAAAACTGTACAAAAAATAAAAAAATTCTTGATCATTTTCGTATGCAAAAATATAGACAAGAAATGGCACCTACTTCCATCAAACACCAAAAATTCAAGAAAATATTGTGATGAACTAATTCAAATGATGATTTTTTTCAACTAAGGGTTGGTATTGACTAGTTTTTAATTGTTTAATTATGTAATAAGTAACTTTAGAAAGATTAATTCACAACAGTCACACCTAATCAAATACTAATTAGTTGACCAAACAAAGCAAACATCAAGAAGAGAGAAATATTTCTAAAAATAACTAAGCCTAGAAATGATAATAAAGTCTCGATTTTTATTGATAATTTTCTACAACGGGACATCCAACAGCTAAATTGAAGCAAAACCCATGAAATTATAAGATAAACCCAAATGAATAAAAAATCAAGAAAGTAGTAAAAATTTATGAATTGAAAAGATGGTATTTTTCATAACTGATGAGAATAAGATATAAAGTTTGAAACTTTAACCTAAAAGCACGAGAAAAAAGGATGAAATAATGATTGTACCTTTGATATTTGGGAGAGAATATGCAGCCAACAAGAATAGCAGAAGATGTTAGAGAGGAAGTTGAAAGTGGAATTGAATATTTTGTTAAGAAAAAGTCTTTGATGGGTGACGAATAAATAATAGGGAAAATATACTAAATATAAACCTTTTCAGGGGGTAGTTTTCTGTTTTTGTTTTTTCTTTTTCTTTCTGAGAATCTTAAAATGACTAAATATACGATTTTTTAAAGGGAAAAGCTGTTAACATCAAGCTGTTGCCCTCACACTTCCTGAATTTCATATGAGCCGAGATTATATGCTGTTAACAGCAGATATGCTAACCCCTTTTTTAAATTATCCGAGAATATAAAAAGTAGATGTATATGGTTCATCATTTCTTATGACCAATTTCTGAACTTTTTACCGGCTACTATCTTACTAAGTTTGAACCAAAAACCTCTTATTGAGAGGTCTAAGGATTTATCAACAAAAGGAATCATTGTCTTTTATATTCATTGGCAGTTTGGACAAGGGAAAACACCAACTTTGGATAGATGTAATCTTCATAGAAAGAAGATCAAATTTGTTTGATGTTCATATTTCCAATTGTTAGACTAAAATTTTGTTAGAAAAAAGAAAGTGTTATATTTGTTGGAATATCAAGATTTCACCATGATATAATCATGTATAGCATTAGTTTTTGTGTATTGTTTTTATATATGTTGTATCAATGCCCTTTTTACACTTTCAATATATATATATAATTTCCATGAATTACATAATTTATATATATATATATATATATATATATATATATATATATATATATTAACACAGTTAGCATTTGAAACATCACAGTGACATCTAATTGAGCGGAGCTCGAACCAGGTATGGGATGAAACAATAGTAAAGAAGAGCTCGAACCTTGTTTGTTTTCCTCCGGGTGTCCCAGTCTGATTTTAATAGATATATAAGGTCTGAAGAATTAGTCCTTAAACATATAAGTCAAACCAAAACCCACATAGATCCTATCACCAAAGATCACACATTGTACCATAACATGAATATTGGTTAAAAATGGCCGAATATAGGGCACTTGCATTACAATAAGTCAATAAATTAAAATTAATACAACAAAAGCTGTACATATCTTTTGATTTGATCTACTAAGAATACAGCTGAAGATATATATAATAAAAGTAAACTTATAACCAGGGCAATAATAACACTGATACCCTTGAATCTATCAACAAGAACATTGATATTTATCCAACCTTCCATATGGCTATCAAGCGAACAATTCTTTATGACGTTTGTGACATGATGGTAAACAGCAACCAGATGCATATGGAGCGAATCTTGATATGATGTCCATCCACTCATCAAGATTGGTGCTGAAAGATATATACTGATCCACTGCACCCTAGTCTATAAGTTCACTATTCCACTTTCACATCGTGGTTTTCGCATCAGAGATCCATTGTGTCAGCATGTTTCGAGTCAAGTCAATAAAAGCTTCTTTGAATGAAGCACAGAGGCTTAGCACCTGCTAACAAAATATAATGACCGTGAATATAACAATAGGCAAATTATTAATAATAACGTTGGAACCTGTGCTATATGTAACATCTTATTTTCTGGGATATCAAAATTTTCAGAGTAAAGTATAACTATACTTCACATGGTATTGTCAAACATTAGTTTATATTAGCATTTTGAGTTAAGAGGGAAAAAATTATGAAGCTAATGAATATATGGGATATGAGGTGAATATTCAGCATTATATTGCATATAAAAATGCACCTACGTAAATTGTATACAGCTTTGTATAAATCAGGCTTTGCGTACCATTTATCTTGTCAAAGATTCACTTTATTGATCATTGTCTAAATCAGTCAGACAACCCAAAAAAAAAAAACTATTGACATGTCCAAATAAAAGAGGGTAATGCACATATGAAGGCAAAAACTAATTTAGCAAAAGGAATCTCTCAAACTAATTGCATAAAAGAGGTAATATACTAACCTGTAACGCATACTCAACATTATCAACAATGTTTGGAAGTCAACTTCTAAGCACTGGGAAGACCTCGAACATCAGCGAAATTTTTTCTCCGTTCTTTTTCAATCTTGATTGCAATAAAAAAAAATGGAACTGTTAGAAACTATTTATGACATGCTAGTCAGATAGTGGAGTTATAAAGTTAAACTCTTTAATCTTTATATTAATATACCTGAGACTCCAACTCGGTTATTCTTTGCAGAGCTCTTTGTTCCAAACGAGCACGTTTTTTGTATTCTTCTTCAAGCAATCCAGTTAGCTGATACCTTAACTCAGCCATTTCCTGAGCTAAATCTTCAGCTTCTTCCTTGGCCTTGAACTTTTCGTCTTTCAGTTGTTCCTGGTAACAAATTAAATTAAAAATTAGATAAAGAAAGTGTTGCTTTTAATTTTTTCTTATCACTTCAAGGTACACGTACCTTCAACTGGTTCACAAGAAGTTCATATTCATGTATCTGACATGATAATTTCTTACTTTGGTTTTCCGAATCTGCATTGGTTTCAAATGTTTTAAGCTTCTCCCTCAATGCTTCATTTTCCTTAACCAAGTGTTTAACACTCTGCGCTTCTTGTAATTGGATTTTGCAGTTTTTAGTCAGTTCCTGCATCATGCGATGTTCTTGAGCAGCTTCTTCCTGGACTTTCTTAGCTTCGAAAAAGCTATGTTCCATTGCCATCAAATCAAGCTTCATGCTTTCTATGTCACATTGGAGGTCTAAAGTAACATTTGAAATGGATTCTTCAAGTTTCTCTATACATAATGTTGCATTATGCAACTCGTGTTCTTGGTTCTCTAATTTCACCATTAAAGCCAAATTCTCTGAATTTTGTGCCTTCAATTCTTGCTGTAACGTTCTTACAATTTCATCCAAATCTTCTTTTGCTCTGAGCTTCGATTCTAGATTGCTCATATAATCAGTCATATGGTTTATCAGTGTGTCCTTTGTGTTCACCTGATCCTGCAAGTAATCTGCGAGATGCATTGCAATGAGTCAAGCCTACAGAACTGTACACCTGCAGTCAGCAGGGTGCACTTAATTGGAGCCGTAAGCAATACTATTCTATTGAAGTTGGCCATTTGTATGTTTCAAATTGATATATGCTCAATCATCCAAAACCAAGAACAAAAAAAGACAACTTGCACTGAGATACAGACTCATTACCTATTTCTTGGGAACAGTTACTCAGCTCTCTTTCCAAATTTTGGATCCGCTTCGTGTCATTCGATCGAGTTTCAGACAATGATTTGGCATGAGATTCCAAGCTCTGTATAACGTAAAACACGAGAACATGAGATGACTTGAGTATTCGTACAATTGTTGACACAAGTGATGAGTATAGTGGCAAAAACAGATAACAAAGAATAAGAAAAATATGCAATATGTAGTGTAGACGATAACATGTTCAGTATCCTTAAAGAACATATACATCATACAATGATATTCAAGAAGTTAAGTGAAGCAACCAGGATAAGTTACCCGAAGGAGTTCAACGCTGGATTCTTTTATCATGTCTTTTTCTATCCTCAACTACATTACAAAAAAAACATGAAAATCTTATAAGTTATAAGTGCCATAGTACATGGATGTAAACTCCAAAACCAGACTACTATGATAAACACTTCAGAACTTCTATTTATCAGCAAGAATTTTGGTAGGTTATACCATAACATGTACTCTTCAAAATATATGTAAAAGCGTCTGCTCATATTTATCTTGGCAACCAACATTGTTGTGAACTCATTGCTTATATAAGATAATAATATTATATAATAAGCAGATATTTTCTTAAGTAACACCGGGGGGAAGCATTTCCATCTATTAAATCTCTATTTTATGTCGTTCCAATGCATTATTCATTCACCTCGCCAACATAATTGTGGCTACAACTCTAGATACTAAGCATGGTAGTGAGGTAAACCCATAAGCTAAAAGTTTTAGCTTATCAACTAACTTTCTAAAGGTGTACTTTCATCATTGATTATACATGAAAAAGAAAGAAAGAAAGAAAGAAAGAAAGAAAGAAAGAAAGAAAGAAAGAAAGCCTTCTATTGAAAACTGAAAGAGGTAAGTGATCAATGAAAGTTAATGACGCAAGTACACAACTCAATAGAAAAAACACTTTCATCAATGAAAGCAGAGGAATTATATCCAAAGAAATGGAAGTTTTGGAAAGCATCAATGAATGATGTGCATTTCATTCACGTGTTCATGAACATCAGTAGATCACTTTCATGATAGTAAGTAGGCATTACTATTCTAGCATATGAAGGTTAACCACAATCGATAACACGGTAATTGAACATGAAATGTACCTCTTTACATCTTGCTTCAAACTGTAATAACTCCTCATCGTCCAAAAAGCAACTGCTGCCACTACTAGAACAAGTAGACATCTACAATACACAAATATTAATTCAAATATAAACAAAAAAAATAATTGTTTATTATACATATCTTCTTATGCTACACCAAAAAAGATAACAGCTTGCAAAAGAGCAAGAAAACATTATAAAAAAAGTGACTACAAACGCCAAAACCGCAAGAATACAGAACTCTAAAGGTATCATACATTCAAGTTTCCTGTTTTCGATGGAAATCACTTTGCACCTAAAAATCTTGAGATTTTGATTTTTTTTAACAAACATCAAGTCTAACAAAGATAATTATGACTGGTGAATATTACATTACACACCACATGATTATCACATATTCAAAAACACGAACTACTAGTTAATGGGCCACCTCGAATCGGTTAAATTTGCAAGCTATATGTTTTGAACATTTATATAGAGAAAAAAGATGAAAACTTTGCAAGGATAAATAATAAGATTAACCTGCATAAGACCCTATAAACTCAAAACATACATACAGATTATATATATAACATTAATTAAAAAAGATAACATATTCGTCCAACTTCTGAATCAGTATATATATCACAATTATTAATTAATTTATATAAATATATACAGAACAGAAATTCAAGATACAAAACAGATAGATAGAGAGAAAAGGGGGATAACCGTTTTTTCTGGGGTTTTGATTTAATTAATAAAAATAAACTGATGAAATTCAGCAGAAGAATTTATTATTAAAATTGAATGAATTTATTAACAGAAAGATGGAATCTTTTGAATGAAAAGATTGTGGATTAGGGAGATCATATGTGTTGGGTGTATTTTGGTCTAGCTGCAATTTTATATTTAATTTTAAATTAAAGGGTAAAAAAGGCGTTTGCTTTTACAATATTTGACCTAGTGACTCCAGTCAAGAAAGATTGTTAGGTAACCTGGACTAAATTTTAAAACCATTGATGATTTGAAATTCTGAATGAATATGGTTTAACCATGTTAGTGTATTTGGATCAAAGATAAAGATTTAAAGATAAAGATTTATCGATCATGACTCTTAACTATAATCCAATAATCAGGACAGTCTCTAATTTTACAATAATTTTAGAGGATCCTCAACCCAAACGAATAAGTTTTTTCGTTTAGATTACTTCAAAAAGTTATGTTTTTCACTTAGATATATACGACCTAACCAGGATCCAAGGAAAATATATGCCCACGTCTCTACGATATGTCCTTTTTGAACATGTTTTAATAAAAGTAAAATACAAATAAAATTACTTACCAATATGTTGCCTAACCATACACAAGATTTCACTATTTATTTTTTATCATTCTCTCGTAATTGTCTTAAATTACATCTTAGAAGTTAACTTCGGGTTTTAGGTTCGGGTAGGGTTGGGACAAACCCGGTTTTGCCCACGACTATGTGTACTGATTCCAAGTTTCCAAATATACCGAGCCATAGAGGCATAGACCGATCACTGATAGACCAATACTCCAATACACCATTGTCAGATACAAGATTGGGCTTCTATAGTTAGATCCAGTAAACAAAAAAATACAAGAGAATGTCTGATCCAATTAACTTAAACTGAAACAGTGAAGCCCATACATAGTTCAATTAATACATTTTCTTCCTTTTCCTCTTTTGGCAAACTGAATGTATGAATGAATTATAAAACAGCGGTTTGCACATTTAGTCATACAACATAATTAAACGTGTTACAACATATTAGTCATACAACATGTCACAATATATTAGGCCTCTCCCAATAAGGTCGTCGACCGGCCTTCGAAGCCCTCGTTGATGAGGAGTCTATTGTGAGCAGCTCGTCGATAGGGTTCTTCGTCGGTTGGCTTCGGCCCATCGACACACTTTGATGAGAAAAGAGAGAGAGAGAGGAGCGTATGAGAGAGAGAGATAACGGCTAGTTTGTTATTATTATTTTATTTTTTTTAATTTTCCATCTTTATATAAACACTCTTTTATAAACCCATTTTTATCTTCCTAAAACCATTCCATAAACCATTCCATAACCATTCCATTTAAAAAGGGTGCTACGAAGGTGGACTGAGGCATAAGATCTTTTGTTGTCGAGGTGTTGGATGTTGAGACGACCTTACCCTGTTACCGGTAGATGTGAAATGAATAACTCAAGCGAAAACGCTTGGAACGACATTACGGAAATGTTCAACAGGGACACCATCGAAGGACCACGGAGCAAAGATCAACTAGTAGGTCACTTCAGCAGAATTCGGAAGGAATGCAAGCAGTTTGAGGCTATCTGTACGAGGTTGAATGCATAGAAGAGACCCGTCTCTGATGAGTTGCTTTATGCAACGGCGCATCAGCTTTACCAGGAGAAGCATGGGAGGGGCTTCAGATACGAGCACTGCTTTAGGGAGCTTATCATGGTTGCTTTTTAATTGTTTTGAATTATGAACTGTGTTTTCGTATTTTAATTAAGTGTGTTTTATGTATTGTAATGCCTACTTGGTAATTTAATAACAACAGAAATTTATTCATAATTTAGAAAACATTACAATCTTATTAAAAGACAAACATACAACATAAATAGTTCCTAGAACACATTACAAACTTATTCATTCATCTCATAAACTACTTTGGCCCATATGATCAAATGGTTCAAGTTGTAAACCGCACAATCAAGTTGTTCCAGAGCAACTTGAATCTTGTTGATCTTCCCCTGCAAATAAGTAAAGTATTGACACTCAAGATCAGTACAATACCCGGTTTGTATATAATCGATTTGTTCTCGACACCATTGCTTCTTCGCATTTAGTTTTTGTATAACTACAACAAGTTCCTCTTTAAACAATTGGTGGTCGAGGATATCAGCCATGATACTTTCCTGCACTTGATCGACAGTCATTGGTGGTTTTGGGTTATTGACATTTGGTGAAGAAGCCATTTCAGATGTATAAAAGTTTGTGTTTTGATCACAAATATTTGATAAGGAGCCAGTATTTATAGGTAAACTACAAGACGCTCCTCCAACGTTCAAAATTTAAAATATTTACATTTTCAGTCCCTCAAACGTTCGAATTCAAAATATTTACACTTTCAGTCCCTCAAACGGCCAAAAATTCAAAAACATTTACACTTCCAGTCCCTGAACGGCTAGCCTGGATGTCACTCTATAAATACGAACCCATAGCACAATTTAGTTTCATCACCATTCCAATTTTCATTTTTCTACAAACTCACTCACTCTTTCTAACCAAATGGCGTCCTCATCATCAAAAAAGAATGTTCACCGACCTCGTCTGGCCGAAGATGAGATGAAAACACGAATCATGGCTGATATCAAATAGGACACCCTCCATCAAACAGAACTCTCTGGGGTTATGGATTACCTACGGGAGAAAAGACGACGATGCGAGCAACAGGTAGAGGCAATACAAGCACCAGGGCGCAACGTCTCGAAGCACGAAGAACACTATTCTTCGTTTCTACAGGGGGAGATCAATAAGGTCAAAAGGGTAGTCAATGATGTTTTTAAGGCAGGTCACACGTTGGGTGACTAATGCACTTGAGCCGAATCATACCACGACAATTGCGGGGAGACAAAACCACTTGGGAAGTCAAATGCCCGCAACACGACAAGTGGTGGCTCGACGAAAACACTTACCGTGGCTTAGGAAGTATGTCAATATAAGATGATGAGTAATCGTAGCATTTCAATGTATTTTGTGTTTTAATCATGTACTGTCTTTTTAATTATGTATTGTAATGTTTAATTTTAAATAAATGTTGAATTATTTTTTAGGTAAATATAAAATAAAATAAATAAAAGTTGTGGAAGAGGTGTTATTGTTAGTGAGTGTGGAAGAGGTGGATGAGGAGAGAGAAAAGCTGACGTGACGGTGTGGATGAGCTCCTTATTGAGAAAGGCCTTAGTTATACAACATAATTAAACGTGTTACCGAAAGAAAAAATAATTGTAAAGCTTCAACAAGTCAGACGAGAAAAAACCTTTGATAAGATAATTTGAAATTCTAAAATGTGAATTAAAGGTGAATATGATTGACAAACTAATAACTATCAAGGCACCTTTTCTTCTTGAAAGATGATTTTTAGACTAGATATATGTATAAGGACAATGATGCACTCATATTTTTGAATAATAAAAAGTAAAACTTTGTAATGAACAAGTTTTCAAAAAATAAGTATCCAACAAAAATGAATAAGTAAAGTCATGACCAATTGAAAGTTAACTGAAATTAGAATGAAGTTGTTGGCAGCTCCAGATAGGATAAAATGCCCAGCAAATACTACACTTCCATATAAATGTTGAAGTCCTTCAATAAAACAACATGTGGGCAATAAGTTTAAAAGTTTTTTAACTTTTTTTTGTGGAACAAACAACTTTCTATTATACTGTATATTAATAAGTGTACTTTTGAAAATCAAACAACTTTAGTTTAGTAATGACATTGACACAAAGTTTACAATAAAATAACTGTGGAACAAAGACTAATTTATTATAGTTAATACATACTTTAGTCAAATATTACTATAATTTGCACTTTCTCTAGTTCCAAGTTCCAACTTTGATCATGGTGACAAAGAACGAGTCTGCAACAACATTTATATTAATATTGGTCACAAGCATAAATTAAGTCAATCTCATACATTGCCTTCAACTTAATGGTTAATTTTTGTCTCATAACAAACTATAAAATAACCATATTACTAATAATATGTTTGCTTTCAGGAGTAAGAATCAGTACTACTTTCCCTATATATATTTTCTAGCATGTCATGTTTAATTCATCATCAATTAGAGATCGAATAAATGTCTTTGATTAATTAACTAACTAGTGCTGATCACTCCATCAAACTTAAGGTTGACCTGTTTCTTGCAGAATGCCCCTTGCTTCCAAGATGATCTGTGAAGGCCTCGGGGCTATTACACACCACATCACACAACCTGCAAGTTACCTCTCTCCCTTCTTCAGACGCCTTCTTCTGTCTCTTTGTGTTGTTTACATCCTCGCCATTTGCTGGTGAACTGATCATAGGCGCCTTTCGTTTGCTACTTTCTTTGTTCTCACTTGGAGGATCATGCAACGGTTTAGTAGCTGACGATGAAGGGGGAGGTTGCAGGCCAAGTCCAAAAAGTAGTGGTTCAGGTTTTTCCATTTTCTTTTTGTGTTTCTTTCCTGAAAGGTGTGATTGGATTACTTCCTGGGAGTTGCAAGAAATCTGACATACTTCACACCTAAAAGGATTTTCCTCATTTGGGTCAACAACTTCACATTTTGGCAACTTCAGACTTTCCATGGCCGAGGGTGAACTCGGCTTGAGAACAGAATTTCGAAGGTTCTTCAAATGTTTCTTCCCTGATAGATGATTGTTGATGTCATCACCCGTGCAACTGATCTTACAAACTTCACACCATTGAACTTTACTTGCAGCTGAATCTCCAGTACTTTTGTTCTCAGTTGACTTCAAATCTTCCAGAGTCTTATAAACAGGTGTTGACTGCATTGTGGTGATCAAAGGCGGGGACTTGATTTCTTCTAAAGCTTCATGGTTTTCGAGGTCTTCTTTCCTCGAATTGTGTCTTTCAAGGAATTTGTCACCACTACGACTGACTTTGCTAGCCTCACAGGAAACGGGTTGGTGGATTTTGAGTTCGTGGTTATTGTTTTGGGCCAAACCATTAGAAGGCTGATGCAGGGTTGTGCTCAATGGTGTGGAGTTAGGAAACTGGTCCATACACGAAGGTACGGTCACCTGGCCAACAACATACAAGCCATATATGAATTACTACTCAATTCAAAGGGAACAAAAAAAAAAGAAAAAGAAAACAAACGAAACGAAACATTGTTGTTATGCTAAAGATGATCAAAAGATGGTGCAATTTTACATCCTCTGTAGCTATGCTTTGAATCTTTTGCTTAACACTATCCAGATCAGGAATGCTGCAAAAGAACAAGGAACCAAGTGATGCTTCTTTTTGCAACAACTTTTGGTTCTTCATCTCGGACACTTGATCTAATATGCCATTTGTATCAGCAGATGGCCGTTGTTGCTTGATGGCCGCTGAAACTTGAGGACTTTTCTCGGTCACTTGGTCTATAATGCCATTTGTATAGGGAGATGGCGGTTCTTGCTTGGTGGCCAATGAAACTTGAGGCCTTTTCTCGAACTCTTGGTCTAAAATGCCATTTGTATCAGGAGATGGCGGTTTTGGCTTAGGGGCCAATAAATCTTGGAGCCTTTTCTCCGACTCATGGTATAAACTACCATTTGTTTTGGGAGATGGCGGTTCTTGCTTGGTGGCTGATGAAAGTTGGAGATTTTTGGATTTCCTCATATGAGCCTTTCCTTCTTTATGTATCTCGAGTGTCTTCTCGCTATTACAAGTTACATTACAAACATCACAAACAAAAGAGCATCCGGTTTTGCTTTTAGTACCGTTTGTTGCTGCTACAACACCATTCTCAACCTTCCTTACTACAACATCACTCTCAGTTTTTGCTGCTACGCCATTGTTTTCAATTTTGTTTACAACAATATTGCTTTCAGTATTTGTAGCTACAACAACATCGCTTTCACCAGAACTTTCTACTTTAACAGTTTCTACCACTACATGAGAATCGACATCCATTGGTGATATCGGCTTAAACTTATCAAGATAATTGACTGCCTCCTGATCAATGACTTCCAAGCTAGCAAAACAATCCGAAGTTGCTTTCGAAATCATTTTTGTATGTTCACTCAAAGTTACACCAGCCTGAATATGTCAAGAAGATATATAGTCATTGTACATTCATCAATGGTTCAATATACATATACATATTATATATAATTCCAACATGTTTGTATAAGCTAAAACAACCCAAAAGTGCGAACAGGTAAACTTTATATTTTTTTTAACAGCTAACTCCTAGAACATCTAAGTGGTGATGGCAACAGGTAATTAATATATATCAAAATAGTATTATTACATACTACAACAAACGGATTGCTTAAACCATAACCGAAAAATATAACAATCTTCCATCCGGAAAATCTTTTTTAACAATTCCGAAACAGATTAAAATCCTAAACTACCTTTATATAAAAAAAGTAAAGTAACTCCCAATGGCGTCTTCCACGGGTTTTGGGTCCCAATAACGTCTTCGACGGGGTACGGGGAGGTTGATATGTAGACAGCCTTACCCTACCAAAGATAGAGAGACTGCTTCCAGTTCTACCAAAGGTAGAAAAGGACCTCCAGCCTTGCTTGGGCATGAGTATAAAGACCTTCATATATATATAGGGGGGCTTTCAAATACATCCAATATTTATATACAGGCTCTAGTTAAAATAAAACAAAGTATTAAAGTAAAACAAATAAAACATGTTTTTCTTCACTAAAAATAATCGTACATCATAAAAAACGTTGTGCATCAATGTATATAAGTGTGTTTCATGAATCATCGTGCATCGATTTTATCATGATCCGTCATGATCATGTCTTATTTGTTTTACTTTAATACTTGTTTTACAATAACCCACCTCTTTTTATGTATATATAACAGTTGTTTGTTTATAAAAGCTACATATACCTACAATATGCTACAGAATATGAGAATAATAAAGAATGTGTCCAATAAAACATACATGTTCCGAAGCAGTTAAATCAGATGTCTTTGAAAAGATTTCATAACATGTAGCTATTGCTACACATGGGTCGATATTCATTGTTGATATGGGCGTAAACCCACAACCTTTATCCGGGTTTGGATTCTTGAATGTAACGGGGTTGGATCCTGGAGGATGGATCATGGGTTCGGGTACATCATAACATTGCAAAACAGGGGTAAAGTTTGGAATATGGAAGTTTTTGGGTTTTTGTGATGAAGAAGAGGAAGAAGAAGAAGATGGTTTTTGTTCTTTAATCATTGTGGCTTTAAAATCTTGAAATTGTTCTTTAATGTTTTGTGCAGCTGTAACTTCTGTGTATTTGTATTCGCTGTTTTGGTGTCGTAAAATTGTTAGCACGAGTAATAATAATCTTTGATTGTTCGTTAAAAAAAAAGGGTTTTTCAAGAAAAGAGAGAGGGAAACCGAAAGAATAATGTATGTATATGTAATGGGAAGTGATATTAATCACAAATAGTGATTTATTTACCACATTGTATCACTTTTATAACATACAATACAAGTAAATAAAGAATTAAATATGGTAAATATGTCCATACTTGTGGTATAAATATTATTGTAACTTGTAAAAGGATTTGGAATTGATTGCTGTATATCTCACGTGATATCAGTTTTGAACTCTTTTTAATGTTCAAAAAAAAAGGAAAGTTTTGAACTCTTTTTGACTTTGTAGTTTTTGTACATTAATTTGACTTGACCGGTTGACCCCTAACCATACCTTTACTTCCTTGGTAAGTTTTTGTCATCTCACTATCTCAGTGGCCTATCATGATATCTACAAAATCTGTTCGATTCATTTGTTACTACACGGATACCTGCGTAATATACTGGCGTTGATGATGGTGGTGGCGGGTAGAAGCAGTGGTAGCGGTGTGTGGTTATTAATGTCAAAGTAATTGATGTAAATAATGATAAAAATTAAAAAGTAAGTAACTCCCAATGCCGTCTTCCACGGGTTTTGGGTCCCAATACCGTCTTCGACGGTGTATGGGGGAGGTTGAGATGTAGACAGCCTTACCCCTACCAAAGGTAGAGAGGCTGGTTCCATGTTCTACCATAGGTAGAAAAGGCCCTCCAGCCTTGCTGGGCATGAGGATCGAACCCTTGACCTCTGTCTCCAGAGGCAAGGGCTCCAACCACTGATCCAACCCAGCTGGTTTAATTATGAAATATGATGGTGTAGTTATTTTAAAGGTTGAGAGAAGCATGTTGTAACTAATTTTATTAAAAGTACTATAAGTATATTAGGACATTAGGTGGATATAATTAATTAGTGAATAAATGAGAATGATAGTTTAGGTATTTTAAACGATGATAATTGAAAATTATGAAAGAATAGTTTATTTTATATAAGAAAAATGATAAAGATATTTTACACACAATGACATAACCATATACGTATGTGTACACACGCATATCCATTAGAAGTTCCCATCCTCCTTCGTTGCTCTGTCTTCCCCTAGCATGATGTTCCAAAACGACGAGCCAAAGTGAAAAAGTTATGCCAGCGGTTCATTATAATTGAAAACCTCTACGGTTAAAACGAGTAAATACATAAATGCTTGGGGTTTTATTCAATATATACGAGTATGGTACCCGCGCAATGCGGCGGCGGTGACGGGGACGACGGTCTAGTAGTGTCGGTGACGGTATTATTGGTGGTGGTGGCGGTGTTAAGTGGTGTAGGTTGATGTAAAGGTGATAGTGGAATATTTTAAAAGATAAGGGCTTAAAGTGTTAATTATTAAAATAAGGGTTTAGAGTGTAAATTAATTCATTAAGGGCAAATTTGGTAATTTATAAAAACTATTTCCATAGTAGGTATTTATTAAGGGCAATTTAGTAATTTCATATGTAACTATTATGTAACACTTTCCAAAATTGAGGGGTATGATAATTTTTATAAAGGAGTATATCAATATATATATGTATAGTTTAAGTGTTTTAATTGTCATAAGGGAACACATAATAATGGATTTAATGTACTTTGAAAAATAAAAACGATAACAACATTCTTCTCGGTAAGTGAGAATGCATTTTTTAAAATAATAATGTTACTTTTTCTTCTTTTTTTTTCAATTTACGAAAAAATCTTGTTACATTTTATAGTTTAGAAGGTGCTTTAATGATTATTATGTATAACCTTAAATTAAAACACGAGTGGGGATTTATTAGAAAAATGTTATAGTTAATGTGTTGTGAGGTATTAATATGTGTTTGTATTACGTTTAATTAAAGTGAGATAATTTTTATAATTTATATATTTCATTTAATCTTTATTTAAGTTAGTTCTATGGTATTATATTACATACATCATTTGTGACGGAGTGGTGATATTAGTATCACTTTTTAATTTCTATTAATATATATTAAAATTAAAATGTATAAGTTTCACAAATGATTGTACAAGACAATAATGTATATGTGTATTGTATTATTAAATGTGATTCCCTATGTGATATGTGAGCTATTGTAAAAAAGACAAATTTTCATCGATATTGCTACAAAGATGTTGCACGGGTATATGTATCCGGCTATTCACCCAAAAAATTTAATAGCCTAATCTCATCGTTAATGTTAAGATGTGGCGATGACGACTGGCGGCAACAACGAAAAGTAGCGGCGATGGTGAGGTGGCGGAAATGGCGGAGGTGGGGACGACGTTGGTGGTGTGGTTGTTAATATGTTTTGCCTAGCTGTGATTTTGTAGTTATACACTTATATTAGACCTACGATGAAATCTCACCTAAATTAATCCTACGATGAAATTCGAATAATGAGATGAGATGAGATGTTACATAGATGAATAGTAACTCGTTACACAGATGGGTCAGTATTCATGAACCCATTCTCTTATATTATGTATGATATAGATCTAAGGTCATCTCTACTATACACATCAAAACATAACTTTTGTTTTTTCTCTGTCATCTTTAAAAAAATATATATATCAAACGTTGTGTAATTTTTTGCAGAGCATCATTTTTGTTTTTGAGAAGTTTACACTTGTGCTACGATATTATTATTTTTGAACAGTTAGTCGGTATTCGACATCAGGGAACACGTCACCATATAATGGTGAATCCCTGCACGTACTCTAGATTACGAGATGTAGACCATAAGCCGTTACAGATAATTCAGGGAAAAAACTTACTGACTTGTCACTCCTAAGAGACGAACCCAAGACCTGTGGAAAAAACCAGGAATGCATCTGCCAGTTGAGCTAGCTTCATTTGTTACAATATTAACATCAAAACATTTTAGCTTTTGTCTCTTTGTGATAGATGTCACAACACATCAACCTATAAGAGGGTACCCAATGCCCTCGTTTGGGGGGCTCGTTCGAGGGCCTCGGACGAGTCCACACCGTTGGGTGGGACTCGTCCCTGGCTCGTTCGGGGCTCTCGTCCGGCTGGCTCGTTCCTGCAGGGACGAGTCTTGACATATTTTTTTTTTTTTTTTTTTTGAATGCAACGGCACTATTAGCGGCGACGTCGCCGCTAATAGTGCGGGGCCCAACTGACCATTGTGAATTCAAAGGTGTTGTCAGTTATTGGGTCCCACACTATTAGCGGCGACGTCGCCGCTAATAGTGCGGGGCCCAACTGACCATTGTGAATTCAAAGGTGTTGTCAGTTATTGGGTCCCACACTATTAGCGGCGACGTCGCCGCTAATAGTGCGGGGCCCAACTGACCATTGTGAATTCAAAGGTGTTGTCAGTTATTGGGTCCCACACTATTAGCGGCGACGTCGCCGCTAATAGTGCGGGGCCCAACTGACCATTGTGAATTCAAAGGTGTTGTCAGTTATTGGGTCCCACACTATTAGCGGCGACGTCGCCGCTAATAGTGCGGGGCCCAACTGACCATTGTGAATTCAAAGGTGTTGTCAGTTATTGGGTCCCACACTATTAGCGGCGACGTCGCCGCTAATAGTGCGGGGCCCAACTGACCATTGTGAATTCAAAGGTGTTGTCAGTTATTGGGTCCCACACTATTAGCGGCGACGTCGCCGCTAATAGTGCGGGGCCCAACTGACCATTGTGAATTCAAAGGTGTTGTCAGTTATTGGGTCCCACACTAAGGGACCCAACTGACCAATTGATGACTTCAAAGGTGTTTCAGTCAATGGGTCCCGCACTATTAGCGGCGACGTCGCCGCTAATAGTGCGGGGCCCAACTGACCATTGTGAATTCAAAGGTGTTGTCAGTTATTGGGTCCCACACTATTAGCGGCGACGTCGCCGCTAATAGTGTATAGTGCGGGGCCCAACTGACCATTGTGAATTCAAAGGTGTCCAACTGACCAATTGATGACTTCAAAGGTGTTTCAGTCAATGGGTCCCGCACTATTAGCGGCGACGTCGCCGCTAATAGTGCGGGGCCCAACTGACCATTGTGAATTCAAAGGTGTTGTCAGTTATTGGGTCCCACACTATTAGCGGCGACGTCGCCGCTAATAGTGCGGGGCCCAACTGACCATTGTGAATTCAAAGGTGTTGTCAGTTATTGGGTCCCACACTATTAGCGGCGACGTCGCCGCTAATGAGAAGGGACCCAACTGACCAATTGATGACTTCAAAGGTGTTTCAGTCAATGGGTCCCGCACTATTAGCGGCGACGTCGCCGCTAATAGTGCGGGGCCCAACTGACCATTGTGAATTCAAAGGTGTTGTCAGTTATTGGGTCCCACACTATTAGCGGCGACGTCGCCGCTAATAGTGCGGGGCCCAACTGACCATTGTGAATTCAAAGGTGTTGTCAGTTATTGGGTCCCACACTATTAGCGGGACCCAACTGACCAATTGATGACTTCAAAGGTGTTTCAGTCAATGGGTCCCGCACTATTAGCGGCGACGTCGCCGCTAATAGTGCGGGGCCCAACTGACATTGTGAATTCAAAGGTGTTGTCAGTTATTGGCATCCCACACTATTAGCGGCGACGTCGCCGCTAATAGTGCGGGACCCAACTGACCAATTGATGACTTCAAAGGTGTTTCAGTCAATGGGTCCCGCACTATTAGCGGCGACGTCGCCGCTAATAGTGCGGGGCCCAACTGACCATTGTGAATTCAAAGGTGTTGTCAGTTATTGGGTCCCACACTATTAGCGGCGACGTCGCCGCTAATAGTGCGGGACCCAACTGACCAATTGATGACTTCAAAGGTGTTTCAGTCAATGGGTCCCGCACTATTAGCGGCGACGTCGCCGCTAATAGTGCGGGGCCCAACTGACCATTGTGAATTCAAAGGTGTTTGCCTGGACTTCAAAGGTGTTTCAGTCAATGGGTCCCGCACTATTAGCGGCGACGTCGCCGCTAATAGTGCGGGGCCCAACTGACCATTGTGAATTCAAAGGTGTTGTCAGTTATTGGGTCCCACACTATTAGCGGCGACGTCGCCGCTAATAGTGTACCAAATTTCTTTTAAAACGCGGCTGCCCCCCCTTCTCAGAACCCTCTTCTTCCCCAACGAAAAAACGCACAAAAGGTGTAAAAAAAAAAAAAATCTCCGGCAATCCACCATTGTTAGTCCATATTCCGGCCCTCAATCCCCTCACCCTCTGAATATCAACAATCCGGCCACCCACGCTTTTGCCCCCGACGAAATTCCGGCCAGGATAATTTTCCGGCGAGTTTTCAGGCGAAAATCCGCCCGGACCAATTTTCAGACGAAGTATTAGCGGCGACTAGCATTAGCGGCGACATTTCCGGCGACCCACTTTTCCGGCGACCCACTTTTCCGACGTTTTCTTTGTATGTTTAACAAGACTCATTTATTTTTATATTGTTGTTATTATTTTTAATATATGTTATTATTAGTTATAAAAATGTTATAGAATTATATTTAGAAATTTTACGTTTGTTAGTTTGATTTAATGAAATTTTTAGGATTTGATTGTTATGAATTATTTGTATTTTATGATTATTCTTAATATTATTGTTAATATTATGTTAGAAAACCATTTTGTTAATATGATTGTTAGAAATTAGTGATAGAAATGTTATGATATTTTGTTATGTTTTTATTGATTTATTACTTGTATATAACTTATGTAGGTTAAAATGGCTGCTGTTCATGGCGGAGATGGTGGCAATGACCCTCCAAATTGGGGGTGGAATCCCCAATGGGGCTGCAAGCGTAGCGGGGGTAAGTATATATAGATGTATGTAATATATATATATATTTATGTATATATATTTATTCTATATTTTTGCTTTGTAGGGAATAGCTCAGGGAGAGCTGCCGCTGCTAACAAGGAACTAGAGCGGGAGTTTCAGAAGACTGGACGACTTATAGCTCTTAGACTAGACCCCACCAATAGCAGGTGGCAGACTATCGGTGACACCTCCAAATGGTACAAGAGCTATTTGGGGACATATGTCGCTACCGTCCCGCATACTTACGACTCGTGGGATCAGGTGCCCGCACACATCAGGGATGGACTTATTCCCTGGCTCCAGGTTTAAAACATTTTATTTTATAATTTAAATACGTCATTACAAAATTAGGGTAGATGCTGACTATTACTACAAAATTGCAGAGACGGTTCTACTTGGACCCGTATCTAAATTACGACAACGGTCACCCCTTACGGGTCGCTGTTGAAAACATGATTCGTCAAGATGCCCAAAAGAACTACAGGGATAAAAAAGCAAAATTCAAGGGGAAATGGTTTAGCGACAGAGGTGGGTTAGATAGACTCGGGGAATTCGAAGGTGTTCCGCCGCATGGAATGCCTCAAGATGTCTGGAGGGATCTACTGCATTTCTGGACCAGGGAACACCGGATGCTTGTTGCCCAAAGAAACGCGACTAACAGGCATGGACAAGATAATCTTGTCAGTACTCACGGTCGCCAGTCATATGCTCAGCGTGAATATGAATACGCTGTAAGTTATTATTTTTACGGTTTATTAATAAATATGTATATATATATATATATATATTTATGTATATATATTTATTCTATATTTTTGCTTTGTAGGGAATAGCTCAGGGAGAGCTGCCGCTGCTAACAAGGAACTAGAGCGGGAGTTTCAGAAGACTGGACGACTTATAGCTCTTAGACTAGACCCCACCAATAGCAGGTGGCAGACTATCGGTGACACCTCCAAATGGTACAAGAGCTATTTGGGGACATATGTCGCTACCGTCCCGCATACTTACGACTCGTGGGATCAGGTGCCCGCACACATCAGGGATGGACTTATTCCCTGGCTCCAGGTTTAAAACATTTTATTTTATAATTTAAATACGTCATTACAAAATTAGGGTAGATGCTGACTATTACTACAAAATTGCAGAGACGGTTCTACTTGGACCCGTATCTAAATTACGACAACGGTCACCCCTTACGGGTCGCTGTTGAAAACATGATTCGTCAAGATGCCCAAAAGAACTACAGGGATAAAAAAGCAAAATTCAAGGGGAAATGGTTTAGCGACAGAGGTGGGTTAGATAGACTCGGGGAATTCGAAGGTGTTCCGCCGCATGGAATGCCTCAAGATGTCTGGAGGGATCTACTGCATTTCTGGACCAGGGAACACCGGATGCTTGTTGCCCAAAGAAACGCGACTAACAGGCATGGACAAGATAATCTTGTCAGTACTCACGGTCGCCAGTCATATGCTCAGCGTGAATATGAATACGCTGTAAGTTATTATTTTTACGGTTTATTAATAAATATGTATATATATATATAGAGAGAGAGATACACATACATATATATAACTTTTATTAATGTATATACAGCGTAGTAATCAGGGGCAACGGGAGCCCCCGCCTGAGTTCTTTATGCGGGCCCACACATTACACGATGGGACGGTGCAGGCAAGAGTTCCTCCCATTTATGTAAGTTCTTGTAACTAACTTAAGTTTGTATTTTTTGTAAATTTTTATTAATTAAAACTAACTTTTTTATTTGTTTATGATTTAATGTGGTACAGGACCGGCTTGTTGAATCCCACCAGGCACTTTCCCAACAGCCCAACACCCCGCCGAGTCAGACATTTTTGGAAGCTTTGGGGATCCGGTCGGGACATACCCGCGGGGTTGGGCGTACTGTTAGAGGAACACGAGGACTGAATGTCGACCTCCCACCTATTGTTGACCCTCCTTTGGAGGCCCCAGCTCAGGAGCCGTGGTTTAACGTGGATCAATTCTTCAACCCTCCGAGCCCTTGGGACATCGCCGGGTCTAGTTCCGCCTCATTACCCACACATCGCTTGGATAGTGATAGTGATAGTGATTAGTTTGTAATTTTTATGAACCTCTTTATTTTAAAGTTTTCTATGTATTATGTACATTATGTCTTTATTTTGATTATGTATTATGTACATTATGTCTTTATTTTGATTATGTATTATTTTAATTAAAGTTTATATCGGTTAAATAAGATAATAAATAATAAACCGGAAGGTGACGTCAAGGTGGGGCTTCAAGCAATAAAAATAAAAAATTTGTTTTTTTAAGATAATAAATTTTAAAAGAGAAAAATGAAAAATATGCGAAAATTATGATTGGTAGTGATAATTTTATCTAACTAGAAATGAGAAATAAATAACGTGGTGTAGATTTGACGATGATATACGAGAAAAAAAAAATTAAGTTGGATAAGGCTTTAAAATTACATTATTACCAAAATAAGTTTAATTTCTCAATATTATTATGGCCAAATGAATCAAGTTTTTTAATGCCATAACATAATATGAGTTTATTAGTTTAAAGTAAACAATTTAATCAAGTAATTCTATCAATTTTTTTTTTATTAAATGATATTTATCTAATGAAAGAGCATTAAAATGATTAACCAACAAACCACCTTGATAGTGGTTATCACCATGGTCTTCTTCTATATTTAGGCTTCCCCGTTCAATTCATGAGAACAAATCACACACCATTATGTCTTTATTTTGATTATGTATTATTTTAATTAAAGTTTATATCGGTTAAATAAGATAATAAATAATGATAAAATTTATATTATTGGAAAACAAATATTTATGTATAAAAACAAAAAATATAACAAAATATTTATTATTGTAATGAATTTAATCATCTATAACAATAGGAGGCCCAGGTGGTATTCTTGGGCAGTTTGCATACATCCATTCTTGAAACGCTTGTTCTCGATGTGCGTACAATGATGCCACTGCACGTGCAGGCGGGGTTGCGTAGTATGACCATTCTGGATTCTTGTAAGCCATTGGGTACTCACCTGTTAATTCCACTGCAACAAAATGACTCTCCTCATTTACGAGAGCAATAGTTATCGGTTGAGCCAACATTAATTGATCCAATCCATGATGCATCGGGAATACTGTTCGGGCGTCACGTAAACTGATGCAGTTGATTATTATACCTAGCTTATTGGCCAGGAGGATATGGAAAAACACTTTACTCATCCAATGGTCCTTGGGACGCCATTGTTTATAATAAGAGGTTTGCAACGCCTCTAATATGCGTTTGCCCTCGGGCCCATACATTCGCATGTACCCTTCGCGGTCAGATTCAAACTCCTCTAGCATTTGCGTACGAACCCACTCCGAACCGTAATCCTCATCTAGCCCCAAAGCTACCGCGGTAGCTCGAAATCCACAACTACCATCCCCTTTGACATTCTGTGCGCCGACAACGTAAGGTCGAATGTACGTTGGCAGCTCTTCTAGTACCCATGCGATGTTTCGGGACAGTCTGGCGTTAAGCGGTTCCGCAATATACCCAACCCAACTGGTGTCTGACTTTGCCTCTGAATCTGGCTCTGACTTTGACTTGGCATATGGCTGCTCAGATTGGACCGCATATGATTGGGATGGTTCCCCCCAGCCATATAAATTTTGGACCCCATAGGATTGGGACGGGTCCCCGAATGTATATATATTCTCAAGACCAGGATATGGGAAGAGGTTTCCGAAAAAGTCTAGATTATCCTTTACCCATTCGGATTGGGTCGTCTCCCCGAATAAGTTCTGTGTCTCGGGGATACGACATGATTGGGACGGCTCGTACATACTGTGTCGCGCACCCTGCGGGTCATCATACCGTGATTTGGTGGGCGCGTACTCACTTTGTCTAGAGGGCTGCACAGGTGGCGGGCTATTCAGATCTGGCACCTCTTCAGTCCTTGGGCGACTGGACTTAGATTTCCGAAGCCCAGGTGGCTTTTTGTTAAGATCGGGCACCTAGACCAATAAAATAAAACAATTACTTAAAATCAATTAGTTTTATAAATTTTATTAAATCACTAATTAAGCTTATGATGTGTTTGGTCTACCTTTGGCGGCTTTTGTTTCGACCCGACCGGTCTTCCACGTGTGCTCTTCTGAACAATGGGATCTTTCACCTGTGACTTACCCGGCTTAAACATATCCTTTATCTTAGACAACCAATGTTTCCGTTGGGCCTTGGGTTGCTCCACCAAGAAAGTTGTAAGATCACCTAAGACTTCATGGACATCTTCTGCATCGTCTTCCTCTTTTAGACATGTCGATGGTGTTAAGTCAAGCTTTCTCCAAAACGGGTCTATTACATGCGGCTGAATACGAGTCTCTGCATTTTTATATATCAATAAGTATACCAATTTTTTCTTTAACTCCTTCTCGTATGCTTTAAACTCGTCAAGAGTCCGAGATTCATAGACTCTTTTCCACCACACGTTAAGCATAAAGATGTTAACATCTTTCTTCACCCGCAATGCCGGTTCGCAGTGTTTGGTTATGTTTTGCCATATGTGGTACCTACACAACAGGTGTTTCGCTTGCGGCATAACAACCTTCAATGCTCTCATCAGGGCCAGCTCCCTGTCAGTTAAAACCACACGAACAGTTAAGCCTTCAACAAGGGTGGACTTCAGACATTGTAACACCCATTTATAATTCGCCTCCTGCTCGTTTACGATAAAAGCATATGCTAAACTGAAGGTCCGGCCCGTTGAAGTGACGCCGACAATCTCAACAAGCGGCATGTTGTACACGTTGGTTTTGTACGTGGAGTCTATTTCAATAACCCAGGGAAATGCGCGCCATAGGGTCATTGATGTTGGATGCATGAAAAAGAGATTCTCCAACCGTCCATTTTTACTATTTGTAGTAAACTGGTAAAAGTAATTTTTCTCTTGCATCAGTGAGAACATAACCTGCGACAGGTGAACAAGATATAGTAAATATGTCACTTCCAACAACGGAGTACGTAATCACTAATATGATGTTTGTACCTGCATTGGAGTATGTCCTGCATGGCCCGCCCTCCGTCTCGATTTCAGAAAGTTGGTAATGTCTCCTCTTCGAGTCAGGTTTCCTGGAAATTCATTTTTCAGGTTAACCAGGATCTGGCGTGGGAACATACCGCGATCAGATAGGTTTCCCACATATTGCTTTTCTTCTTCCGTCATCCGTCTCGCGTATGCATTCCCCTGCAGATCGGTAGCTGGATCATGATTGTGTTTCCAATCCTTGACAGTTACCCTCCAACCACCATCATAACCGGGGCGGCCTTCCAAATTAAAGGGACACCCTATCTTGTTGGACCGTTTGGGTGGCCCAGTTAACCTTTTATCGCGTGGTCCACCGTGGTGACATATTAGTGTCACCTTATTGACCACCTTTAACGAGTTTTTGTTCGACCTCCGTGTGACTAGAACATAACCCAACTCCAGTGCTGTTCTTTTAGCCCACTCCGTCAATTCTTCGACGGAATCAAACACCTCCTCGGTTTCTAAGTCTCTCAGGTTCGCAGTCAAATTGACCTTCTGCATCAGGTGACTCAAACTCATCATCGGGCACTTCAATACGTACGTTTTCTGGGTCTGCCCAAATAGCCTCAAAACTATCCATCTTAAACAAAAATGCGAAAGAAAATTGTGAATCTGTTTGTTATCGAAATGAAGAAAGAAAATAGAACATGTACTTTGAATGCCAAACGAAATACGGATTATATAAGCCAATTTATATAATTGTAAAATTGTGATTCATTGCTTGGGTCGAGTGAGTAAAGATTTGAAATCGAAATGAAGAAAGAAAATAGAACATGTACTTTGAATGCCAAACGAAATACGGATTTATATGATCGGCAGTCATGGGTCCAAGGATGACGAGGTGCCACGTGGCAAGTATTAGCGGCGACGTCGCCGCTAATACGTGATACGTGGCACCTCGTGTTGAGTAATGCTGTCAAGACTGAACACGAGGTGCCACGTGGCACGTCGTGTGAGTAATGCTGTCAAGACTGACCGAGGTGCCACGTGGCACGTATTAGCGGCGACGTCGCCGCTAATACGTGATACGTGGCACCTCGTGTTCAGTAATGCTGTCAAGACTGAACACGAGGTGCCACGTGGCACGTATTAGCGGCGACGTCGCCGCTAATACGTTACGTGGCACCTCGTGTTCAGTAATGCTGTCAAGACTGAACACGAGGTGCCACGTATCACGTATTAGCGGCGACGTCGCCGCTAATACGTGTTACGTGGTACCTCGGGAACGTGCTTCGTCAGTCATGGTTCCAAAGTTTGTCGGGTCCCACCATTAGCGGCGACGTCGCCGCTAATACCCTGGTGGGGTTGCCCTTTTACTGGTGGGGTTACCCTGTGCCTTTTATTATTTAACTGTGTCAAACTTCCTTTCAGTCTTTTTTTCTTCTTCTTTTTTGTGTATGTATGTTCAGGAGATATTATGGACTATAGTCCAAAAAAGTTGAAAAATGGTAAATATTAGTGCATCTGACTGATCTTGGTTCAGTTTGGAGCACTTAGAGGCTCCCCAATGCCCTCGTTCGGGGGGTTCGTCCGAGGGCCTCGGACGAGTCCACACCGTTGGGTGGGACTCGTCCCTGGCTCGTTCGGGGCACTCGTCCGAGGGGCTCGTTCCTGCAGGGACGAGTCGCTTCGTATGGTTTTTTTTTTTTTTTATTTTTTAAATGCAACGGCTATATTTCAAGGAAAAAGACAAAAATTTGAAGTTTCAAAAGTTGGCAAAACAGGTCCCTCTAACGGCCTGTTTGACCACCTGCAGTCCAAAAAATTTACACTTTTAGTCCTTTAACGGCTAGTTTTTGAAAAAGCCTATATATACACCTTCATAAGCACTAGAACACACCACACTTTCATTATTAACATATACAAAGTAATCTCATAGCACAAATCATGTCGAATTTCAACAACCAAAAAGCCGACGACTTCTGGAACAACGCCGTGAACGATTTTAATCAATCGTACACTAACCAACCATCACAAATACCGTTCATCCCACAACCAAATGACCCCCGTTATCCTCAATTCATGGCAGCTTATTATGCTTCACTTGCCGCTACACAACCCCCTAATTTCTTCCATGGGGGGTCATCGTCAGCAGCATGTTTTCAACAACCTGATCAACACTCCGCTCCCACACCCGAATCTGTTCCCACCCCCCAATCCATTCCTGAAACACAACCAAAGAAGGGCCGGGTCAAAACCATGGCCAAACGCACCAAGAAAATCAAACAACCAAAAGAACCTGCTGCAAACTCGTCAAATTGGAGCGAGCTTGAAATGAAAGTTCTCACTGAGTGTTGGATCGATGCTACAGAAGATCCAATAGTTGGCAAAGACCAATCGCTTGATTGTTTCTGGGGGAAAATCAGAGAGAAGTATAATGCAAGATTCCCCAACAACCCAAGAAATCACAATCAGATTAGTGGCAAGTGGAGAAAGATCAAAACAAATGTGTCAAAGTTCAATGCAATCTGGAAAGGGTATGATGATAATCGATGCAGTGGTGAGAACGATGCCCAAGTCATGGAGGAAGCGCGTTCAGCGTACTTTACTCAAACCAAAAATCAGTTTACCATGTACGAGTGTTGGTTGCTCGTGAAAGATAAGCCAAAGTTCTTCGCTCCATCCGGTCATGATGTTCTGGGGCGAAGCCTCCATAAAAGGAAAAACATTCTTAATGTTGTTGACAGTGACGAGGAGGAGGAGGAGACCCAATTCGAGCCGGTGGATCTTGGTGATAATGACCTTTTCGGTGGGGATAAGTATACGCGCCCCCCTACTAGGTCAAAGGCATCACGAACATCTGCTTCTTCCGATGCGGGGTCTGCTCGTTCTTCAGCTTCCGACCTAGCCGCCCGACTCGACCGACTTGGGTGTAAAAAAGAGGCGGTGTTGGATGAACAACAACAATCTTTGGCTGCCATTCGTGAGGAAGAAAGGAAGCGCACCATGTATTCGGCTCTTTCGTTCATGGGCCAAACAGAGTGTGATGACGAGGAAAAGAGGTACATCAAGGAAGCCAAGAAGAAACTCATGTCGGAGTACAAAGACTTCATATTCGGTCCCAATTAGTTTAGGTTTAGTTTAAAAAAATAAAAATGTCGTAAGCTTTGTTTTTTTGGTTTTTTTTTCTTCCATTTTTAGGTTGTGTGCTTTATTTTATTGTACTTTGTTTTTTTATTTTTATGTTCGAAATGTATTGTATTTTTAATTTTAATGAAGTTGGGTGTTTTATTAATAGTTTGTGTTAATGGGCTTAAAATGTATTTTATTTATAGTTTAGAGGGTTAGAAGTGTAAAGTTCATTTATAGTTTAGATAAATGGGTAAAATTAAATAATTGGTGGGTCCAAGACTAGTCTTTGAGGGATTAGTCCATTGGGTGCATTTTGGGGGGATTAGTCCTTGGAGCTTTTTTTGCTGATGTGGCGCTGACAGGGACTAGTCTTAGGGGGATGAGTGGTGGGCATTGGGTACCCTCTTAGGGGCAAGGGTGTAGAGCCGAATATCGGCATTTTGGGAAGATTGAACCTGTGAGTCCCTTAATTAACGAGATGGTTAACCAATAGAAAGTGTAAAATACAACAAGTCTAATAATCACTAGATATGGACTAGTATTACTTGTAAATAAAGATGCAAGATATATAAACAAAGTAATACAAGACTTAAAGCAATAAACAAATAAAGTGGACCATTATGTATGTTTCATGGGTATTTTATTTATTGATGTGTAATAAAATACAAGGTTGTTGCGGAATCAAGATAACACAATTAAGTGAGTATCCTAACAACCTATGATTACAATATGATCTATTTTTGTCAAATAACTCTTTGGGATCGAGATACTTAAAGTTGTGAAGTATCCCTGTTTAAGATCGAGAGTATTTGGACAAATTCACTTATATGCAAAAGGAATGCTTAAAAGTATTTTTGTTCAAGTAATGACTTAGTATTTATAGGCAACAAATTCACCAGTGAATTTGTGCCGTACAAATATGGTTGGATACATTTAATGATCCGACAAGAACATAAAATGCATTAGATAAGAATAAGGATAAAGTCACATCAAGTGCAAGTGTATCCTTATTATCCAACCACCTTAACACACGTATACTTTTGTTAAAGAACAAGTGGATTGTTCTTTGGAAAGTGTGTTAAAGGCAAAAGTCAATCCTCGATATTAGTGTTCAGACTTGCAGGATCTAGAACACCAACAATCCTCCAGTGTGCAGATCTGGTAAGACTTCCAGTGGACTCCGCCATTTGTCAGTCTTCTTTCTTCAGACTTCAGTCTTTGACTTCAGTCAGAATGTCTTCAGTAGAATAGATCTGGACTGGGGTGAAGTCTTCAGTGAGCTAATCTGGAGAATGCTCCAGATTACCTGTACAAGTAAATGCTCACTAGTCTTCAATTATTTCTTGACAAATCTTCAGAGGGACTCCAGATTCCAAGTCTGGAGTAGGTCCAGTAGAATATGTTTTCTGGTCAGATCTTCAGTGAGCTCCAGTAGTCGGGTCTGGAGCGAGACCAGCAAAACAAGTTTTCTTAATAAACCTAAGTAAGGTTCCAGTAGTCCAGTCTGGAGCCAGTCCAGTAAGTCTGGACTAAATCTGGACCTAACACAACCAATAAAAGTTTGACATGTGGCCAAGCTAAAACAAAGTTAAAAGGTGCCGATTGAAAGGGTGTAGTTGCTGATAGAGCCAAAGTCACCAAAACAAATAAACAATTATTTTTTCTCATCTACCAACAAACATCCTCATGCTCCCAACGTCTATTTCAATCGGCCAAAACTAGCCGATCCAACTTGCCGATTGACTTGCCAAAATTTGCCAATGCATATGCTATAGTCTTGCCAAATTGTCAAAACTTGCCAAAACAACTTGCCGATAAAATTTGCCGACTACAACCTTGCCCTTACTTGAACTTGAAAAAACCAAATTCTGATCATCTTAATTATTATAGGCTTATTATATTCATGGCACATTTAAGAACCTAGCATTCATGTTAGTTGCTGCCGCTGCGGCTGCTGTTCTATATCTCTCCCATGAGATTTGGAGCTATACTATATGCACACAAACACAGTATAAACTTTTCAAAGACAGCCACATATTTATTTCGTTATATCATCAAAGTGGAAAATAATGTAGCTCTATGTTAACTATAGGTAGGTATTCTGAAAAACAAAAAGAAAGGCTAACCCAATTTAATGTTTCTACAATACAATAAACCAACAAACAGTGGCAGCCAATTAAAGATTTTGCCACAAATACCACCTCCTTCAAAGGTTTATCGGATAGAGAAAATTATTACAACCATGGATAGATTGTTTGATATTTGCATGGCTTAAGACATTAAGATCATGAGTTCAAAACGAAGTGTGAACATAATGTTTCTCGGACCAAAGATATAATGAGAATTTTTCTTTTTAAATATATATAACCCAGTTTTCTCATAAATTGAAAATGAAAAATGATATATCGCTCTTAATAAATACCCTAATAATCATCCTAAAAGTATTAAAACATGTCAACTATAATCCACTTATTCTCTTTTTTTAATCTCATCTTTTAATTCTACCAAATGTCATGATCTCAAAGAATTTTTAAGAGAATTGTTTAAGAAAATTTTTAATACTTTTTAATCTCATCCTTTAATTATAATCTCATGTTGAAAGTTAAGAAAAATGGGACAACCAAATTACCCTTAATGAATTAAATCACCACAGAACCTTAATATTAAGTTACACCATGAGTCCCTTAGGGGCAAGGGTGTAGTCGGCTTGTTTTATCGGCAAAAAGCATCGGCTAAATCGGCAAATCGGCAACCCTATAGCACATGCATCGGCTTCTTTTGGCAAGTTTAATCGGCTAGTTTTGGCAAGCAACATCGGCTAGTTTTGGCCGATGCAAGTGAACGTTGGGGAGCTGACATGTGAACGTTGGGAGCGTTTTTTTTTTTAAATTGGTCAAATGTGACCGTTTTTTTAAAAAAATTTACAAAATTTACCCCTATCCTTATTACTATATATACCTTTCATTCATTTTCAATTCTTAAAATTTTACATCTTCTCTATATATCTCATCTCTTTCACATATATTCTTCAAAATGATTCCTACTAAAAAAACATCAAAAAAATATCGAGCACCAAGAAATCAACTCCCATTTAACCTTCCTAGAACCGTCGAACCGAGTTCCCGATTTGAATGAGGACTCGATGCCCTCATTTGCTCGCAAATCACGTAGTAAGGCCACGAGTTCGGTCAAAAACAAAGAAGTGTTGCTTGATTCCGTTGAAGAGTATAGGGAGGTGAGTATGGCACACAAAGAAGAAAAGAGGCTCAATCGACAAATGAGGATGGCCGCCATCGCCAAACGTGAGCAGCTTGCGAGGGATTTGCTACAATCCCAACTCGATTTTCAACGACAAAAGACGATGGAACTAGACATCCAAATCTTTGGGCAACCTCACGATCATTTGGTCGATCCCATGCGTAGCATAGTTTTGCAACGCAAACGCGACATCGCCGACAAATACGGGTGGCCTCATGACGGGTTGTATTAGTTTGTTATTTATTTTCTAGTTGTATTGTTTTTTTATTCCTAGTTCTAAAAGTTTTTAATTTGTATTTGTATTGTGTTTTGTAACTTAATGAAACTTTAGGGTTTGTTTGGAAGTTTTTTAAATTGGCAAATTTTTGCACTATACCAAGGAATTTGGCAAGATTTCGGCTAGTTTTGGCAAGTTTTTTGCTATGAAAAATGGCATGATTTTATTGGCCTATTTTTTGTCAAACTTGCCAATTTGCCAAGACATTGGCACTACACCCTTGCCCCTTATATTATAAAATATCTCTACTATCCCCTTTAAATCAAACATTTTTAAATCAATTACCCACACCATTTGACGCCGACACCACCATCACCATCTGTCATCGTCATCACACCACCGCGAGTACTGTGCTAGTTGCCTTTTTATAAGTATCTTCTGTCGGTTTATTTAACCACCATAAATTGAAAACTAACGTACGAGAATTCTTAATGTCATCCTTAGGCGGTCAATGCGAAGTTTTAATTAGTTAAATACAATTCTAGCTCGTTTAATGCAAGTTTGAATACAATAGTTTTCAAACCCAAACAAAATCTTAATATTTGATAAGTTTCACGAGTCGAGCTTAATAAATTAATATTCATCTCACTTGTTAAAACTTCGTTTGGTCATTCAAGTTAAACAAGTCACAAGTCACACGAGCCCAATAAATTTAGTTAAATGAGTTTTATGTACTTTTTAATTATAAGATTAATTAAATTGGGTTTTAAGTTTGAGATGACCTTATTGTGTATAAATTATATACAACAAAAATATCATTTGTCCACACATATTCCTTCACACTTATAATGAAGTATGAAAAAATTTGTTAATTTATTCACATTTTAAATTGTGTAGAAAAAGTTTATATATAGAAGTGTGAATAATTTTCAAAAATCATAATTTCTACACATTAATAAATGTATTAGCAAAATATTCATACTTAAAAGTGTGAAAAAGTGTCAAACATTTTCACACTTAAAAATGTCAAAGTTAAATTGTAACACCTAATTTCTTCACGCTCTTCCTCGCATGAAAAAATTTAGTTTTACAATTTGACTTTTCATATTTCTAAATGTGAACAATTAATATATTTTTACACACTTGAAAGTGTGAATTTTTTCCCCCACATATATAAGTGTGAAAAAACTAATTTTTTTAAATTTTTTCACACTTTTGAATGTGGGTTCTGTATATACATTTTTAAGTGTGAAAAAATTAACAAATTTATTCATGTTTTCTTAAAAGTAAGTGTGAATAATTAACATATTTATTCATGTTTTCTTAAAAGTAAGTGTGAATAAATGACATAGTTGTTGTAGTGAAATATATAAAATTACTAACGCAAGTGACAAGTTGAAGAACTAATTTTGTGTATGTGCAAAGTAATGATAAAGACCAGATGATTAACTTTTGTCGTTTTAAATTTTTTTGACTACTTTATCAATTTTAAAGAGTTTTTGGTATTTTTTGTAGTTTATGTTGTACACTACATGAGTCAAGCAGATTCGTAACCGAGACTACCCCTACATTAAATGTAGTCCATATTATAACATTTAAGTGTTATCACAAATAATTAGTACTGCGGATTACCTTTCTAATTTTTTTTAATAATAATCTATATTACGTTTTAAAGCATTTGACTTGTGTCTTAAGTTTTGAATTTTTAAGGATTACCGTAATTATCGTTACCCTTTTCTCTTATTGTTTAACTAGCATGGTGCCCGCGCGTTGCAGCGGCTATACGGTGATCACAATACAAAACATGCGAGGTGAGAGGACGACGATAATTGCAAATCTAACACTTGTGTTAATCCGTAAAAATTACCATGATATATCGACATCTAACAAAAAAATCAAAAAATTTATTACATGGAATAATTTGTAAAAGAACATAGTTTATCTAACACCCAATAAGGTGTATGACCCAACATAGTTCATAAAAGTTTGTTACATAAAGTAACCTAAACACTATTGTGGCAGTCATGGGTGACTTTGCAAGATTTTCAGTATGACCCAAACACGCACAGGATCCTCATCTGCTATGTAACAACGGGATATGATGGCAACTTTACTACAACAAAATTTCCATTTACCTTTTGTGTTGAAAGGAGGGGGCGCTTTATAATTATAAGTGAGTATATGACTATAGATAAGTTACAAACTTGCCATTATCGGTTGTCATATAATTAGTGTTTCAACTTAATGTTAGTTGTCTCATATTTATAAGTCAACTTGAACCCCTAAAAAGAACTACAATAATAATAAAATATAAATTCTAAAAAGAACGAATAAGGATTATAAAAGAAAAGAAGAAAACCGGAAGTGTATGATCTTTTGGTTCTTGGTTAGCATATCATTCTGTCATACACTTTTTGAACACATATGCGATTCACTGTAGTAAAAATAAACATAAAAATCTCATAAATACAGAACATTTTTAGTTTTCTTCTTGTTGAACCCTCTAAAAGAACTACAATAATAGCAAAATATAAAATCGAAAAACCCAATTGATGAACTTAACCCCCAAAAAGAAGAAACCAAATCTCCCTTCTTAAAAAAACCGATTCATGGATGAAGCTTCCGACTTGATGAGTCCCCAAATCTGGGGGAAAAAAACTAAAAGATTAGCAACAAATATGTTTCCGATTTCAGGAGACAATCAGCTTCGAAAATAGACAACATAAGCAAAGATACACAAAATATATATATATATAAACTCAAATGGTCTACATAATAATCGTCTCTCACATTTAATCATCAATATAAATGTATGTTAAATCATTATAATTATCTTTTAAATCAAGATCGACTATTTAATAAGTCAAATATGTCATTTCTATTCCGAGTTAGCAAACACATTACTATTTAGAAGCTAAAAAGATATAGTTCCAGTTTAATAAGTCAAATATGTGAATTGGTACCTTTCTTCATACTATTAAGAATGTTCTCATTAGTGAACTCTTGTTCCTATCCCCTTCAAGCCATGACTTTCTGGTAATCTTCCAGCGGAAGTGAAACCAAATCTGTATTGAAAGAAATAAACAATTCCTAAAAATTAGCTGTTTATTAATTGTATTAAAAACATCAAAAAAATATATAACAAAATTAAAAAATTATCTGTTTAACAATTGAGTCCTCATGATATTAATCAGGAGATGTCTAAACCTCTTGCACCAGATTCATTAGCCATACAAAAATGATCCATAATTCGCAACACTAATAAACAAACAATAAATTATCAAAAAAATCATCATCATCAACTAATAGCAATAAAAATAATATGTATTTTTTAAAAATAATACGTTTATGGAGGCAAGCAGATTTGTTAGAAAATATATGGATTATCCTCTTTGTAAACAGTCTAATTATGATGTTTCAATACATTTTCGCGACTGCAATACTCCTTTTGATTGTACAAACCGTACCCATAATGCACTCCGTAGGGGACTCAATTGTTGTTCGCCGATACATAAATTCAATTATTAAAGAAACGAATCCTCCAATAATTTAAAGAACTTTAAAAGAAATAAATAAAATTACTGAATATGAAGTAAATTCATGAAAATAGAAAATATATCAGATGTGATTATGAGATATTGGTGATGGCAGAGGAGGGGGGTTGGAGATGGATACCAAATCTGGAGGAGGAAAACAAATAATTAAAAAATAATCAAGAAATAAGTACATGACATCAAATCATCGCAATTCAAAAACAATATTAATAAAAATAATAATGGAGGAGGAACGAACCGAGTTGCAAATATGAAAAATTTGCAAAAGATCTGATGGAGATGGAGGGCGGTGGTGATGCCAATTTATGGCAGTGGTGGAGATGGGTGGCGGTGGTGACGGACGGTGGCGGTGGAGATGGAGGGCGATGGTGGTGAAGGGCGGTGATGATGTTGATAGCGGCGGTGGAGATGGAAGGCGACGGTAGATTAAAGGTCGGAGGGTGGAGGTGGAGGGAGATGTGATGAAGGGCGTGTATGTTTGTTTTGTGTGTGTTATGATTAGGCAGATTGGTTATATTTGTATGTAGGGGTAGTTTGGGAAGAAAAAAAATTGCTTAATTTCTTAAACCCAATACTCTTTATAAGGGTTTATAGATATGTTAATTATAGGGTTTATTTTACATTAATTTATATTTATATAACCATTATTATCATTAAATATTCTAGCAATAATAAAAAACATATTCTTTTATATACCTTTTGACGCATCAGTTAAATGAAGTTTACGAATCATACATACACTAAACTTTACTATTTGATAAATCATCGCGCCTTACGCGGATATATCAATATCACTCTTCCTGAATTCGAAGGGATGATTTCTATACCTAGAGATTATCATATATAGAAATTAGTGGGGAAAAAAAACCTTATCTTTTCCCGCTAAGGCGCTAAGCATTCATTTATTACCACATCTTTAGCCCAATTCAAGCCTAGTAAGGTAGAAAAGTGACAGTAATCATCATGCTTTAATTGGGCCAATTCGTTAGATAGTGTTGGACTGGCCTTTGCTTTTGAAGGACTGGGTCAAAAGTATTAGCTCCCATGATCATGCTTTATAAGTATCAATCTATTGACCTTTTGTTCTATATTTTTAATCCTAAGCTTTAGTTTTTATTTTCAATATGTACCTTTTTCAAATTCTGGACTGTATTGTTCATATAAGGATGTTTTGTGGAAGATGTTGTTGCTGTTTCATATACAAACAAGATTAAGAACTTATAACTTGGCGTCGCGATTGGTATATTCAAGTCATACCAAGTATTCTCCTTCGAATACCCGGTCTGACCTGTTGAGTACTCTTTTATCATTAAGTGAAACATGGTACAACTTAAAAGTCATCCCACATAGGTAACCATTATATTATGTAGCAAACTCTTTTTAACAATAACTATAAAAAAAACTTAATAGTCAGAGCTTAAACCAATACTAACCAAATATTATAATTACCATGAACAGATAAAATATAATCCACTAGAGCAAGATGGTTACAAAATTTATTTAAAAAAAGATAAGTGAGACAGGGAGTTGTCAATGTGTGTTGTGATGGTGGGTGACTATACAACCCACCTGTCTTCTTCACATTATAGAATTCCCTTCTTCAACCTCAACAAACTTTCATACAAAGAGCCAAAGGAATGGTATTGTAAAAGAAAAATTGAGAAAACTGTATAAACAAATGAAACCTCAAATATTACATCAATACGGATCGTTACAATGAAGATCAACGCAAGAGAAGTTCAACTGCTCTGCTGCGTTAGGGGAACCGTTATCCCTTGATGAAAACAATATAGTTATAAGCACAAAAATGGAAGGAAAAAAATAGTGAAGATGTTGACATAGTTTGTTCTTGGTGTTTGTGTGTATGGGCTACTTTATTGTTGGTTAAGCAGCAAATAACATCAATTATGCAAAGAATCAATTAAATCTGTACATTCTTGAAATGATATTACTACTATATTTTTTGTTTAGCTTGTTGAGAGTAAACCAAGTAGTGTGGTTGGTTCATGGTTAGCAGTATCTGCCCAATGCCATGGCTTGTATACTATGGTACTACTGTTCATGATCATATCTTCTTCCATTGTATCAGGAAGCATGTTAAGATCAAGAAAACCTCTGATTTCACGAACCGGTTCATTCACTTTATCAATCAGATTCATGCTTGTTTGCTTTTGATTCAGTAGTTTAGCCTCAGCAATCATATGTGATCTTTTGTGACCTCCCAAAGCCTGTCCAGATGAGAAAACTTTCAAGCAAAGTGGGCATTCATGTGTCCCTAAAACCACTGCTTTCTTCAAAGAACCAACTGCAAGATTGATACTAGTACTTTTTGTTGTTTGATCATTATCAAATGGTTTTGCACCAAACCCATTGATCATTAGCTCATGACTTGACCCGGGGTTGTTGGCATTTGTGTTTTCATGTTCTGTTTGTTGATCTAGACTTCCCTTTAATTTCTTGTGACTTGCTTTATGTCCACCAAGGGCTTGATAAGAGTGAAAGCTTTTGTTACAAGTAATACAATCAAACTTTCTCTTGTTTGAATCCTCAAATTTCCCAAATCCTAACTCAAATTCATCGTTTTGGATCATAACTTTCTCCAATCCAGCTGATTCCTCTTCTGGTCTTCCAATATTATCTAAAAAATTATTGTTCTTAGAACCATTTCCAATCACCTTTTTACCTTCAACTTTACTCAACTTCACAAAAGCAGAGGAATCACAATTATCATTTGATTCAATTTCACTACCCCATTTCCCCTCATCTCTAGAAAGCATCATCAAACACATAGCAACCTCAGATTCTTGATCTTGTTCAATTTCAGACACAACACTTGTTGAAGCATGATTACTACTAATTTGATTATTGTTATTATTATCATTAACATTCATTGAAATTGAAGATGAAACAGTTGTAATTGTGGTTGTAATAGCAGAAGTAACAGTATACCTTTTTGCTCTTCTTGATCTTGATTTCTTGATTTGACCAACCTTTTTACCTGAATTCTCATTATCTGATTGACTAGTCCAAGTCTCTTGATTCAAAACCTTGTTGTTCAAAACTTTTTCAGAATGACATTTCATATGTCCAAATAGGGCCTTCCATGATTGAAAACCTTTTCCACATTCCTTACAAAGCTTATCAAGAACCACCAAACTGTTTTCAACTTCACATGAATCTTTCACTTTTGGTGTCTTTTTTGGATCTTTTCTCAATTCATAACCCAACTCATTCGAATTCATTGGTTTTTCGCCATTGTTGACTGATGACAGCTTCTTCATCTGCTGCTTTTTCTTCTTTTGCTGATCATCATCACCATGATTATGATGATCAGTTGAGTTGATCACATGAGACCTCATATGACCTCCCAATGATCTACCAGATGGAAAGCTTTTATCACAAAGCTTACACATGTGTTTCATCATTTCTTGGATCAAATTGGACATTTTTTAGATCAAACTGAAGTCAAACTAATGCAAAAACAGAGTACCTTGCTAAATATTTCAAGAAACACAGAATTCAAGATCAAGATTGAAAATTGATGATGACCCAGATCAAGAAACAAGATTATAACCTCAAATCTGAAAAACCCATCTCAGATTTCATTCATGAAATAAACAAGATCAAGATCTTCTTCTAAAAATAGTAGTAGTTGCTTTAGTTAGTTGAGATTGGAAGTAAAAAAAGGAAAAGAAAAAAGATTGATGATGAGCAATAAAACAAACAAAGAAAAGCTACTCACTTTCTCTTATAATAGATATATATATATAGAGACAGAAGACTAAAATGTATATATCTGGAGGTTAACTATAAGATGGAGAAACCCATGCATGAAAGGAAGCAAAGATAGATATATAGAGAGAGATAAAAATAGGCTGCACGTGTACTCAACTAAGAATCCTACGCCAGTAGTGCATGATCGACGGCTGAGATTGATCCACATTTGATCATCCCTATGGCTATGGAAGCAATAAGGATCTTCTAAACCAACTGCCCCAACTATTCTTTACTTTGTCTTGCTGGCTAAGTGAAAGCTTCACTTCTGCTCTCTCTCTTTCTCTGGCACTTATTCTTTATTTGTACTTTCCTTCCTTTTTAAAACCTCAATTTTCTATATCAAGATTAATGTGATAATATAAATGCACAACTTACAAGTTTTCATTGTATAGTTGTTTTGTTTGAGATATTCCAGCTCTAGGGGTGGTTATTAAAATAAGTTAAAATATATACTTTTAGAAAATTATTCTTTCTATGAAAAACGATTAGAAAAAATCTGGTTAGACCAAATGGTTGAATTTATTTTGAATGTGGATTTCTATTTTACTCGTTAACTTTATAAGTAATTACGTAAAATTGTTTTCCTTATTCATTTATTCTTATCGTCAAACTTCCCATGGATAAAGGCAATGTAGATATTAAGATATATATGGGCATATGGCTAGTATAAAGTAAACAATCTTTGACAATTTCAATCCTAGGATTTTGAGTTTTATTTTTTCTCTCTTTTTTTTTTATTTTTTTTATTTTTTGCATTGGATTGTTTTTATCTATGCAAGATCACGATGTTATAAATTATTATGAAAAAAAGGTAATTGGATGGAAACCCCCTGATCCCATGTACCATTTGGTACCCACTAATCCCCCAGTCAGGCTAGTGTCCAGGTGATTCTCAACCACTTAATAATCCTCTGATTATATTATGAAGCTAAATATAATGTTATTTAGTAAATGTTTTGGGTTAATACCCCAGTGGTAAAAGGGAGTCTCTATGAGTGCTTGGATTTGGTGAACTTAAGGGAGTCTCTATGAGTGCTTGGATTTGGTGAACTTAAGGGCACGTTTGGTAGGGAGAAATTCAGAGAAATAAAATGAACAGAGAAATGAAATGTAGAAAAAAATTGGTGAGAAATCAAATAATTTCCTTTGTTTGTAATGATAGAGAAATAACCTGAGAATTTTGAAAGAAATAAATTCTATTGTTTGGTAAGTAGAGAAATGAAATTGAATTTGAGTTATAAAAAAATATTTATTTTTCTTTTATTATATTTCAACAATTGTTTGTTATGTGGCCAATTTAATTATAAATTATAAATCATTTATTGGGTATTACGATTTGAAAGCAAAAATCGCTAAGCATCGGGTTTTATAATCAAACAAATCAAAGGAATACTTATACTCGCAATTTCGAGAACTAGCAGACGCTTTCTTACAAATCGATCATTTGAAACATTATATATGGTACATAATCCTGATTATTGTTTTTTATATTATTAGAGTTAATTACAGAAATCGTCCCTGTCGTGGTACCCAGCTTGCAGGTTTCGTCCCTACCTTTCAAAAATTACAGTTTTAGTCCAAAAAACTTTGCCCCGTCAACACTTTTGGTCCTCGGTAATAACTTCCGTTTAAAAACCCATCACATGCCAGCCACGTGATGGGTATTTTCGTCATTTCCCATCTTTCATTTCTTACACTTTTAGTCCAATTTTTGTTTTACCTTTTTTTTCCAGATCTATATCTATGTATCTATATCTATATCCTACCACAATCATTCAACAACAATTCAAATTTCATACCAAGTAAACTAAAATCATTCATATACAAATCTGCTTCCAACTAAAATCATTCATATATACCAAGTAAACTGCTTCCTCTCTACAGCCCCCCCCCCCCCCATCTTCTCTCTCTCTGTGAAAACACCACACATATATATATATATATATATATATATATATATATTTATAATGTGTGGTGTGTGTAGTGTGTGTGTGGTGTGATGTGTCTGTGTTGTTATATAAAATATTCATCTATACCAAGTACCTGCTTCCTCTCTACCGCCCCCCTCCCTCTTCTCTCTGTAAACACACACACACAACCATAATAAGTTTTCTCTCAATTTTTATGGCTCACTAAATTACTCTCCTATTCTCCTTAGATAAACTCTTAATCCTTTAATATTTTCCTTGTTCTTCATAATATATCCGCTCCAAAAATAAAAAATATATATATATATATTAATAACATATAAAATAATATCCGCTGTGTATACTCTCCATTTCTGCTGTGCATAATCCTCTTATTGTAAGATTTCTATACTCTTATTTCCTATGTATATTTGTATTAAGCAATATATATGGTTTAGAATATATGTTTATATTAAAAATATTATTATATTATATATGTATATTAATATATATATATATATATGTGTGTGTGTGTGTGTGTGTGGTGTTTGCAGGAGATGGGTAGACCGGTATAAAATCATTCATATATACAAGTAAACTGCTTCCTCACCACCGGATTTTTGTGGTGGTGGTGATGATGATAGGGTGACCGGATCTTGATGGAGGCGGTGATGGGGTGACCGGATTTTTGTGACGGTGGTGGTGTGGGTGGACAGATGTTGGTGATGATGGTGAATTGGTGCCCAGATCTCGCGCACACACACACACATCTAATCGGACCCACCGTCGGATATTGATGACGGTGGTGATGAGGTGACCGGATTTTTGTGGAGGTGGTGGTGATGGTGATAGGGTGGTCAGATCATGATGGAGATGATGATGGGGTGACCGGATCTATAGTGGTGGTGTTGATGGGGTGGCTATTGTGAAGGCGAAACCGGGCCCGCCAATTGAAGCTGAAATTGACCCATGTCAGGCAACATGATAGTTTCTCTGTCTTATTTCTTGAACTTTATTTGATGATTAATAAGATTTTATTTTTGGTTGATGGACAGATTAATTATCTGTTTCACGTATATAGTTGTTTAGGTTGGTATTAAATTATGGGTGATAACAAATTCACAACAATTTTTCACTACATATACAAATAATAATGGTTGGGAATTTGTGATAGATAGTTGTATATAACAAAAAAATGTTAATGAAATTATAATCACCCTATAATTATGGAAGGTGTAATTGATAATTATGGAATTGAGGTTATTATTTTGGATGGTTGTTGGATTTTGATTTGAAGGTTTTTGGGATTTCTTTCATAGAACAGATGATTTGGGGATTTTCTTTGATATAGATATAGATATCAATTTTGGTTACACTTTTAGTCCTTAAAGATTCAAAGTTAATTACACTTTTGGTCCTGTGATAATGAAAAGACCAAAATACCCATCATGTGCAGGTCATGTGACCTGGGTATTTTAACGTCCGTTAGTCATTGGACTAAAAGTGTTGACGGAGCAAAGTTTTTTGGACTAAAACTGTAATTTTTGAAAGGTAGGGACGAAACCTGCAAGCTGGGTACCACGACAGGGACGAAAATTGTAATTAACTCTATTATTATAATTCATGATTTTATTTTTTTGCCCTAAATTTTTGTAACAATGGAAGTAAGAAAAAGGGGGTGGAAGATTGGGTAACACAAAGGGGTGGAAGATTTGGTAACACAAATAATTATTATCAATGGGATCATGGAGTTAAAAAAAGAATGAGAGAGAAGGGGATTTAAGAACTGGGAAGTGACAGGAGAGAAGAAAAGGTGGGAGCTTTTTTAGACTTGTGTGGAAGATGGAGTAAAAAGTTTTCCATATTTGGATGAAATGTGCTACTCGCGTGCTGTTTCATTTTATACTCTCAATTTTTAAAAGAAGCTCAATTTCTCCATAAAACAACAAAATTGATTTCCCTACAAAACGAATGGAAATCAAATTACATAGAACTTGAAGTCTCAGAGAATTACATTTCTCCGTGTCAAGCATTTCTCTGCCAACCAAATGATGGAAACTATTTCATTTCCATTTCTCCAGCTTCATTTCCTTCTACCAAACATCCCCTTAGGTTCGAGTCTACTAAAAGAATAAAGTTTACCCTTAATATGTTGTTTTACCTTTGGACAGACTATTAGGAGAGTTTTTCTCCTACCAGATATTAGGTGAGGGACTCTCTAACTTGGACTCAGTTAACACAACATATTCTAGACCTCCCGTTATGATATTCGACACGTACATGTATAAAAAAACATTAATTTATAAACGTTTTTGTTAGAGAAAGTACATTACTTATTGATTAAATTTTGCTTTCTATAGATGAAGTCAAAAACAAACTAAGCCCAAACTAATTGAAAAGTCTAAGTTATTTATGTTAAATGGCTTTAGATTTTATTATATGAATAATAAGTCAAATAGATAAGAATAACCATTTGCTTTAAAAAACTTATGTGTAACATGTCAACGGCTTAAATCTATAGCTAATAGCAATATTGTTATAACCAATTCTTTTATAAATTATTCATGAAATGCTAAAGAGATATTAGATAATAAAGTTGACCTAACCGCCCAACTTGTTTCAAGCTAACTTTGTTTTGAGCTTAAATTGAAATGTTCGGGTTTAGTAACTCAACTATTGTGGACCTCAACAAAATACTTTGCAAATCACAAAATTTGTTACGTATTTTAATGTCACAACGACAATACCAACGATATCAAATTCTGCAAAAAAAATGAAATACAGAGACGTGAAATATAAACAATCATATCTCTACCAACATGTAAACACATTTTAAAAACGGGGCGCGTAACACCACCGGGGCAAAAAGGGTACCCCACCAAAGACTATTAGCGGCGACGTCGCCGCTAATAGTGGGGGCCCCACTGACACAATGCAGGGGTCAACGATTGATTTTCGCGCGTGGACCCCACACTATTAGCGGCGACGTCGCCGCTAATAGTGAACCAAAATTTCTTTATAAACGCGGCTCCCTTCCAGACGATCATAGTATAGAAACCAAATTCACCTCCGGTTAAAAAAAGAAAAAAATAAATCCGGCCATCTACCATTTTGTGTCTATATTCCGTCCATCAATCCCCTCACCCTCTATATCAAGAATCCGGCCACCCCCTCTTTTGTTGGTGACGAAAATCCGGTCCGGTTCAATTTCCGGCGACTTTTCAGGCGAAAATCCGGCCATCCCACTTTTCAGACGAAGTATTAGCGGCGACTAGCATTAGCGGCGACATTTCCGGCGACCCACTTTTCCGACGTTTTCTTTGTATGTTTAACAAGACTCATTTATTTTGTATTGTTGTTATTATTTTTAATATATGTTATTATTAGTTATAAAAATGTTATAGTATTATATTTAGAAATTTTACGTTTGTTAGTTTGATTTAAAGAAATTTGTAGATATGATTGTTATAAATTATTGGTAGTTTATGATTATTCTTAATATGATTGTTAGTATTATGTTAGAATAACCATTTTGTTAATATGATTGTTAGAAATTAGTGGTAGAAATGTTATGTTATTATAGTTAAAATGATATGATATTAGAAATTATATGATTTTTAAGAATTATTGGTAGTTTATCATTATTGATAATATGATTGTTAATAGTGTTAAAAATGTTATGTTATCATAATTATAAATTATATGATTGTTAGAAATTTTATGGTTATTGTTAATATGATTTGTAGTATTATGTTAGAAAACAGTTGTTAGTATGATTGTAATTGTTAATCTAGTTGTTATTAGGATAATATGATTGCAAGTATTATTGTTAGAAAAATGTGCTAATTTTAGGTATAATAAGTTGGAAATAAGATTTGTGTCAAAAATATGCATATATTTCATTTGCGCCTTTTTTAACCTTGATTATTGTTTTTATTAATTTTAGGTAAAATGGTTGCTGTTCATGGCGGAGATGGTGGCAATGACCCTCCAAATTGGGGGTGGAATCCCCAATGGGGCTGCAAACGTAGCGGGGGTAAGTATATATAGATATGTCAAATATAGATATATATATATATATATATATATATATATATATATATATATATAGTATACATGTATATATATTTATTCTTTAATTTTGCTTTGCAGGGAATAGCTCAGGGAGAGCTGCCGCTGCTAACAAAGAACTGGAGCGGGAGTTTCAGAAGTCTGGACGACGTATAACTCTTAGACTTGATACCGCTGAAAGCAGGTGGCAGACTATCGGTGACACCTCCAAATGGTACAAGAGCTATTTGGGGACATATGTCGCTACCGTCCCGCATACTTACGACTCGTGGGATCAGGTGCCCCCACACATCAGGGATGGACTTATTCCCTGGCTCCAGGTTTAAAACATTTTATTTTACAATTTAAATACGTCATTACAAAATTAGGGTAAATGCTGACTATTACTACAAAATTGCAGAGACGGTTCTACTTGGACCCGTATCTAAATAACGAAGACGGTCACCCCTTACGGGTCGCCATTGAAAACATGATTCGTCAAGATGCCCTAAAGAACTACAGGGATAAAAAATCAAAATTCAAAGGGAAATGGTTTAGCGACAGGGGTGGGTTAGATAGACTCGGCGAATTCGAAGGTGTTCCGCCGCATGGAATGCCTCAAGATGTCTGGAGGGATCTACTGCATTACTGGACCAGGGAGCACCGGATGCTTGTTGCCCAAAGAAACGCGAATAACAGGCATGGACAAGATAATCTTGTCAGTACTCACGGTCGCCAGTCATACGCTCAGCGTGAATATGAATACGCTGTAAGTTATTATTTTTACGTTTTATATCCACATATGTTTATATATATAGAGAGAGAGATACACATACATATATATAACTTTGATTAATGTATATACAGCGTAGTAATCAGGGGCAACGTGAGCCCCCGCCTGAGTTCTTTTTGCGGGCCCACACATTACACGATGGGACGGTGCAGGCAAGAGCTCCTCCCATTTATGTAAGTTCTCGCACAACACTTAAATTTGTATTTTTTGTAAATTTATATTAATTATAACTAACTTATTTATTTGTTTATGATTTAATGTGGTACAGGACCGGCTTGTTGAATCCCACCAGGCACTTTCCCAACAGCCCAACACCCCGCCGACTCAGACATTTTTGGATGCTTTGGGGCTCCGGTCGGGACATACCCGCGGGGTTGGGCGTTTGGTTAGAGGAACACGAGGACTGAATGTCGAGCTCCCGCATATAGTTGACCACAGTCGCCGCTCTTTAACGTGGATCAATTCTTCAACCCTGCGAGCCCTTGGGACATGGCCGGGTCTAGTTCCGCCTCATTACCCACACATCGCTTGGGTAGTGATAGTGATAGTGATAGTGATTAGTTTGTATTTTTTTTATATTTTTTATTAACCTCTTTATTTTGAAGTTTTCTATGTATTATGTACATTATGGAAAACAAATTTGTTATATATATTTATATCTTTATATAAGTTATTTATATTTATATATATTCTTTATTTTTGGTTAATTCTAGTATTATTATCATAAGTTATATATATTTATATCTGAACTTTTTTAATTTTTCCATAGGTCTTACTGACTTTGATAATCGACCTAAGAAAGAATTGAAGTTTTCTGACTTCTCTCCTGTGTTGCATTTACCACGGTGCATGTACTCGGCAATCTTGCAGGCACATGGTAGCCCACAACTAAACCGAACCTTGCACCCGCACTTTTTCACCTGTTTTTTAAGTTTTTGGTCTAAGCAAACGATTTCATCAACCATGATGTCCAAAGCTTTATGTGAAACCGTTCCCAGCAGGGCCTTCATACAGTTGTAATTATGTTTACCCAACCGGGTTCCCTTGCTATACCCCAGTTGGCCCCTTATTTCAGTATCTTGACCGATAATGACAGAATCAACACATTGCAGGATTCTAGTAAATGTACATTTCCCCTTCAGCTCTTCCTTCAGATGGTGGTGCTCAGCCTCGACTCTGTTTGTGGTGTGGTTCTGATAGTTGAGATGTTCATCGACCCAACATGACACAAACTGCTCTCGGTACGGGGACAACCAATTATCGTTGAGGTACTTGTAGACACCTGGATAAGCTCCCAATTTTTTCTTAACTCCTTCTCGTATGATTTAAACTCGTCAAGAGTCCGAGATTCATAGACTCTTTTCCACCACACGTTAAGCCTTTCAATGTTAACATCTTTCTTCACCCGCAATGCCGGTTCACAGTGTTTGGTTATGTTTTGCCATATGTGGTACCTACACAACAGGTGTTTCGCTTGCGGCATAACAACCTTCAATGCTCTCATCAGGGCCAGCTCCCTGTCAGTTAAAACCACACGAACGGTAAAGCCTTCAACAAGGGTGGACTTCAGACATTGTAACACCCATTTATAATTCGCCTCCTGCTCGTTTACGATAAAAGCATATGCTAAACTGAAGGTCCGGCCGTTGAAGTGACGCTGACAATCTCAACAAGCGGCATGTTGTACACGTTGGTTTTGTACGTGGAGTCTATTTCAATAACCCAGGGAAATGCGCGCCATAGGGTCATTGATGTTGGATGCATGAAAAAGAGATTCTCCAACCGTCCATTTTTACTATTTGTAATAAACTGGTAAAAGTAGTTTTTCTCTTGCAGCAGTGAGAACATAACCTGCGACAGGTGAACAAGATATAGTAAATAAGTCACTTCCAACAACGGAGTACGTAATCACTAATATGATGTTTGTACCTGCATTGGAGTATGTCCTGCTTGGCCCGCCCTCCGTCTCGATTTCAGAAAGTTGGTAATGTCTCCTCTTCGAGTCAGGTTTCCTGGAAATCATTTTTCAGGTTAACCAGGATCTGGCGTGGGAACATACCGCGATCCGATAGGTTTCCCACATATTGCTTTTCTTCTTCCGTCATCCGTCTCGCGTATGCATTCCCCTGCAGATCGGTAGCTGGATCATGATTGTGTTTCCAGTCCTTGACAGTTACCCTCCAACCACCATCATACCCGGGGCGGCCTTCCAAAGTAAAGGGACACCCTATCTTGTTGGACCGTTTGGGTGGCTCAGTTAACCTTTTATCGCGTGGTCCACCGTGGTGACATATTAGTGTCACCTTATTGACCACCTTTATCGAATTTTTGTTCGACCGCCGTGTGACTAAAACATAACCCAACTCCAGTGCTGTTCTTTTGGCCCACTCCGTCAATTCTTCGACGGAAGCGAACACCTCCTCGGTTTCTAAGTCTCTAGGTTCGCAGTCAAATTGACCGTCTGCATCAGGTGACTCAAACTCATCATCGGGCACTTCAATACGTACGTTTTCTGGGTCTGCCCAAATATCCTCAAAACTATCCATCTTAAACAATTCAAGTAAACAAGTAAACATCTAGTTCATTAACTATTGATGATATCCATACTATATATATATCTATATTCATAATATATTTATATATGTATCGTCCGAAATATACCTGTGCGAGCAGCTTTGAAAACAATAGTGTGAAAGAAAAATATATGCAGTTTGAAAACGAAAGTGCAAAAGAAGGGTAGCCTGTAGTTTAAAACCGAAATAGAGAATATATATACCAAATTATATGATCGTGGTAAACCTCCAAAATTCGCCGAGGTGCCACGTGGTGCCACGTGGCTCGTATTAGCGGCGACGTCGCCGCTAATACTTGCGACGTGGCAACTCGGGACGGCGTCACTCATGGTTCCACGCCTGTTCCTGTGGTGCCGCTAATACGAGCCACGTGGCACCTCGGGAACCTGCGTGGTCAGGCGTGGTTCCAAAGTTTGTCGGGGCCCACCATTAGCGGCGACGTCGCCGCTAATACCCTGGTGGGGTTGCCCTGTTCCTGGTGGGGATACCCTGTGCCTTTAAAAAATAGCATTAACTATTTGTTATTATTGTTACATCATTATGTATTTACAAAAACAATAATGTTGTCTTTATGATAAGATAGAAGTAAACCCCCTTATTAGATAAAAGTCCAACCATAAATACAAATTACAAAGGGAGAATCTCATATATCCCCCTCCTAAACTTCAAAATAACATATTTACCCACTTAAACAACTTAATATCATATTTACCCAAGCCAAACCTTAAAATTCTCAAATTTACCCATTTCATAAATAAAAACTCAATTGAAAACTAAATTCTCATTTTATCCCTAATAATTAGAAAGGTAAAACAATTATTTTATTTTTTTAGCACTAAACTAAAAGATTATGAAAGAAATTGCATCCTGTTATACATAGCTTTGCCAATATCAACGAATACATTGATCTCAGACTCAAATTGGGTTATTGATTTGTAAGACTTTAAAATCATTTTAAATATTCTTGTACATGTAACGTTTTTAGGTTGTCTTCTACTAAACTATATATTTTTTTTTTATTATTTGAGTATATAAAAATTATGGTGGATAAATAGCCAAAATTCTACACACAAACTATGTAAAATGTCTATTCTACATAAAATAGACTATAGGTCCTGATTTTAACAAACTGCTTTGTATAATTTCTTTAAAGCAACGAAATAAGTATGGTTAATTTATATAGTCACGAGAAAAAGAAAAAAAAATTGATCGCTCTAAATTGTATAATAATTGTTGATAATTAAGTTAATCTATGGTTAATAGTAATTTATATGAATTTTTTTAATGAAATGGGTAAATTTGAGAGTTTTAAGGTTTAACTTGGGTAAATATGATATTAAGTTGTTTAACTGGGTATATATGTTATTTTAAGAGTTAATTTCAAAAATCGTCCTTGTGGTTTTACCAAAAAATCACGTTTCATTCTTTAAACTTCAAAATGACACTGGTAGTCCTTTATACGCGGATAATGGTCACGTTTCGTCCTTTAGTCGACCATATAAAGGACGAAACGTGTCCATCATCCGTTAGATTAAAGGACGAAACGTGACCATCACCCGTTAGATTAAAGGACGAAACATGACCATTATCCGTGTATAAAGGACTACCAGTGTCATTTTGAAGTTTAAAGGATGAAACGTGATTTTTTGGTAAAACCACAAGGACGATTTGTGAAATTAACTCTTATTTTAATGTTTAGGAAGGGGATATATGAGATTTCCCCAGTTACAAATGCAACTAAAGATGATCCGTTAATGGCGTTGAAACTTCGAATAACAGTATAACTATGGGCCCGAAAACACCTCAAGTTTGCCGTCAGAATGATCTTGTAACCAATAAGGGCATGACACGTTAGAGTTATTAAAAGGCGAAATGTATTTATTAGGGTGGCACGGCGTGGGGGCAAGTTGGTCATTAGAGGAAGGGGACCTACCTTTATAAGCAAGTTTGTTTGTATTTCACTATTTTGTAAAGTAAAGAATCCTCAAGTCTACATAGTTTGAAAGCTAAAAAGCTTTATGTGCTAAACCAAACATATATTGAGTGGATACAAGATATTTTTATTATTCATTTCTAAAATTCAACATTAACATTCTTTTATCAAATATTTAACCTTATAAAAAAGTTTATATATGCGCTAATGCGCATGAAAATAAATAAATATAGGAAGCGGCTATCTACACACATCAATTGTTCCCAGAAACACATCCGAAACGCCCCGTTTTATGTAAAACGCCGCGTTTATCGCCCCGTTTTATGTAAAACGCCGCGTTTGGCCGGTGTGTAGATAGTAAAAGCTATAAGGATAATTACACGTTGTCTGACACACATGTCAGTCATTCCCCCGTTTTAGGTACCGTTTAACCTAATACGTAGCGTTTTATGTAAAACGGTACCTAAAATGGGGGAATGACTGACATGTGTGTCAGACCACGTGTAATTCTCCTTATAGCTTTTACTATCTACACACCGGCCAAACGCGGCGTTTTATATAAAACGGGGCGATAAACGCGGCGTTTTACATAAAACGGGGCGTTTCAGATGTGTTTTTATGAACAGTTGACGGTGTATCTATAGTATATAAATATATCTACATTTTATCTTTTATATATACTTTGTTCATGACAAAATTTGTCTCGTTGTTGATATTTTGTTACTAAATACTTGTATTAGTTATGCGATTGTTCTTATAAAGATATAGGAAAATGTACATTATGCTTTTGAAGAGTTGAAATACGAGTCAGTCACAAAGTTAAAAATAATATAAAAACACACAAAAAAAAACATCATGAGCATCAATTGATTGTTGGGATTTGGGACTTGGGGTTGTTTGCTGGTGCAATTACCCTTAAGTTTGAAGCGATCATATATATTGAATTTTGAAAAGTAAAATGCATATCAATAATCATGTAAATCGTTTCACTATCATATCGGTTGTTGTTGTCGTCATTTTCCTTTTTAAATTGATCGTCTCCTTATTGTCAATGTCGTTTTGCATCATAGTTTAATTTCGGGCATATTACCCAAAAATGGAACATTTTTTATAATGGTACAAGTTATTTAATGTATTACTTTCTAAGTTAGTAATTCACCATAAAACCCTGGACCTTCCATTAAGGAGCTCTAAGTGTTGAAATAACAACTTAATATGGACATTCTCTAACTTAAGTTGGTTTATGCAGGATTTATAAAAGATGAGGGACTATTGCTGGATAAAAGGAAAGAAGAGAAGCTGAAGGATGAAGATGTAAAGAGACACAAGTTGGAGGACCATTATGTATTTTCTTGCTGCTTATATAATATAGCAACCTAGGACCTAGGGTTGCTAACATTCTCTGTCATATCAAGCCGTTTTCTCTCATTTTCTGACCGTTGTCATTGTTCTTTCATTTTCTGTATTCGATATGCAAGAGTTTGTTCAAATCTTTCTTTTATGGTATTGTAATGAAACCCTTTTAATTTTTAGATGAATAAATAATATCAGTTAGCCTCTATTTTACATATTTACAATATATATATATATTTCTATATCTATCTCTATCTCTCATATATATTATCTATCAAATCTCTTTTTCATCATGGTATCAGAGCCATCGTTCAATATTATCTCGATTCAAACTTGGGTTTGTATCGATTGATTATTCCGCACTTTTTTTATTTTTTTTAGGGTTTATCTCGATTTGGGGATTTCTCTGTTCTAGGGTTTTATCCTCAATCGATTGATTATCTTTTTCACAAAACTTTTTTTAAAAAAAGTTCATCTCAGTTGGATATTACTCTTTTGTAGGGTTTGTATTCATCTGATTGATTCTTATATTCTCACTCCTATCTTCTTCCTTGTTCATAGGTTTTGAAGATTTGAGTGTTTATTATATCATATTCTCCTTTTTTTTCTGCTTGTGTGTGGGACTGAAAGAAACTTATGACGAAGTTGATGGGTCCATTACTTTTAATATTCATCATAAAATCAACACTCTAATTCAAAATGGTGCACCCATCTCTGAATATTATCACAAACTTAATTCTTTTTGGAAACAATTTGATGTTATTGCTAAACTTCCTGCTTGTACTTGAATGCTGCTAAAGAAATACATGAACATCACCAGTTACTTAAGCTTATGCAATTTTTAATGGGGCTTGATGATGTGTATCTTCCTATTAGAAGCAATATTTTGACCAGAGACCCTCTCCCCACTGTGAAAGCTGCCTTTGCTCTTATTTCTAGAAAAGAGTCTCATAGAGGCATTTCTTCCTCTGAAACTGTTTCTAAAACCCAACATACTGCTTTCATTGCTAAGTCTTTTGAGAATGGGAGAAAACCTTTTAATAACAGAATGACTAATAACAACAAGAAGTTTGAAAATAGAAACTTTGATCAAAACAGAAATTATGAAAATAGAAGAAACACATCTGTTCAATGTTCTGGTTGTCATAAGTTTGGTCATACTCTTGAAAGGTGTTTTGAAGTGGTTGGGTATCCTCCTGGCTATGGTAGGGATACTCCAGCTAGAAGAAATGTTTCACAGTCCTTTAATAGACCTTTGTCCAGTAATAATGTGATTGCTAGTGATTCTACCACTGGTAATTCTTCTTCTACCTCTAGTTCTGGAACTCAACCTTCTATTACTCTCACTAATGAGCAATATGCTAAGCTTATGAGCCTTCTAAATGACAAACCTTAGTCAGTTCTTCAAAACAAAGGTGCTCATGCCAACATGGCAGGTACTTTCTTTAATTCTAATGTGTTGTTTAACACCAATTTCAATAGATTTTTCTGTTGTAACATGGCTACTAAAACTGTGTTTATGATCCCTGGATGGATCATGGATTCTGGTGCCAACCAGCATATGACTTGTGATGATAAAGATCTTATAAATGTTGAAGATATTTCTGGGCTTGGTCTTCTTGTTGGGCATCCCAATGGTACCCAAGCCAAATATTTGAAAATTGGTGACCTAAAGCTTACTGATAATATAATGTTGTTTGGTGTCTGTTTGTGCCAGAATACTGTGTTAATTTGTTGTCTGTGCATAGTCTTGCTAGGGATAGCAAACTCTTTATTGGTTTTGATCAAAACAAATGCTATGTTCAGGACTTGAATACAAGGAAAGTGATTGGGAGTGGTAGTGAAAGTGGTGGTTTATATATCTTTCAAAAACATTTTCAAGGTAGAAACATTGTTTCTAATAATGTGAAATTTACTTGCTACTTGTCTAGTCAGTTATGGCACAATAGGCTTGGACACCCTGCAGATCCAGTGATATCCACTCTTAAAGATAGATTAAACTTGGATCTGCACAATACTATCTCCCCTTGTGAGACTTGCCATAGAGCCAAACAAACCAGGGAACCCTTCCCTGTTAGTATGCACAAAAGTCACAGTTTGGGTGAACTTGTGCATCTTGATCTCTGGGGTCCTTACAAGGTCCAAAGCAGAGAAGGCTATAAATACTTTCTCACTGTTGTTGATGATTATAGTAGAGCTGTTTGGGTCTTTCTGCTCAAAAGCAAAGATGAAACCTTTGAAAATGTCACCTATTTCCACTCTTTATTGAAAAATCAGTTTAATAAATCTGTCAAAACTTTCAGAAGTGACAATGGAAGTGAATTTGTCAATCATAAGTTTAATTCTTTTGTTCAACAACATGGGATTGTTTATCAGACCTCTTGTGCCTATTCTCCTCAACAAAATGGGGTTGTTGAGAGGAAACATAGGCACTTGCTTAATGTTGCAAGAGCCCTTATGTTTCAGGGAGGGTTACCCACTTATTTTTGGGCTGACTGTATTCTTACTGCCACTTATTTGATTAACAGGTTACCCTCCTATGTTCTCTCTGGAAGATCTCCCTATGAGTTAATTTTTAAAAGTCCCCCTAGTTTGTCCCATTTAAGAGTATTTGGATGTCTTTGTTTTTCCACTGTTTTAAACAATAATGACAAGTTTTCTAGTAGATCAAATAAATGCATTCTCATAGGCTACTCAAATGAGAAAAAAGGTTATAAACTTTACAATCTTGATAATAAAACTATCTTATACTCAAGAGATGTTAGATTCTATGAGAATGTCTTTCCTTTCCTTATGAAAAATAAAGTTCAACTTGATTCTCCACAAGAGAATCACTTGACCTCTCTTGACACTGTTTTTATTGAGAATAATCATCTAAATACCTTCAAGTCCAATGATGAAAGGGGAGACAACCAATCAGAAGGTGATGGTAGTAATGGGAATCCCTCTGGTAGCAACTCCACTGCTGCTAGGGATGACCAAGATTCTGCAACACATTCTGATGAAACTGACCACTCTGAGGACAATTTTGGTAATGATCAACCTATTCTAACTCATGGGGATGATCAGAACACTATGGTTGAACCTAGGAGGTCTAATAGGACCTTTAGAACACCTAGGAAGTTTGAGGATTATGTCCTCAATAGAGAACCAAGCACATTATTGCTAATTTTGTATGTTACTCAAAATTGAATTCTGAAAATGCTTGTTTTGTGTCTAACTTGAATAAATTGATTGAGCCTGCTTCTTATTATGATGCTTGTAAAGATCCCTTGTGGATTGATGCTATGAATTGTGAAATGGAAGCCCTCTATAGGAATGGTACTTGGGAACTCACTGACCTTCCTCATAATAGAGAGCCTATTGGATGTAAGTGGGTTTATAAAATAAGTACAAGTCCACTGGTGAAGTGGATAGATATAAATCTAGACTTGTTGCCAAAGGGTACTCCCAAAGGGAGGGTGTAGACTTTGATGAAACCTTTTCCCCTGTGGTGAAAATGGTTACTATTAGATGTCTCATTTCTATAGTTGTGACCAATAAATGGCCCATTTACCAACTTGACATTAATAATGCCTTTCTATATGGTGATCTTGATGAGGATGTTTATATGTTACCACCTCCTGGTTATCTGTCTGATTCTAATGGTAAAGTGTGTAAATTGGTTAAATCTTTGTATGGGCTTAAACAAGCCCCAAGAAAGTGGAATGAAAAGCTGACTTGTGCTTTACTTGAGAATGGCTTTACACAGAGTAAGAGTGATTACTCCCTTTATACTAAAAGCAATGGTAAGATCTTTGTTGCCCTTCTTGTTTATGTTGATGACATAGTCATTACTGGTAATTGCACTAAGGAAATTGAAAAATGCAAAGGTTTTTTTAGTTCTAAATTTTCTATTAAAGATCTAGGAAAATTAAGATATTTCCTTGGAATTGAAGTTATTGATACCAATGAAGGCATCTGTATGTCTCAAAGGAAGCACTGCCTTGATCTTATTTCTGAATTTGGGCTGCTTGGATGTAAGCCTTCTAATACTCCTATTGATGCTAATCTTATTTTTTCAAAAGATGAGACTGATAAGCCACTGGAAAACATTACTGGCTACCAAAAATTGGTTGGTAAGCTAATTATCTTACCTTGACTAGGCCTGACATTGCCTACTCTGTTCACATCCTTAGCCAATTTATGCATGATCCCTATGAGTCACACCTCAAACTTGCACTAAGAGTTATAAGGTATCTCAAGGGATCACCAGGTAAAGGTGTTCACTTTAAAAGTGACACTCCCCTTATTCTTAAAGCCTTTGTTGACTCTGATTGGGCCAAGAAGACTACTGCCAGAAAGAGTATCTCTGGATATAGTCTCTTTCTTGGTGGTTCTCTAATCTCTTGGAAGAGTAAAAAGCAACCAACTATCTCTAGGTCTAAAGATTTTGAATGATCTGGGATTACATTATGCATGTCCAGTTGAAATAATGTGTGATAGCAAGGCTGCTATACAGATTTCTGCAAATCCAGTCTTCCATGAGAAGACTAAACATTTTGAGATAGACTTGTTTTTTACTAGAGAAAAGGTAATTCTAGGGGTTATTGAAATTGTCAAAGTAACTTCTGAAAACAATGTTGCTGATATTTTCACAAAGGGTTTACCACATGTTCAACACAAGGCTTTATGCAATAAACTTGGGATGTTTGATGTGTTCCATAATTAAGTTGTGGGAGGGTGTTGAAATAACAACTTAATATGGACATTCTCTAACTTAAGTTGGTTTATGCAGGATTTATAAAGATGAGGGACTATTGCTGGATAAAAGGAAAGAAGAGAAGCTGAAGGATGAAGATGTAAAGAGACACAAGTTGGAGGACCATTATGTATTTCTTGCTGCTTATATAATATAGCAACCTAGGACCTAGGGTTGCTAACATTCTCTGTCATATCAAGCCGTTTTCTCTCATTTTGCTGACCGTTGTCATTGTTCTTTCATTTTCTGTATTCGATATGCAAGAGTTTGTTCAAATCTTTCTTTTATGGTATTGTAATGAAACCCTTTTAATTTTTAGATGAATAAATAATATCAGTTAGCCTCTATTTTACATATTTACAATATATATATATATATATATATATAGGGAAAAGATAAAATGAGTCCAGCTTATTTTGAGTCCATTGATTTTCTTCCATCTCCTCAAATTCCAACCACCTCCTACCACCACCACCACCATCTCCGACCACCACCATGATTTTCCGGCGACGGCGACCACCGCCACGACGACTTACACATGTGTAAGTTACATGGACCCTTTTTGGACTCAAATTAAGCTGGACTCAATTTATCCCACTCATATATATATATATATATATATATAGGGGAAAGATAATTATAGTACATGCATTAAAAAAAGTACAAAAAGTACATGTGTAAGTTAACTTACTTCCTTCTTCCTTCCATCTCCGACCACCACCACCACCACCACCACCATCATCTCCGACCACCACCATGATTTTCCGGCGACGGCGACCACCGCCACGACGACTTACACATGTGTAAGTTACATGGACCCTTTTTGGACTCAAATTAAGCTGGACTCAATTTATCCCACCTATATATATATATATATATATAGGGGAAAGATAATTATAGTACATGCATTAAAAAAAGTACAAAAAGTACATGTGTAAGTTAACTTACTTCCTTCTTCCTTCCATCTCCGACCACCACCACCACCACCATGATCATCTCCGACCACCACCATGATCCTCCGACGACGGCGACCATCTCCGGCGAGACTTACACATGTGTAAGTACAACTTTTTTAGCATTTTAGAGTTTAAAATTTCTAGGTTTTTTCCTTCGCGAGACAACCACCACCAGCCACCATCATCTCCGACCACCCCAACCACGGCGCCGGCAGCAAGGGCTTCGCCCGTACCGTAGCAAACCGTCACCATCTCTTGGATCGCCGCCCATCAAATCCATACGATTCCCATATGCGTCCCTTGACGGTCAGTTTAGAACGGATAAGGGCCACTGGCCCGTACCGTATCCACCCGAAAACGAACCTGATTCTCGCCGGAAAGTTAACTTACACATGTGTAAGTCTCGTCGGAGGATCATGGTGGTGGTCGGAGATGATCATGGTGGTGGTTGGCGGCGGCAGTCTCGCCGGAGAAGAAGGAAGAAGAATGAAGTAAGTTAACTTACACATGTACTTTTTGTACTTTTTTTAATGCTTGTACTATAAATAACCCACCCCTATATATATATATATATATATATATATTATCTACAATTCTTTTTCATCACTAAGGGAAAACCTGATGACCTTAACAAAACAAGAAAGTAATAATTATTTTTTTCTTGATAAAATAGTAACTTTAATTTTAAGACAAGAATTGAGTCACTAATCAATTTGGAATAAATGATGGGGTAAATAACATTATGGTGGTCGATATAGGTGGATCAACAGTACTATAGAACTAGGCGATCGTTTTAGGCCAAAAAATGTAGGGCCTTAATATTTTGTATACAAGATTAATGTTTGGACTTTAAGTAAGTAGCATTATATATCTTATTGGTTTTTACATCAACATCAGTATTTTTTATTACTAGTAATTCGATAACATAAGTCGAGCTACCTTTTTTTGTTTACTTTAAATTATATGCTAATGAACTAGGCCCCTAAAACTAATTTCGCTTAAAGCCTCAAAAGACCTTAAGCCGCCACTGGTGGTCGATGATGGTGGTGATCAGATGATGATTTGTCTCTTTATTTATTTCAGACTTTTTTTTTATTGTCGTGAAATTAAAATCACTATTTATTGAGAAAATGGAAATTTAATTACCTTTCTTTCTGGCATTTTGCCCTTTAGTTGTCGTTATGATTTTATGGTTTCATTAATAAAAAATGATGTCGATATGTCCATAGATGTCATGGACAGTATTTTGTTTGTCTTCTGACTATACTTCCTGATCATGAAAAAGAGTTTCGATAGTCAATACTTGTAAAAGTGAGCAAACCAGCTAATTGAATGTAATTAGGTGAATAACCTTATCAAAATGGTTGTTTATATATGTTAATTGTAGAATATGAAAGTGGTTTGAAAGAAAACTGATGTAGATACATATACTATTCGAACCATAACAAGGGACCACATATCCACGTACGTACTGTTAATCTTGTAATTGACATTTTTCTAAAATATGTGTAGCCCACTATACAAGTAGCCATAAAAGCTTAATCTTGGTAACTAATTAAAGCATGCTTATAAACTTGATCATTTTAACACGATACATGATGAGGTCCCTTCTATGGCATATAGTTCAAGTGGATGGTAAAAAATGTTGATTATAAGGTGTATACATGTTTATCCTTCTAGATTGGTGACATTTTTTCAGAAAAGAAGTGCCAAAAATGTTTGAATTTTCTTTTGATGAATATTTTGCCTACACATAAAAGTGCATATTGAATTATGCAAAATTGGACCAAAATAGCAACTACATTATTCTACAAGTGTTATTTTTCTTTTCTGCAAAAAAGCTAAAAATGAAGTTGCTTGCAAGTTGCAACTAAAAATCAAATATAACCACCCAAAAAACATGAACAATGGCGCCGGCTTAAAATATAAGTCATAAAAGTTCCACGTGGCTTGTTAGTTGTTACTAATAAGACACTAGTCTTCCGGTCACCCGGCTATAGATTTTTGACAGGACGTCCGGCCTTCATGACACAGATATTGTATAGTATATATACTACCGTATATATGATATTTGTATCATACTTTTTCAGTCGATATAGAAGGAAAAAAGAAGCTTTTTTTAAAAAAGAAATCTATACCCACGAGACTGGACAGCTTGTAGGTAATAGATTAAATATTTGGATTTTTGCAGGAGACTCTTAAGTAGTGTAGTGTAGTGTAGTGCCTTAACTTTTAATTATATAATTTTTATTCCATATTAACTATTAAGTTCATTTGAATGATTGTAAAACCCGTGTATTTGACAAGGTTCTAAAATCTAGTATGTAATATAACAGAATGTAACGTTTTGTGTTAGTTTATAATTTACTAAAATATATTTGGTTGAATCAATCAATTAATTAAGATATTGTTGTACAATGACCATATAAAGTGAACATATGTTCACAAACTTGCTATCTTTGTGTCTTTTTTTCCGCAGATTACATTGCTTTTCTTTAATCTAAAACTTTCATGATTCTTGTGTAGCAAAAAAACATAATGCTAACTTAAAAACACAACTGTTTGAATGTTTGAAGTACAACTAGCTCGATCTATGGCCATTTTAATTAATTAGGCCAGCCACATTATGGTTGTTAATAAAGTCTTGCTTTCAATTTCAATGTGGCTTTTCATTAGTAGTGTTCAAAGTCCAATAGCTGTCCAACTTGTTTGGTGGATCGCAATGTATCACCATATACATGTAATTTTACTGATAGATTAGCTGACTAATTACAACTTTGAGTTTTGGACATTGGCATAATTTGTATTTTTTGTGCAAATATATTTTTTACGAGCATCTATTTTTTCTAAAAGTTAACTGAAGTAACATTAAGAAATTCTTTTCTTGTGAAACTACCTTGTATATGCTTAAAGGGAGCCCTACCACCTAGAAGTTGTCCCATAACCACAAGCAAAAGACAAGGTCGATTTCTGGCGTGTAGCTTAATTAGTTGGTTCTGGAGATGAGAGAATTTGCAAAAGTGTCATGAGTTCTATCTAGAGCAGGCTGTTAAGCAAAATTGATTGAAGTCTCACTTGATTTGGGATTGGGTGGGTTAATAATAAAACTTGATATAGACAGACTAATAGAGAAATATTCAGTAAAATACAGTAACTTGTAATTTTTAACTAAATGCAGACCAAGTAACATGTATCTTTCGAGTTAGGTTGCCTAATCCATGAATTTTAACTAAGTGATGTCAAGAGCATGCTAATAAGAAAATGCACCCACACTACCAAGCGTGCCGGTGGCCATCATGTAATTTCTACTTTCTTTGTTCATTTTGACAGGCCTAACCTTGAAACTTAACTAAGTGATGTCCTTTTTTGTTGATGGTTTTAATAGCTGCCCATGTACTTCCTCTTGTAGTAACTACTAACCATATCCAATACATATAATCTACAAATACTTACATTATGTCTGCTATGAAATTCGAACAAGTGGGCCTAAACCATTTGTCAACTTTGATTTCAGAAAATATGGTTGAACTTTAATTGGAAAGGGTCAATGTATCATAATCAAGCTTTCCACTATCTTTTTTTTAATCTCTCTTTCTTTCTTTCTTGCTGTACTTATCATGAATTTCGCTAAAACTGACCATAATGATATTGAAAGATAGAATATATATCAAGGACTCTATGACTTATACAAGTGATTGTTGCATGAGAGGTCGGAATTAAACAGAAATAATCGTTTGCAGGCTTGATTATGCCATATTTTCTTAAACTGAATCTATAAATGACACTAAAGAACAAAGTCAACATTAATTATTGAAAAACTATAATTCTCTACCGGCTGCGAGTCTCCAAGTGTCCACAAAGAGATGAGTTGAAATATAATCACTTTATATATGTAATCGTTTGGCCCTTTCTAACCATGAATCTACAACATAATTTTATAAACATTTATTACAGATTTGTTTGATTGTCCCTTGCAATAGTCATGTCCATTTCAAAACAAAAAGAGTAATAGAAGCAGGCCTCAAGTTATACAGAAAATGTGCGAGATCAGTGTACTTGGTAGGTGCTAATTATAAACTCGTTTATCAGTTTCATGGTATAACTAAAGTATTCAATATATTAGGCTGCAAAGCTAAGAAACTTAATTTAAACAAATGTTTTCACCCAATCACTGACTGAAGGGAAATAGCTTCCTTAGTATATTGAAAACAACAACTTCAAGTGTGAGATAAATATCATAATGTTTAATAAATAAACTTGTCAGTCTTGATACATATGGAACCGAAAAATAACAACATACAATTAAGAATAAGTAGTCAACCAAAAACAGTTTCCAGCTGATGTATAGACAACAATAGCAAGAGCAAGTACATGTCATTATATTTACAAGTGGATTAGTCTCCTTGTGCCTTCAAATAATTAAAGAGAGTTGGCTTGCTGAAATACTATTCAAGAAAAAGGCTTTTCTTATATAAAAAACTATATATTCAAGAAAAATTGATTGCTAAATTGTAATTGAATGTTGGATATATGTTACACTTGAGCTTCGGCTTTTCTGGTATGTGTGGTGATTCATCGACCTATAGCTTGTGGGTTCAAGTCACATAGGGAACACGTTATCAATATATGTGTCAATTTGTTTATTTACTTCCAATATGCCAGACTTGGTTATGATTTTGTAAAAGTATTTACATAATATTTTTTAAGATTTTGTAAACTGACTTCCAGATATGTACAAGAGAAAACGGGAGAAGTAAATAAGTCTTGTCTTTAGAATGAATTTTTTGGACTTTCGGTGTTTACATTTTCTGTGTTTATTTGGCCTAGCATAAAAAAGATGTACCATCAATCAATTATTTTGCTCCCCTTATTTTGATGTTTCCATGTGGTAGATGTCTACCTGTTCTATTACTGACATCAGGTGCATTTTGTACGATGAGTCATTACAGCTGAAAAATATCGCGTGTTTTTTGATTTATATACCACTCACATAATTAAAAAATACAAATATACAAAATTATCATGGTAGGCTGGTTACAGTCAGTCATGGATGGCAGCCGAACAACCCGATTAGATAGACTGCAAAAAGTATACAGGGGCAGAATGTTTAACTACCACCAGCTGTGAACATTTGCCCAATCCTGATGTACAGCATCCCCGCATATAGATGGGCGACCGATTCAACCAGTCAAGCACAAAGAGGAAAATAACTAGAAGAAATTGGAATACCCCTCGAGGAAAGGTTTGTGATAATTGGCATTCTATTGAGAAGGGACCTCCTAACACATATATCCATTTTGTTCGGTACCCAACACCAATTATTTGACCATCAACAACCTTAGCTTCAAGGAGAGAGCAGTGAAGCCAACTTCTATATCTTACAGTAGCTTCCAAGGCCACCCTTTATCTCTACGCCTTTTTCCATGTGGCAAAAATACCAGACCAACTACAACTATTATTCTCAATAAACAAAACGCAAGTCATTACTTTCTTGTATGAGTACTCTCCGATAACTGAACCTTCAAAAATTAGATAACGCTGCTATAAGAACTTGCATACACTGCCAAGATCTTGCTACTCGTCAACTGGCATATGAAATTTCCCATAAACTAGCACATACTTGATTTTGATGACAAAAATAAACCAAAGTCTGACACTAGTGATCTTTTATTGTTTCTTGGTGTCTCTAACGATCATCACTTTATATGACACTACTTCTGAAACATGTATTACAGATTGTATCTTAGCAAACAACAGAATGATGGTAAGGAAAATCACCAAAATGCATTAGTCAATCATTTTTCATATATACATATTATGCAAATAAGAAAACTGAGCATACTAGGCTTCTTCAGATAATACGGAAAAAGCTTCAATCATCATTTGGCCTATTTTTTGCCTAATTTACTACTATTTTCAGGTCTGGCACTGACTGATTACAACAAATCCACCCCAAAATATTTATCAGGGAACTACTCTGTGAGATACAAGTTTCCCCCTATGAATAAATAGTTTCTAATGCTAATCAGGGGTAAATCTGTAACTGTACAATGAAAAATTGGACATGTTAGTCTCCAGAAAATAACGAGATGGTAGACTAGCAACCACATATTAGTTTGATCTGCTGTTATCATCAGTCGCATCAAAATTCCAGGATTCAACTCCAAATACCTCTTCAATCATACTACATGTCGGCAAGAAATCAGATTTAGATCTCAGACAAGAGAAATGCCCAACATCCCACACCCCTGAATCTAAAGGCTCAAAAATAAATTCGTTGTCGCCGCATGATTGGTTACTGTCAACCTTGACTTTATGCGTGCATGTTGCAGCAACTGTTGTATCAGATGATATGCAAGAGTCGTACTGGAAATCAAAGCCTCCATCAGTTTTCTCAGAAGACTGAGATGTTGAGTCAAAACTACAACTGCTATGCAACTTTCTGGGTTGCAAATCGTTGTAACAATCCTTGATAGAATCAAACTCAGGAATGTTGTCCTGCTCCTCTGACCCGTCACACCCCTGCCACTCATCATCATCACTGTCAATGTTCATTGGATCCCATCTGTTCTGATCTGCCCTTTTACGCAGCACAAAGACATTAAAGTAGTAGCTAACAATTTCTTGATTGGTGCGTGAGGGAAATTTGGCTGCAAGATGATTCCAGAAGTTTTTACCAACGGACACAGGGTTTGAATATACAACCTCATTGAACAAGTCCTCATCCTCTTCATTCCATTTGTCAGCAACCATCTCCCCCATATTATCAAACCCCAGCTCTGCAAATGTTTCGTGTCCAATGCTTTCCTTCAGAATCCCCCTTGCTTCTTTAACGTGTTGTTTAACACATTCAGGAGACCCATGATTTTGGCAGTAACAGTCGGTTCCATTTCTTTGGATAGTGTCATCGTGTAGGGTGGGATCTTCAGGCATTCCAAGGACACAAGACCCCATGAATTTAGGATCAACCTCATCATCATATCCACGCCATTCGGGAATATCAGCTTGATAATCGGGTCCAATTGGTACTTCCTTTAGTGGAGAACGTTCTAAAAGGTAAGAATACGGATCAGAAGCTTGAAATGGTGCCTCTGATCTCAAATCTTCTTCCCTAGTTGTGCAACTGGCCCCTGATGAGGTGGAAAGGCGGCCAGGAAGAGTACTATCAACATCAACTTTTGTAGTGCAGACAGGAAGATCATTTAACTTGCCACTTACATACCCATATTCAACTTCATTAATTGGTTTATGGAAGCAGCCCTCATCTTTATCTATCATAGGATAGTCACTAGTTAAAGATACAGAAAGATAAAACTAATACCAATGTTTGCCACCATCTATACTTATATCACGTAACGATAAAAGTATGTCTTTTGCAATCGAGTGACACATTTTGTTAGACATAAACACATCAAACATAACTACATTGTATTCAAAAGGTTTCAGAATTTACATAATGCCAAAAAAGAGATGAACTCAAAACGAATTTGTTCCCCAACACACCTGACTGATAGTGAACATCATCATTTGTAAACTGCAAACTAGAAACCATATGACAACCATGTTCCAACTTCAAATGCTTGGGAGAAATATCATATTCCTCTTCGCTAAGTTGTCTTTTCTGCACCATGTTTTAACTGCAAGAATAGTGTTCAAAAATGTCAACATACAAGACACGCATTCGAACATAAACATTATCAGCTGATAAATTGAAGCAAGTATCACATTATACTAGTGCTACTTATTAATCGTTAGATATTGCTCATTTAATCGTTAGATTTTTGCACTTTCAAACAACTGAAGAAGGAATCTCCAATAGCTCTGCAATCATGGAAAGCAGACAACTTTGCAAGAAAACTTGATTTTGCTGATAGTGTTGTATGTTAAAAACAGGATACTGAATTGGAAATTTTTTTAAAATATAAGGATTGGGGGCACAACAGTTTTAAAAGTGTCAATGTAGGCTTCAAATGAGGAAAAAAACAAAAAGTTTTTATACCCCACGTGGCAAGTCAAACCCAAAATAAATAACTTGACTTATTTTTTATAATTAAAATTATTTAATTTCCTCCTAAACATCACGAAAAACATCAATCCAATCGTAAAATCTGGATTATAAATCGTAAAAATTGAGACTGAAATATAAATAAAGATAAATAATTAGTACCTTCTAAGAATACCTGTAACTTTGTAAGTATTTAAAATTAGATCCCCAATTTGAAGAAACCCTAACTCTAGATCCCCAATTTCAAAAATCAACAGAAATCGTAGATTTGATTGAACTTCAGATATAAAATTGAATCAATTAAACAAAAAACTTACTCGATTTTAAAAACCCTAAATCGGTCAAAAAATAGTCAAGATCTAAAAATTAGGGCAAAAAGAAGATTAATTTCATACAAAAACCGATTGATTTAAGCAATAGAATAACAGATCTAATAGATCTGATAAGAAATCATGAACAATTCGAAACCATAATCTAAAAATCAATTTACTTAACCGCAGAATTTAAAAAATAGCTTAACTGGAAGAAGAAAACGTGAATTGAAAGAATATGATGATAATTTGGAGAAATAAAGGTGAATTCGTAACGAATTTTGCAATTAGGGTTTGAATGGAAGGGAATTTAAAATAATTGGGGGCAGGGGAAGCGTGAAAAAGGTGAAGACGAGGTGGGTGATTGTTTGTAGCAAGTGGTCAGCAAATGACTGACGAAATGACTATAAAGGGTATCGAGTTGTGTCTTTGAGTGGGTCTGTGGGTGATTGTTGTTTTGAATATTTGTAGGGGTGTTTCGGTAATTTGGTGAAGGGCAGAAATAACATGTTGTACACTTGTTTTGATTTTTGAATAGTCTATGACAAGTTGACTACGTCTTACCTCACCTTGTCTTTTGTCACTTATTCATATGACGTATATAAAATGATTCTAGTCAAAAATAAAAACAAAAAGAAAAAACAAAGAAAAATATTTTGGGTATTTTTGACAAACTAACTGGTAGTATAGACATCCACCCGATCCGTTCCACTATTGGTGAATATGGATTAGGGGTGAGTATGGGTCGGTTTGGGTAGATTTTTGGCTAAAACCGAAACCCGAACCTATTCATTCGGTTTTTAAAAAACCAAAACCATTGAATTCGGTTTTTGTTCGGTTCGGTTCGGTTTTGATCGGTTTCGGTTTTTGTTTCGTTTTTTTCTTATAAAATTTTTTTTTTACGTTTTTTGTTTATTATGTTATAAATTTAATTTTCACTTGTTAAGAAAAAAAATATCATATAGAAACTAAAATATAGAGATGTTTTTTATTAACTAATTATATTTTTAGGTGTTAAAATTGGTATAACTTTTATAAAACGAATTGATTTTATTGTACGTTTTCATCTAAAACATACAATTTATATAGATTTGTACACTAAAAAGACAAAAAGTTTAAATATATTAACATATTTACAAATTATAAGTAATAAATATAAATGTAATATGATATAAATATAAAATAAATTAAAATATATTTGGTTCGGTTCGGTTCGGTTTTTGATCGGTTTTTTGGCATATGAAACCGAAACCCGAACCGATCCGTTCGGTTTTTAGAAAACAAAAACCAAACCAATGGATTTCGTTCGGTTTTCGGTTTTTTCGGTTTTTTTCGGTTTTTGGTTTTCCGGTTCGGGTTTTGCTCACCCCTAATATGGATGACGTTAAGTGGATGAATAATAGATGACAATGGTAATCCGATCTAATAAACATCCACCCGATCCAATTAAATCTCATAGAGACTTAACAGACACATAATGTTGACTTAACGACTCAAGTCGACTGTTACTTAAAAAGTTCGGGATGTTACACCCAGACACGAGTCGATTCGATCCAATAAACATCCACCCGATCCGTTCCACTCTTGGTGGATATGGATGATGTTAAGTGGATGAATATTGAATGTGGAGCGGATATGGATGTTTAATGGAATGGATATGGATTAGAATTGTTCATCTGTGAATATCATCCATTAACCCGAAATTAACAATTTTATCTGTATATATATTATACTACACATATAAATGTATATTACTACAACATATTTATTGAGGAAAACGATGTTTACTACACATTTCAAGCTGTTGTTTTTGTTGTGAAAATATAATAAAGATATCCGATGGATATCCATTTATTCATCTCATTAATTGGATTTGGATATGGACGGGTAAAAGTTTTAAAATAGCTATTGATATGGTTGATAAAAAAATCAAATAGACGTGGGTATAAATATGAGAACATCTTATCCATATTCAATCCATTGTTATCCTAAATTGCCCTAATAGTCATGAGTTTCGCCCCCCGCTCGAATTTGATAAATCTTGTAAGGGCTTTAAGTCAGGTTATGTTGATGTTGGGTTGTTTATTTTCTAGTAGAAGTAAACTGTCTTATTAGACACAAAAGAACTTTCTCAGAAACCCTTTTTTCTTAGTAAACCTTACAAAAGTAAACCTTACAAAAAAAGGAGATGATATTAGTACTTAATATTTGTATAAATAATTCATGCATAATCTATTTGTACAGTTTGCTATAACACTTATACAATGTGATAAATCCATCAAAATTTATGGTACATTTATCATCTCCTTCAATAGAAGTGCATATCTATTGAACACATGCATACAGGAACTGGACATGTTGCATACATTATACACTGAATTGATGAAATATATTGTGAAGGTGAAAAACGGGTTCCCCTGCATAAACTCAATGTATATGATATGTCATGTAATGTAATGTAATTTACAACAAAATTATATTTTTCTTTTTCACAAATTATTCATATTTACTAATATAATGAGGCCAATCAACATGTTAAACTCCACATTTTTATAAACAATAGAAGCATTTGTAAGCTTGAAAGAAACCAGAGCACCACCGCATGCTTTCTGGTCCTGATCACATGGCAACAGATAAAGGCTCATAGATCAACACCCTCATCAAGGCCTTTAGAACTGATCATCACGTTTGAATCTATTTGCTTGTCGAATTTCTTTTTCCTTCTATCTTCAAACTCTTGAAATCCTTCCATCTGAGAGTCAATGCCATTCGTTTAGAGTTTAGACTATTTAAAAAAATTTCTTACCATTTTTGGTTTTGAATAACGGTGAAAGATGACGACGTCTTCATGGGTCTTCGTTTTTAACAGATATCAAGAGAGTCGAGATGGGAATCAAGAAATGAGAAGTTGAAGTTTACCTGTTGGAACTGATCCATAGATATAGGGTTACCATGCAATGAAATATTCTGTAGTGTCTTGCATTCTTTCAAAAAACTTGGAGGAATCTGTATGCAAATAACAATACTTGCAAATTCAAAA